>OY294037.1:71833771-73033771 GCA_958510855.1 Rhagonycha lutea
AGTAACGGAAACAAAGTTGGCGTATTTAAAAACGGATAAAAGTTTATGTATACAAAATTACGATTTTACCGAAGAGTAAAACATATATTTGATATCTCAGTCGTGTTGTTGCTTATAGTATATTATTTATGTGTAGTTAAATTGTTGTTTAATAATATTAATTTAATAAAAATTAATTTATAATTTTTGAAAATTTTAATATAAATTTTTGCTAAAGAAAAACACATAAAACATCAGTTTTGTGTATCTGTTCGTAACGAACCTCTGTTTGGTGACTGGAAATCAATTGATTTTCTTCAATCCCTTCTCTTAACGGGGAATTTTCATAATTGGAGACCATTTCATCATTGTCAGAGTGAAATCTTTTCTTGGTTCCCAACTTATTATACTGCTTTTTGCAATTTCCTCTATCTTCTCTAGATAAGGAAAGAAGCTTTCCTGCTGGATGGAACTATGTCCGTATTATTATGTATTATTTTTCCAATCAATTTTTTTATTTTTGTTCTTTTTATCGGTTTAGTTGCGACTGATGATGGGCAATAACCTTGAAATAAAGATCTTTATATCGCAATAACGTTACGTTCTTGCACCCCCCCCCCCCATATTTACATTCTTTTTCATATTTTCAAACTATTTTCTGGTTCTACTTTGTCATTTGGAATAAAGGACGTTTTTAAATAAAATTTCTCGTATTGTGTTCTTTACTTAAAGTTAAAATCCTAATATTTTAACATTTAGTTAAGTTTTTGTATAATTTATATGAACACAAATGTGTGATCCGCAGTTTCTCGGAAAAATTCGAGGCGGTTCGTTAGACCTGCCTTTTGAACTGTGTTAATGTGGACGACCGTATCTTCGTCTTTACAGATTCTTTTCCGTCCTCGCCGTTTCCTTCACCTTTGTTTCCGTTTCTTTTTAGTGCTGTGATTCTCCTTACAGAAAAAGAGAAAGACTAAATGCCAGATCAGAGGAACCTCCCGGAGATGGTGCAAACAAACTTCAAGTGATATCAGAAGGAATGCCTTAATGGTAAATCCCAGGAATCGTCAAGCTCTTTTTTTTAGGTTTTAATGGGTAAGATGGTAAGAATCTAAGAATCCCACACTACCAGCAAGAGCTGACATTTCTTTTGAAGATTTTCACCTTCCAGCACAAGTGAAAAAAAAAGAAACCATAACTAATTAGTTAGGTACCAGCAAATGTAAGCATTTCCAAATAAAGATCCTGAAGTTTCACTAACTAAGCCTGGATCAAATTATTCTAAGCAAAGATCCTCGAGGGGGGTGTAATTACTTTCTCCAGAAGTAGCACCTGTGCATTTTTAATTTAAAGCTGTTTCACCTTAAGAAATGTAAAATTTTCGGCCTGTATCTCCGCTCAAGTTCTTTTTTAAATAAATATTGCTGACATACTTGAGGATGAAATCTGAATATACTAATATCAAAATAGAACACCAAAATAAAAAATTGTCGATTTCAAGCATCGCAATAATGTTTGCTACAAGTCACAAAAATATTTCTAAAAACAGCTACCTCTACCTCACAGAATTTTATTGGGGGATGAGGGGGAGTAAAATCTGTATAAAATTTAATAACATAAATAATATATTGCTAGCAAAGAGCACCGATGGTGAATTAAGAAAAATGGATGTGGCCCAATTACAAATTTATTAATTTAAGAAGACGGATTCGCAGGGGGGGGCTATTTTCCTTTCAAATTTCAACTTTCCAATTCCATTATATAAACGTCATACCACACCACCTTGGTAAATCAATACCCCCCCCCTCTCATCGAATGCTAGATTTGCGCTTGTTGAGATCTCGAGGTAGTCAAAAGAAAATTTAATTTCATTGTATGCAATGAGATTCACTAGATTTTGAGTCATATTTTCAGTAAGTTTTTCGTTTTTTGTTGTAAGTGCAAAATTGTGACCTCTGTAGCGGTTCACCCAAGGTGGTCACTGTTCAACAAGAAAATGGAATAGTTTTGCGTGAGTTTTGCTTTTCTTTGGTGGTCAACGAAAAAATCCTGATATTATTTAAATCTGCTGAGCTCATTAATTAAAATTTTAATTAAATATTATGTCATGCATACCTACTAATTTAATAGAGTGTACAAAAATAAATAGTGTATGATCTTGACTGCCCCTGTGATTCGGCGCCCATGTGCAGCGTACACAGTGTATCTATGACCCCCGAATTACAAAAAATAAAATAGTTAAAAAAGAAGTTTTACATTTTTGACCGCCCTTATGATTCGGCGCCCATGTGCGGCTTGAAGAATGTACCCATGATCTTTATATTACAAAAAAATAATAGTCCAGTCATTATAGCATCAAAATAGGGGTGTTTGTTGCAAAAGGTGGCGTAGAAGATTTTATTTTTTTAACTTGTATATATGGGTGCCAACATGTAAAAAACAAAAATGCTAACACCGGCGACCTCGGGAGAACTTTTGGCCTCCAAAAAACCTCCAAATTTTAGGACTTTTCTTCCTTTTTTGTCCATAACTCCTAAACGGTGCATCCTAGCAAAAAAAGCAAAAGTATAACAAATTAAAGATTATTTAATTCTGCGTCGAATGTGTACCACAACTTAATAATTCGGTCAAGTGATATGGTCGAAAACCACGGTCAAAAACGACTACTTTTTCCAACATTGTCGAAAACTGAGATAGAGTACTATATATGAGTCTGTAGTTTAGAGATGAGTACTCTATGAGAAAAACTCATGAAATAAAAGTTATAGAGCGTCAAATTCTATGTCGAATGAGTATCAACATTTTTAAATTCGGTCAAGTACACCTCTCCAATTTGGCAATCTCCCAATTGGCAAATGAGTGTGCCTATGAGTTATAACTAGAGACATTGTTTATTGCAAAAAGTGGCGTAGAAGATTTTATTTTTTTAACTTGTATATATGGGTGTCAACATGTAAAAAACAAAAATGCTAACACGGGCGACCTCGGGAGAACTTTTGGTCTCCAAAAAACGTCAAAATTTTTGGACTTTTATTCCTTTCTTGTCCATAACTCCTAAACAGTGCATCCTAGCAAATAAGCAACAATATAATAAAAAAGATTATTTAATTCTGCGTCGAATGAGTACCACAACTTAATAATTCGGTCAAGTGATATGGTCGTAAACCACCGTCAAAACACGACTACTTTTTCCAACATTGTCGAAAACTGAGATAGAGTATTATATATGAGTCTGTAATTTGCAGATGAGTTCTCTATGAGAAAAACTCATGAAATAAGAGTTATAGAACATCAAATTCTACGTCCAATGAGTACCAACATTTTTAAATTCGGACAAGTAAACCTCTCCAAATTGGCAATCTCCCAATGTCCGGCAATTGGCATAAGGAACCCATGAAGCTGAATCGGTCATTCCAAAATCTCTGATTGCCAATTTCGAGAGGTATACTTGTCCGAATTTAAAAATGTTGGTACTCATTGGACGTAGAATTTGATCTTCTATAACTTTTATTCATGAATTTTTCTCATAGAGTACTCATCTCCAAATTACAGACTCATATATAATACTCTATCTCACTTTTCGACAATGTTGGAAAAAGTAGTCGTTCTTTGACAGTCGTTTTCGACCATATCACTTAACCGAATTATTAAGTTGTGGTACTCATTCGACGCAGAATTACATAATCTTTAATTTGTTATACTGTTGCTTTTTTACTAGGATGCACCGTTTAGGAGTTATGGACAAAAAAGGAAGAAAAGTCCTAAAATTTGGAGGTTTTTTGGAGGCCAAAAGTTCTCCCGAGGTCGCCGGTGTTTGCATTTTTGTTTTTTACATGTTGGCACCTATATATACAACTTAAAAAAATAAAATCTTCTACGCCACCTTTTGCAATAAACAATGTCTATAATGACTGGACTATAATACAATTTTCAAAAAAATAGCGGAATCTCGTTAATCCACTCATGCGCGTCCTTCCCTCTCTCCGCTCTCAAGTTTTCGTTAACCGATTTCAACCAAAATCTAATCAGCTTTAAGTCTTAGTATAAAAGGCTTAAATATGAAATTTGGTTGTGAAATTTTTATTGGTTTGGGCGCTAGAGCGCACACAAAATTAAGTGACACAGACACACAGACATTTTTGATGTTTGGTCTCTTCAACTCGTTGGACCGCAAGGACCATAATTCCGTCAATATCTCAACTTTTTTTTTTTAGATTTTATAACTTGTAGTAAAGTAATAAATTATGGTTAAGCTGTATCCAGTCGCGGATTTTTGAGGAGCCCGCGAGCTTGAAGCCTCAAAATTCAGCTCTCAAAATTAAAAAAAATATTTTATTTAATTATTAAAAAAGTGAGATATGGGAAAATAACATTGATAACTAACCAATATAAAATTGCAACTGCTTGGCTATATTTAAAGGTTTGCCGATGTAGGTTGTATTAATTATGAAAATTGAAACTCATTGTTACAAGATTTGTCAAGGTTCATTAGGTAAAAGAGTTAAAAATAAAAAAACCGACCTTCAAAAATCCATGAATAATTTCCAGTTAAACAGCAACATTTGGTTAAAATTTGATGGACCTAATTTTATGGAATGTTGTATAATATTTTTTGATTGTCTCTCCCTACTTTTTCTGCACACAAGGTAATAACCCCTGAATAATTGCTTCTTTTAACAAATTTCCTAGTTGCTGGCACATCATAACCCCAGCGTTACCCCACAGGGCTACCGACTTTAAAATTTTCCTATGGAAGTGTTGTGGAGAGTTCATGCAAGAAAATTAACTTTTTTTAAAATGTATTAATTTAAAATTATTTTATGTTGATTTTGAGATTTTGATGTGGGAGAAACCTACTACGTTGGGTTGGGAAATTGATGGAAAACCGGTGGGTCTGGAGGGTATGGAATACCCTCCAGCTGTAAGGATGCGAAAGGGCGATTTTCCTAGAGTAAATTTTGAAAAGTGGTTTTTGGGGGGAGGCGTCCACAATTTTTTCCTCCTTTTGACCAGTTGCTTGTTTATTTTGTCACAGTTTTTTCAAGCAGCTTTGTTTGTTCTTATTAAAACTATTCTTTACTTTTTATTTTAGTGCACCTCTTTAATTTTAAATAAAAGTATTTTTTTTTAAATTAAACATTTTCTTTTGTGTCCGCTTACCGCAGGGCATACGTATTCCCGCTTGAGAACCGCTGCATTTTCTTGAGATCCCTATCATATCATAACCTCACACTTTAAAAGCAACAAGTTGCATTTACGGTGATCATAATATTATGGTGATCATTGAAGAAGTAACAAAGAAAAGCTGTGCAAGAAATGGATATTATATTAAATTTGCCTCCAGAGATTGCACAACAGGTCTTACTATATTTGGGTCCTGAAGATATTCTTATGCTTTGGAATAATCCTATTCTACAGTGCAAACATTTATTAGACACTATTTTCTGGAAGAAAGCGTGCAGTAGAAATGGTTACCAGGAAAATGCAGAATGTTTATCTTCGAATATTTATAGCGACTGCATGTTAGAATATTCTGTACATTGGCAGGTAAAAAATTTAAACATTTCGTGCTGTAGTATTATTATTTACAATTCGAATGTTTACTTTACAGGCAGTTTTTAAATACAACTTAATAGCATCCAATTGGAGATGTGGCACTTATAAACATATTCCAATTGCAAACAAAAAGAAGTATGATTACATTAAGTATTTTGATGATGAAATACTGGTTGTTGGTGATGTTTCCTCCTCGAATGACACTATAGATGTTATAAATTTATCGACAGGAGAGGTTAGCAATAAAATAAACGGTTTAAAAATTGTACTTTTTGTTCATGTTTTCAGATTTATTTCAGTTTTGATGAAGAAATGCCGAGAAATAAAGTTAGGAAAACTTTAAAACACCGAAATTTTTTGATTTTCTTTTTAGCGGTTAAATTAAAAGTGTGGAATTTTGAAACAAAAACTTGCATTTTGAATTTAAAATTTGAACCAGTATCCCAATTATATGCTGTAGATCTTCCTTTAGAAATATCCGATAATTTGTATGTGCTTTTTTTATAAGTTAGTCTAGAAACAACTCAATAATTCAAATTATTTTATCAAAATGAAATATTTTTGCAGATTAGCTTTTGTGAATTCTCAAAATTATCTTCATATTGTTAATTTAGAAACCAAGCAACTCGATTTTAAAACTTCAGATGTTGTTGATGTCAGTTTTGGAGATAACATCATAATACTCATATCAAATACTTCCAATGTGATAAAGGTTCTTGATTTAAATTATGAAATGTTAATGACCATTAATTATGGTGGGAATTTTTCAAACGATATTAAGGTTTTCAATTTTGTGATTACGCAGACAAAAAGTTATAATTGCTTAATTTTAGACAAAAGGTGGTTATATAATTATTTGTTATGCTCGATTTTCTGCCCAAAATGCTGGAAATATTCACGTGTATACTATAAATCAGGACACTAAAAGCTTACAGGAGATTAACAGTGTTAATACTACTTATTCCATGATACGTTTTATAAATGACGATACTATTTTGTTTTTGAAGTATAACACAAACGGCACATGGTACTATCATCTATGGAAGTATGCTACAGAAAATCATACTATAACTGTTGGTACGTTGATATACAATACAGCAATCAAAATTATATATCCATTTGTTTTTTAAATTTAGATTATGAAGGGGATCTCGTAGAATTGGCAACAACAAATAATTCGTACTTGTTCCTAGTTAGTTTACATTATATATTAAACATGTGGAGTTCAAACACTGGGAAGTTTATAAGGCTTCTAACAGATGATCTGTTTAAGTATCATGCTAAAACTTTTGACGTAACAGAAAGGAAGTTGGTATATTTAAAATCTGACGGAAGCATATGCATACAGAATTACGATTTTATGGAGAGCAATATACCCAGCGTTAGTTTGAGTTGAGAAGAAATAAGCAATATTTTTCTATGCTATGATTACTTTTTCATTGTAATTCTTTAGCCTAATAATAAAGTTTCGACATCGATTTTGTACATGTGTATTAGTATTATTAATAACGTAAGAAACCTGAACATTTTTTCCCATGTTAATTTCCTATGTTCACATCGGCGGCCGGTCACCCTGTATATGGGAGTTGTAATGGGCTCCGTTAAGTTGTACCCCGCACTTTGGAATTTAGAAACTTTTTGCGTCATTTGAAAGTGCTGCCGAGTGCTGTAATTCATTTTGCAAGTGCTGGATCCGTTAAATTTTTATATAATATCTATTAGGACTGCTTTTTTAGATTGCAAGGTAAGTAAACACCTCACGACACATCAAGCTACAGTTTAATACATACAAAATACTATTCTATTTTATGTAGGATATTTTATATAGGAATATTGCACCTGAGCTTTTTTATTTTCTTTACAGGTGATGAGGAGCTGGCCCATCAACCCGACCCCTAACCTGGAGGACCAGAGAGACGGCCAGGATAAGGTAGGAGGTACTCTCTGCTTGCCATTATAATAAATTTTTATTAAGAATTGAAATATCGACTTTTGCCTAAAACGAGAAGTTGGCCCCCATTATTAAATTTTATTAAATATTAAAAATGTTTGTATATTATTTAAACGTACTCGTGAAATGTTGGCGAATTCTGTAAACTTTTTAAAGATACTCATTTTATTTTTACCAAATTTAAAAAAACTCCGAGCAAGATAGGTGCATGTTACTGCCCCCCCCCCCTTAAAAGTTTGGGGTGAAATTGCTGTCAATCGTTAGAGCTTCGTTAAAACCTCAATGAGCTTCCATTTTGTTCGTTTGAGCTTCAACCATTGCGGAGTTATTCGCGAAATATTTTGACATGTTTTTCTATTTTTGTTCTTTTTGAATTTTCTGCAAAATTACGGGCACTTCAAATTTTCGATTCCTCCGAGCAAGTCGCATACGATTTTATCAGAGTAAAATTTTAGTTAGAATAGAAAAACTCCTGCTTGCCATTATAATTTTGATAATAAATAAAACTGGAATATTTAATTTTACAAAATTTTTCATGCTTATGTTTCAATGCTGTTCGCAAGCACACTTTTATGAAAAACTAAAAGGGCAGAATATGGTAATTATTATACCTACTACATAATATCTTCGTCATAACTTTCTTTGGGATGAAACATATTAATTTAGGATTAGTTTTTGTAATCGAAACAAAAATTTTAATCTGATAAAATAGAATCAAACTTGAGAATTATAGCACGGAACTTGCTTATATGACTCGAAAGCTTGATATGCCCGTAATCTTGTGGAAAATTAAATTAAAATAATGCTCAAAATGGATGCTCATTCGGGCTAATATACGAAGCTCTAACGTTTGACACCAATTTCATCCAAAAATTGAAAATAAGAGCAAAAATGGAAACAAAACATATCTGCAACCCCCCCCCCCAAGATTTCGTAAATAACTCCTCGACTGTTGAAGCTCACGAAACAATGAAAATTCATTAAGCCCTAATAGCCCGGGAGCCAGCATAATTTTTGGCTGTTGTATGTGATCAGAGCTGATTCACTTTTTTTCTACTCTACTTATTGCCCCTTATATACATTCACAAAATGAGTTGGTGCCAACGCACTAGCGGGACAACGCTTGACAAGAGCATTTTGAAGATGTAAAAAAAATGACAGTGTTGTATGTGCTCAGAGTTGAAACTTTGTGTACTAATAATTAATAGAAAATGGTGATGAAAAATAATATCCTGCCACCTTACCCGCGGAACGGCATACTCCTGCCACCCATATGAACATGTAATCAAAATTAAGTCTACTTTCCTTTACCAGATTTTCTACGGGGAATCTTGGCTAGCTCCTGCCAGGACCTTGTTCCGTCAGATTATTGGCAGGACAAGTTTTTTCATATCAAAAACTCTAGCCACACAAGTTTCAGCCGTGAGCATTTGCAACAGTCTTTCTAAGTTAGATAAATAATTACTGCAAGTATAATTTGTTTGAGATTATATTAGAGTAAAGTGGCCATATATGGAATAGGCGCTTAATATGGAATACCATTATATTTTCGAAACCACTGCCTCTTATCTAGCCATTACTACACAGAAAATAATAAATTCGTGTTTTCATCTAATCTAAATTAGATGATTGACATTCTATGGTTTATCTAATGTTTTCTATCTTTCAATTACAGTATTTAGTTGTTTCAGACAATCAGTTTAGTAAATATATCTAATTTAAATTAGATAATAAATATTTTAAACTGTAGTTCAATCGTTTACAAAAAATATCTATTTCACCTAATCGTTATCTTTAATTCATTCAATCAAATTATATGATTATTGTAACCAAGTTTCAATGATTTACATAATACAAGTAGTTCAATCGTCTACAAAAAATTACTATTTAATTCAAACTTGGTCTTTAATTCATTCAATCAAATTATATGATTATTGTAACCAAGTTTCAATGATTTACTACATAATACAAGTAGTTCAATCGTCTACAAAAAATTACTATTTCATTCAATCTTGGTCTTTAATTCATTCAATCAAATTATATGATTATTGTAACCAAGTTTCAATGATTTACATAATACAAGTAGTTCAATCGTCTACAAAAAATTACTATTTCATTCAATCTTGGTCTTTAATTCATTCAATCAAATTATATGATTATTGTAACCAAGTTTCAATAGGTTTGTTCGTTTGTACACAGAAAAAAAAAAGATTAGCAAATTCATCTAAATATTATATGAAATCATTTAAAAAAATTGAATGTATTTTATAGTCCAGTCAAAATAGACAAAAAAAAGTGCAAAGTTTGCAATAATTCGCATCCAGCTGAAAATTGGCATAGACCTTAAATGCACTATTACAAACAAAATATCAAAAGTCCCCACCGATCCCACATCTGCTAAAAAAGTTATTCAAGGTCAAAAGTCAACAATATCGATTTTTTGCATTTTGCTCGTAAATGATAAGTGTTATCGTAAAAATAGGTTAGACAAAAATTGTAGATCATGAAATTCTCTACAAAAATTATTCTTATACTTAGTTCCGTACGAATCGCTATTCCTGATATATCGCGATTTCAATAATCATTTAATCATTACCAATATCACCATTTTTTCAATCAATAGGACACTTTCTAATAAAACTCCCCAACTTTTTGAATCGTGATATCTCAGGAATAACGATTCGTACAAAAAAAAGTATAAGAATAATTTTTGTAGAGAATTTCATGATCTATAATTTTTGTCTAACCTATTTTTACGATAACACTTATCATTTACGAGCAAAATGTAAAAAACCGATATTGTTGACCTTTGACCTTGAATAACTTTTTTAGCAGACGTGGGATCGGTGGGGACTTTTGATACTTTGTTTGTTATAGTGCATTTAAGATCTATGCCAATTTTCAGCTGGATGCGAATTTTTGCAAAGTGAAATGTCTATTTTGACTGGACTATTAGCCATATAATCGAATTGAGTAATTCATTCAATTTAAATTAGATAATTTAGAGAATTTATTCGTGACACGTTTGATGTGAAGCATATTGAATACAATTTAAACAAAATGATTCGGCAAAATAATTGCTTACACTAATTAAAATAAAATAATTTATTCTACGACAATAATTATTTCGAAGGAATTAACCACTTCTTTTTCAAGTATACCATAACCGTCAAACTTACATTCAAAATTTACAAAAAATTAGGTATCAGGTATCATTATAATATTAACAATAAGGAGCAGTTATGGGTCCAGCCCAATTTCCTCCTACATCTTATGTGAACATTTGCTGTGATCAGTGGCGGATTTAGCACTTCAGAGGCCCGAGGCGCAATTCAATTTTGAGACCCCCTCTAAATATTTTCACTACTCATCAGTTGTCATCTTATATTAGTTAATTTTCAATGTGTTTTCCCTATGTCACACTTTTTGGACCACCTGTATACGGTTTGTTTAGTTTTTCATCGTTTCCATCGGTTTTCTCAGGTTCACATCGTGGGCTTACAGCGAAAACTCACTAAGTCATACGGGTCATAGTGAGACTTAGTGAGTTGTCGCTGTAAGCCCACGACATTCTGGTTTATCTTGCTCATCAATTTTGTTGAATGCACTATCTGCATCAGCTCGTTCACCTGTTCTTTCGGGTTCATTTTCATGTTTAGTTCGTTTTTCTGAACAAATTATAAATTTATCCAGCGAATTTTTTTGCCGTTCTACATAATCATCTTTTTCTCATTGACTTTTGCGTTTCGAAACTCCTGATTCAAATTTTCGTTTTGTGGACATGTTTAAAGGTTTAATCACATATATTAGTAAATCACAAGTGGGTACTGTTATACTTTACTTTCAGTAATAAAGACTGTCCCACAAAAAAACGAACCACTTTTAAGTATACGATTTTAGATCAAATTACATGAAATTCTTAGAAATTTTATTAATTTTGGGTTCCATAGGTTTCCAAGATTACACAATTTTATTTGTTTTCGAGTGTTCATTGGTGTTAGTAGTTATGGAAAATCAACCAGGAGTAAAAGGATTATTTCCGAGCATGTTAAGAATCCTGAATTGTCGCAAAGACAATTAGCAAAACCCGATTTTTAACAATTACCAGGTCAAGAATTTTACGTCGCAGTAGGTAAAGGCCAGGTAGAAGAAAGGTACAAAAAAAAATTTCAAAATTTCCCAAAAAGTACCTTATTTGGCAAGCAATTTGTACCTGCGGATTAAAATCGGTAGAATTTGCAACAATGGGGTCTATAAATACGGAAATTTATTTAAATGAATGCATCAAGAAACGGTTACTACCCTTTCTGGCATCACAAAACACCCCACCATTGTTCTGGCCCGCTTTGGCAATCTGTTCATCAGATTAATCATCAAATTAATATGAGAGCAACACCTATGAAATTATGAAGTACGCTGTGATAATATTAATTATTTTTATCATAAAAATAAAATTATTTTATTTTATTGTGAGAGCTGAAATTTGAGGCCCCCTGGATTTATGAGGCCCGAGGCGCGCGCCTCATGCGCCTGTTCGGAAATCCCCCACTGGCTGTGATATTACACAATTACCATAAGATAATTGTATTTATTGTTATGGGTTTCGGCATTGAGCCTTATCTTGAAGACCAAAAAAAAAAATATCATAAACTCAATCCTTTATAGACAGGATAAATGACAACCTAGTAAGAGTAGTTGACCACCCCAAACTTTACAGTGCTCTATTACCATTAATATCCACATGGCGGGACATTATTCTTTTTGCGCACTTGTAAAAGTTTATTGTTAGTGGTATAAATTTGAAGAATGAACAAGGAATCGGAGGTGGTTGACACAGTTAAAGCCAGAAAATTGCAATAAGTGACACACATAATGCGCAATGAGAATTAGGCCAGTCATTGTAGCAAAAAAGGTATGAAAAATTGCAAGTTTTCAAATTTTGAGACAACATTGAAGGAGGTAAAAAAAAATAATAAATCCGATTTTTGCACCCTTTTTTGGTCCCCGGAACATTGTTAAATTAACAAAGAACGTAATTTCGAAATTTATGCAAACCTTGGAGAACATTTTAATAATTAAAACACATCTATAATAAAGTTTTACACCCTGCTACAATGACCGGAACATTGCAAACAGTAGCTTATTAATTTTTTTTGGTGTATCCTATCGAAAAAAATTGCAAGTCATGCAAATAATTCCTTAATACAACCCTGTATGCAAATTAATAATCACAACTATTTGCAATGTTCCGGTCATCGTAACAGGGTGCAAACTTTATAAAAGATGTCTAATCATTATTAAAATGTTCTCCAAGATTTGCATAAATTTCAGAATTTTTTTCAGAGTTATTGCAAATTTACACTCTTCTTTTAACAATTTAACAATGTTCCGGGGTGCAAAAATCGGATTAATAATTTTTTGACCTGTTACATTGTTGTCCCAAAATATAAAAACTTTTGTAATTTTTGTCTAACTATTCACTTTTTAAGTCCCCAATGACTGGCCCAAATAGATATCGGCTCCTTCAGTCCATCCTACAACGGAAAATAGCCGGAAAAAGAAGCGTATGCAAAAAAAGGATTTCATAGCTGAAGAACCTTTAGAACGTGAACACTAGCCAACATCCGTAACGGGTAGGCACCAGAAGAAGAAGAATGATGGACATAATGATGTCCATCATAGACACATTTCCCCTATCTAGTTTCTATTAGGTCAAGGGATTTTCCATTCATGTCGAAATATTGCCACTTCTATTGAAGTATTTACAATCCATTTCATGAGGTGGATTAATTCTCTTTTGCTACTCTTTTTACTTTTACTTACACAGGAAGGCCGGGATAAGAAATTTGAACCCAGAATTTCCGCTCCTTAACTCAACCAGCGGCCACATCACTCCACAACCGTGGTCTATTAGGTACTTCATAAAAATTCTTTTTCTACATATTTTGAAAGTTCATTTTGTCAAAATGATGATCATCATTTACTAACTTAAGTCTTCTTAGTCGTATTTTTCTTATATGACTAAGAAAGCTTCTTGACAGAAGCGTCGTGACCTTTTTGACAAAGGCTTTCATGGCAGATTACATCTCGCCTTCCGAGGGGAGAGACGGCCAGAATAAAGTTCTCACTTTACTCGGATTCGAACCGGGTATTTAGCGTTCATAGTCAACTCGCGTGACCGCTAAGCTCCGACCGCCTCCAAACTAACTTACCGCCGACTAACTTATAAGTAAATGAAGTAAATAAAAAACACAATGATGTCCATCATGGACACATTTCCCCTACCTAGTTTCTATTACTCTTAAATTATTTTTCTACATATTTTTTTTTTAATTTTTACCGCGAGCAACTTGCTCAGAGTTTCCGTAAAAATATCACCTAATCTAATCGTGAAATTACAGGAATAGAGCCGGTAATAGCGTCAGCCGTTTATCACTTGTTTTAATGTGCACCAATGAAATTAGCAGATTTTCGAGTGCAAATTTTAAATTGTAAAATAATATTTAGGTAATTAAAAGTAATTTAAAAAATTAAATCTTGTAAAATTATATGGTTATTTATTTTATTATATCCTAAGGGCCGGTATTTCCATCTCCGAATAAAGTACCTAATAACTTTATTCGCCAAATAAGTGCTGTCATGCGTATTTCCATCCTCGAATAAGGTTATTTGGTGAATAAACTCCGTTATTTGTCAAATAACTTATTAGGAGCTTAGACCACCAAATAAGTCCTTATTTGACAAATAAACTCGCAAATCCGATTGTTTTAAGTAAATTTGTTAATAAAATCGTGATGGCTGCTAATTTTTCTGATAAAATTGATGAATTGTTGCAAATTGAAGAAATTGATGCAATTAATGATAGAGTGTTAACCTGCTAAAGTCCACTTTTGGCAAAATCTGTTTTTTGATACCATTCAATAATACAATATTTGTTACATTATAGGATAAAACAACTTACTTCAAATTTTTATTTTAAATCGTAAATTTTTTATGATACGTAATACTACCATTTCTAGAATGCTATGTTAACTGCTATAAATCCTGATAGTAGATGATATTGTGGTACGAGCAAGGCAAGATCACTTACAATTTTGCAACGACGCAGAATTTTGTCGCAGATTTCGCATATCAAAAGGAACTGCTTTAGAATTATTAGGATTTATCAAAAATCAAATTAAAAGTCGAACGACTTAGGTAATTTAATACAGTTGAAGTTCTAAACCATATTCATATAATTTATTTTAGAAATAATGCCGTTTCTCCCTTAAATAAATTTCTGCTTACATTACGTTTCTATGCCACAGGCTCTTTGTACATAGTCATGGGTGATTTTGCAGGAGTGCATAAAACTACAGCAGGGAAAATTATTAAAGGTCACAGAAGCAATTGCACATTTAAGGGAAATATTTATAGCTTCACCTACAACTAGGGTTGCCATCTCTAAAATCTGGCAACCAGGACAAGAAGCGTGAAAACCCCGGACTTTGGAGGTTAGAACCCGGACATGCCAACAGTGTTTTTCTTTAAGTTGCTCAGTAAAATAAAAAATACTAACGTTCATATATGCCGATATAATCATAATAATGATTAATGATAATTCTTGGGCTTGGTGCGAAAAGTGAGAGGGGACGGTATATCCAGTGAGTCGGTTCTTCGCGGCGCGGTACGTGGGGGCCCGGTGACTTGAAAACTTTTAAATCCGGACCACAAATAAAACCCCGCTCGGACGCCCACTAAACTAGGACAAATCCGGGGAAACCCAGACCAATGGCAACCCTACCTACAACCGAAGAAGAAGTACAAAAAACAAGACAAGGATTTTATAATATTGCAAAATTTCCTCGAGTTAAAATTATCACACAAAACAACGTGGTTATATATAGTTGTAAATCACAAAATTATCTAACAAAACATAGAAAAAGTACAAAACAACGTGGTTAAAATTGAATATTCAGTATTCACTTTACACAAGTCGCTCTTAAAATCGTAATAATTATGTGCGCATCACCTTTATGTCATAAGTTTGTGGTTTGTTCACAAAGAAAACTAGTTATTCGTCAAGTAAGAATTCGGCAAATAAAAAGTGAATGAAAGACGGCCATGTGCTATTTGACAAATAAAACCTCCCAATAAAGTTATTTGCCAAATAGTTATTAGGTACTTTATTCGGAGATGGAAATACCGGCCCTAAATGTAATAATTTTCCATAGTACAAAAGACAATCATAGTAGTTGTAAACAGGGCCGTAGCCAGGATTTCATTTGGGGGGGGGCAACGTGCCCCCAAGTGCCCCCTGGCTACGGGCCTGGTTGTAAAATTTTCATTTTATTGTACAGGGCAACTCAATTTTGATGTTTATTTCACCTTATTTTCACCTTCATCCGCTCGTGTACGCGGCAAATTGGCCGCAGTAAGACACTTTATAGTTTGTGGCTGTGGCTGTACTGAGCAGGCTGGTGGAGCTTTTTTAAACAGAACACGGGCATGGTCTACTAGAGGCGATAATAATTAGAGAAAACAAGCCCTTCCTACCTCTCTCTGACGCTCTTGAATGAAATGGGAGAGAAAATTCAAAAAGGCAAATTTCAACTCCAAAATGCGCGAGCGGATGAAGGTTAACGATAATGACATTTGCAACATGCTGTATGGTACCATTAAAAATAACAACATAACCTATAAATTTTGAAAGAATCGTATACAGTAGTTTGTATTGTTGTTGCTATAATTATAAATTGTGATAAATCACACAAAAACAGGTTGAAATGGATCAAGATATTGCACAGCAGTTGCTTAAAGAAGGAGGAACATTTATTGCGTTTGACGTTCCTTTGGACACAGAATTCGGAATCGACATGAAACAGTGGGTCACAGGAGATAAATTTAAAGGTGTTAAAATGATTCCACCTGGTATTCACTTCATCCATTACAGTGCAGTAGGAAAGTATGGTCAAGTTGCACCACGAGTCGGCTTCTTCCACAATTTCAAAAAATCAGATTTTGTCGTGAGTAGGTGGAACAAAGATACTGAAGAATTAAGATTATCACCGGTCGATGAACGAGAAATAAAAACGATTAGGGATAATATAAAGGAATTAGACAGATTTCTAGGCCCTTATCCATATGACATTTGGGAAAAGTGGGTTTTATTGACTTCCAATATAACAGGTATTTACCATTATTTCTTATATAATTATGTGAGTTATTAATTTTTATATTTGATAGATAGTTTACTACACAAATTGACGCCTGCGTTGGGTCAGGTTAGATCTGCCTTAGATTTGGAGTCGTTCAGTGATGCTGATCGACCGAGAAAAAATGTGAGATCGAGTATGGATGAAGGACCATCTACTAGTGATGAGAGTGTAAACTTGAACACTTCCTTTAAACACATGGAAAGTTTATTGCCTGATTTGAAACCTTTTCCTGGAACAGAGCTCAGGTTGACTTCGTTTCCCAAGTTGCACTATCCGGAGGGTTCGACTCCAGCACAAATTACACAGCACTCGTTGGATTCCTCTTATGTGTTGGACGAAATGGTAGCTCAACATACAAGGTAAGGCATTTAAAATAAACTTGAAGAATATTGTCCATGAGCTTATTTTCTTAACATTTTTAGCGATATTGACATAATAGGTGAACTGGAATTTTCCTATGTTTGTTTCCTAGCTGGTAATAGTTTCGAAGCTTTTGAACATTGGAGAAAGTTGGTTAGTTTATTATGTTCTTGTGAAATTGCAGTCAAGAAATACCGTATTTTGTATGATTTATTTATTACAACAATAGAAATGCAAATTTTACAAACACCTGAAGAATTTTTTGCAGACATTGTTAGTAACAATAACGTAATTTATATTAAATTACGTCAGTTATTTAGAACTATTGAATGCAGTGATACTGATGGACGTTTAAAAACAAAAGTTCAAAGATGTAAAGAAAATCTTACCAATAAGTTTGAGTGGGACTTTTCTCATTTGGATTCCGAAGATGAAGATGAAGCACCAGTTGTAGTTGAAATTCCCTAATAGATTTAAGTTTTTATAAAAATTAATTTGTAAATAATAAAATAAGTTTTTTTTAAAACTGGCCTTTAATTCACCAAAATCATAAGGATGGTACTCACTAACTATTTTTGTATAGAACTTACAGGCTTTTGTATTTAAAATTTAGGAAATTGAAGGCAGTCTCCTGATAGCTACAACGATGAGCAGAGGTTACTTCATAATAATCGAAACAAAATATTTGTTTTGCTTTTTATTTATACAAGGTATACAAGATACGACAAAAGTTAAAACAATATTTATGTTAGAGTTAATAAATTATCTTCGATAGTACTTGCTGATCTTACACTTTTGACTTCATTAAATTTTAAATTGTTTTTTAATTCTTCTTTAAAATCTTTTATAAATGTTTTATTTTTACGATAACCTTTAAGAAACGTATCGATTGCGAGTTCGAAAAATACCAAACAGCACGAAAATATAATAATTCCAATTGTTAATCCAAATATTCCAGCCAGATTGAAAAGATTCAAAGGTGGAGCAATTGCAGAAGACGCACCATTATCTTGACATTCCTCTAATTTAAACTTTCCGTCCCACCATTTTTTTTGCATTTCGGCAATCCGACCAGATTCCTTCAGCTTTAAAACTGATTTACTGAGGATACCGCGATATGGTGAATCTGTAACGAAATATTTTTCTTTCAAGATTAATTTTGCGAAAACTTACTTTTCCTCAGAGCTATAGCAAAATCTTGTTGGTTGATAGGTCCTCCGATTGTAGTCATACCGCACACAATTTTTATAACAAATTCGGCAAAAACGGAATCCGTGAAGAATGCATAGTTTCCTTCATCCACCTTTAAATACCCTTCATAATTCTCATCAACCATGTCTTGTGGATGGGTGTCCATATGGCGAGCAATTTCCTGATGCAATTCATTTGGGGAATTCTAAAACTTGCAAGTATTATTCCATAAATTATAAGTAGGTTGTTTGCATACTCGAAAGTAAATGTGGGTAGTTTCGTTGGTAACAGCCCCATATCTAATTCCCAATTTTCCTGCACTATCTATGAATTCGTTAACATCGTGAAACGGTAAATCAACACTGTCGGTGGTAAGAAAAGCAGCAAGTTGGGCTTTATAATACGAAACTAAGATCAATATAAAAAATCCCCACACGCCTGATAGCAAACGGGTCGCTGGACCTCTAATAAGTATTTCAATTGAAATTTTGATTACAAATTTTTACATGGTACAAACCTTGGAGCCAGATCTCCAGCACCTTGTTGCATTAAACAACCCAACATGTACCACAATGAATTTTTGAAATTAAACTGATTAATTAGGAACGGAGGGTTTTCGACACAGGGATCAATATTTTCCCACTCAGGTGGACTTATATGCGCTATAATGTACAACATAATTGATATTCCAAAATAAGAGACTCCAATTAAAGCCCACACGTCTTTATCAAAAGGATCAGCAAATGAAAAGAATTTGGGTGATTTCTGAGATGGCTTATTAATCATAATTGTAGCTCCTAGAATAGTATTCCAGTTTACTAACCGTTAAGTTAAACTGTAACTTACCAGATGTTATAAATGGAGTGGTAAAATCGACATATTCCTTGCGTTGCTTGGTAATTGAAAGGTCACCAATAGCTATATCACCCCTCTAAAAATCAGTTACGGTTGGCGGTTTTTTATTTTAAAAATCACATTCACTTACTCCTTGCAGAAGATCCCCAATCATTCCGTTCCATTTCTTTGTGACCGGGTCAAAGTCTCCATTTTTGTCGTCCCTATTACGTATAAACCTGTACTTAAAACCTTCCATTAACGAAATTTCTTGAATAATATCAACAACGAAACCTTCATACTGATCGTTGCCGTGTAAAACTCGACTTTCGTTCTTGTAAAATGCGTACGGTTCCGACTAAAAATTTGAAATGTAGTTCTGACCAACACCATGAATATAAATTCCAACCCAACATATTAGAACGTTGAGGAAAACGTCGGCCAACTTTTTCTTTTTTTCTTCAAACACAGGTCGAGAAATAGTCAGTTCAGTTTTTGAGTTCCACTGTCCAATATTTATAAATCCAGTATCGTGAAGTTCAATTACTTCCATCGTAAAATCACTTCGAAATCCACTGTGATCAAAATGCACCAAACCGGTCAAACCGTCGAAGGATTTCTGAAAAAAAGTTGTGAACGAAAAAATATTTTGTCTGTGGAAGTGGGGAATTTACCATCTTCATAAAATTGTAAATTGTACTTCCATGTTCCCAACTTTGGCTTGAGTTACAAAATAATTGTTTGACTCGTAGATTTTCAATATCGGCCAAAGCTTTGCTTAAAAGTGTAACTGCGTCTGCAATCAAAGCAGGTATGGTGCTTATGCCCCTAGCTGTCTTCGTAAGGTCTGTGGTAACTTTTCTACCTAATTCAATATTTTTCTTGATTATGTACTGAGCAAGCTCTCTGATTTTTGGGTTGTCAGGGTTCACAAGTCTAAACTAAGAAGTTCAATAGTAAAATTTGAAATGGTTTAAAATTTCCCTTACCCCAGTGATATTTACTTTGCTGTGCTGAAATAATTCGAAATCGATTGTGTGCATATCTAAATTTGCTAGGATGTAAGTATATTTTTTCATTATTAGTCCCACCTGTTGAGCGTGTTGCAAAATCTCAAATATACTTTCTTCTTCACAGTGCAGCACAAAATTTTTTTGGCCAGTGGAACGCAGCTTCATAAAAGATTCCCTGAAATAAAGTTATTATTTCCAGACTTTCACTACGCTAATTTAGTGATTCGCGAAAATTACCTGTAGCCCAAATCATCTGTTTTCTCAAGCTGATAAAGAGTAACCGAATTTCCGGTTCTGTTGTACAGTTTTAGACAATCAGCAATATTGGATAAACTGTCAAAGGATTCGTATAATACAGTAAAATTTTTCCATTTCATGTGGAGCACTAAATCAGCAAGAGCTTTTGCTAGCACTTGCATGCGAGGAAAAATATTGATGGAACAGCAATCCCGTCCGTACACTCGTTCAGAAGCTATTCTTATGAAAGGAATTTCTTGAGTATCACAAAGAGATTGAATGATGTTAGCATTATTCTCGTATGATGGTGACACAATTCCAAGAACTCCTTGCTTCAATATGGAACAAGCTGCATTTAAGGCATTATACGGGCTATCCCAGTTGACCCCAATCGTTTGGTTATACCGTGGTTCAATAACATCATCCGGTGCTATGTTAGTAGTTATTGCTTCAAATCTAAAACTGGATTGAGGATTTTGATCATTCAATAAATCAACTGCAGCCCTAAACGTGACTTCCTCCTCTCCCAAAGGAATGTCTTCAAAAATAGCCCCTATTACGATAAATTTAACATAAAATTGAAAATTTTAGAAGGTTCATACTTACCAATAGGCAAATTTAGGCATAAACATTTCCCACATAATAATAATAACAATAATTTGGAAAAACCTTTATAAAAAAACATTTTTAGTTTTTGATTGGTGGTGTTCTACGAAATTACAAAAACATCTAACATACGCACATGTTTTATTGGGACATGACCAACCGCAATAATTTTAGAAAGCTATTTTTATGACGGTGCCAATGTACTCCCGTAACAGTGACGATCAAAATTTCAGAAGTGTATAAATATGCATTTTAATTACTAAATTTTTTATGGATTAAAATATATTGAGATTTGAGATATAGTACACTTTTGACTAGATTTTGACTTCAGGGGCCCAATTCAAAGAAACTGGCTATATAAAGATATTAATTAAGTGCAATGAACTTATAATACCGAAGTTGACGGTTCGATTCGGGAAAGAGTATAATTTTCTTACGACTATCTCCGTCTTTCGGAGGGCTCGTCGAGTAGTCCTCGTTGGGAGATTTCATAGTTCTGAGGATATAGACTTCTTTGAGTTCTGTGCATCATCGTGGTCTGAATATAACTTATATTATAAATCATTCCATTATGGTAAAATAAACACACAGTTGTGTTGTCGAAGCGCTTTTCCGATAGGTCGTGAAGACATGTCATTACGACAGTATACTAAATGTGTTGAAGATAAACCTTCAATCACGACCCTTCGCGAGGTCAAAGTGGCGCAACTTAACTAGTTGCTGATAATTGTAAAAAATTCGAAAGTAAATCAATTATAATCAAAATACAACAACGACAGACATGTTTCGATCTTATTAGATCTCATCAGTGACGTATAGCTGTAAATTTGGTTATAATTTCCATTATGGATTTTCTTTCATACTAGAAATGAGCAGCAATGCCAGAGTAAATGAAAGATCAAAATACGTTAAAATGTATTGTTAAAACTATCGAAAAAATATAAAATAAGTTTTAATTTTTTTAAACTTAATATTTACATTGTTGAAAATTCTCATTTTGACTAATTTTCAACCTTTTTTGTATATTTTTGAAATTTCCAATAGAACAATAAATCTTCTTTAAGTGCCTTCAGTCTTTCCCGATTGCTTTTATGCTTCCTCATTATTTGAATTATAACTTCCACAAAAACCAAAACTAAACTTAGTAAAACACCCTGAGTAGTAATCCAAAATATTCCAGATACATGTTTAAAATATAATGGAGGAGCTGAGACTACTGTAGGTTGCTACAAAATCATAAACAATAAATGAATCCAAATGAGTTTAATTTCTATATTATTACCGCACATTGACCACCACCACGTTTCTCTTCCCACCACTTCCTCACCAGTTCATCAATTTTTCCCGTTTCCGTTAACTTCAGCATAGCTGTACTCAATACATTCCTGTATTTTGATTCTGCAAAAATAAATAAGAAATAAATCTGGAAACGACGTATACTTACCTACTTGTTATTATTTTTAACCTTTTTGCATTGCTATTCCATAATATTTGTGGTCTAAAAATCCTCCAACATCAGTTAAGTTACATTTACGTTGAGTTACGTAACTAATAGTAGAAGATTCCATGAAAAACACGTATTTATCATCTTCTGACATTAACTCTACACCTTCTTCATAGTGACTCATCATATTTTCTGGATTATTTTTCATATGCAATCCGATACTCCTGTACGCTGGATCATCTGAATCCTAAAACAGTTCCATTGCAATTCAAATCACAAATTTTATTAATACAAACCAAAAAAAATTTATGCGTCGTTCCATTCAGCACAGCCCCAGCCCTGATACCCAATTTTTCAGCTCGATTTGCTAACTCTCTCGCGTTTGTAAACTGCCATATTACTTTATCTGCTGTCAAATAGGCTGCCATGTTTGCTGTATACACGCTAACAATAATTAAAATAAAAAATGCCCAAAAGCCAGAAAGTAATCGGGTGGATAAACCTCTACAAATGCACAATTAAAATTTGTTCACTTCATCTCTAACAAATAATTGATACCTAGGTGCTATTTCTGATCCTTCTTGAGTCAAGTTAGCCACTATAAGCCAAACGCAATTCGCCATGTTAAATTGGTTTTCCAAATATCGCGGTTCTTCTACACACGGATGAGGATTGCACCATTCAGACGGGCAAATCCGACCAATAATATAAAAAGCAATCGACATCATTGGAATAGTCATAATGATTAAAATCCAAACTTCAAAATGGAACGGATTAGCAAAAGAGTAAAAATCTGGTTCTGCCACTTTTGGTTTCGTAACTAACATTTGTATCCCTAAAAACATGAAAGGGGATGTGAAATCTACAAATTGCTTACGCTGTCTTGTGATGGTTAAATCCCCGATTGCTAAATCAGCTACCTAAAAGCAAAACTGTAATTTTGGACGACACTCATTTACGAAAATTAATACTCCTGATATCACATCTCCCATCATTCCATCCCACTTCCCAGTAGTTGGATTATAATTTCCATTTTTATCGTTTATATTCCTTACAAACGTATAGTTAAACCCTTCCAGAAGAGAAAGTTCGTGTATCAGATCGATACTGAATCCTTCGTATTGGTTATTTCCTGTTAAGACTGTGGTGGTGAACTTCAACATTGCGTACGGCTCTGCCTTAATTCAAATGTTTAAAGTCATTGTTCAAAATTGGATGTTAGAATTTTACCAGGGCAATTTGGACCTTCAAAGATAAGTCGGACATACTTATTTTGGAATCACTATCGGATACGTTTGTTCTATTGATGTTTAATTTATCCAGTTGGTTCCAATATCCAATTTGAATAGGTCCTTTTTTGCTAAGTTCAACAACTTCCAAGCGAAAATTCGACCTGTACCCATGTTGATCCAGTTCTATGTCACCTGTTAAGCCTTTTGTGCTTTTCTGAATATTAAAACTTGAAAATTTAGTTGTTTGTTGCTTGGTGAGTTGCATAATCTATAATGAGAAATTCTTACCGTTTTCATGAAATTGAAGAAGGTGCTTCCGTGCTCCCAGCTATCGGTTCCGTTACAAAAGAGGGATCGCGCTCTAAAATTATGCCTTCTCCATGCTTCTGAAAAGTGCATCACTGCATCGATCAATAAATACGTACTTGTAGGAACTTTAATGTCACTTGTTAGCTGGTTTGAAGTCCAAACTGGAAGTCCAATTTCTCTCTGTTTAAATCGTATATCCCTGTTTATTTCAATAATGTTTCTGCTTAAAGGATCAAAGAGACGCAGCTGAATTATTAATATTATTAGTTGAGTGCAAAATCCGATTACATAAGACTTACAAAGGTTATGTTAGCTTTGGAATATTGAAATGGAAGTAAGTCCAGCATGTGCATATCCAGATTCAACACGATGTAGTTGTAGTCGATCATCATCAATCCAACTCTTTGTAACTGCTCAAAAACATTCCGTAAGCTTTCAGTCGAACAATATAGGACGAAATTAACTTGTCCAGATTCACGTATCATTTTCAGTGCTTCTCTGAAGAAACAAGGAATGGAAACAAAACAAGTGGAATGGGACGATCTGTGTAAATTCAGTACTTACATGAAAGTGCCATTTTTTATTGTTAACTGCTCGACAAGTGTTCCAGTGTTATCAAATTTTAGCAAATCAGCCAAGATGGCCAAGTCAGTATGTTTCTCGTACATCACAGTAAAAGATTTCCATTTCCAGTGCCTCACCAAATCAGCAAACGCTTTTACCAGTACCGACGACCGGGGAAATAAGCTAATGGCATTCAATTTTTGATGGCGATGGTGAATTAACTTGGTCTGTATTACAGGAACTTCTTTATTGTCGCATACCGATTGAACAGCATACGAATTTTCATCAGTCAATAAATTAAAAACACCCACTACACCGTGCTGCAAAAACGAACAAACACCTTGCATCGCATTGTAAGGTTTATTCCAATTATAATCAATCACAATTGCCCTCCTTGGATCGATAACATCATCTGGTTGGATGTGAAATTTTATCGACTTCAGAGGTTTCCCCAGAAAATATCGTTTACTGTTCACCATATCGATGGCCACTTCGAACGCCACTTCCTCCATGCTGTCGTGACTGTCAAAAATTCCACCTGAAATTGCAAACTGTGACAATTGTCACTAAAAATGATTATTTTACCTATAAAATTGTTTGATGTAGAAACTTGAAGAACAAAATTTGTTAATAACAACGTCAGACTGGTGAATTTCATGTTGCATGCGTTAGCGTGTATGTAAATAAAAATAGTGCGGCCACATTGATAGTTCAAATTCTATTTTAAAATTGGGTCATTAATAGTACAAGGAATATTATATTGCGATTTTTATCGAATATATACGAAAGGAGTTAAAACAATATATTATTATGCTGAAAATGGAGAATAAAAAAATCTGTATAAAGTTGAAATAAAATCTCTCCTGAATTAATTAACGAACAGTAAAATAAAATAAGCAACTGTCGCAGAAGAAATTATGGATTAGGTGATCGTGGATTTTATTGTGAGACTAAGGAACAAAAAAAGACAACAAGCCTGTTACCATGGTAACAAGCTTATTCCTTTGTCATACTGAAAATTAATAATCATTAACTGCTTTTGAAAATAATTTAATTTATTGAGTAGCCTAAATAATATTTGAATAAATAATGGAATGCATGGTAATGTGAATATGTTTATATTTGTATCCGATTTGTGAAATTCTTAATGATCATTAACTTGGGAGTGTATCGGAGGTGCGAAATGTCATCTTAACTACATTTCTAAATTTTTGAAATGAAAAAAAATTATCCAAGAAGTGCTATTCATTACCAAGGATCGCAATGCGATAGCCAAGATGATTGACGAGATTAGAATTGTCATGAAATTAAATATGTTTTATTTTTAATAAAATAAGAATTAAGGAATAATATTAATATTAATATTATAAATAAATTTATTTTATTTATTTATTAAATAATTTATTAATAAATTTAATATTATTCCTTAATTCGTATTTTAATAAAAATAAAACATATTGAAGAAATTAGGGCTATGATTAGGGTATATGGGGTATATCCATCTGATCATGTAATTCCTACAACCTGGGACTTTACCGGGGTTCCGATGGTTAGTTTGAACTGGAGCCCGGCAGATTTAGAGGCCCGGACACATTCTAAATAAATAATATTCACATTTTACACTCATTTTCTAAAACAATTTCTTGGAGATTCTTTTGGATTTTCCATTGCAAATGGAATAAAAAATTGAAAATTTTCCCCGACTTTTGTTACTTTGGAAATTAAAAAAGTCGAGAGTGGGTTGACTAAACTAAATAAGAAAAGCGCAATCATTTTTAAAAATTGATTATCTTAATAATTTATAATTTGGCGGATAGTGAAAACGGCATCCGAAGTAGAACGACCTCTTCTGAATCCCATTTGTTCTTCTCTTAGTATTTGTTCGGCTATTGGTCTGAGCCTGTTATTTAGTATTTTTGCATACAGTTTATATGAATTTTCCAGCAAGCTGATTCCCCTATAATTCTCGCATTTGCTTTTCTCGCCCTCCTTGAACAGAGACACCACTTTTGCCTTTCTCCAACTTTCAGGTATGCTTTTCTTTTTCCAACACATATTATAAAGGTGTAGAAGTCGCAATTTTTAAAGTAGTCCACCATACTTCAGCAGCTCCGAGTTTATACCATCCATGCCAGTGGCTTTCCGGTTTTTTGTTGTTCTTAAACCTTCAGTCATTTCTTCCATGCAAATATCATCCAATCCCTTTACCCCTACTTCTGTAGACCAAACCTCTTGCGTTGTTATATTATCTTCAAACCATAAATCTTTATAGTGTGTCATCCATGCTTCTTTTTCTATATTATTTATTTGTATCGTTTCTCTTTGCGCCTTGTTGAAGGATTTCATTGCTTTATATGCCAGGGTTTGTCTTCTATGTATATCGTCTTCGATAATGCTGATGTATCTGTCCCACGATTCTTGATGGGTTTTTCGGACGAGGTTTTTAGAGTGGTTTCTTTTTATTCTGTAGTTTTCACAGTTTGTCGTTGTTTGCTGCTGTAGATACTTCCTGTAGGCCTTCTGTTTTTCCGTGATTTTATTTCCTCTTTTATTTCAGGCGTCCATATTTTTAATCCTCTCCTTCTTCTGTTTCTTTTTTTTCTTCCAATCGCTTCCTCGGCAGCCCTCTTAATGCATAATTCAATGTTTTTCCACTCTTCATTGATGTTGTCACTCGTTTCAGTGTTCTGAAGCTTCTCGTTTAGTCGTCTTTGATATAGATCTCTAATACTCTCCTCCTCCAACAAATACACCTTGTACACTTCTTCTTTATACCTCTTCTCTGTTGGCTTTGTCGGTCTCTGCCATTTCGTGTACGTGTCTATCTTGGTGACTACCAAAAAGTGGTCTGATCCAATATCATAGCCCCGATATACTCTTGTATCTCTAACTTGCCCTCGTATTCTATCGTTTATCATTATGTAATCGATGATTGATCTAAGTCCTCTTGCGGTCCAGGTATACTTGTGGATATCTCTTTTGCGGAAAAACGTATTAGTGATCTTTAGATTATTGAAAGAAACAAATTCTCTTAGGATTCTGCCATTATCGTTGCATGTTGGTTCTCCAAAAGATCCTATCAGCTTGGGAATTGGATCATTTCCCACCCTGGCATTCAAGTCGCCCAGTACGATGATTTGATCGGTTTGGTTGTACTTGTCCATTATTGGTTGTAATGTGTTGTAAAAGGATATGGATTCGTCTACTTTTCCTTCTTCTGGTGCGTAGACTGCTATAACGCACAGTGGGGAATTTTTACGAAATCGTAGCCAAAAATAAAATAAAAAATATTTCCATATAGATATAACGATCACGGGTATTGGTTGAGAACTAATTTCTGCGTAAGGTCACGGTTGTCCCTACTTTTCACTCCTCATAGATAATTAGATATTTCAGTTTAAAGTTAACCTTCATTAGGGACAGTCGCGAGTGTTAATTGTTCTGCGTTTTATAATGCAACTTTGCCCATTTATATACAATTCGTAGAAAGTGTTAATCAATTTCAACAAAATGGATACTCTTCCTTAAGGTATGAAGAACATTTTACCTATTTTACAATTAAAAAATATTATTTATTGTTCATGTTTACGTAGTCTAACGGTAATCCTGAAAAGTGCCTTCTTTCGGAATTGAATATTGACTTTGCATAGACTTTTAGTATTCATCCACAAGCGTCCACAAGTTCATTTTTTTTTCTTATGTAGCTTTGAATATCAGCTTTCGAATGGCGTATGAACAAAAGTGCGCAAACGTGCGCGGCACATTTCAGAACATTTTTTGTACTATCGTACTACTACTATTGTACTATTTATACTGCGTACGGTACGGATAATATACGTATATTTACGTATAATATAGCAAGTGTGCTACTGGGGATTCTTTCATTGTAGGTTCTGGAGCCAAATAAAAATCTTTATCCGGATTCGGATTAAAATATTTTTTGTATTTTTTCATCAACGACCTCAAAAACATCGAAAAAGTGGATTTTTTACGAATTTATTGGCAAATTCTTGTTTCAACCAGCCATATTGGAACCGCCATTTTGTTTTTCAAAATTTTAATGTTAGATTCGTAATCAGCAACTTCAAAAACATCGAAAAAGTGGATTTTTTACGAATTTATTGGCAAATTCTTATTTCAACCAGCCATATTGGAACCGCCATTTTGTTTTTCAAAATTTTAATGTTAGATTCGTAATCAGCAACTTCAAAAACATCGAAAAAGTGGAGTTTTTTACAAATTTATTGGCAAATTCTTGTTTCAACCGGCCATATTGGAGCCGCCATTTTGTTTTTCAAAATTTTAATATTGGATTCGAAATCTGTGACCCCAAAAACGTTGGTATACCAAATTTGAAAAAGTTCCGATAATCGTCCTATTTATGGCCACGATTTCACGAAAAATCTCCACTGTGTAACGGTGAGATTACCCCTTGGTATTTTTATCCTCATGGTAATAATTTTCTCGCTTACGTAGTTAACGTCTTTTATTTTGTCTTCCCACCTCTTGTCAATATAAATTGCTACACCTTTGCTCGCTCTCTCGTTCTGTTCTACTCCACTGTACAACATGATATGACAATTATCTTTGAAACCGAAAGAGATTTACAAACGGCAATTTATATGCTTAACAAAATCTGCAAATCATATTATAATATGAAAATATCCACAAACAAAACTAAAGTCATGGCATTTACAGGAAACGAGCCAACAAGAGCAAAAATCGTAGCCAATAATAAGACGATTGAACAAGTCTACAACTTCAACTACTTAGGCTGCGACATATCCTACGGATATGACAAAGATATTGAAAACAAAATCGGAAAATTCGGACAGATTTGTGGAACAATAAATAGATGTCTCAAGAACAAGACAAGGAAAGAAACTCGGTTAAAATTCTACAAGACCATGGCGGTACCAGTACTGATGTACGGGAGTGAATGTTGGGTAACAAACACAAGACAGGAAAGCCAGATCCAGGCGGCGGAGATGAGATTTTTGAGAGCGGTTAAGGGTTGTAAGCGAGAGGACAGAATAAGGAACGTTGAAATTAGAGAAGAGTTGGGAATCTTCAGTATAAGAGATAAACTGAAAGAAAACAAAAACAAATGGTCACAACATTTAGACAGAATGAGGCAAGAAAGAATACCTACACAAGTGAAAAGATACAAGCCGCAGGGGAAGAGAAATGTCGGACGACCTAGAAAGAGATGGGCACCATTACAGGCAGAAACGCCTAATGCGAAAAGTGAAGAAGAAGAAGACGAAGAAGATTATCTTAATGATAAAAATTTCCATGACTTTACAAGACCAAATTAAATTTTAAAATTACCTGTTTTTTTCCAGGTAGGTAATTCAAGTTTTCAAGGCAATTGCTCATTGATTTAAAAGTTCTTAATTTTTAAGAAATTTCAACAGATTCCTAAAGCAGGCTCTGGTTATGAATCAAATTTGCTTCCTGAAAAGTCAACTTGTTCCGTGCTTATGGCTGGGGGGTATATTCCATATCCCCAGACCCCCTGGGTCCTTACGGAAAATTGTTTCAGAAAAATAACCTACATAATATGTGTAGGTTCTCATGTAAATTTCCATTTACTAGGCTAGGCTAAATTGTTTTTAGAATTCACCAAGCCCTTTAGTTCCCTCTGCAGCTACCCCCAGACTGCCACATTATTATTAAAAGATATGCCCGCTTCATTCCTATAATTTTACTTGGTTTTATTAATATATCAATTTACAAATTTTAGCTACATTCTTATATTTAAAGACTAAAGCGGCGTTCACATCGAGGTTCTTGTCTTGCCTTGCTTAGGTAAAAATTAGCAAGAACCAATTTGATTAAAATATTTTCCTCTACCTCTCTCTATGATTAAAAATTGTTCATTTTGATTGGATACCGAAGCAAGGCAAGACCCCAATTTTTAAAAATTCTGAACGAGAGAGGTTCTCTTTTAAATCCCGAATCAGGACCATAAATCTTCCAGTTACGTTGCTGAATTCTTATACGAGATTTAGACAAAAAAATTACATTTTAGATTGCTAAAATTATAGTTTTGTAAATAATATTTTGATAGAGGTGAGATGATAATTACCCAATGAAATTGTATATTTGCTTTAGAAATTTAAATAGTTCCTTAAGAGAAAAATCAAATGTGGTCTGTATCAAACGTCGCATTGACGTGCTTATTCTTGTAAAACCATAATATTAAAATCAAAAATGATCTTTAAACTTCTTAGATCTTATTAGATGTCATCAGTGACGTATAGCTGTAAATTTGGTTATAATTTCAATTATGGATTTTCTTTCATACTAGAAATGAGCAGCAATGCCAGAGTAAATGGAAGATCAAAATACGTTAAAATGTATTGTTAAAACTATCGAAAAAATATAAAATAAGTTTTAATATTTTTAAACTTAATATTTACATTGTTGAAAATTCTAATTTTGACTACTTTTCAACCTTTTTGGTATATTTTTGAAATTTCCAATAGAACAATAAATCTTCTTTCAGTGCCTTCAGTCTTTCCCGATGGCTTTTATGCTTCCTCATTATTTGAATTATAACTTCCACAAAAACCAAAACAAAACTTAGTAAAACACCCTGAGTAGTAATCCAAAATATTCCAGATACATGTTTAAAATATAATGGAGGAGCTGAGACTACTGTAGGTTGCTACAAAATCATAAACAATAAATTAATTCAAATGAGTTTAATTTCTATATTATTACCGCACATTGATCACCACCACGTTTCTCTTCCCACCACTTCCTCACCAGTGCATCAATTTTTCCCGTTTCCATTAACTTCAGCATAGCTGTACTCAATACATTCCTGTATTTTGATTCTGCAAAAGTAAATAAGAAATAAATCTGGAAACGACGTATACTTACCTACTTGTTATTATTTTTAACCTTTTTGCATTGCTATTCCATAATATTTGTGGTCTAAAAATCCTCCAACCTCAGTTAAGTTACATAAACGTTGAGTTACGTAACTAATTGTAGAGGATTCCATGAAAAACACGTACTTATCATCTTCTGACATTAACTCTACACCTTCTTCATAGTGACTCATCATATTTTCTGGATTATTTTTCATATGCAATCCGATACTCCTGTACGCTGGATCATCTGAATCCTAAAACAGTTCCATTGCAATTCAAATCACAAATTTTATTAATACAAACCAAAAAAAATTTATGCGTCGTTCCATTCAGCACAGCCCCAGCCCTGATACCCAATTTTTCAGCTCGATTTGCTAACTCTCTCGCGTTTGTAAACTGCCATATTACTTTATCTGCTGTCAAATAGGCTGCCATGTTTGCTGTATACACGCTAACAATAATTAAAATAAAAAATGCCCAAAAGCCAGAAAGTAATCGGGTGGATAAACCTCTACAAATGCACAATTAAAATTTGTTCACTTCATCTCTAACAAATAATTGATACCTAGGTGCTATTTCTGATCCTTCTTGAGTCAAGTTAGCCACTATAAGCCAAACGCAATTCGCCATGTTAAATTGGTTTTCCAAATATCGCGGTTCTTCTACACACGGATGAGGATTGCACCATTCAGACGGGCAAATCCGACCAATAATATAAAAAGCAATCGACATCATTGGAATAGTCATAATGATTAAAATCCAAACTTCAAAATGGAACGGATTAGCAAAAGAGTAAAAATCTGGTTCTGCTACTTTTGGTTTCGTAACTAACATTTGTATCCCTAAAATCATGAAAGGGGATGTGAAATCTACAAATTGCTTACGCTGTCTTGTGATGGTTAAATCCCCGATTGCTAAATCAGCTGCCTAAAAGGAAAACTGTAATTTTGGATGACACTCATTTACGAAAATCATTACTCCTGATATCACATCTCCCATCATTCCATCCCACTCCCCAGTAGTTGGATTATAATTTCCATTTTTATCGTTTTTATTCCTTACAAACGTATAGTTAAACCCTTCCAGAAGAGAAAGTTCGTGTATCAGATCGATACTGAATCCTTCGTATTGGTTATTTCCGGTTACGACTGTGGTGGTGAACTTCAACATTGCGTACGGCTCTGCCTTAATTCAAATGTTTAAAGAGTCATTGTTAAAAATTAGATATTAAAATTTTACCAGGGCAATTTGAACCTTCAAAGATAAGTCGGACATAGTTATTTTGGAATCACTATCGGATACGTTTATTCTGTTGATGTTTAATTTATCCAATTGGTTCCAATACCCAATTTGTATTGGTCCTTTTCTGCTAAGTTCGACAACTTCCAAGCGAAAATTCGACCTGTACCCATGCTGATCCAGTTCTATGTCACTTGTTAAGCCTTTTGTGCTTTTCTGAATATTAAAACGTGAAAATTTAGTTGTTTGTTGCTTGGTGAGTTGCATAATCTATAATGAGAAATTCTTACCGTTTTCATGAAATTGAAGAAGGTGCTTCCGTGCTCCCAGCTATCGGTTCCGTTACAAAAGAGGGATCGCGCTCTAAAATTATGCCTTCTCCATGCTTCTGCAAAGTGCATCACTGCATCGATCAATAAATACGTACTAGTTGGAACTTTAATGTCACTTGTTATCTGGTTTGAAGTCCAAACTGGAAGTCCAATTTCTCTCTGTTTAAATCGTATATCCCTGTTTATTTCAATAATTTTTCTGCTTAAAGGATTAAAGAGACGCAGCTGAATTATTAATATTATTAGTTGAGTGCAAAATCCGATTACATAATAAGACTTACAAAGGTTATGTTAGCTTTGGAATATTGAAATGGAAGTAAGTCTAGCATGTGCATATCCAGATTCAACACGATGTAGTTGTGGTCGATCATCATCAATCCAACTCTTTGTAACTGCTCAAAAACATTCCGTAAGCTTTCAGTCGAACAATATAAGACGAAATTAACTTGTCCAGATTCACGTATCATTTTCAGTGCTTCTCTGAAGAAACAAGGAATGGAAACAAAACAAGTGGAATGGGACGATCTGTGTAAATTCAGTACTTACATGAAAGTGCCATTTTTTATTGTTAACTGCTCGACAAGTGCTCCAGTGTTATCAAATTTTAGCAAATCAGCCAAGATGGTCAAGTCAGTATGTTGCTCGTACATCACAGTAAAAGATTTCCATTTCCAATGCCTCACCAAATCAGCAAACGCTTTTACCAGTACCGACGACCGGGGAAATAAGCTAATGGCATTCAATTTTTGATGGCGATGGTGAATTAACTTGGTCTGTATTACAGGAACTTCTTTATTGTCGCATGCCGATTGAACAGCATACGAATTTTCATCAGTCAATAAATTAAAAACACCCACTACACCGTGCTGCAAAAACGAACACACACCTTGCATCGCATTGTAAGGTTTATTCCAATTATAATCAATCACAATTGCCCTCCTTGGATCGATAACATCATCTGGTTGGATGTGAAATTTTATCGACTTCAGAGGTTTCCCCAGAAAATATCGTTTACTGTTCACCATATCGATGGCCACTTCGAACGCCACTTCCTCCAGGCTGTCGTGACTGTCAAAAATTCCACCTGAAATTGCAAACTGTGACAATTGTCACAAAAATGATTATTTTACCTATAAAATTGTTTGATGTAAAAACTTGAAGAACAAAATTTGTTAATAACAACGTCAGACTGGTGCATTTCATGTTGCATGCGTTAGCATGTATGTAAATTAAAATAGTGCGGCCACATTGATAGTTCAAATTCTATTTTAAAATTGGGTCATAATAGTACAAGGAATATTTATTGCGATTTTCATCGAATATATAGGAAAGGAGTTAAAACAATATATTATTATGCTGAAAATGGAGAATAAAAAAATCTGAATAAAGTTGAAATAAAATCTCTGCTGAATTAATTATTAACGAAAAGTAAAATAAAATAAAATAAGGAACTGTCGCAGATACAATAATCAAGAAGAAATTAATAAATAAAGTTTCAAAATTTGAATTAAAAAAAAAGCCAAAATAATAAGAAACGTTTTATAGTTGATCTTATATTAATATAAAACAATTTATATTAAATCAAAAAGAAATTATGGATTAGGAGATCGTGAATCTTATCTTGAGACTGAGGAACAAAAACAAACAACAATTTGGAGCATATATGAACAATAATAAACTGGTAATAAGCTTATACCTTTGTAATACTGAAAATTAATGATCATTAACTGTTTTTGATAATAATTTAATTTATTGAGTAGCTTAAATAATATTTGAGTAAATAATAATGGTTTTCAAGGCATTGAATAAATAATTCACAATTTCGTATAGATTTCAACAGATTCCTAAAGAAGGCTCTGGTTATGACTCAAATTTGCTTCATTAAAAGTCAACTTATTCCTTCCTGATGGCTGGGGGGTATATTCCATACCCCCTGGGTCCTTGCGGAAAATTGTTTGAGAAAAATAACCTACCATAATATGCGTAGGTTCTCATGTAAATTTCCATTTACTAGGCTAGGCTAAATTGTTTTTAGAGTTCACCAAGTCCTTTAGTTCCCTCTGCAGCTACCCCCAGACTGCCACATTATTATTAAAAGATGTGCCCGTTTCATTCCTATAATTTTACTTGGTTTTATTAATATATCAATTTACAAATTTTAGCTACATCTTTTATTTACAGACTAAAGCGGCGTTCACATCGAGGTTCTTGTCTTGCCTTGCTTAGGTAAAAACTATCAAGAACCAATTTGATTAACATATTTTCCTCTACCTCTCTCTATGATTAAAAATTGTTCATTTTGATTGGATACCGAAGCAAGGCAAGACCCCAATTTTTAAAAATTCTGAACGAGAGAGGTTCTCTTTTAAATCCCGAATCAGGACCATGAACCTTCCAGTTACGTTGCTGAATTCTTATACGAGATTTAGACAAAAAAATTACATTTTAGATTGCTAAAATTATAGTTTTGTAAATAATATTTTGATAGAGGTGAGATAATAATTACCCAATGAAATTGTATATTTGCTTTAGAAATTTAAATAGTTCCTTAAGAGAAAAATCTAATGTGGTCTGTATCAAACGTCGCATTGACGTGCTTATTCTTGTAAAACCATAATATTAAAATCAAAAATGATCTTTAAACTTAAAAGTAAAAATTAATTAATTATATGAGAATTTTATAAACAAGCTTATTGAAGAAACAAACCAAAATTTGTGGTGTTCAACAATGTTCAAAAACAAAACAAAAATGGTTCTATGATTTATAATTTTCAACTTACCAATTTTCATCAATAAACAATGAAGTTGATTTTCGTCCAGTTCTTAATGGGAAAGCTGAATGTCTTTCTGTGAAAGCCGTTAAAGAATGCACACCTATATAAACTCGCTTCTGCGATTTTCTTAACGAAAGTGACGAAAAAGTGTGGAAAAGTTAATTCTGTATCTGTATTGTAATTTCATTGGTTCTACATACTATGTAAAAGCTGTCCACGTAAAATTGCAAGTGAATTTCTGTACTTTTGAATTATTACTGATCAATTGGAGTCACCACGTTCTCTAAAAATTAATATTATTGAAAATTTTCATAAAGTTTATCGGAAACATTTAGGTTATGTTTTGAAAGTCACGTACCTGGATAAAAATTTTCTTGTTTCGGTGATGATAACCACGTTTAAAACTCATCATCAGTGAATTTACTATTATGGTTAAAATTTACAATTAATTAAGCGAGCTTGGATTATTACAGCAGTAAATGCGCTTTGTATAATTATCCAATGAAGCATTCGATAAGATCTGCGTATCTGAATATTTTGAACCACCTCATTTTGAAAGCGTAAACTTTCCTAAAATGCATCAATTTTTGTTTTTCAAAGATGAAAGACGCCATGTAGTGTGGAAGTAATAAATAGTTCTGATAATAATTTTTTTTTCAATTATTAGCATTCGCTAGCAGAAGGCACTAGAAGAAATAATGAAATATCCTATCGGTGTTGGAATCTCATAGGAAGTTACTTAATAATTAAGAAAATACCTACAATATAATAATTTTTATTGTATTAACGAAGAAGGTGTGAAATGACTTTTACACCAAAGAATTACCAAAGTGTGTAAGCTATTACAATAGAAATTGCGTTGAATGAAATTAATTCAATTATTAAAAATTATCCTTTAAGTACCGCAAATTACATAACCTTGAAAAACATTGTTATAGCGGAAGCTTTTCAATTTTTTGTGCGTTTAAAAATGTAATTTTTGGATTGTTCAACAACTGGAAATCTATCATAAGAAGTTTCAAAACAAAATGATACAATGGGTGACCATCAGGTTCGAAGGACCAAAAGTTGTAAAATATTTTCAAACTCGACTTGAAATTTGACAATGCATGAATTTGTTAGACGAACACCGAAGAGTTTTGTTTTATTTTTCGGAATTCAATTAATTGTATCAATAACGATAGAAACTCTTGCTCGCAAACTCTTTAAATGTGATTATCTCTTCCTAGAAAGTAATTACATTTGCAATATTTTCTATTTTTAATTAATATGTTGTTCTACTTCCTAACTTGCATAGTTACCTACATTTAAAAAATATGCGCTTTTAAAAATCATTGGTGTGTTGTACATTTTAAATTTTTATTATCTTCGTTTTTTTATATAAAATTATAAATAAGTTAATAATGAGTTAATAACATTTTGTTTTTGTACGGTTTTCTAACTCATTTTACATTTAATATGTAATTAATCTTGCTAATTATCAGTTTACAAATTTATCAGAACGAATAAATACAAAGTGACAGACGTCCACTCCCAAAATTAAAATTTATGAAGCGTCTTTGTGTAAAAACCTTTCTTGTGAGTAAGATACAGTGGAATTTCTTTGGGTGAATCACTTTCGTGATTAATATTTTTTTGCTCCATGATTCGGGTAGATTAAGATGAGGATACCTATGACACATCAATTTTTGTTGGTTTTTGATTATACTTTCACTTACACATTACTTCATAGAAACGAAACTGATTTAACCGAATAGAAATTTTCATAATCGTCTGCATATTTATTGAAAAACCCAAATTATCACATCCTCTTGACCCAAACATGAAAAGTAAAAGTGAAGCTTACAGGATATTGGTCTTTTTTTTTTTGGGTAAATTTGCTTTTGTCTTCTCCCGTCTCGCCCAATTATTTAGCGGAGATTAAGAAAACAAAAAACTTCTCATGATAGATTTTGATTACAGATTGCATTTAATAAGCCCGGTATTATTACACAAAGGCGTGTAGGTTCCTCCTTATACAACATAGTAGTACATCTGCGATATGTAGCAGATAATAAAAATGAACATGAAAAAAATAATACTAAAGAAAAACACATTTGAATTCAAAGTTTCTCATAACTGTAATCAGTGCACCTAAAATTGTTAACTATAACTGGCTCAATGATCTTAGTATGCAAATTTGTTACAAAAAATTCAACTTTCGAACTTGTGATGAAAATTCTTATTTCAAAATACTTTAGTAACCAAGTTCAGAAAATTTCCTCTTCTAATTTTCAATACAATGTGAAACTGGAACTAATAGTTATTAATTATTATTAAATATAGTCGCCTTTAATATTATCTAATTTTACCAAGTAAAAAGTGAGATCTCAATCAGACCACTGAGTTCGCTTGCCTCTGTCCTCGGTCGTTGCTTTTCTTTCAAATTAAAATTGCTTATTGAGGTGAGTTTACAGCTCAAATCAAAAATTTGTATGTTTACAAAAAAAATGTAATTAAACGAAGGAGATATTTACTAACAATCTAAACCTTTGTTTTGTTGTCACATATTCGTTTGAATAAGATAGACCCTCCTGATTTGAACTAGATGGAAGTTTTCTCTCAATTTTTTTTTATAATAAACGCTTTCAAACAAGACGATTTTATAGTTCGGTTCGTTGTTCTTCTATTAATTAATTTAAAAGCATTTTAATTAACACTTTAAGCATTTATTTTCTTAACTATTCCACGGAAAACTCAAAATAAAACTATATCAACGAAAATAATAGCTTTAATGAGTAATAATTTTCCACACGAGCTTTCAATTTGATCTCCTCGTAGATGATTATCACCTACGATTCGTTGACTGAGTTAATTAACTAAAGTTTTGTATTTTGTAAGTTACACAAAAATAAATTTAACTACTGACTGAAAGTTTCAGGTTCAGCAACAAAAGGGAAAACTGCTTTAACGACTACACTTGAATTATTCATTTCAGTATTTACAATTTTTACTCTTCATATTAGCTTTCTGTTTTACTTTTTAAAGAAAGTTAACTCTTCTTTATTTTTATGTCTTCTTTGAAGCGATGTCACTTAGAAAAGATGAAATTCAATTGGGTTTGACACATTTTCAAGTTACATAATCGACTGCTTAATTTGTTAAATAATAATTATTATTTCTTCGATAATGACCATTAAAATAAGGATTTTATGTGTGTTAATTTTTATTCTCGGAAGGTGAAAATGTTTTATAAGTTTGTTGCACCTTTGATTAAAGTTGAAATCTCTATAACTTGGTTATTGCCTACTCTTTTCAATACCTTTATGAATACAAACCTATGTAGTTTGAGATAATGGACCGAATGTGTTGGTCATAAAAGTTATAACAATGAACTTTAGCAATACAATCGGATTTGAAAATTTACTGAAAATTAAACGATCCATATACTGAACCATGAACATTAAAACGAATGCATTGTTATGCTCGTATTTACATACACCTACAAATTGCGATGTTATCAAACTACTGTACGAGTTTATTCAAAATCGTAATTAGTATAATTTATACCTACTTGAGTACCTTCTAGTAAGTAAAGCTTGGGTGTAACTTTTATTGTATTCTTACAGCGTTTTGTTCGCGTTTCTAGAAAGTTTAGTTGCATAAAACATAAAACAGTAACGTTTACCACAATTTACAATGCTTAATTATTAATAGAAACATAATTTTGAATAGGCTTACTTCCTTTAGCAAAAATTCCAAACTGTAGAAAAGTTGATACTAAATTTTTGATTTTACAATAAATTAAGTAATTTTATATTAAATAAAAGGTTGCTAGTGGCTTACACTTGGATGGGTGACCCTGTGGTGACAAATTTTAGAACAACCCTCACTTGCCCAGCATGCTAGCGTACGGTTAAAAGCTTTTCCCTAAGAATAGGAGGCTAAAGCAATCAGAAGTAAATGAAAAAGGGCTGAGAGGGGATACGAAAACCGATCGAAGCGTTCGGAGTGGCCGTAATAGAAACGAAACGGGACTTATTTATCTATTAGTTATTATTATTTTATGCGATTAGCCAACACACCAATATACCACGAACCTTTTAAACAAAGTTTAAATTTAAATTTCCTTCAAAAATCCTTAATTAAAACAGTTGCTATTGCTGAAGCAGTCCCAATTCATTTTCTTTATTGAGCCACCAGAGGGCAGCAGAAGGAATGCACATAGCGAATACGCTTCTCTTGGGTTTTGTTCGAGCTATTCATAAGAAATGATCTATGTTACTCAAAGATTTTATGGTTCTCCTTTCCTTGCTTGTCACTTACAATAAATTCTTGGGTAATCTTTTTCGTTTCCATTTCTCTGCTGAAATCCACCGTCACTAATTTCTGAATACGTTTGCTTTGGTTACGACCATTAAATTGTATTACTTTCGATTGATCTTTTCGACGTTCCATTACGCCTCAAAACATGGAGGCAGTTGCTTTACTGATGATTTACTTAGGACCATACGATAGACATAGTTACTAGTCGAACAAACTTGGATGGGTGACCGATTTGAAACTATCATAATAACATTGAGGTGGTGGTAGTTTGTGAATATTGTTTTACTTTAACAGAGTGTAACGGCATTACTTTGTGTGTTATTGAAGTTAAATTTAGATCTATTTTAATCAGTCTAAATTTAAAATATTGTTGATGGCGAGATTGTTAAAATGACAATGAGACCTTCTAATATTTTATTTTTTGATTTTTCATGATTACAAATTTTATCTATTATTTTAATAGTGAATTGCTACCATTAACATAAAAACCAGGATACATGGCACATCTGAAGGGAAGTCTAGCAAGCTACCTAATGGATGTAAAATTAGTATATGCCCACAGAACTAACACTGCCAAGGAAACGACGCAGATGTTGGTAATAACAAGCCTTGGGCTTAAACTAAGAAGAAGAAGACAAATTTTATCCGGCGATCAGCTAAAATCCTTAACGGACTTCATCCAAACATTGAATGACAGATGCCTGCCTTGACGCGGATTACCCCTCATATGTCATACACCACCAGAATAGTACAATTCTCTGCACTAGAATAGAAATTAAAATAAATTTTACTTCTCTGAAGTCAAAGCACAGTCCTTTAATTTAACTTCTTCTGGTTAGCATGCCTAAGGCCATCCTATGTATTGTGGTGAAACGAATTTGGACCCAGCTTTGTATTTAATAATTTGTAGTAGATTAAGGGATGTTTTATCTAAAATAACATAGTCGAGCATGGTTTTGTTATTGAAGGTCGATTTATTTACCACTGACACAAGTACACAAATACGGGGCAGAGGGTAAGTCGTCGGTTTGTTGTGCGAGAAGTGCTGGTTCGATCCCAGCGAGAGTATAGAAATTTATAGTAAAAAGCACACAACTTAGCGCAATAGTGTAAGTCGCCGGTTCGTGATGTGATATTGCGGGTTCGATCCCCGAGTTGAACAAAAATTTGTTTGAGAGATATTGAAGTTTAGTAGGCAGAATGTCAGTGTAGTAAATCGCTGATTCTGAGATAATGATAGAAGATAGAAAAAGTGTTGGCGTGCGACTGCGAAGCCAACCGGATGCGTTTTTGGCGACGTCCACCATAAGTGACGAATTTTCGAGTTTTCTTGAAAAACCCAAGTGTTTTTCAAGCTGATAATTAGTGAGAAGTGTTGTCCGACGTGGACGAGTGTTTTTAGTTGATTTGAAGGTAGGATCCTCAAATTACAGCGATTTTTGGTAAAAGCGTCACTGGAAATTTTCATATGCCAGATGTGTGCATAATACTTGGTCCGCCATTGACAAATGATCGAATGATATTTGTAATCACGACGATTACGTGCCTACAATTAGAAAATTTAGAAAGATGAATTCAAGTTCGTTAGATTTGAATTAAATAATTTTACGTACCAATTTTGAGGTTAGCTACACGATTTTTACATTTGGTTCAAATTGTTTGAAATTTTCCAACAAACTTTTTTATACGATTGCCGATCGCTTTCATCTGGAAAATTTGGAATAATTGTGAAGAATTCAGATCACAGGATGATGAATTTCTTATTTTATGGAAAACACAGCTGTTCGAAAATGCAACAGGTTCACTTTAAATGACAGGTGCCGAGGTGAGGAATTTAAGAAGCAAGAAAACAGTGGTTCTAAAACAATTTTCAACAAGTGCCGCATAACTGGTAAATAATTAACTTTGAATTTATTTGTTACACCATTATTGTTACAAAAATTATTTGTGTCGCACGATTTACACTTTAATAGGAACCTGGAGTATTTTGAGGTCAATTTGAATTTAAATGCAAATACTAAGGGCTCCTATCACACAATTTAACACATTGACGACCAAAACGAATTTGTTCGTAAACAGCACATGCTCGACTTGTTTTGCTCATTGAGTTTAAATAATTTTATGAAAATTAAATTTGTTATTTTGTACGAAGCTGTTTGATTTTGATTTCATGCAACGGGCCGTACCCCAATTTAGTTTTGTTGTGTTGTCGATAACGACAATCATTTTTAATAAGGCAATTTATGCAGTTTTGTTCCCAAAAGAGGAATTTCAATTTAACGACAATAGTGCGGTAGTTAGGCCGCACATTTGTTTCGTTATTTGGAGACCCAGAGAGGAGAGAAGTAAGGAATCCAACCCTGAGATTTGTTCTCTTACAGAAATTGTATGCTCAACACTAACATAGCTACCGACGGCACTCTAGTGTTTAGATATTGTCCTGGTAAAGAAAAGTTTAAAGTAAGGGTCGTAGGAAATATCTCTACAGTATATTGTCGTATTATTTTTGCGATAAAGGACGGTAGCAGATACGATGAAGGATTCCACTGAAAGATTTCAATTATTTTATGTTTGAATTTTGAGAATAAGATCATTTTTGTAAATTGTGTGCTTGATTTTGTGTTAAAGGACGAAATTTGTCGTCTTCTAATCAATTGGATGATTGACCTTTCTAGGAAGTTTATAATTTAAAAATTTTGTAGAAATGTGTTGGTAAGTTTTTCGTTTGTGTAGTATTTACCTGCAATCCTGCAAAGTAAATCCTAAATTAATTATTAACAAAAGTGCGAAATTGATGTGCGGATTTAATTTACCAACGAAACCAGATAAGGGTGCAGACATTTTCGTGTTCGAGGAGAAAGCGGACGAGATTTTGTCATCCGATATTGATCTACGAATTTTTGAGTTTCTGGAGTCAAACGTGATTCTGGAAGATTTTGAGTATTATTTTGCGCTTTCCTGGATACGAGACGTCCTATGGGTATTAACATGCGACTATCTGGAGATTTTTGGTAGTATAATGTCATGGTCAGGTTTGGTCGATTTTGTGAATTTTAGGACAAATTTGATATTTTTAGATGGACCGATATCATCTCTTGTTGGTTTAGTGGAAAGTTATCTCTTTCCGTGGTTTTATTTCTACATAATATTGGATAAATAAATACTTAGTTAAACATTTTGAGTTAGGAGCACCCTTACCTATTGGATGATTTCGATTTTGCATGATTGTAAAGAATGTTTCTTTTTGGAAGTTGTTGGAACAATGCGATTGGTTTTTATTTCGGCATACCGAAGTCAATAATTATGAAGATAATTGGATCGTACTGGAGCACATTGTTAACATCACTAAATCAACTTCTGTCTTGTAGGTTGGAATCTTTGTTTGCCAATAAAGAAGATTGCAATAGTGCGATATTAATGTTACACCAAAATAAATTTAACAAAGTACTAGAAACTTTTTTTATTGTAATTTAAAATTGAATTTTTTGAATAATTCCTGTCGTGTATGCAAGGTGTAGGATTTTTTTATTTGATTTAGTAAATGGCACCTTGCATTTCACGAAGTAGATGGTTAATTGGAGAATGCATTGGTTCTGTATTTTAATTCAATAAAATAATTTCTTGGTTTTTGATTAGAAAAAGTTGATAGCAAATATTTTTCCTTTTCCACAAATCAAAGTATTTTTTGATTTCATAAAGAGTTTCATTGAATTACAAGGCGTCCTTCGGAGTGTTCGTATAACCCGAAGTGAAGATAAGAGTTACTGCTAGCCGGAGCACAGGATTGTCTCAGCCGGTCGTCCTTTTTATTTAGAAACTTCCCCGAGAATTTTAGAATTTATCATTAATTATTTTAAAAGCTTCTGGTAGAGTACAATAATATAATCTTTATAAATTATTGCTAATAATCTCGTTATTCAGTCGATTGAATTGTCAAAAGATTTCAAAATCATCGCCTCTCTTGGGTACTTACAGATTCTAATCTATCATTTTCATTTATAGTCAGACTATGAATTCCAATCTCAAGCAACAATGAGGTAGCAGGGTTTCCATTTGTGCCCTCAACTGTTCTATCAGTATTATACAGTTTTTGATTACAGATTTGAGTACAGAGGTCTCCTCAGTCACCCCCGAATGGTGCAAGAATTGGACAGCCATGGTGAGTTCTCCTAGGTATTATCGACTGATCACTAGAATCACTTGACGTCATACTAAGGCTTACATAATCCATCTTATATTTCAGCTTTATAATTCAGAAAGTGCCAATTGTAATTTAGATTAGCTAATCTTTTCTGTTTCATGGCCGCTATTTTGATTACCTCTGCAAAATATCTAGGCATTCGGTCTCGAAGAGTTAGTCCGATGGGCGCCTATAAGGTCGAGAGTACTGGCTATAATCCGAATTGTAATTGAAGCTTTCTGAATTAAAACCGAAAATGTTTTTGGGGTTCTCCATGGTAGCTTCGTCCTGTCTCAAGACTGTGTTATTGAGACATAACTCACTTGAGATTTTGCGCCGATACCATGGCAAACCCCAATAGACCGAGGTACTTCGTTTCTTCTACGTGTGGCCTAAAGCGCATTTCAATTGCATGCTCAAATATTGAAGGTGCTGAAGATAGGAAGTCAACGTTTGATTTAACCTGGTAAACTACGTCACAAAGCTTTCCGAATCGGCGGATAGAGACCACGATCTTTATCTAAAATAGAACCAACCTTACAAATTGGTATCCAATTCCCATCGCAACTTACATGTTTGGAGTGACGTAGTTGGCAAACCGGAAGCAAAAAGCAAAAGTCAATCCCAGATAAAAGCGAGACAATTAGTCCATCTGTAACCTTCGTCTCCGTAGAATTAAGTGAATTGCATTTAAGAGGGGGATCATATTATTTACTCCTTTCAAATGAAAAATACCAGCAATGGTAAGTACATAATCCTGCAGGAACGTATGGGATTATGTTCTCTTGGAAAGTATTATTCCAGTTTGAGTATTCTCCTCGTACATCAACTTCTCACCATCTCATATTATGTAACATATTAAATGTTAGTTTTCACCTTAACCTCAGCGCTGTATATCATATAATTTTCAGTTTTTGTCATCCACTTCTTGGCTTGGAAAGTTTAAACCATTTTTATCCTCTCCTTCATTCATGACACATTATATATTTTTTGAAAGCTGTCGACCCCTCGAATTTCAAGATTTTAGGAGATTTATTTCCTTTCACTTATCGATTAAAATAGGCATATATTTATTAAAAATTAATATAAATTAACTTTTTAATGTTAACATGATCAGCCAATATTTAAGCAATTCCGATAAAACAATTACTATAATGTTATTTATATGGACAGAGGGAATGATGCGTTTTAATGGATTAACGAGATTACCACTGTTGTGATCTTGTAATAATCTAACCATATAAATAACATCAAATAAAATATTTCAAAATCGATTTCGATAGTTTTACACTTTGCACCTGTTGAAGTCCTAAGTATGGTATACACGGGTATACACGTAGTGATAATGGATCAAATTGATGGAGCCATACGTTCAGACTTTCCCTTGTTTAACTGATAACTTAATTCGAATTTATTTAATGGATTGATCAAAATAAGCATAGAAAAAGTGTTTTGATGGAGTAACACAGTCCCGACACTAATCAGATCAAACATTTAATTAATCATTTTAAAATTCGAAGTGTGAAACTGATACTTATGTATCTGTTAAAATAAAATTAAAATTTTCATGTTTACAATGGCATAGTAGGAGTTTGACACGGTGTAGGTTTGTATTTAATTCAATCAATCCTCCGCCTGAAATTGTATGATCTATTGCCCCGTACCATTATTTATATTATAATTTATAATATGTGAATAAATTTTTCAAACCGGTATAAAAGGATGTAACAGTTTTCTCTTATTGTGAAGCCGTAAGGATAGTCCAAATTTACCACTTTGTCCCATACAGATTGCATTACATGCACTACAACTTAATTGATACATAACAACCTCTCATATCTACCTTCTTACTGTTGTTTTTGTTGTTAATTACGTGATTGTGATTATTTATCTCTGTAGCCTTCAGACATAATTTTCTTAATTGTCTTGTGATACGTTTCTGTTTTACGATGTGTATCAGGTCCTTCCCATTGTCTGTTTGCAACACACTCACTCAAATTCCAGGATTTATGATAATTTAATAAACCACCTGCACCACATGAGGAAACTTTCTTTGTTTAAAACCCGAAAAAGTTCATTGTCCAATACAAGTAGCAACGATTCCGATAATAAATGTTCGGTCTCGTCTGTCTGGGTGTTGTATTGGAAAAACAAATTTCACCCAAACTTGCTTGGAGAACCAAGTGACAACTTGAATAATAATTAACGACACCAACCTTAAAATCAAAAAAATTTGTAACACATTTTAATTGATATAGAATTTTATCAAACATAATTTAAAATTTAATTAACCTACAACGAATTTTATCAACTTTTCAATTTTTTTTTTATTAATTAAATTATAATTTATACAAATACACGCAAATTTTATGTTCTAATTTTTATAACACAAAACATAATCAGTAAAAGTTGATTAATATTATGCACATTTATTATTTAATCAATTTTCATTAAGAAATTAAATCCGCAATTATATGGTAAATTAGTAAATTTGAATGAAATTAGATTTTGGAACCTTTTGTTGGGTTTGAATGACTTAAGGATGACTCGGATAATTCAATCGTCGAAACAAATCGATAATTGAATTGGAGGATGGAACATGAACATGCATCTCTTATCAAAGAGATACATGGAGTCATGGTGATTGAAGCATACAGCACGTTTAAGGGGTGTCTGGGAGAGAGTTACCAGTGACCCACTTGTCTGAAAGATGTATGCCATCAGCAGCAGTTGGTGCAGCCAGTCGGTAGCTGCTTTTCTTCGTGCAGACTTTGACGTGCGAGCTCTTCTTTATCAAAGCTTCTTAACGCGATCGTGCTTCGCAGTTGACTATTATGTGTTCTTCAGGTGGATAAAGTACAACTTAAGTGTTATAAATTAGGTTTGCTCGCAATTTTTTTGTTAATTATTAGGTTCGTGTTTGTGAATTTTTTGCGATATAAAAAGTGTCATCGAAATTGATTATAATTAATTATCGATCAAAAATATAATCCTGTTGACAGGACAGGACGTTAGGGCAAGCTTTCATCAAGTAATTAAAATTTCTACTTTTTTTTAAATGGAAGAGAAATTAAATTCTTTAAATGTAAACGTTTTGAAAATGTAATTTGATTAATTAAATTTATATTTTTTAATTAGCTAGAAAGTATTGGAGTTAGACAATATTGTTACAATTTTATTGAGTTAAAATGTAAGATGGTATTCTGTCTTTAATAATTTTGAAAGTTATTAACTAATATTTTTGCATAGGTACACTAAGTACGTATCAAAGATAGAAAATTGCTATAATTTACTTTGATTATATTAATATCAGGTTTTATTCAACAAAAATTAGGTCATTTTTATTCCACCATTTGAACAATGGCAAACTATAATTAAAGCAAATTAAATAGTTATTACTAATATGATCCACATTTCCCTCAAGGAAAATATTTTAATACCTCGAGCACAAACGAAAGGAGAAATGCAATAAGTAAAAGGTGTCAATTTCAAATCGAAAAAGCTCGTTGTATTATTTTGATTTTTTCTTACTATAAAATTGTTACGTTAATTAAGTTACTCTAAAATATGATAATAATTATTATACTAATAATAGGTGGCTATAAACCTAAAATTAAATTAAGTGATTATAAAATTAAACTTTAATTTATTGTTAAAGCGCTCGCATTTTAAAAACTGGTGTTATATTTTCAAAAATTTATGTGCTATCGTGGTGAAGACAATACTTAATTATAACTAATGGAATATTTGTGGAGATCAATTTTATATTGATGGGTAAGTCACTTTTATGATTTTTAAAAATTTAGGTCATAAACCATCAAGTACCATGCAGAGTGTAAAGTAATATCTAATAAAACGATCGTTTATAACTTTTAATGAATAAATACAAAGGCGTAATGAGTACAATGCAACTCTTATGATTTTATGACTCTTAAACGTCTGGTAGCATAACATAATTTCATAAATTGAATTTACATATTTTTTTTCATACCTTTCAATATTACACAATAAATTAAGGTTCACAAATTTTCATTCAATTTATTTTCAAAAATTTTCTCTAGATACATAAGTTCATTTTTTCCATTACTATAATAATTAAAATATTCAACTGAAAACCATAACCTAGCATAAAATTTAAATATTGATATAATTACAACTTTTCACTAAATTGCATACTTTCCTTTTCCATCCCATGCTTTTATTGTATTCAGTCAGCAAGAAGAAAATTATTAACTTTCGTTGACTATTTTCAAAAATTGTCGTTATGATTATTCAGTAGTATGGGTTTGATTATACTTTTTATCGATTTCTTATTTTTAAATATATCGATTTATGAAAGTGGAGTACATTAATTTTTAATTATCTAAATTTTTATTATCTTTCTAAATTAATATTTAGAATTTGATTATCTCTAAATTTAGAAAATATAAAAAAATGTCAGCGTTATAACCAGTGTCTGCCTGGCTTTATCCTGGTATAGTACTAGTACTATAGGGTTTTCAACCACAAAGGAGAAAAAAAATGGAATCGGAAAAAAATTATTTACTATAGTTTAAAAAAAAACTAATTTTTTGTTCTGTTATTATTTTAATTAATCATTTTCTTTATAGATATTTAATTTTAAAATTTTATTGTACAGTTGTTTGCACGAATGATGAAGCTTCGTCATAAACGGCATTTGTATGAAATAAGACGAAAATTGTGAGTCACATAAGTGTTTGATATAATAAATTTAAATCATAAAATTGAATAATTAATAAGCTTAAAATTTTATTTTTAACAATATTTATGACTTTTATGAAATAAGTGGATCCACGGTCAAATTCATACCAAAAAAGGTTTGGGAAATCAAAGAATTTAAGAAACCCTGCTCTAATGAAATGGAAATATAACCTAAAATCAAACTAATTTGTTTAAAAAATTAAAGCAACAGTCACTATAAAAACTACTTTCATTAAAATTATTATTCACGCTAAGAACTATTGTATCTATCTCTTTCTATCTCATACGTTGGGTGTCAGATAATTTTCGACGTAAAAGATTTCTAAAATCCGACATTTAAGAATAATTTAATATAGTGTGTCTTTGTTTCACCTATGTTACTACAATTAATTTAAAAAAAAAGGTTGTCTGTACTTAATTCAGATGGTTGTGACGTAAGCTTCATTATTCGTGATTACAACTGTATATTTTTTATTAAACATTTTATCGAAACATATTGTAAATTTTAAACAAAGTAATTTAAAAAAGACTGTTGTACTTGAGAAGCTTAAATTAGCTAAAATGTGGAGGTTTGTAATTATTAAGGATCTCAGCAAAATATAATAACTTAAAATAATATATAAGTTAGAAAAAGCGTAGCTATCCTTGAGTGTTACAGGGGAAACTACAGCCCTCATTTTAGGGTTCAGTCTGTAAACTGCGAAGAAGTGAGTGGAAAACTAGGAAGCTAGGTGTAAAGCAGTAAAATTTTTAAAAATTGATAACGATGCAAATTTTATACTTAAAAAGTCGGTTCCTTGTTTGTTTACAGCTGGGGGGTATTCCATACCCCCCAGATCCCCCGGTTATTGAGGAAAATTTTTTTGGGGAAATGTATCACGTGTTTTAAAATGTTTTTTTCGTTTTCTAGGGTGGTAGGTTAAAAGTTGCTCAAGGTTTTTAGTTACTTTATGACAAATTTGTTTAAAACTTCTGTTTCTTTATAAAAAAGCTAATTAAAAACTTTAAGAAAAATGAATTTTTTAAATTTTTCTAGTCTATTTCAAGTGCAATAGAATCACAAAACTTAAAATAGTTAGGAATTAAATTAAGTTTCACCATCCCACCCTCTATCCCAAATTTGTTTTTTGTATCTCCTTAGTTCTGGAAGCTCTAATCATCCCAAAAATACACATCTGCCATATGTAACTTCGATTTATTTGATTCAAAAATTATTTCATAATAATCAAATTAAGACCTAGCTTTCTTTAGTTTGCCTCGGAGTAACCTTTGTATTTCTTTATCATTTTATATTATTTCTAACCTACAAAAGCACATAAATTATAAAAATAATAGTAAACCTAAGAATGTCTCAGAATCAGTCTGCCTCCCTATTCTTAACGCTATTTAGAACTTCTGATTAGTTTTTTTTATTATTAACAATTTAGTAAACATAAGAAGGTAATAGAAAACTATGTGTCTCTGATCCTATCTTATTATCAACCCAAAATAGTTTACGTACCTTCGATTGGTAGTACACCAATCAAGTTCCAATTAATCGCAATAATAATATCATAGAAAATTCTGTCTATCTCTCTGTCTGTAACGCTCTCTTACATCTCTTATTTCTAGTGCATTTATTACTAACCTTTTATTAAAAATTTAAACCCTTTATTCGAATATATCAAGTTTTTTAATTGGTAGAGATCAATGAGTTTGCTATTTTTCTTCTCAACATTATCCCATAAGGCTTATTTTTCCATTGTAATAAAAACTACCATCTACAACGCAACCCCTAATGAGAGGGTTTGCCCAAACAGAGACAAGAGAACGTCACAATCCGGAGATGATCTCTCATCTTTGTGTGCCACGATGTTAATAGACTAGCTCCTGATTAAATGTAGAGGCACGTCATGGGTTTCTGATAAAAAGACCGGTAGCTAGGGAAATTTCATTGGAAAGCACCCAATAAACAGAATAACCTCTAACGGTTACTTAACATTGAACACAAAAGCCCATAAAATGCACATCGGTCAGACCAGTAAGAAAAAATACATTTACTTACATAAAACGTTTTCATAAGTTTACAACTTAGCTGGTGACAAACGCCTCCTCCTATCGACATACGACCGCTGGCTGGCTTGAAAGATGGAAATCTGTAACTTGCTAATTTACATAGGAAAACGCTTGATTTGCGAACACAAAACACTGCTTGCAGATCTGAAGTTGGAAACAGGACCAGTGTGAGGTGGTGTTGGACACATTATGCAACTCTAGACCATCCAGATGACGAAATAAATCCCACACGTGATCATCCAAAACAAACAACAAAAGGATGTTACCAACTCCAAAAAATTCAAAATGGTGGTACAACTTGCACATCAGAACTACGTAGTAGACCGTCACATTGAGTTACCCAATATCACAGCCAGATGTTTTCAGTGGCCCCAAAAACATTAGCCAGAGTAGGAAAACTTGCTACTAACAAAACTGGCACGATAACGGAAGTCGTTAAGCCAAAAACATGCTTAAACGCTTAAATTGTTGCAACAAGGCAAGTCCGCTCTGCTATTTGGCCCTCGGGTAACTAAAAATTACTACGCCAGAAATGTCCATATGAATTCAAACCACACAAGGTTTCACTCAACCATCTGCCGCAAATGCATTAAATTTAACCATTGCAATTAAATAAAATGCATGAGCCGTAATTAGAAATATTGAAATTGAATAAGAAAGTAGTACCGCGTAACGAAGTGCAAAAATTCGTTACACCATTTGTTTTTGACGTCTAAACTAAACGCTTAGGTTTTATTCTGGTTAAGTTAGGTTCTCTTCTGTTTAATACGTCTTGTGATACTTAAATAACTTGAATCCAAAGATTTTAAACTTATTAAACTTATATGGCTACAATTTATTATTTATTGAAATAATTGATTATTATATTATTTGTTAATTTGCCCTCTTTGCAAATGGCGATAATTAATTTACGAACTTCACCTTCAAATGTCCAGTTTATTTATCTAGGTAATAGTTTAAAATAAAATATCTGCCTGGCTCTTAAGGTACGTACAGAAAAAAGTAGGTTCCTTGTTTCTGGTTACAAGCGCTAAAAATCTTCATAATCTAGATAATTTTCAAATGTAACGATCGGCGTTGGTAACAAAATTCTAGAAACCTGCTTTCTTTCTGCAAAAATTCTGTAGAATTGGAATCTTAAATACTTCAGAGATATCACATTATGCGGTTGGTAGGCGACGGGGTAAACTTGAAACCATGTCGAGTATTTTAAAATTTGATTATTTCTCAATAAATTTCTTTTATTGCCAGTAGAGAATTAACGCTACCAATTGTGATTCAGATGGACACAATGTTTGTATTCTATTGAGGGTATTGGTATTGTTTCTGGATATGGTCCCTGACCGTTGATTGCGAAATCATATTTTCATCAATGTTAATTCCTAAAAATAAATACTAAGGCATACAAAATCTGTAGAGTAAATTTTTTCCATAGTGGTTGGGAGTGGCTAATGTGCAGAAACGATTATTGGTGATTTTGCTGCTATGTTTGTTTCAATCGATGGAATTAAGTGTCATGTGTTCTCCCTCCACATTTGCCGCGCAAGCCCAAGTCACGTGCCAACCACTAAGGAAAAAATTTACTCTACTGCAACACACGGTAATTCTTTTTTTTTAATTTATGACAACTATTTCACAATGGCTGGAGCCGCAGGCGATTTATTTTGAAATACCAAGTTGAAGTATGTTCCTAGGAGACAAATTTTACTCTATTTAAAGTAACATTTAGCTATACAGAGAATCGGTAGATAATATTATTTCCTTAATTTGTTATTTAATTTATTGATTTCTATTGAAATACTCAAGTAAGGAAATCAAAATGTGAATCTTTAGTATAAAGCAAATAAATTTAACTAATATAATAATTATGTCATGATATATTATGACATGTCTTTTGCTATTATTTAGAGCTCCTCAGATGGCTATAATATGAAAATCTGATTACTATACTTTGTTTACCCAACATAATATGCACCTAAGCTCCTCCCAAAAAATAGTATAGAATTTTTCTATTGCTTCAATTTTGAAACTGTCGTTTACAATAAATTGACTTAAATACTGAGATGTTAAAAAGTCAATTAATTAGATCCGATGATGATCCAGGTTGATTTTAATTTAAAGTAAAATTTGTCAATTTGTAGACTTTAGATCACGACAATATATTTTTGGGGAGGAGCCTAGGTGCATATGTTGGGTTAACAAAGTATAGTAGATACGTATTAATTTTTTTAAATGTGTTTGTTAACAGAATCTTCTATTAATGTTCTAATGCACGAGTTAGCAGAATTATGATAACAAGGTTTTTGTAGATCAAATTTTAAACAATAATAAGAAGTGTGTTTATATTATTCAAATGTTTATTATGCATGAGAATAATTCAAATATATTATAATATAAAATACTAACATTAGAATAATTCAAATATACTTCCTTTTATCGTTTACAATTTGAGCTATTAAAACGCATCATATAAGAATTTATTAACAAAAAATGTAAGTCATTTTTTAAAAGGTAGAAGAAAATATTAAGTATAGTGTAATCTAATTAGAATTTTTATTATAGCTTTCTGAAGAGCTCCAATAGGAGCGAGACAAGTATCATGGTTTATTTATGCAAGGAATTATAAAAGCAATGCAAAACTTGGCAATGACAAAAATTGAAATCGAAAGTCTAAATTTGGTTAAATGAAATTAATATATAGGTTAAAATTGTGAGTCTATTTTCTTATCATTTGAATTTAACATTGACCATTTAAATTGTGAATAAAAATGTATCTATCACTAATGCAGGGAAAAACTATAGAAAACAGAAGACAGTCAAAATGAAACTGTTTTTCTATTTGCATTGTTCAATTGAACATAAGATAAATGTCCCTATTAACTTCTTCTATTCCGTTAGGACGTTGCTAGCCATAACTTCTTGATCAAGAATTGGAAAAATCGGAAAATGTTTAATTTTCCAAAGTCCATAAAATTCAGGTCAAAAATTCTTGTCATGAGCAATTAAAGTTTACTTCTTCAAGAACTAACGTATTAATTATTATATAAAGTAATTACAGTTTCAATAAGAACCAATTAGCCAATTGTAATTAGCAATATAACAATTTTCATTCTGGACATAATTTAGTAACGGTTATCGTATACGTTGGTATCTCCAAACCACTTAAAGCAAATGAATCCAAAAACCTGTGTGCTGTAGTATTGAACGTCCACTTTTTGTTCAGTTATTAAATTGAGTACGAAGAATTTAAAGATAATTGAAGCAAAAACCAAATCTATAAATTTCAGTAGTAGGTATTCCATATTTTTTATCTTCCACCATTAAGATCTGCTCCAAATTGGATTCACGAAAGTAAATTCCACGGTTAGTAGAGAAAAGTAATTTTTACTTAAAAAAACCAAAACCGGAAAGTTTTAATAAATCCATATTCCAAATATGTATGTTATTTTATGTATATTTAGTAAATGGATACTGTAAAAACTACGATTTTTACTCCCACTATACGGGTAGTAATTATGCCTGTCTGTGTAAATAACATCAGTTAACAGTTTAAAGTAACAATTAAATAAATATTAATTGCATCGCACTCAACCACATATAATTAAATATGTATCTCATTTTAACCTAATTGTGTATAAGCCTCGCCGATTTATGTACACTATACATACAAATAAATGTACTACCTAGTCACGGGTTTAACACGAAGTGGTGTGGTCTAATTAACAATCAGAATTAGTTAACAGACCGTGAGAATATTCTTGTCAAAAATATCTTAACTTCATTATATCATAACTTTGTGCTTCAACGAGTGCAAGTATCGATCAGTTTGTCCGATGTAGCAGCCCACACTGCATGCAAAGGTTTTGAAAACAAAAAATGTGAACAGTATCCAATTAAAGAAGAATTTTTAGAAATTATTGTTATAATAGCAATAACGTAACAATAAGATGATAGGCATATTTCGCGTGATGAAATAAATAAAAGGATATCGCAGAAACAATGGTAAATTTTCACATATTGTCAACCTTATCCAGTCTTATATTATTATTACGAAATATCATCATGGACATAGCAAAACCGTTACACTTTTATAACTTAAAACAATAATGAACGAAGATGCATATGACGGTAACAATTTAATGTGCATTATTAGATTGTTTCAACATGCGTATCAACAAATATTTACTTTCACTTTTACATTAAACACTTCATCGAAAGCTATCGCGTAAACAAATACCTCACATTTTTGAATATTTAAATTGTCAACTTATTTCAAAAATTACTCCGACTTTCTTTTACAAATTGATAAAAAATTTGACTGAAAGTTTTGTAGCGAGTATTTTATTTGTAGGAACATAAAAGTAATCAATTAACAGGTTGTTAAATTATCATCATCATTAACAACTTGTCATAGCGAACAATTAAGTTTAAAAGGTAATTCATATAAAATTTTCATCATCACAACAGGAAATTAATGATTTTTTAAGTACGCTCGAGCGAAAAAGTGGTAGTGGCTTTAAAGCTTTTGTTTATTTAAATGTTCATTGAGGTTGTTATGTCATTCCATTCTTGTGTAAAAAAAACAAAAATCAAAAAGGGAAAGAAAGTGCAAGTCGAATTCGTTTGTTATTTTCTGAAAATTTGTTCCTACGTCGATATAATAATTATCGAACAACGTACAGTGTTGATAAATAAAAGTTTAAACATAAAAATAAAGGTTGTGAAAAGTAGAATAATAATTTAAAAATTTTATGATGCCGCTTCGCTTAATTTACCGTCATTACCTTCATACTGAATTTATGTCAACTGTAATGAACTTGGTCATCTTGGTTTTCAGTGTAAATGTTCTTACAATGAGCAGCTTTTAGATAATAATATTTTATGGGACAGTTAAATATTTTAGTTCTTGCAACACGTACGACTAAAATTTTTTATTTTGTCAGGCTATAAAATATGCCCTTTCATTTCGCAATTTTTATGTTACATAATTATTTAATATCCTTTGTGATAAACCAAAAACTTCGGATGATAATAAATTATGATTTTTGGACGAAGGAAACGTAACGGTACAGTTTAATGCTTTTCTCATACTACTAAAATTTGAGACGATGTATGTTAAATTAAAATTTGATTACTATGGTTACATACCTCAAACTATATTTAGTAACAATTTCTTGATTATGCTAATTAAAAATCTAGGGGGGGTCCGAAAAACTGTTGTATGTAATTTGCTATTGAATAATAAAACAGAAGTTTTAGTGTTTTTAAATTTTGATACACTGGCACGTTTCTTGATTGTTATTTTCACAAAAATAATAAGTACACATTGTTACACAACAACGAAGTACTTTTTCTAGTAGTAAAGTAGAACTTTCACATGTTACCGACATATTTGTTTCGATTCAAATATTTACAACCCGGCGTAAGTGCGTAGTGTGCTTAATGATTGGAAAATAGTATTATAATTTTCAAAAAATGTTTACTGTTTAAATAACAACTCCGTTTTAACACCTATATTACTAGAAATTATTATCGTAATAAACATTATGTGGGATTTTATTTGTTATTAACTATCCAGGCGTAAAAGTACTTTAAATTGTATATTTATTTTTCCATGGTTAGTTAACTTTAAACATTGGTTAGTCAACCACCGATTTATACATTAGATGCTGAAAAATACCTACACGGTTTAATTACTATATTTATAATTTACTTTCTTTGCAATTATTAACCATATCAAACGAAGATTAAAAAAAAGAAGATTATTAGCACCAACAATAGCAGAAGCATGATTATCAGAATTTACCTACGAGTTTGTTTTGATCGATTCTCTATATAGATTACTTTAATCTTCCTGTTTCATCTTTTATAGGCTTAAGAAGCTACTGTTTAAAAGTAACTTTGATGACAAAATGTCTTCCTGAATCAACATTAAAATTTTGTTGTTGTTACGAATCTTATTTTATAGAGCAGGGGTGGCCAACCCAAATGATCTTGCGGGCCACTTTGGAAATGCATCATAACTCCGCGGGCCACAGTTAAAATCTATCATAGGCGCGACTAGGGTTAAAAGTTTGGGGGGCTTAAACAAAGTCTTCAAACAATTTTTGTATGGGTGGGGGGTAAAAATAGCGAAAAGTTGCTCTGCAGGCAAATAATTTAGATTTTCAAAGTCAACAGAACTTAGATTTGAAGTTAGAAATTATAAAAAGATGTTTTTGTACTAATTTATGTGATTTCAGGGGCAGAAAACTATTTTTTGAAAAATAATAAGCTTCTCGAAAGCCTGGCCTTCGATGCTAACCTCATCGTTTGCTAATCAATTCAAGTTTCTTTTCCCTCTAAACTGAAGCATCATATTAACAAAAACAATTTTTTATAGCATATTCGGTAATTAAAATTTGTTAATATTTATTTTCAAAAATTACCACACTATTAATTCAAAAATCAGTTTCAAGCATAAAAAAATAAGTGGGCAGTTCTTAATATTTCTGACAGATTGCCAACTCAAAAATAAAATTTTGTGGAAATTCAGTGTTTCGATTCTTTATAATATCTAAAAACTAATAATTTTTGGGATATTTTGACTGTAGACATTTTTTTGGAGTGAAAAATTGAAATATGATGAGTTATTATTATATTATAAAATATAATTTTTATACAGGGTGTCCCCGCACTCACTTTACATAACTTAGGTGGTGATAGAGGACACTTTTCTAAGAACAATATTTAATAAAAATTTTTTTCTAAATTCAAACCCTCGAGAGTTAGGCGTCTATAAAGCATTATTTTTAATTTCCACCTTCACGTGGCCATAGCCCCGAAAATATTGATTTTTCAGTAAAAATTGTTTAGTGATTTTTTAAAGAGCGTGAAATAATCTACAAACTAGACTCTAACATTTTATTGTCTAAACTCAACGGCTTTCGAGTTATGAATTAAATTAAGTTAAAAAATGTCGAAAAATTTGAGCTTTTTCTTTTTTTGGTTTTTTTCAAAACCCTGTAACTTTTAAACGAAAGATTTTACAAAAAATCTGACGGCCCATTCCGGATAGGAAATTTAACGGACTACAACTTTTGTTTAGTAAAAATTTTTGAGAAACCAACCCATTTTACAGAAAATAAGAAAATAATAAACAGGGTAGCTACAAAACAAAAAATAAAATTCGCAAAATTTTTAATTTTTTTGAAAAATTATTTTATTAATTAATTTTAAACTATTAGATTATTTAAGTAAATGTTGAAAATGACCACCCTCATTTTCAATACACAATCGTGATCGTTTTAAAAGATGTTTTATAGTATTATTTATAACACTTCCTTTTTTGTTAGGAGCCACTATACCATTTTGGGTAGTCAACAAGGTCGAAGGGTCGACCGGTCGATTACGAGGCCAATTTTGGTCGATCGCTGAGTGTGAAAAAGTGTCAAAAAATCGAATTTCTGCGATTAAAAGTGTCGAAAAATCGACTTTTTTCGATTTTTTTCGACAAACATCTTTTAAAACGATCACGACTGTGTATTGAAAATGAGGGTGGTCATTTTCAACATTAACTTAAATAATCTAATAGTTTAAAATTAATTAATAAAATAATTTTTCAAAAAAAATAAAAAATTTTTAATTTAATTTTTTGTTTTGTAGCTACCTTGTTTATTATTTTCTGATTTTCTGTGAAATAGATTGGTTTCTCAAAAATTTTTACTAGACAAAAGTTGTAGTCCGTTAAATTTCCTATCCGGAATGGGGCATCAGATTGTTTGTAAAATCTTTCGTTTAAAAGTTACAGGGTTTTGAAAAAAACCAAAAAAAGAAAAAGCTCAAATTTTTCGACATTTTTTAACTTAATTTAATTCATAACTCGAAAGCCGTTGAGTTTAGACAATAAAATGTTAGAATCTAGTTTGTAGATTATTTCACGCTCTTTAAAAAATCACTAAACCATTTTTACTGAAAAATCAATATTTTCGGGGCTATAGCCACGTGAAGGTGGAAATTAAAAAAAATGCTTTAAAGAGGCCTAACTCTCGAGGGTTTGAAGTTAGAAAAAAATTTTTGTTAAATATTGTTCTTAGAAAAGTGTCCTCTATCACCACCTAAGTTATGTAAAGTGAGTGCGGGGACACCCTGTATATTACAATTTATATAATATTATTATAAAATAAATATAAATATTTTGTATATTGGGTTGACCACCCCTGTTATAGAGGCTTATTGATTCACCCCCGACACCGTGGTCAAATTTTAATTTTAAATCTTTACCTTCCTGTCTACCAATACTTTTCCATTTTCCTCTTTTACTTCTTAATTAAATTTAAGTTTTTACATAAATTCAGAAATACAACTTTAACTTCGACGGTTAGGAAACAAATAAGATTTTAAAATTTATTTGCACTTTTTGGTGCCTAATGCTTACCAAGTTTAGAATTACATGGAGATGCCTCTTAGTTGTTCCAAAATGACTTCTACTTTGGTCGTCATTACTATGTTTTATTTCGTGGGCTTACTGGAAAAACTGACCAAATCCATATTAGGACCTATGAGGACTGCACCGCATGGTTAGCTTGTAATTCTCTTTTTTAGGCTAAAATTTTAGTTAAAAATTTAAAAAAACTATCACCAGTGGGGCCGAAACCCGAGTAACTTATCCCATTCTTCTTTTTAATTTTTAACTAAAATTTAAGTCTAAAAAAGAGAATTAAAAACTGACCATGCAGTGCAGTCCTTATAGGTTCTAATATGGACTTGGTACCATGGAGCCATAACGTGGAGTCTGAACCATGGCACAAGCAATTTGTGTTGACAAAAGCAAGTTAATTTAACTAATATAAATGTTAGCATATTTGAGAAATTATAATAATATGTGGATTTATTATAAAAAATAATATAATTTTCACAAGTTAAAAGCACAAAATATTTTAAATATTACTTTAATACATAATTATGGAAATTTAATGTAAATTATTTGTAAATACCAAATAAATGAATAATTTAAAATACGGTAATACAACTTAGTCGGGGATTAAAATTAAATTCTAAAAATATTTGTTTACCATAATGCAGACACGAAACTTAACAGTTGAAAATACAGCTTTCAGTTGTCTGCATTAAGGCAGACAAATCAATAAATGCTAAAAAGAACAAAGTCGGAAGAAAACAGCCCAAAGAAATACAAAATAATAGCAATGCAGGTGCGAAATATCCAATAATAACGGTTAAACAGTTTCTCATTAAATTTTAAACAATGAAACGATAAAATTCTACTTGCCAATAGAATGTAAAAATGTTTCATACTTTTGGGCTCAAAAAATGCAGTTGAGAAATTCAACCAATTGGGTAGCAATTATTGCAGTAATAAAATGTCTTGCGAAATCTGAATTAAAGGTTAAAATATTTGAATTTTATTTTATTTATTTTACAATTAAAAATCGGAAATTTGGAACACATCAGTTTTTGATTTGTTCCTTTAGCCTTTAAATATCTGCTTTGTTTCGTGATCCAGAAATACTTTTAATTAATTCTTCAAAATTTCCAAAGAAGTACTTAATTCAAACATGAAATTTGTTTTAGGAATTTAAATTTTAAATAAATTACTACTGTTAACTGTTATAAACGCGAATTTGATATTATTTACTAAAACAATTGTCGTAATAACGGGATTATCAGAAATAATTAGAATGGATGAAAATTCACTAAAAAATAAGCATTACAGTTATTGCGATTTCCTAAGTAATTCTAAACTTTTTTAAATACTTTTCGAATTAATCTTATAGATCTGGTATTGATTAGTGCAGTCATTCTGTGTTTATCAGGGCCAGAATTAGTAAAAAGAAATTTTCAAACAATTTGCACCAACTAACCGTTTCAATTGATGCTTAATTTTGCAATCAATTCAAATTACTCTAAATCGGTCAGTTTGTACAAATTATTTGGACGTTTTAAATGTGGTTGTAATGCAAATTATAAAATTATAGAATAATATTTTGCAATTTGAATAATTCAGTAAAAACTAAGATTTCCAACCATAATCAAGACCAATTTTACTTATGTAAAACGTATGCGCCCAAATGAAGATGAGTACCGACCCAACAAGTGACTAGGGGTTCGAACCCGTAACTACTTATTCTTAGTCGCTTACGTTTCACTCCATGCCACTCTGCTGGGTTGCTTTCCATTCTAAAAACAGAACTGAAAAGCGTTACTTTTTATGTGACTTAAAAAAATGGTTGTTCTGTAAAATGAATTGAACAAAAAATAATAAGTTTAGTTTCACGATTAAACTTACAAACAATGCAAGAGCTGTAAAATGACTTTCGATTGCGATCCAAATAATGTAAATTCGGAAAATTCCACTTACTATATCGTTCGTTGCTGAAGATGGTTTTACTTGTACTTTTATACCTGTTGCTCAAGAAAGATCTCCCCAGGAAAACCGGGATGAAAAATGTAGAGTTAGGACGAAAACAAAATTTGAAACTGTTTTTCTAAACAATTTTATTTAGAAATTCTCTTAAATTTCACATTAAGACCCACTTACGAGTTAACTACGGAACTGTTCTAAATTGAACGGAAAATAGCTTTAGGTAAGAAGACCAAAAAAATTTAATTGTATTCAAATTTTAGCAAGAACGGCAAACGTTATCTACATCGTAGTGTTTTATTACATGTAAAAATTATTAATAATTGTTTTTGATGCGATTTTTATGACAAGTTGAATATATACAATTTTGCCTTCAAGATACAAATCAGCTGCTTATCATATCGCAATCTTAACTTTAGTTGGTAATTTCTGCAATTATGATATCTTCATAAAGTTGATGTTTTTATTAGTACTATAGATATGCTTAATAATTTATGAATATTAAATAACTTTGATTCTTCCTTATTGGATGTTAAATATTTCTTATAAAATTTTACTTTTTTAATGCACCCAATTCTAGAACAAAACAAACGGAATCTTCTTTTGCGTTCCAGTAGATGGTTTTCCATCAAGTGTTGCGTTATCCGATTAACAGTAGCAGGTGTAACAAGTACGGCCGGCCTATCGAAGAGACTGTCGGTTTTATTTAAGAACATAATTTAAATATTTGTATATCATAAACTGACCCGAAGGTGTTATTAAAAGAAATTTGAAATTGAGCATATAATGTGCTTAACGGAATAAAAAGAATATCAAATTATTATAGCATTTATACGCTAAATAAATATTAACTGACTGGTTATTAACTCTTTGTCCCAATTAATAGCCATTTTGAAGTCATGATCGATTATTTCGAGTAAATTTTCTACGATGTCTGCAAACCTGTAATTTAATACTTATATACATGTCTGCATTTTTTATTTATTTTAAGTGTATTATAAATTGTAATTATTAATTGATTGTTTCATAAATATTTTGCATTAAGTAATTAATTTTGTAACTTGTTTGATAGGTTTAACCTTTGATGTTAAGCCACGACTTATCGTTTAGCATATTTTTGACTGCACTTAAATCAGGTTTTTAGGACTGTTTTTTATATAATTCTATTCTCATATACTTCTTCCGAATGAGCAGACATAACATAAAATTAACAGTAAATCGATAATTTCTAATGAATTACATCATGAAGAACACAGAATCCGCAAGTGGCCCTTGAATGTGTTAAACAATTAACTTTACCTTTTCGCTTCAGTAAATGAGAGTAAATTATGTTACAATTTTAATTAACCACAAGTTGTCGTTCAAATTATTATAATTTTTCACCAATTTTAATCCTTCTCCACCTGTCCATTTATTTTAATTGTATCGATGTAACTTTCAATGTTAGAAATCAAATTTTCGACAAAAAATGATCGAAAGAGAAAGTCAATTAAAAAGATTGTTAATTTGTTAATGAAAATTAATTTTAAAGAACTCGATTTCAAATCGGAGTCAAAATCTGTTCGAGTAGATATTAATTTATGCAGATACAATCAGACTGCGAGTCTCGTCTGGTAAGGTCAAGCATAAGTACCATCAACGGTACTTAGATAATAATAGTAAGCCAAGATCGATATTGAATTGTGGTACCCGCATTTTGTATACCACAAGACAGGTGCATAATTTGATGAAAGAAGTTTTTTTTCTGTACATCCTAGATATTGGAAAATTAAAATTACTGAATGAAAAACAAGGATTTTCATAATTGCAGTTTTGGAAAATTAGAACCTACTGGCTCAAAATTATTATAACCGCCTTTCTACGATTACAGTCCATATACACAAAGTACAAATTCATCCATTGTAAATCTGAGGCACTAGTAATAAATATTCAACTATATGACTCTGTTGCGCAAGTAGGTCTTAAGGGTGGATTTTTAGTGGGGTGGAATCGACTAGGTTCAACTCGAATGTAACACATATTTCAACAAGTTATAAAAACCATAAACAAGAACATAAACTACAGCAAAGCTTTGTCGTTGAAGGACGCCGGCGTGTATGCCTTCCTCAGTATGTTGTGCACGTTCATTATGTTCTAATTAATAATGACATCTAAGAACGAAAACTAAAAACATTAAAAAACGCAGTCTTGGAGAAGGTCGACCCAAGCGGAATGGGTTCACTATTTCGCATGGATAACCCATCACTGAATGCATCTTCAGCGTTCGAAGAGCTGCGTTTAACAGAATCTGGTTTTTGATCAGCGGCAAACAATATACGACAGGTTTTAATATTTGTTCCACTTGCATTATCATAAATTAATGTAGAAATGCATAAACCAGATGTGTGTTCTTCCAACCAACGCAAAATTGTAATAGTCCTAAACATGTGAACGGCATGTAAATTTAAATGCTAATTTTGTCGCCGTCTTCTTCTACAAACATAAATTAAATGTAATTTGCTTTGACACTTTTCACCAGTTCAAATATTTAACCAACACTTGTCCAGTGTTCAAAACATTTTAAGCTGTCCCTCTTCATCTCAGTTGTTACATTTATACAACGGGTCATTTATAAACGAAATCCAGGAAGTATTTTTCGATTACTGCGGTGTATGTATGGAGTTGAAAGTTTTAAATTGAAATTATTAGTGGGATACAAACAATTTAACGCACATTAAACTTTATCCGAGTTAATAATAGAGCATACGAAACCGTTTCTTCCGTTTTGTGGATACTGACTACCAACGTAACCAATTTAAATTTTTTTCACGGTATTGTATCGAGGTGGCGGTTGGCAAAGGAAACTTCATCAGAAAAAGCTTTACCACATAATTGAATTTTAATCACAATATAGGTCATAGGGTGGCACACGCTAATATTTAAGTGGCATCCTAACCATTTTATCCAACTTATTTCAATTTTAATTTATTTATTCATTTGCTTCTTTTTTATTTGAGGTTTCGTAGGCCACAATTTTTAAAATTCCGTATGTGGGTCAAAATATGCGGGTGTCAAGTTTTCTTGTTGGATTGTTCAAAAATATTTTATGTGATATGTAAATTAACGAGGTCTGAATTTGTAGTTACTTGACCACAACTAATTAATAACACAACTAATTCAATAAACATAGTAATTACATAGTTGTGTTTAGTGAACACAAAAGCAGTACAATTATGTATAATTTTAATATTAAATAATAATAACTATATTAATAAAAATTATGAAATTGAATGCAAGTGAAGCAATAAATTTGAAGAAATAAGGAGGTAAGGACATGCAAATGCTTTGTACATTAACAGTACAAATTAAATAGAAGCCAATATGAAAGAACTTAATGATTGTTGGAAATTGGAGGAACAATATAAAGGAAGAATTGAGTAAAAAATAGAGGAGTTGGAGGTGGATGGAACATGTGATGAGTGTCTAAAAACAATGGTAAACAGTTCAACGGGTGTAGCTCCTTTAATCAACCAGCACTGAGACTATGTCTATTGTACCCCGTTCCATGCTGAGATCTTAGATGTTAGGAGGAGGAGGAGGAGACCAGACATATTACCTCAGGTATCACCAAGAGCGTGTGCATGTCAACTGGAAGGCCGAGCTAAGAAATTCTGTACGGTTTGCGATGCCCCCTTGCATCGCTGGACATCCGAGGTGTAGGTTTCCCTGAGGTCCCTGCACTTCGTAACACCGGTTATGCGTTTGAATCAAGAATTTCCGTTCAGTAACCCAACCACCCATCACTCATTTTCAATTCATCATTTGCTGATGAGTGCCTAAGAGATAAGACCAGATTTAGAGACACCAAGAAACAGATCAAGGATAAGATAGCAAGATGAACTGATAAGCGATCAGAAAACCATGGTAGTAGGTAATTGGCGATAAAAAATAAAATCTTTCTTTTTGATCTTTGCCTCAATAACATATTGTGCAAAGAGCGATGATACATAGATAAGAGAAGAATAGAGAATCCATCCCAGAGAGTTGATTTGAAAGCGGCAAACGATGTGGCTCAATTTTACAAGCAATGGAATCTCCAAAAAAATAATGCAATTTTACATCACTTTTAACAACAAGACAGACTCTCTATTGTGACAATTGCTACTACATAAACTTTTTTAATTTCCACTCAAATTTTTCTCACTTTACTTCTGCAACTCATTCACCTATAGTCTTGAAGAATTTAATTGTGACACGTTGAATGCGAAACATTTTGTAAATTACATTAATAATTATTAATTTCGGAATTCCAATTGTAACAGTTTAATAAGAACAGATTTGATTGAAAGTCGCATTTATCTTATAATTCACGTTGAAAGTTGGGTTATGTATAATGGTTTTCTTCCAATATCTCAAATGATGTGCAATTTGATTGGAGTCTGGTGCTACCATCCGTAGCGTACATTTGGACTGGTTAAGCTTTCCATCTACTCTTGCATTTGATTATCGTCTATGTTTGTACGTTGTAGGAATGTGCCCGTTCTTCCTCTGGTTGGTCATCCCATATACTTTTTCATCCATAAATAATATTCCATATATCATTCTCAGAGATATAGAGGCAACAGAATACATACATTCGCATTTCATATTTCCTACTACACGCAATTAATGATTCCAATGAGCAATTGTGAGGTTTCAGGTTTCCTGGTATCATCTGCAAGTCGTTTCCATTTTCTTCATTTTTTAAAATTTAATTCTTCATTATTTTCGTCATTTTTAGCAACCATTAAATTTTGGCATCATAATTCACGCTTAATATTAATCTTCTTCTTCATTAGCGTTTTTATTTACATCCATTTTTGGATATACGCCTCTTCAAGTTCTCTCAATTTAGAACTTGAAGGTTGAGGCCTTACCATTCCACGCTGGCCTAATGTGGGTTGGAATGGATCATAGTCCACAGATAGATTTTGGACTTTTTTATATCACAGCACATCCGACGCAGTCAGGATTAGAACCGCGGTTTCCCGCTCTCTAGTTGATCCGTTTTGACTTACGGCAGACTGCTTGTTTGTCTCATTCCTCCTTTATTGACAGATTTCGTGGTGTAAATGTTTCAGCTAACGTCCTAATTTTGCTGAATTCAGTTTTTTAGTGCATAGGGTGCAAATGCAGTTTTACCCTTCAAGACAATAAAAAGCACTGTTTCTTAAGGCAAGATTCACCCACATATTTTTCAGCAATGGTGGTCAATTTGCAACCACCATGTCACTATCAGCATCTGTGTATTTGCAAGCAAAGTGACCAAAACTTTTGGAAGCAGAGTATATTCGATAAATTCTAGGTATATCTTTAGGAAAAAATCCAAAAATACTTATAGCCTACAGAATATTTCTGTGCAGCGTCCATCTTCATAAACAATAAAAATTTGATGATTATCGATTTTACATGCGAAACTTACGATCAATAAACTGGCAGATAACAAATAATTAAAATTGTAACGAGTCATTGAAATTCACGATCACATAATAATAAATAACTGACATGATGTTCATAACCTGTAGGATTGGTTTCAAATTCGGAGAGAGCCAAATTTTCTTATGATTTTCTCAGTGGATTAGCTTGGAGGGTACATAAACCCGTTAGTCCCCCTGAATTCTTGAATTGCCACTATAACCAAGATTATAAACATATCTGAAAGCCAGCCCAGCAATTTTCCTGCTGGATGCCATAGTTGGTGCCTTTTATATAGAAACGTAGACATTTACGAAAATGGCGTGGTTATATTTTGGAAGAAAGTTGATTAATATTGTAAAAACCGGCTACAAAAAATGAGAAAATTTTACATTGATGATTTGCAAGCTTTTCAAACAAAATTTCCATTTCCATAATCTTTCTTCTCGTCCCGCTGTTGAAAATTAAAAGAAATTTAGCGTACGTTTTCATTGAAAGACGAGAGAAGCTTTAGGCGTTGTCGCCCTAGATCCTAGAACATCGGCCAAAAAGACCAACGCACTGACGACATTGCGCATCCCTTGCAGCATTCTTCAACGAATTTTAACAAAAGATTTATATCTTCATGCGTAGGAAATCGAAGAAACTTCCCCAACTGGATTTGAAACAACAGAAATTTCTCGACGCATTCCATAACAAAATCAACTTTAGTAATAAACCGCACGCCCACCTTAACGGCCACGCCAACAAGCAGAATGCACGTATCTGGGAGCAAAAATACCATGTGTCATGCAAGAACTTCCGATGCATCCGAAAAAGTGACAGTGAAGGAGGTTTTGGAAAATAATGAAGGTGCCTCCGTGACTTATTGCTACCGTGACATGTTAACAAACTTTTTTTGGTCGCAATTGGAAAAAATTAACCTAAATGACTTATTTTTACAGGATGACGTAACCTGCAACACTGCACCCGAAATAATGACGTTATTACAAATTAAGTTATATCTCTAATTTATTTTGGACTGTAAAAGTTACCGCTGAGAATTTGTAGTTTAACCTGTTTGGGCTTCTTCTTCTGGGTTTTCTTGAAAAGTAAGGTCTATACCGACCACCCTGTGACGATTCAATAACTCGATCAAAGAAATCCAGTTGATTTTACTCCAAAAGCTCTTCCAATATTTTGTCGAAAGGTTTTGAATGTCTACCTGTCAACGGAGCCACAGTAGCCATTTGGGTGACATTATATTTCATGTATTAAATTTTATAAATTAATAACATTTCAAAGTATTTCCTTTAAATATTTCCAGAATAAAGTTTTAGAATAAGGTCGATGTTTTCTTGACGAACTTGACGAAGGATATAATTCCGGGGGTATGGGGTATGGAGTACCCCCCATCAGGAACAAGAAAGCAACAACCTGACATTTCAAAATTGATGACGACGCTAATTTGATTCCTCAAAAGTCGTTTTGATTTTTACTTACCCTTCGGTTTCACAACCCCTTTTAACATTTTACATACATGTCGCAATAATCGACACTGTGGCGTAACTTCAAATTTTAGACCTGGGAGCAAAAGCTTTGACGTGCCCCTCGATTTAGAGGTGTGCGATTTAAAAACAAAATTTGGACCCAAAATAATACATAATTTAATTATAGTTACTAAATTGTAACTTGTATTATTTTATATTCAAGTTAAGGATAAATAAAAGTTAAAATTAACTTGAATATAAAATAATACAAGTTACAATTTAGTAACTAAAATTAAATATTCTTACGAGTTAATAATACACATAAATACCAAAATAATACAGTTTAAAGGGACCTTCTGCCCCCCCCCCCCCACAGCTATTTATGCCATTATCCATACCTCCGCAGACCCTAGATTGCATACTCATTTTTTCACATTTTAGGGTGTTTAGTGGGCTTATCCTCTCTAGAAAATTGAAAAAACACTTCAAAATGAGATAAAATTATATATTATCAATTTATTAAAAAATCAATTAAAACATTGTTAAACCAAAACTAATCTATTTCCCTGAAATGGGCGTGAAACCGGGGGGTCTGGGGGGTATGGAATACCCCCCAGGTATACGTGAGCAACTAGCCGACTTTTTAAAATTGATAACCAAGTGTAAGTTTGATTCTTGAATTGTCTTCTTGCTGCTTACATAACAAACGGAATATTTTATACCCCCAAGGCCAGCTAGAGGGGCTTGAGGAGTGACAAGATCGGGGTGAAGCTGAAAACCGGAGGTAGTACAATGGGCCCGAATTAGAGGCCTAAGTGCGTGTGAGTATATCTTACTCTCTACAATAAATCCAGACCCCGAACCCACTTGGCCCTACAATGGTTCAATATGTCAAGTTTGAAGAGAACCATCGGTAACCATAGCAACGATATTGCTTTTAATAATTAGGTACGATAATTGATCAAAGCTAAAATATACGAAAGAAAAAAACTATTTATTTGGTTTTGAAAAGATTGTTTGTTACTTCTTTACGGAAATACTCACAGACCCTCCAGTTCTTAAGCGTACTTTCTATCTTTCGCAAAACGCAGACCAGAAGGTCCAGGAGAAAATTTGTTTGGAATATCCCCCAGAACAGGGAAGGGTACACAACAACTTGGAACCGGTGGATCTCTCTTTTAACAGTCCATTCATGTAAAAAATCATTTCTTAACAGTAACCTAAGCTTGACCGGTGGATTCCCGTTGCAGAATTGTTCGTTTCCGGCTTGCACAGGCGATTTTTACCCTTGTTAAAAAGTTTTTTACTTTACATTGCCTCGGGCCCCTAAGATTTTACGGGTTGTGTTCATTCGCACACCGCGCACACTGGTAGTTACGCCACTGAATCGACACAAATTACATAGTGCATTAAATTAGCAAAAAAGTGGAATTTTACAATTAAGAATTAAAAATCTAAACGTGGCTCTAAGCAATCTTAGCTACATATGATAGCTTGAAATAAAACTTACACAGAGGCATTAGCTATCTTATACTGCATTGTAGATAAAATATTTTATGAAACACAGAAGGAAAATGTATGGAAAATTTTCCAAGAAACTATTTCAAGTCATGTAGTTAGTATGATGTGTAAAACTCTTTTGGCGATTGTAATTATTTACTAATATTTCGTTAAGTAACCATTTCCGGTAATTATAAACCGAGATAAACTGAAATGTTTTCGCATAAAGTGGAACTTTGTACTTCAGTACATAAAGGTTGCCAATGTCAGATCTATGCTATAACATTTTTTGAAATGAAAATTGGGTTAATATTTCCAACCTTCCGTTAAGAATTGAATAACCTACCAGTTAAATATTAAATAGCAGCTTAATTTTGTAAAGATGAAACAATTGGCCGGATTCATCTCATCAGTGCTTGAAATCAAAATAAGCAGGTAGTGTAATGACATAGAATTTAGCTTGTCATATTAGGACTAATAAGATCGGGTAAATGATAATTTAGAAATTAAAAAGTATTAATTATACAAAGTTATACTAATTTTTCTTTTCATAGTTGATTATTATTTAGTGCCGGTGTGTAGTATCAGGTCAATTATAAAGTACTTGCTTGAAAGAATCCACTATTGAATAAATAAAATTAATGGTTTAACTTGTTAATAAAATGTGAATTTATGGTGTTTTGAAATGAACCGTGTTTAATCGTACGACCTGGATATTCATAAAATAGTAGGTAATCAGTGTTGCTTGAAAATAAGTTCAAACAATGTAGTAATGGACCAATCTGTTAATTTTATCTAAATCGATCGATTTAACCAACCTTGATCATCATAATATTTATTATAATAAAATCCATTAGTGAAAGCGTTTGTCAGGTATGTTTTGGGATGGTCGATGATAAAATAAACATAAAATTAAGCACAAGGGCTTGCTTAACACAACAAAATCGTGTCAAATGCATTTTTTAAATAATGCGCCCCGAGCCAATCAATTTAGGAAAATTTTTTGAACCTACCTATTACAAAATTTATGTTTAGAAAGAACAACAAAATATAGTCAGACTGATTGACCAAGTACCTTCGACTACATCTATTATAAAGAAAGTTGAGAAATTCATTGACAAGACGATTTCTCATGCTTGCACGCGTAGAAGCTTTTCATGTTATTCGAAGATCTACTACACATTATTCTACAAATGGACAATTGGTATTTTCTAGTTGTGTTAACTCTTAGTAAAATGTTAATATCATGACTTCTTTGCCAACAATTCCCATTCATCTGTTTGTTTACGCACAAGGAAATCCTTAACCGCTAATTATTTAAACCGTCGACAACCTCCTAGATAAATCGTTTCATTTACATAAACACATATACAGCAAACTTGTTCTATATTTTCAAAGTACTTTTCATGTATAAAATTATTTTTTAATTAGTTTGTATAACTTTTATCGAAAGTGGTAAACATGCAAGGAAATTATGCTTTTGCAATGAAAACTGCATACGTCGTTAGTTCAATTTCCAGTTGTTAAACAGTTAATTGGTTGTGCTAACTCGAAAATAACATTGCTTCTTTTTATTTAAAAATCTTCTCACAAGAGAATATAAACAAGGACCTATTGATTAACGTGGAATCAAAACCATGGCACAGTTTATTTAGCAGCAATTGGGAATCTAATCCAGGATCTTATCAAAAGTTATAAAATATAATGGAGATTAACACCTTCGACACACTGCCAATAAGTTAATGATCATTAAGGTTGTCTCTTCAAATATATATTTAACAATTACGCAGATTGAAAAAATAATCCACAAGGTTGATCGGTTCCTTCAGCCTGCTTGCCCAATATAATATAATTCTATGTATGGTACAATAAACAAATTTCATCCAAGATTTCCAAAACTGCTTCAAAGCAAAAAAAAACGTGAAAGTAAATTTCAGTGTAAAGTATTGAACCACGTATCATTTCGAGATAATTGACAAGTCACCAGGTTTTGCAGCAAGGAAGAAGAGAAAGCAAACAAATTCCTTGGCCGAGATAAAAATAAAGGATGGTGCGGAAACGTGAAGCATTCTATGCGGCGAAGCATACCAGGGCGTCTGAATTTAGTGTGTTAAGTTTTTACACAAATTACACGTTTATGGTTTAATACAGTTACATTATTACAGTGCATAATATAATCCATAAACTTACTTTTATTATAAGCACGTCCATGATTTAATGAAGGTACGTTTTTGAAACGAATATTTGGAGAGAGTATAAAATTCAAGGATTTACACATTTATGTATTCTTCGTATCCGCAAAGGATGACATTGATTGAGACGATTCTAAATCTACTAAGTTTCCTTCACATTTCATGGATAGCTAGGCTAGCTACCCTTACCAGAAGATCGCCTTTAAGTAGTTCGTAGGAACTTAGCACGTTGCGACTTAAGCATTTCTTTGAAAATAAAATTTAAGAAATTTGAAGAGTTGACTTAATTTGCTATTGGTACAAAAGAAAGTAATAAATGATGGGGTACTGGACGGAAGATGGGGAAATTCCTCCATGCTTTCAACCAATTGAGTAACTTTGGAATGCGTTTGCGAATAAAATTGATTAAAAGAACAATTAACAAATAATTAATGAAGTTGGAAAACTCAGGATTTCTCCACCCCCAAAAATTTGCTTCATTTCGTTCCTACATTCTACCAGTATTCATTTACTCGTCAAACTTCCTTCAAGCATAGAAAGAAGAAAGAGCAAACTAATAAATTCACTTGTCAAATCCCTAGGACGGATCCAGCGAAAGTTGGATCCATTGGATGCATGGAATAACTAGCCCCTTACCCCCTTTCTTTGCATCCCCTTTGCATTCGCCATATTAGGAGCGAAAAGTGACAGTTAATCAATTTAGGTGCCGTGACAGTGATGTGATGCCTTGTGCGCACGAAATTTTTTAACAAAATCTTGTACATCAAATTACTAAGATTTCTGTTAATAATTGAAATTATTAATCAACTGACGCTATATAAAACACTTACAACATTTGGAATATCAAATATTTTTCTTCGTTGCTCATTAAACTCATTCTTATTTTCACTTATTTTGCTTTGTTAACCATTAACTGAACAGCATCTTCTTATCTATTTGTTTCGTTTCATTAATATGAGATTGTTATTTTAGAGATTCCGTTTTTCCTTTCTTTTCTTTTCTTATGCAGCTAAACCCAGAGGATAGCTCTTATCAATTCTAAAACTCACTTAGAATCGACAATGTATCCATACTTTAATTCCACCCAAAAATGCACTACAACCTTTTCATCTGAATATCAGAAGAATTAATGAGTACTAGCGTTAATCAAGAGATTATGGGTTGGAGATACTTCAGTTTGGATTGCAGAGAGAATGATTAAATTTAGTGAAATAAAAAGTCAGAACGGATGTTTAATTAGTTTTATCTTTAAATTAGAAAAATAAAAGATGTACTCGTAGTAGTCCACAAAATAACCATGACAAACCACAGCAGTAAGTTATGGCCATAAAAGATAACCGGGTTGAAGACGTCCCATTATTGAGCACAAATTAACTTAAAATCAAGAAGTTACACGATAATTAAATCATTACCATTTCTCGCCCTATTGTTTGATTTTGTTGTTCTTCAAGAATTTGTAAGGTGGATTGGTGAAACTTATGTTTTGACACTTGATTTAGAAGGGTTTTCTTGTCAGATCACCTCGGTGGTTTGCCAGTGCCTGCCGAGAAGGAACGTTGAGAATGGGGTTCTTCTCTTCCCGAGCTTGAGCCCCATATCTCAGCATTAACAGTCAACGCACTTGACCACTAAGCTGTAACTACCTCTAAATAATTGATACTACTGCTTTCTAAATTTCTATATAAAAAAAATTAACGACTCCTCTGTCGTATTTCCTTAGAATGTCAAATCGATGGGTTATGTCTAACACAATGCTGTAATTTCATTACATCTGCTTTTTTATAAATAAAAGCCGCGTTACTAAAATTAATTGAATTCTTGTTTTGTACTCGATGGAATGCTAACGTTTTTAGATTAAAACTTTTTTTTTAATTGTACAAAATTTTATAAAAATGAAACTTGGTGTAATTTGCAAAAACCATTACGTTATCACGTAATAATCTTTTATATTGATTATCGGTTCCGTAATTAATTTAAAAGCTGTTGCAAACCAGGCTTATCGTAAATGGTATCTATAAAGTGGGTGGCATAATTTTATTAAGAAATTGTAAGATAGGCTTACTGATGAGGCAATTAAATCTTTCTTGACGTAAATTTGCATAGCTTCACTGATTTTTGGAGATTTAGCGAATAGTTGAATAGCCATCGGCTGCCCCCCAACTGCGTGGAGTACTAATTCCTTTTTCGGTTTTAGGAAAAAATTTCAACTTGGTAAATTTACATATTTGGAGTTGTGTAGCTTTAATTGCATCAGTTGCATTTGATGCAATCGTACTGTACTTACCTCTACGATTTGACTTTCAAATTATAAACATGTTGTTGGAAATAATGGATTCAAGTATGTAGCAAAAGAAGCTTAAAAACAGGAAGCACAAATATTTAAAAAACATAATAAAAGTTCTTCTGATTATGATAAACAGAAGCAGTGGTTTAGAGTCAAGAATAAGCAATAATTCATTGAAATGCAAGAAACGCTTCTTATTCATGTCCCTATTGAGAACACCAACTTTGACAAGACAGTGATACTATCTTACATGGATATAGATGGATATCCGCAAGATATTCCAACTAAAATGATCTTGGAATCTCAGTCGAGGTCGACTCGTCTTTTCCGTTAAAGCAAGAAACTTCGTCAGTATTTCTCGATTATCCTCACTCGCACTTTGATTCTCTTTGCAAACGCTTTTTCTTGTTCGACACACACCGGAAAGTAAACCCTAAGTGATTTTTTATGCTCACGTAAGATTTGATTTCACTAAATTAAATTAACAAAAATAATGGTTTTAATTAGTTCTCAAGATATTAAAAGACAATGATTAGACGGTTCGTTAAATTTACTGCTTGTGTAGATAAACGGTAAAAATGAAAAGCCTTTCGTCCATTGTGAGTTTTCAAAAGTTTGGATGACACATGAAGAAGCTATCGGTAAGAGTTTAAATTTCTTTTAATTACTTTTTAAATACTGGAAGTGAAATTTAAAGCACCGACCGGCGAAAACAAAGTACAAGTTAATTGGGATTACGTAACGATGTATTGTGGTACATCGTTTTAATTCAAAAGTGAAATTTGACTTTATTATGACATAGGATTTTGAGACAAAATTTGGTAACAATTAATTGGAGCGATATAATTAGTAGCGCCTCTATTTTGTTTTACAATTTTTTTTTGATGTTACAGTTACACAAAAGTATTTGAAAGAAATTACGATATCACGCGACTTTACGTAAATTTAACCGTTACACAATTAGTTGATTAATTTTAATATTTTAAATGTTGGTTGATAAAAAATCCTAAACGGTAAAGGTGCTATTAATTCTAAAATTCACTTGTTCGTATGACATGAAAATTGTGTAGAATTTGAAGGTACAGCACAAAATTTGAAAGTCCAGGCTCTGTAAGTTTCTTAAATAACGTATAAACACGTTATTGAGTGTGGTCAAGTTAACACTTATGTAACGGTTAACTGAAGATTATTATACGGATAATTTAAAAATTGTTTAACTTTAAAATCATGCAGTGTTTAAGAGAAATAAGGCTAAAATGATCGGGTTTGTTACGTGACTTGGCATTCAAGTCTCCACGTTTAAAACTCCTTTAATCATTTTTCTAAGCATAATATCGTTTCAGGTTGAACTGGATATTACTTCTTGGTGTTTATTATATTTTCCTCTCTTCTATTCCTTCACCATCAGCTCCTTGAAAATTTTACCTAAATACCTAAACATTAAAAAAATTAAAACACGTTTTTCCTAATAAATTCCAATTAAAGAAAAATTTGCACTAAAAACTCTACATGCAAAAAGTTGCACGGAGAGGATATCCTAATTATTTGAAAAAAGTGGTTTCTTTAATCTATTTTACACGCAAATGATATCCACCTACATATTTCTTTCAAAAATTATATTATTATGATTAAGAGAAAGTTTAATTATGAATAAGCTCATTCAAGAATGACTTCTCATTTCTTTAAATTTAATTCACAGATTATTTTATATTGTATGCAAATAAAACTGTTTGTTATTGAAACTGCTTTGATTGTTAAATTAGAACAAATTTGATTACATTTTTATGCTGCATAAATTTCGTCTAATTTAATCATGCAGTCTGGAATTATCTTTATCGACAGTGTAATCACCAAATTCAACTGCATAAATTTAAATTTGTTTTGTGAAAACTTCTTCATTGTTAATATTTTTAGGACGTTTATGTATGTCAAATTTAAATACTTCTTAAATAATAGAATCAAAAATTGTTTAGTTAGAAAATAAAAATTTAATGGTGCACCCCAATTTGCTATCGTTGAGCTTGCAAGACTATCGACCCAGGTGTTCATATGCCAAAGGTTCAAGTTTTCCAGCATCTGCTAGCAAAAATGCATTTAATTCAACGATTGCATTTAAATAAAATGCATGAGCCGTACTAAGAAATATTGAAATTCAATGAGAAAGTAGCACCACGTAACGAAGTGCAAAAATTCGTTACAACACCAATAATTAATTCTCTTCCTGCATGGTGAGTAATTTGTAATATAAGAAACAGTAGGTATACTATACCTATTCAAGGAACTCAAATTACGTGTAGATCTCCAATATTAGACAGAACTCTTCAATCGTCGAGTCAGGAAAAGCATTTACGAGTAAATGCGTCCTATATCAAGGAAACTGGCGTCGTATTTCAGCATGTAACAGACTTCAATTATCTTGGTATGCAGGTTAATTACAGAAACAATAGAAATATTGAAGTCACAGCAAAAATACAGGCATGCAATAGGGCGTATTATGCCAATAGATAGCTATTGAAGGATAGTAAGTATCAAAAAGAACAAAAATAAAGATTTACAAGACATTAATAAGATCGGTGCTCACATACGCAGCAGAAGTTATTTCCTTAACAAGAAGAAGAAGAAGAAGAAGAAGAAGAAGAAGAAGAAGAAGAAGAAGAAGAAGAAGAAGAAGAGAGAAGAGGAGGAAGAGAGAGAGGAGGTATTGAGAGCGATATTGGGATACAAGTGAATTAATGAGCAATATTCTACATCCTATTAAGACAAACTCAGAACTTCTTCCAGAAATGTCCAGGGAAATTTATCAAAGCCCAAAGAATAAGATGGTGGGGACATATAATGAGAGCTAACAATGAAGAAATCGGAAGGTTTGGAAACCTAGAGAAGAGCGAGTTAGAGGATTGCCAAGGTTGAGATGGCGTGATGGAGTAACAGGCGACCTTGAAAAGATAGCTGTAAGAGACTGGATACAAATGGTGAGGAATCGCACGACATGGAAAGAAATTATACGTGAAGCTAAAACACATAGGGATCTGTAATGACATGTAAATATGAGGATTAATCCACCTCAATAAATGGATTTTGTCAGTCCGTAAAGAACAGCTATATTCTACAGTAGAATGTAATGCTATTAATAATAATAATAATAATAATATCAACTACGTTGCGATTTAGATGATTGTATTACAGGAAACATCATCTGGGCACCAGTATTCTAAATAAAACACCAAGATAGCGCAAGAGTTGATTTTATTTATAAACAAAAGCTAAGAATTAAAGATGGGCTTGACAAGTTTTATACCAAAATATTCATAATATACAACGTTCAACATTGCAAGTAAAATCCAGATGTATCCATCGCATTTGCTATGCCAGAAATTTGCGCATCCAGGGCATTGACCTTCCTCAAGTCATATCATAACTAAGGGTAGTAATTACAATTTAACTTACCCCTCCGTTAAATTCCGTCTGATTTCTTTCATTGAAGCAAGCAAATACCATACAAGCACGATTACAAAATTGTCTGCTCATGATGATGTTAAAAAAAGGTTTGAAAAGTTTCTATTCCCAAAAAGAAGACGAAATCAGTAGTTGATGAAATTGTGGCATAGAATCAAATCCGAACCATTGGTATTAAAATGACAAAAAATTTACAGGTGTCTCCGGTCATTTAACTATTCCACAAGAAAGGCAATAACCATCAAACGTGGCAAACCCATGCGGCACCATAATAATAACGATATAAATCACAATCTGAATTTTCCATAAAATAAATCATTACAATATTGATAACCAAAAATGTACGACTATATCAATAAAACTTGGACATATGGAAGAGCTGAAAATTGTCGAACGTTAAAATTCGTCCTATGATGAAATGAATGGTTATCGTTAACACATTAAATTAAATTTAGGTTTTATTTTGAAGAACTAAATCCAAAATGTAAATAACTCCAGATTCTAAGTTTTTCGAATAAAATCATGAAAGACAAAAAAATACAAAAGCTATGAAGTAAAAACTTTGGAAGAATTTTTTTAAAAAGATAAATTTGGCTTGTAAACTACGAGTTGATGTTAATTACAAATATAGATAAATCTGTTAATTAACGATTAAAACATAGGAGTTCTTTGACTTGGACTATGGAATAAAATTTAATTAATTAATTTAATAGTGAATAAAATATCTTTAATCTTGAGGAAATTAAAAGTATCACTTTGGTCCCCGAAAATGCCGAGTAAAATGGTACTTTTACTCCCGGAAGTGCAAAAAACGTTTCATTTTAAAAATTGTGTTTTTAATGAGCTAAAAGAATTTTAACTAATTTGTTAGCTTGTATACAAGTTGTTAGCTTTTGAACCATTTAAAGGTACATAATTGCAGGTGCAGTCTGGTGACAATTATTTTCTGACCTTTCTTGGATAAACTATTAATTATAACTTTAATTACTGAAACAACCGGTATAAGATTTCATATTTTTAAATTAAAATTGCGCTTCTCAAAGTAGATACCACAACCGTTTCTGTTGTTATTAAAATACTTCGCCATTTAATTTGTTTATTTATGCATTTTATATTTTATAATCAGTTAACTCACTTAAAAAATTGGGTTTATTACACTTCAGTTGCTTGTTGATCGCCTACATGCAGTTGTAAGTACGATTTGTAACATCTGTAAGTGTGCTAATGAAGAAATCGATCATCTTTTTTGTAAAAATTACCAACGAGAAGAAAATAATTTCTTGGCGTTACAAACCGTGAAAAAAATTTAAAATTACAAGCAGGATGTAAGTAAAAGCAAACTGTTTAGGTTTTTTTATTATTATTACTTACTTACAAAAAAAACCCAAAAGTTAAGCTTGGTCAACAGTTAAAATTTTACCAGAGATTTTTATTGTGAAAAACCATCTGCTTTAGCAGAACCAATCGGTTTCAGCATATCCTGAAAAAGTATGAAAGATGCAAATTTTACTTGACCAGGTTTGTGGGTTAGTATAACTTAAGTATAAACGTCATTAAATGAAATTTTATGGACTAGACTGAAAGTAAACATCCCATGTTAATTTGCTATAAAATTGGTTATTAAATTTAATTAGGAAATTTTTTGTTTTTTAAAAAATTTTAATTAAAAATAACACAACTTTTATTGAGTTTGTTAATTATACAGTTCCATATACTTCAAAATCCGAACAGAACTGCTACTTAACAGCTCAATTCAACCATGAGTCGCTTCATTAATTAAATCGTTTAAATGGTTATTGATTGCAATAAATCGATTTCTTGATTTACCTTGCCGGTTGGTAATAGTAACATTTAAAAAAATTTAATTCTAAAACAAACATAATTTTTCTTTCAACGACCTGAAAATATGTTTTAATGTGTAAACATTAAAATAAAATTACTGAAGCAAGATATTTTATTTTCAAACTTGTGAATGTAAATTGTTATTTTATTCATGTAGTTTTATTGTAAAAACTCGTTCTAATCTACAGATTATCGTATACATAAAAATTAAATGTTAGGCTTAGAAGTTATCAGAGCAGTATGAATAATTAGCGTTAATGAAGTGCAACCAGTGATGCCTGATTAATCGAAAGATCTGCTCCTCCTTTTCATTTTACGACTTTTATTTTATAGTTTGGCAATGGTGTTAAATTTTTACGATTTTTTTTATACGTAACTGCTCGCATTTATTATATGCATTAATCATGAATGAATAATTAACTGTAAGGATAATAATTGTGCGGTTAAGCAGTAATTTTCTTAGCGGTCACACCATCTTCAGTTTCCAGGTTACGTTTTCAATCCAAAAAGGGACCATTTAACGTAATAAAATTAGAAATTATATGCTTTTACTAAGATTTTAAGTAGGGTGGCGCGCGCCCTAGCCCTTCCGGTACCAACCAGCACTGAATTCGATCCGATAATTCATCAGTCATTTTTAAATAGATTTTTCACAGGGTAAGAAAATTAAGTTTAAAGACAATTGAATCTCAAATTTATAGAGGCGCAAGTTTTTAATATAAAAATAGCTTCTATGTTCAGTCGCTTAGTCTCTGAGATGCGATTGAAACTTCTTTTATTATACGGATCTCAACTTTAAAATATTATAATGTTGTCATTATAAAAATAATAGTTTTTCTACAAAATACAAAGAATGTTGAAAGTAAGAACGATGCAGATAATTATATAAGAAAGTTCTTTAAATGACTCATAAAGATAAAAATGCTTACAAATTATACTAAAAAACGACACTAATACAGAAATTCCAGTGATTAGTCTTTAGAAATCCTCATTTCTTATGTAAATAAGATTCGACATTTATTTATTTGAAAACATTAATCATTTTCATTACGGAAATTGCAATATTTCACTTTCGGTGATCTTCAAATTGACTAATGTTAAGCACAAACCTTTGCTGTTTAATAGAATAATAACATAGAATTAATATGAATGAGCATTAGAAAAGGAAACATGCACTCAGATGAAAATGTAGAAGGCATACCTAACTTTTAACCTTAGGTAATATTTTTATTATGTGGCTTATATAAATAAAAATATACAGTTATGTAAATAAGCAGTAGCTTAAAGTTTTAACAAAAGTACCCGGAAGTCGATACGTTATTATAGTTTTATTTTTAAAAACAAAACTTTTTTATTGGCTGCAGATCAACATATTTAATTTTTAGGCCACTTGAACGTTTCCGAAACAAAAAGGTGGATTAATGCTGCAATGTAAAACAATTACACTTTTTTTACTCGGTTTGACTTAATCATGCATAAAATGTTCTACTTTATCATGTTTACATACACTGTCAACAATGTTGATAAATTATTATAAAATTCAACAAAGTTTTATTATTATGCTTCGTCCTGTGGTATGCCATATTTCGGATTAAGACCCTATAATATAATGGCAGTTTTCGTTAATCACGTAAAAAGTGACACTTTCCAGTCTTGGTTTCTATGTGGAAAATGTTAGTTTTCTGTCTAGGGTTTCTACCCTTTCTAGGTGCGCCCTTAGTAACTTAGTATATTGGTAAAAAACAAATTTTACTTTTCCTCCCATTGCTAAGGACATTTTGCAGTATTTGTAAATTCGGATTCAAAATTTTGTTAGACGAATAGACGATCGATTTTGATTCACAACTTTTAGTCTGGTTCTTGGCGTGAATGAAAGTCTCGTGTCCCAAAAACGGGGTCATCAAATATATCATGGTTCCACTACCACATAATAGAATGTTATACTCTAATTATACGTATTATTACACGAGTAGGTACATATTTATTAACTAATATTATACATTAGTAATTACATAAAATGAATTTACTCGTAAATATATTTTTAAACATATTTAACAGGAAATAGATGCCATAACGCCAAAAGTCTTGAGAAAAGTGAGGTAAATGTCTTAAACCCGTTGGTTGTTCTAAGAACAAAATATCAGCTTTATTTTATACTCAGGTTTTTTTAATACCTTTTTTATGTCAACTATCGAAAGGAATTCGTCTTGTTTTCGGTGACAAGATTATTTTATTAGTGTAAGTGCCAATGTCTTCCAAATCACCAGTTACGTGTTCACTAGCCTTGATGGAGGGTATAAACCAGCTCTTTAGATATAATGCGGCAGCAGGTCCCAACTACCGAAATCGCAAAGCAATTTAATAATGAATTCAGAAAAGTTAATCTGCGCCAGCAATTTTTTTTACTTTGGCTAGAAATTAACCCCAAGTGTCACACGGCTCTAAACCAGCTTCCTATCTACGTAGTGTGGTGGCGGGCCGCAGGTCCCAACTAATATGTAGTAAGGGTAGCAGCTACAAACCTAACTTAAAATCAATTAAAGACTTGAAGTATGACAAATAATCTTTAATAGTGTCAATATGAATCAGTGAATCAGACAGTCTGTTACTGCTCAAGTCGTGAAGCAGTTCATAAATGACTTCAGAAAAGTTACTATGTGCCAGCAACTTACAAAGTGCGATACTTTGGACTATATTATGTATATACAATTGCAAGAATGATTATTAATTAGTAATTGCAGTCAACCGCGCTGAAAACCACCAATAATATAAATGCTTACGTCCAGAATTCTGCCGGTATCAGAAAATTTCCAATGGTGGTCCACGTTTTCTGCTAACTTCACATATAATCTCTAATAATAATGATAAACAGTTGCACTAAATATTGAAGGAGTTGCTCATAGTTGAAGTTGAAAAGTTGTTCAAAAAGGAAACGCACTAATAAACAATTTCTTATAGATGGCAAAAATCATTCGGAACTGAAAGGGGATGAAAAGGAAAAAAAGTTGAGAACGAATAAGCAAAAATTCGTTACAATATCAAGTTTCTACTTCATGCAGTGACGAAATTACGGAACTACAGTACGGAAAACCCTGCCTTATTGGGAAGCCTGCAATAAGGGTGTACAAAAATTAGTAGATAAAAATTAATATCTTCCAATAACAGGAAAATTCATTTTCGAAGGAAGATTGTCAGATTCTTGCTTCTCCCAGAGTCGAATCGGTAGTTAAATATTTTCAAATGTCTTCAAGCAAGCCACAGATTTATTAGTATTGTTATAAATTAAATTTGCTTTAAAGTTACATAATTGTGCATTATTTCAGCACAATTTAAGAATTTAACTTTAATTTAAATTTAAATGGATAGTAAAGTTTGGGTCAACGATTTTCTGTATATAAACAACCTAACAGAGTTTTCATGGTATACTAATTTTATATAGAGTTTTATTCCAAAAATGAGTTTAAAATATGCATAATTTTTGTGTACATTTGCACATTTCTAAAATAGAATATTGTTTTCTAAAGCAATTTTTTGTAAATATTACTATATAAATTCATATTTAATTTGGTTTATGATAAAAATGGATAAAATTCTGGTAAATCGATCGAAAGCGCTTTTTTTTAACTTCTTGTGATTTTGTTTTTTGTCATTGTACGTCTTATAATTTATTTTGTTTAAATGTTGCTGGTCTTGAAATTCATATTTTTAACTTATTGCATCTATGTAGTACATAAATGCATAAAATCTACAATAATTTGGGTTATATTATTCACTGTAATTGTGAATATGATATTGTACAACTTTGTTATTAAAAACTAATTAAGATTATTGATTAATAGGTAAAAAAAAATCTCCTCGGCGGGGAATCGAACCCCGGTCGCCCAAATTTCAATTAGCAGTTGGGTTATACTTGCCACTGTACTACCGAGGATTGTACGTTTAAAAGCGATTTTATCGGTTATATAAACTTCTGTTATATGGAACTATACTTTAGCGATTTCCATAAAACGAAAATGGAAGAAATTAAGATTTTAATATTAAAAAAGGTTCAATTTACCTATTAAAATTTATAAAACTTTTAAAAAATTTTAAAAACTTTGAAAATTAAAATTTTTTTTTAAATTTAAATTTTCTTTTTTTGAATTATGTATTTCGTTTTATACAAAATTTACAGTTGTTGAAAGTGTTTTGATTTTAACATTAAAGTTGTGGTTTTAACAGTTAAAATTTCTATTCAAACTTCTTCAAATTATTCAAAATCTGTTTAAAAAACACTTACGACCGCTCGAATAACTTAGGGAGCTAGTTAACCCTTTATCGCAACCCCAATTTGAGAATTAATTTACCAAATGTTAGATTTGGTTTAATATTTTAAACATATAAAAACTAAAAATTAAAATTTATTGATAAAATTGTGCTTTTTGCATATCTGCAACATCATTAAAATAACAAAATTATGAAAATTCTTAAAACAATATTATTGATTGTTTTATAACAAAGTTCCACACCACATTTTTCTATTTCTTATCTATTTTTGAATTGCACCAGTATTTTCTATTTCACTAAATACTAAGTAAACTTCTGCCATGCAACTGCTCAACACAGAATGACACTTTGAAATAAAGAAACAGCATAATAAGCACCGCATGTTGAGAATTCTATTAATAATTTATTTGTACTATTACTTGCAATAAGGCCCGGACTAGCTAGATTGGCGATCGCCGAGGGCCCCGAAGGGGCTTCAAAAAGTGGTTTATACTAGGTAAAAGTGGTTTGTATTTTTTTATATACCTTCCAAGTGTCAAAATAGCGAAAAATGTGATTATCAAAAATCTCCCCTCTAGGTAAAGGGGGCCCCTGTTCAGCCTCTAGTCGAGGGCCCCCAAAGGAGCTAACTCAGGCCTGCTTGCAATGTAGCTAATATGCAGCAACGAATAATAATTGTTTTTGAAAATTCGGTGTTGAGAGGACATAAACTTCTTGAGTATGTTGCAGATATGCAACTTGGTGATATAAAGGGTTAAGGGTTAAGGCTCATTTACATTCAAATATTCATTCTTTTACTTTATGATGTTGTTCTTCTTAGTTGCATTTACAATAAATAATTAAAGCTCATCTTTTTTAATTAATCTTCTTCCTCTTGGTGTTTTTGTTCTTTGCCTTTATTTTATTACTCCTTCTTGTTCCGCTTGTACTAACCATACACTTCTTATTTATTCTTCTTATCTATTTAGACCACGTCTTATAGATTACTTCTTAATTCCACTTCTTCTTGTGCACTATTCATTTACTCTTCTTAAGCCATATTCTTTTTCTGCACTTTTTTTATTTGCCTTTATTTTAATTACTTCTCCATCCACTTGTGCTAACCATGTAATTATAATATTATAAATAAAAAAAGAATAAGACAATATAAATAATAATTTAGACCACGGTGTGGAGTGATGTGATCGCTGGTTGAGTTACGGAGCAGAAATTCTGGGTTCAAGTCGCGGACTTCGCAAAGTTTCTCAGCCCGGCCTTCCGGTGGACATCCACACGCTGTGGTGAAAAGTTGTAGTAAAAAGAGCAGCAAAAGAGGAATAATCCACCTCGTGAATTTATATATAAACCGTTTTTTTTCAATCGTGAAATAAACGATGAAAGTGCGGTTAGTTTTTGATTAAATGTGTTACCTATAATTATTTAACGTACAATTCTAACCAAAGTACAAATAATTTCATACTCACAAACCCCCCCGGACACAAAGACTAACAAATCGCAATCAATCTATCAAATAAGTCTGGCTTTTATGGAATACTCCTTCCCCTCTAGGGTCATTAAGAGGTTAAAACTTATACAATTTTTTTTTAATTTCTAAATAGAATTAAACTCCGAGACGTTACCATTGACGTAGATGCTCGGCCTCGCTTAGAGGGGATTGCCACCACACAGAGTTGACGCACATTTGATCTTGTTTCACAGCATTTTCCATGATTTCTCTCAAAATTTCTCCAATTCTTATCGGATGTACTCCTTTAGGGTAGCCAAGATTTTCAAAGAAAAAAGCCTGATAGACCGGTTAAATCAGGCGTTCGTGGGGCCCAGTCAAATAGTCAAAAAGATACTATTATTGACACAATTATCCCGCGTTGATTGAGGATTACATAGCGCTCCATGGTTTCTCACAAATAAATGCCAAAGTAGCAATGACATAAGACGCCATTTGCAAAAATGAGAACATCTTCTGATAGGGTGATGACTTTTGCAGCACCTGTTAAAAATAACATGGAAGAGAAAGAGCTTTCTAGCAAATTATTATAATGGATTACATTATATTCTTCTTCTTCTTCTTAGTCGGTACGCCCGAATTCGGGCATCGTGGCAGCATTCATGATGAACAATAATTGTTTATCATTTGCGAATGCTGCTCTTAGGGACAAGGTATGTATACTACGTATGCAGTGGGAATCCCTCTCTCTTCTGCTAGAGATGGCTAGAATGAAGCTCTTACTTCATCCGGAATCGAACCGGGCATTTCGAGTCAACATACTTAACTGTTATGCTTTTTATTTTTTATTTCATAAAATAACAGCGAAAAAGAGAATACATTTTAGGAAAATCAAGAACAAAAAGGACGAAACAGAGGTTTCACTCACAAGGTATCACAAAAAAGATAAAATGATCGAAGAGGAGAAAAATGATTTCATCACAGAACGCTAAAGGAATCCATAGTAATTTTCACTGGAGGGGTAAGAATCAACCAAGATCAGTTCTCCTCAAAAAGTTGCATGGAGCATGTAATATGGAAATAATTTTTGTGCAATTCATGCCCGCTTTGCACTGCAAAGCAATTGGAATGTGATTGAGGATGTTGGAAGTATACTTCCACCCATACTCTGGTAAAACAAGGATATTATGCTATCCTATGCTATCCATTGTGCATAATCGTAGCTACCCTTTTTAAAAATGATCAGGGCTTTTACATTAAGTTAGCAAATATGTAGAAACTTTTAAGAAACATTGTTGATAAAAGCTTCAGGAATGTGAAGCAATGTTCGCGAGGTGTTAAAATGGCGGTTTCGACAAGTTACATTGAACGACGCCTATGGTGAAAAATTGAAGGTAATATTGTGGGGGCCGCGGGAGCAGTGTAAATGTTTATTCGAGAAGATTTTTAAGCAACTGGCACGAATCGATGTCCAAAAGTTTATATTTGCATACGAATCAGGCAAGGAAGCTCTGAAAGTACGTGGGACGCCAAGGACACCTTGGAAAGGAAACAATTCTATTTTATAGTATAAAATAAAAATTATTTCGTTTAATGAAGGTTTCACTATTATATCTGTTAGAATTCTGTAATGGCAGGTTTCATAAAAGTCGCTTAAAATTTAATGCAGTCTTAAATTTAACTAGCCAATAAGTAAAAGTTTATTAGTACGATTAAACATGTTTTATTGGCGAGTTAAATTTAAGGTTGCATTAAATTCTAGGCATTTTTATCTCTCTAATTTTGAACCTCGACTGAACCACCTTAAATATAAAATAATAGCAAAAATCTCACGATAATTATTGGAAAGCAAATAAAACAATATGATTATTTGTCTACGTTTCGGCTATATTTCTTAAATCTTAAATATAAATTCAAATTAACTTTAATGAGTAGCGGGATTGGAGATTATCTGCCTATTATTGCACAATTTACCTTCTCAGACCCATACAGTGTAAGAAAATATAAATCAACTCAATGAGATCGTAACATGGTAAAGAAAATATGACAGAAAATTAGTGAAAAAATTTTAAGTAGATACTAAGGGGTGATTTGTAGGAAAAGCAATCACAAATTTTGTTTAATAATTCTGAAACTTGGTAAATATATTACAATTACGCCTGCAAATACAGCAAATATTGTGATCTAAACGCCAAGGGATGATTTTTGATCGGCGCGTAGAAGTAGGGAGAGCCAGGGGGCCATTGGCCCCCCAAAATCTTTAGGTTCTGCAGGCGAAATTTATTACAAATCTTAATTACTGGTTGCTTTACACTAATACGGTGTAAAAGGAAAAGGTGATCGTCTTTTCGATTTCCGTGCCAAGTTAATCATAGTATGAGATCAGCAAGAAATTTAAGGAGTCGTTTTTAAAACGTAGAACGTATGGAGGATGGAAGACTGGCAAAAGTTTGTAAAGATGGACTGCCGAAGGGCAAGAGACTACCGGGACGACCGCCTAAGGGATGGGCCCAAAGCTGGTTTTCCTCGTCAATGGAATGAGGCAAGACAAACAGGATAAATCCTAGTCATAAGAAGAAGTTTTTAAAAAAAGTCGATCCTTAACTTTTTTCAAGTACTTCACCACTTCTTCCCTCTTTGTTATAGTTAGTTTTATCTTCCATGAGTAAAATAGCTCGGCCTACTGCCTTCGCACTTCTTTCCACTGATCTTCTGTAATTTTAATCCTCAATTTTTTGAAAATCCCAATTTTTGTAAATGTATCAGGCAGAAACAACTCTTTGCAGACTAATGTTTTTTACCTCTATAGCTGGAGCCGATTCGAGAGGAGACAATAATTTATTAATTAGTTAATAAACAATAGTAGTTAAAATATAGAAATGATGAAGTTAATTGAACACAATAAAATTAATTGTAGTATTTTTACTTTACCATACATAGTATGAGTATACGTAGTATACCATACATAATGGTAAAGTAAAAAAAAATTCAGATTTCGACGGATTTATGGTCCTTGAGGTCCAACGAGTTGTTTGAGACCAAACATCAAGAAATGTCTGTGCGTGTGTATGTCACGTAAATTTTGTGTGCGCTCTAGCGCTCAAACTAACAAGAATTTCTCAACCAAATTTCATATTTAGTACTTTTATATTGGGACTTAGAGCTGATTAGATTTTGGGTGAAATTGGTTCACGGAAACTTGATGGTGGGGGTGACGCGAGGGAATGGATTAACGAGATGTCACTGTTTTTATATAATTATGTATTTATAACTTATACGACATATGAGAGTTATAATACCATATTGTTAATGAATGGTAAAGTCATGGGATGGCCACATCAGAATCCCAGTGCGGCCGTAGGCCGAACAACCACATCCGACATTTTTAAGCTTACCTTTGTGTCTCAAAATGATTCTACGTTATTACATGAAAGTTGTAAACATAACTGACAGCTTAAAACTACTACAACTAATTTTATTGTGTTCAATTAAACTCGATAATTTTAAAATTTAATTACTGATATTAATTTTACGAGTTAAAAGATTTTATGTTAGAAATTCACAATTATAACCATCTTCACGCTTTTAATGACGTTTTCAAACAGTTTTTCTCTTATCAAAGTTTGAAAATTGGAGAAAAGGAGGACGAGTCACTGCCTAGTATAGAATGGAGGTTTATTAAATATCTATTTGTTATAAAATTGTTAATTAACTACTGTTTATTTACTGCTTACTTACCTGAAAATAAACCTACTTATAAAAATTTGCTTTTATATTTTTGTATGGATCATTAACTGCAAATTACAAAGGGAAGCAGGAATCTGACAAGATAATTTATAGAAGATCGTTTTCCAAGGCAGCTCAAATTTTTTTCAAAGCGCCTGTTTTATTTTTTGCATTTGAACAGTGATTAAAGAGTAACATCTTATCAAGTATTGGGTTTCTTCAAACGCAGAAAATAAATTCTATTTCAATTAAGTCCATATTCATGTTTATCTTCTGCGATTGAAAAACAGGATTTTAAAAAGGACTAATTTGCCATTCATAAAATGAACTTTAAAACTAATTAGTTTTAACAATTGGTATCGTTTTTAATTTTGAAAACAACCCCCCCGTCCTTTTTTTCGCTCAAATTTTCCACTGTTTTAATTTCAATTTTCATATTCGAGTATGTGGAATGACTATTTATATCTTGATTATTACAATTTTATCTATGCACTTCAAGTTAATATAATATTATGGAAAATTTTATAGTATACAGGGTGATGAAATAAAATTAATTTTCAATAAGTAATTTTTCAACCTTAATTTTATTATTTAGATATTATAACACATGATAGACGGTCCGTGACGGATTGTCAAATTTTTCTACAAAAAGTTTATTACAGCATTCATAACCGTACAATAGCAACGATAAACCTAAATAAAGCGCACCTTGGGGCAGTGCTCGCTCTCCTTTTTTGGCACTTAGAAAATACTCGAGTGCATTCGCTTTATTTATTATGCATAATAAGTATATTAAACCAATAAAAAATTTAGTGATGGTTGTCCAAATAATAATAAATCAAGCGTAGTCTAATTTTTAATGTGGATGATATGAGGACCATGCATGTCCAAATCCAAAATCCACGAGCTTACTACGAGTGAAATCGCCGAGAGAATTAAGATTACAATTACAGTAATTTATAGTATTCCCATTATAGTGTATGTTGTTCAGCTACTGGACATTTCATAATGATGACTTGGTATTATGATGATGACCTGTAGAAATAAGTAAATCGCATCGATTACCATCATCAACAAGTAATAAAACGATGAGTAGCTAAAGTGCGGAAATGTATTCAAACCAATGAACTTGTTCAACACCAGTTTGCATACCACAAGATCGAAACCAACTACTCAATGTACATATAACTAAACTACACGAAGACAGCTAATTGCAATTAACGCGGTTTTAAAGATTATAGATTGTATCTCTGATCTCGCACAACTCGGCCACTTATAATTTATGATTTATAATTATATAACACTTCAAAATAAGATTTACTTTTTAAAATTAATTACAATTTTCTTTTATTTCAGGATCAAGTATGCTCTGGGTGGCGGTTATGGGGGCCGTTTTAATGTGGCCCATCTTCCCGAACGATGCCGCTCGTTCTACACAGCGTGGACAGGGTATTACAACTTTTCTTTTTTAACAAAAAATTAGGTTTACTTTTTCACTAGATTAAATTTAATTGTAACAGTTATTCATTATTCATTAGTTGGTCTTATAATTACAATATCATTGCAAACGAAATCGTAAACTGTAACAGTTAATTATACTAAAAACGTGCGGCACTTGATTATCCGCCCCAGTTACATTACGATTACGAGTAAAAAAGTTGATAGAAAAATTAACGTCATTAAAATGTTTGCAGCATACCAAATTAGTCCCAAGCCTTGCTGGGTAGACAACTTGGAAGGTACTTGCATGTTTGTTTGGGAATGCATAAAATCGGAAGGCTATCACATAGGAATGTGTGTGGATAGTTTTATGTTTGGTTCTTGTTGTGCCCACAATGACACCGAAAATGCGATATCGCCGAAGCAGCGTCCACACAACGAACCTTCCATACTTTACACAGCTTCTAGTCATAGTATTAATAGTATAGACAAATCATATCCAAGTCATAAAGTGAAACCAACAAGGTAACAATTTCAAAAATTTGAATATTATAGTATAATTCTTAGCGTTTTAGTAAACCACAAGGTGGAAGACCAGTGCACGGAGAGACATCTAGACCACTCGACGCTAAACCAAACAATTCGTCGCGACGCCCTACCCAACCACCTCGGCAAAGTATTCGACCGATGAGTACAGATTCCTTTTCGCCCTTGCACAACAGCATATCGACAGGAATTTATACCAAACCCGGATGGCAGGTAACGACAGAACCGGGGTTTATAACATCGCTCAATCACAACTCAATTTATTCCATCTCCAAACCGACCGTTTTACAATGGCAAGCAACTACCGAACCAGGATTTGTAACTAAAACAAAAGCAAAACCAATTAATAGTAAACTAAAACCTTCTAGAAAACCGTTACAAGCAACCACAAGCAAAACTACTATTAAATTTAGCGCTAAACCTTCCAGACCAACCACCACTCACAGGTGATATTCAAAAAAGTAAATAAAAAACCAGCTCAATCTTCTGTTTTTAGACCAAAAGTGACCACAAAAATCGCAGAGGTAACGTCGCTAAAAAGCATCGTCCCACCCGACATGACTCCAACATCCACGTTTAGCTCAGTTTCCGTTTCCAACAATGAATTGGCTAGTAAGAATTACATAACATTTAATTAAGAGTACTAAAAATCGCTTTTATATTTCCCCAGGCGAAACAAGTTTCGTTAGAATTTTTTTATTAATACAGGATGTTCTAGAAGTACTTTTAATTTCTTTTGTGAAAAATTAGGAAAGTTTTAAAACTTATCCTTTGTTCTTTTGCTCCAAATAAGTCTCTAGATATTTGAAATGACGGATTATTTAAAAGAATAAATGTGGAAAAGACCCTAATACGCACTTTGTAAGTGTTTATTGATTCCACATTTGTTAGTTAATGATGTAGGAAACGGCTTCCTTGACAGAGATTGTTTTTGATATATTTAAGTATAATCGCGTTTTTTGTTTTCTCCATTTCCTTTATGTGTCTGAACTGCTATTTTTGACTCGTTCTGGAAAGTTTATGGGATATCTCGTTCCCTTTGTTTCGTGCGTTCTATTATTTTGAGTTCCATTATCTCTAACTTGTAGGCACACGAGATAGCTTGAAATAAGATACTACTCGTATGTTTACAAATAACTTGAGCCTACTTTTGTTTGGGTGGAACCGTAGTCATAAACAATTGAATTCTATTAAGCGGCTAACTAGCGAAAATTTATTGTAATACCGCGTGTAAGTATGCAACCCGCGTTACGATACGCAGCTTTCTCGCCAATTAGCTTCTACGGTGCCACCTTAAAACAATAGCTAATGATTATCAAAATCCAATAACACATCAATAATGATAATAAAGAAAGTAAACGTGATTTTGAAATTTAACAGTGCAAATCGATTGACATATTAATTGGTTTGATCTTAAATTAGTATAAAAGAATGGCTTTATTTTTTGTCAGCGTTTTTTCTATTTTTGATGAAGTTCTCCGCACACTTTCTATACACTCAAAGCAATAACATTAATTTATTTTTTTCTACAATTTTTCGATTGATCTCATCTGAACCGCCTTCTGTGAAGTTGTTCACTGAAGTGCAATAGAATTTAATTATTTAAATTTAATTTACTATAATTACTAAATTTTATTTACAAGATATTTGAAAATTTAGTTTTCAAAACTCAGAATTAATTACAGCGTAAACAAAGATTTTGTAAAACTCATTAAAATTACACCAAATCATTAATATTACAAGAATGGTTATCAAGGAAGAACTTGTATTTGCTATTTTAATGAAAATTGCTGTATTAGATGATGGATATTTAAAATTCCACTATACAGTTAATCGGTTAAAAAAATGTAGAGTAATAAAGATTAGCTCTAATCTGGCTCGACTCTCAAATCCTACAAATTTTATAATAATTCACTCTCCCCAATAATTAAGCTTATCATCATGTAAAGGGTGCAGCTTTATCATAATTGACGTACCCATTTGTCGTTTTGAGAATCCACGCTGTCGTTACCACTCAGTTATTCGTCGCTTAATCAATTTTTTGAAACTCAAAATATCGCCTAAATTATTTATTATTATATAATTTCTTGACAAAGACACGAAAATATCACGATAATAACGTCAAAGACGCGGAGAGAAGCTATGTAAATGAATATTTAACAGAAGAGTTTAGAGAGAAAACAATAATTACTTTAAAGATGTTATTTTCATAAAATAAGAACTTTCATTATTTATTCTTTGAAAACACAAAATAATTTTCATTTTAAACTTTGAAATTTTTAATATTGCTCGTGTATACAGAATAAGAATGGGGTAATCCTGTGTAGTCATACTTTTATTTTCGACCGATATAAATCGCTTGCCCTTAGTAAAATACATAAAATAATTCTAAATGTTAAATTTAAATGAACTGCTATATTGGTTATATAAATTGTTCATTTTACATTTGTAAAGTTGTAATTTGCTGACGTAGGAAGCAGTAATCCAATCGCAATTCATTTTTATTTCTTAAAAATTGCCATCTATTTTAGTATGCATATTTTGTTTTCAACAAACATCAGTTTGACAGTTTGGAAAACTGTCAAAAAGTGATGCATAAAGGAAGTGGTATATGCAGCTACATCTTCTGTCATTGGATTACTGCATACTACGTCATTATTTACCTCGTGTAAAGCGGCGTTCACAATGAAGTGAGGTCTTGCCTTGCTTCGGTAGTAAGCTAGCAAGAGCCAATCAAAATGAACGATTTTTAATCATGGAAAAGGATAGAAGAAAATACTTTAGTTTAATTGGTGCTTGCCAGCTTTCTACCGAGGCAAGACAAGACCCCACTTCATTGTGAACACCGCTTTAGTCCTACTTTAGCAAAAATTGCCCAAAAAATATTGTACTTACATTTTCTTTGGAACATTTAACGGTTAAGTCATACACTTCCTTAACTGTTCAATTATTCCTCTTCATGACGATGTACAGCAACTTAATAATTTAATTATTATAACTTTTTGTGTTGATCAGAATGAAACGTTTTGAGAGATTATCTGATTGAAATCAATTTCATTCTAAATTACAAATATGTTAATCGACCATGATAATTTATTAAAATATTCTGAAATTGACAATTATGTCTTAACAAAAAAATTTATATTGCTGGATTTAATTTTTTGCGGAAATTATAATAAAAGCGTTAACCCAAATTCGTTAAAAAAATTTAACAATTATTGCGGAACAGAGTTGAAGGATATTAAATTTATAGGAAATTTAATATCGAGTTTTATTTTATTATCTAACGCTCTAGATAAAGCTGAAAACAAATGAAAAAATGTCAGAACTAAATGTACAATCAACGTAGAAATAAAAGAACTGTTGGTTCAAAAAACAAGAAATTATAAATAATAATGTAATAGAATTCAAACGGAATTCAATATGTTGTTTAAGATCAAGAAACAATAAATACCTAATTAAAATATTGTGTTAATGTTATTTGTATAAGTAGGTACTAAGATAATGATGAACATGAGCCTACAGTTTATCGTGGAATCTGAACCAGGGCACATAAAATTTGTGGGTATCCGAGGGTAGAAGTTTACGGCCGAAACTTCATCCACAATTTTGAAAAAATGATCCGCTATATGAATGTGGATTCGCAGCATATATATATGCTGCGAATCATCATCTCTAGAGATGATTTAACGCAATTGCAATTCAGCTTACCCTGATTCGTTATTTCAGGCCTTTGGGAAATTCTGTGGTTCGTCGTTTTAAATTGTGTTCAAAATAGTAAAGTTAAAAAGACAATACTTCATTAGCAAAAAGAAAGTTATTTGGAAACGTTAACTTGGCTGAAATTCATGATTTGAATGATTAAATTCATCTCAAGTCTCTTCCTTTCTAGCTTTCTTGAAATTGGGAGAATACAATTTTCACAAAGTTTGGGAAAACGGGAATCACCAGAATCACCAAAAAAAGCACAAAAGAAATAGCGCTATAAAATTGAGACGCTAGAACGAACAAGAAGAAACATTCGTAATTTTGAATTAATTTGTTGTCCTGTGTGAACTCGCAAATTAAACTAATCTGGCAAAGTTGTTGATAAGAATCGAAAATTATTATATATCAGGAAATATAAATTTTATTGCTTCAGTCTGATTATAAGACCTACTATATGAACTGATGCAAAAGCTTATTCTCATTTTGCTTTTGTCTTTATCTTGCATTTTTGAATGAAAAACCATTGGAAAATTATCTGTAGGCTAAAATTCATTGATGGATCGTTTAACTCAAAATAATGAAAACAGATGGGGATGTCCTGATAAAATAAATTTCATGAACAGCAAAATTGAGCTGGATGCTTCTGAATGACCTTACAATGCACAAATAAATTTCTGGTTAAATTATACAACTGAAAAATGAAAAATTTTCAAGAAAATGATTGTAAATTTGGATTGTTAAGTCAAAGTTGGATGATGAAAAATTTTACTTAAAGGAGAAATACAAATTAAACCAGGAAGTTCTTTATTTTTTAAATAATTAACTATGACTACTATCGGAGTAAAAAGTTCTGACCCCTGAGTTTGAAGTCTTATATTTCAAAAAGTAATTGATGGAATTTTATGCACTAAACAGATAAAGAATTTAATTTTGTATAACATATTAAAATTTCAAAGTTATAAGTTTTATAGTGCCTTTCTGCTATGCAGATACTTAACAAAAGAGGAACAATTTAAGCAACAATTATTATGTACAAAAATAATATCGATTTATAGAAATCCACTTTTAACAGAAATTTGATAAAATTCAATTAAAATTTTAATATTGCTAAAAGAGTCTACTTTTGTCTATGTACTACATAAATTTTATGTAATTTCAGAAGAAAATACGATAGTTGTAGGTATTTTAAGTTGCAACTTTTTTAAATGAGTGCTAACACTACACTTTTTGAACATTTTTTTAAATAATTTTAAAACGGCGTTAGTTAAAAGTATAAAATTTTAATATGACATTTAGCATTAATCAATTGATATCATATATTTTTTTCAAATTTTTTCACTGCTAAATTTTGATTTTATTTTACTTCAAACAAGTATGCTTCAAACTCAGGGGTCAGAACTTTTTACTCCGATAGTAGATTAAATTTAAGTGAAATTAAATTTTAAAAAACTGTAATAATGTCGATCCTTTTGTGTATAGAAACTTGTTTCTAATAAGAAATACATACATAATACAAGTGGCAACTTAAATTTTGTCAACAAAACAGATTGCTTAAAAACAAGACAGAAAACCATCAAAAACGACAGCAGTAGAGAAGCCGAAATAGGACTCGAGGCCTAATCCTTACGAGTCGAAAATAATTAATAAGTGGAAAATAAGTTTTTTGAAAGCTTTATTTCTAGAAAAGTATGAAATCTTAGATAATATCATAATGAATTGATTGTAAAATTTGTTTTTAAATTTTCTTTTATGAAACCATAAATTGCAAATTTTCAATTTCATTTGGTATGCATTTACTTCAGAAAATTCCTAATCGACATAGAATTTTTCTGATTGGCTAGATGCAAAATAATAACGTAAAGAATGAAGAATGTCATCCTTTCTTTCCGTTTCCACGTCAAAACTGCTGAGTCCACTGCAGATCGAATGGTGAGCCGGATTTAAGCCACAGCTAACACGAAGATAATTTTCAATGCGGACATTAGAGGAATACAACATACAAAGCAAGATGGGAAAATGTCAATTGATAGATTAAAAAGCAATTTTCACTATCAGTACTCAATGGGAGTTTCAATAGAGCACAGTTGCTGATACCAAAATGTGACGTAGATACCGATAAGATTAACAGAACATCTGGCAGCATTTCATATCATTACTTGATAATAACACAATTCAATACTTTTCCGTAATCCAAGATCAATCGATGAGTTCGTCTAACGTGGCCAAAGGCTGAGCAATAGCTTTTCTCGAGGCTTAACCTTGAAATCCATCAAAAATTGACTACAGCACTTAAAAATTGATAGAATTTGAATTTCCAGTAGAATAATAAGTCAATCTCATAAAATATTTAGTAAACACCAGTGTAGCTTGTAACAAACGAACAAATAAAATTTGTCTTCTTTAGAAATACATTTTATAATGCAAAAGCTTCGATAAAAGTTAATACAGCTTTTATTGTGTTCTGCTTTGTAATCCCATTTAGCTCGTTGTTGTCAAAGTTTTCCTTAGTGATACAAATGCTGCAATTTATAACAAAATACGTGTCCCAGATATCTTAAATCCAACGTGTGGTACCTGTAAGAAGACGTCTGCATGAAATTTTAAATTTTCAAGTAGATAAGAGATTTTCATTTGGAACAGAAACGTGCTTCTTAAGAAATTAAAAGAAAATCAATGGACAAAACATCACAATTAGAACTTTCTATTTTTAGGGCTTAAAATTTGTATGGTGACGAGTAAATTTAAGTGCAGAAGATGTAACATCGCGTCGAATGGTATTTACGAAGAGAATTTATTAAATAAATTATCATTTAAAACAGTTCAGTCTTTATTTCGCGGCGACATAATTTATTCAAACGCAATCCGTTTCTATTGGTCGAAACTATTTTTCTTCGTTGGGTGTCTGAAAGTATGCAGGAAAATGTATAATGTTCGATTATTTTAACTGGACGGGCTTTAGCGAATTCTGTTCTGAATTTATAAAAATGTTTAACAAACATAAATGCATCACAAAATTAAATTGCAAACTGGGAAAATTTAATACCGACAGTTTTTCTGTTGTTTTAATATTTTAGAGAGAAAATCTATTATACATATAAGTTTTAAATTTTCGTTTATTGTAAATATTTTAACAAAAACAAATATTTTGAATATAAAAATAAGCTTTCAACTTCAAAGTTTTCTTTTTAATTGAAATCAAGTTAATAAGTTTTAATTGTTTTTATGTTAAAAATCTACATTTCCATAATACTACTTACAAGAATTTAATTTAATAAGTTTTGGTTTAAAATATTTCAATTAATTAAAATAAATGTTGTGCAGCTTTTTGGTATCTCAAGTCATATAAATAATATAAAAGCAACAATAACTACAAAGTTACAAAGTTACAAAGTTATCGAATGGTGGACTTTTATAGAGTGTAAATCCTCGATTTTACAATATAATAAATTATTTTGGAAGAACTAATGGACGCATAGCTGTCAGACGCGTTTCTCCATTGTTCATGAATAAATGTTGATTTGATGGTGCTGCTGAATTTATATTTTCAGAGTACGACTCCAACGTAAACAATATTATTCTGAATTTGAATTAATTTAACGTCCACAGTTATTTTGCAAATTAAGCTAATTTACTAAATTTGTTGATGTAATTGAAACCCTGTATGCAGAGATTAAATAATAATAGAGAACTTTCTCACATCTCCAATTTTGATGATGAGTTTTCACTTTTCAACTCCAACCTCTCCATGTCATTGGAGATCTATCTATTTCTATCTATCTATTTTTATTCGGACATCATTTCACAGGGTCCATAGATTTTCTTGCTCCTCAGTACCTCCAAATTGTTTGGTTTCTCCAAATAGTTCAGTCACATAGTAGTAGTAGTAGTAGTAGGAATCTTCCACCATTATCATTTCACATGTAGTATGATTCTATTTGACTTAACTGATATGATTATCCGCTTTTTGTGGAATTTATTACCAATTTCCTTGAATTTTAAATAGATCATTTTCAATATTAGGTCTTCAATTTTTACATATTTTTACGTATCATTTACCCTCTAACATACAATTCTATGATGTTCCATCCAATATCTGCTCAAAGAATGAACTTAAAAGAATCGGTGCTGAACTCCATGCAGTCTTCCTTCATGTGGTACATGCAGAGTCTTTCAGAGAAAAATAAAGGCCCAGAGTAACCAGTATTTTTGAAGTCCCTTAAGAAAAGTATGAGAAAGAAAACATAAAATGTTTATTTTTGTTCATAAAAGTTTCTTTTTAATTACATTTTTTTTCAATAAAATTGAAAATTGAAGCTCCAAAATAGTGAGTCCCTTCATTATTCTTCTTTTGTCTGAGTGTGGGTCTACTGACATTTGAATGTGTTTAATGTTTGAATCTCAAAAATAACGCAAAACTAGATCAAGCTGGTTGGCTGATTTGTGGTCAGGAGATGGTCAGGAAGACCGCAGTGAATGGGCCTTGTGGAATTCTCTCATGATTTGAGATGGAGCTAGATGTGGTCTTTCTTTGCATTGACAGGGCGAAGCATTTCCTCTGTCATTCGTCTCATCTGTTTATGCTTTTCATGGCTTATTTTACACCAATTCACTGAGTATTTATGTCAATAGTGATCCTCTAGATATTTGGCCTAGTCGGTCGTTAAAAATTAAGATCCACCATCATAGCCATGTAGTTAGCGCGATACATCCAAACCTAACCTAACCGAAGATCCAGATATGTCCCAGACCTAACGTAAGAAGAAGATAATAATTAAAACTTAAGATCCACTCAGTTACTTGAAGCGACGACGGTCATTGCTTTGCAATTAACGCAGTTGGATGCGAATGCAGGGTACCGGGTTCAAACCTGGGGAGAGTCAAACTTTCTTATGACCAAGTCTCCGTGCTTCGGAGGGCACGTTAAGCCGGCGGTGCCCCTAAGTTGACGAATTGCCACCGTTAACAAAAAACAGGGCTATAGGCACATCTGAAGGTTAGCCTAGCAAGCTGTTACTGGATGTAAAACAACTATAGTCCAAAACTCGATATGCGGACTACTCACCAACCCGTCTGGCCAGCGTGGTGAGTTATGGCCAAAACCTCCATTACTGAAGAGGCCTATGGTCCAGGAGTGGACTAGGGTGGGCTGAAGAAGAAGAAGACTTGATTGTTAGACGATGTTTTCCTCGAATATAATCAAAGATTTAGTGACTTGAACCATGTATTTATTAAGACCATTCATGTCTCTCCCCTTCCCGTCTTCTAGCCTTAGTCCAAATCGCAATCCTCTACTACATGGGTCTCCAAACTACGGCCCGCCACAGTTAATTTTAGTTACATTATTTTATTGGAATCGGTTTAACTTTTTAACTGGAAAAGCCTTGAAATTCACCATTGTGAACCAAATTTTCAAAATAATTGAACCTTCAGGGGAAATCCCTTCATCAACCCTTGGCCGACTACTTCTTAGCCTTTAACTAAATATTTTATTATAACACTACGGAAAACTCATGCAAATTTGCGGCCACATGGTAATCGCAGCGCCATTACCGGCTGAAAATGTGAATTAACGCTACTTTACGTTTATTTTGACGTTTATTAAGGGTAGGTATAGGGTATTTTTTAAGTAATAATTTAAATAAAAACTCTAATATTCACCAATGCGGTTAAAATGATACTGTAAATTATTAATTATCGTCCATCAAATCTCGATACTTTCGTTAGTATACATTTTAAATCAATTGATGGCACCCTTAAACATGTCGCCGAAAATAACAATGGAATTTGCAAGAGTTTCCCGTATTGGTATAATAAATTAATAATTGCTTTAACCAACCACTATTACTAAGAGGTTAAGGGGGGTTCATTATGTTAGTATGATAAGCCGACTAGGTCTCGGCCCGCGGGACTTAGTAGAGGAGTCAATGTGGCCCGCGGACTATAAAGTTTGGAGACCCATGCTCTACTGTCTACTACATCACTACTTTATCAATTTTTGATTATTGCATTAAAATTTCCTATGGGAAGAGATAATTTATAAAATAAAACCAAAATTATTTCCTTTATTTGGGCTTTATTTGGTGTCTTAATTAAATCCCATCTTCAGTTGCGAGGAAGATTACAAGATTTGTCAAATATGACATGACAAAAAAAATTAACAAAAAGTACTTTGATCGACGGACGTCTGAAGTGGTCTGGTAAAATATGCAAATGTCCAACTTGGTCTGTTCCTGTTAAAATTAAAAAATTAACATTAAAATTTAGATTTCTCAACTGAAGATGGGGTTAAATTATAAAAAAACCCAAAACCAGGTCTTGGAAGTAGAGAAAAATTTTTGGAAGTAAAGACTTAAAAATGTTAGGATTTAAGTTTTATTACATTTCCTCCAAAATTTGGGTAAATAAAAAATATGAAGTGTTATTTCATTGTTTTTCTTTGCTTTTGAGGAATTTCTCGAAGATATTGAATTACCTTTCAACAAGGGGCGAATTACCCATAGAACCGACCTGGTCCATGGCACATGAGAGGTTCACTAGTGGGAGTGGTTGTGCCCCTAGTATATTTAACAATTTAATAATATTGAAAAAAAAAGTTGATTAAAGGATCATTGAATCAACAGATCAATATTTGGGCAGCGCTGCTTTCTTTTAATGTTTTGTTATGTAAGGCCAAGGATTTGCGACTTTTTTTGCGGAGGGTAGGATGAAAATTAATTAGTGAAACATTGGCTATTTTGGTAACCGCTATGTCACATTTTTTTAATTTTTCATCGAAGAAAAACGGTTTAAAATGAAGTCATGATGATGACATTTGGAAAAAATTTAGAAAAAAATTTATTTGCAATTATAACTACCAGGCCCGTAGCCAGGATTTTATTTCGGGGGGGGGGGGAACTTGTAAAAAACCTTTTGTAAAATGTAAAATTTTCGGTTGTTCCCCTTCCTTTTTCTTTGTCTTTTCAACATTTCGGGGGGGGACATGTCCCCAAGTGCCCCCCCCCCTGGCAACGGGCCTGAGGACTACAATACCTCGCCCGATCAACTGAGTACCGTTAAATTAAACCGTAAAAATGTAGATTATCATGATAAGAAAATCTTCACACAATTAGAATTGGTTTGTTCATTTATTTTCAAATTAGAGAGAACTCCAGTGCGGCCTTCAGGCCGCACAGCCCGGGCAATCTTACAGATTTATATAATAATAATCTGTGCAGTAAATATTTAGCATTCTGATTGGCTTTGAATAATAGGGACGGTCAGACAAACACAGAAAAACACATAAAGAAATATTTTCGAGTTAATTTAACGCAATGTTCTCTGAATCTTATTCAAGGGAGACTAACTTCACTAATTTATTGATTTAATTCTTTTTGCATTATACAAAATCAAGAAAATGATTAAATTGATGAATATAAGCTTTTAAATATCAATTAAAATAATGTGCTGGAAGAGTGAAAAAGTAATTTTTAATATTTGCAATATGAATGTAGGTTGCGGTTTGCCGCCTCTGTTTCCTCAACCCCAAACCAGGATCGTAGGTGGAAAAAATGCACCGTTTGGACGGTGGCCCTGGCAGGTAAGATAAGAAATTACCAATCGCTTCTAACACCCGAACCCGTGTTAATGCTACACTTTATCACCGTTCATATGACAACACATTTATATAGCTTCTATATTTTTATTTTTATATTTTGATAATTTATGACAGTTTCACACCAACTTTGTTAGCGTGCAGCAGAGGCTTTATTGAGATAGCAAAGTTCAAACGACATTAAATTAATTCTCGCTCTGTTGTAGTAAATTAAGTACAACACGCCCGGGGTGGTTTATAATAAACCTTTGAATCTAAGGCCTACGCTTTTGACTTACAAATTGGCTGTTTTTTAATTAATATATTTCATGTAAAGCCTTCTAATCGTTATTTTTCATTATTGAAATAAATTTGCAAAATACGAACCTGAAAAAATATTCGAGTCGAAAATTTATGACACAGCATTTCGTTTTTTAGGTTTCCGTTCGAAGAACTTCATTTTTTGGATTTTCAAGCACACACAGATGTGGAGGAGCGATATTAAATGAAAACTGGATAGCGACTGCTGGCCATTGTGTAGATGAGTAAGTATTGAATTTTATCACATAAAGCACAAATAATCAATCATATTACATTTTTTCAACCTTTACAAAAACCAAATGTTAGAATAACTGAAATAGCTTTACACAATAAATTACCCCTTACAATATTTTGACATCGTTTTAATTAAAATTGCATAATCAAAACTTTTCCCTTAATTAAAACCCCCTCGTTGTTTTTAAAACGAACAATAAGCCTAGAAAAATTCTTTCTCCTTAATGTGCGTTCACCTTTCATGCAATTAAAAATATGAAAGGAAAGCCCTCTCATAATTAACCACATTATCTCAAGTCTTGATGAAGAATAATTAACTTTGTAGTAAGAAGGTTAATTTTTTTTATAAACTTGATATTTTTTTTTAGTTTATTAACGTCGCAAATAAGAATACGTGTTGGCGAATACGATTTTTCCAACGTTCAGGAGGATCTTCCGTACGTGGAACGAGGTGTCGCTAAAAAAGTCGTTCATCCGAAATACAATTTTTTTACTTATGAGTATGATTTAGCCTTAGTGAGATTGGACAAATCTTTAGAATTTGCTCCACACATATCCCCGATTTGTCTACCAGCTTCCGATGATCTTCTTATCGGAGAGAATGCCACGGTTACGGGATGGGGAAGGCTTAGCGAGGGTGGAACTTTACCTTCCGTATTACAAGAAGTGGGTATTTTAGAAATTTGATTTTGTGTCCTTTACATTTTTGTTTTTATTTTTAGGTTCAAGTTCCGATTGTTAGTAACGATCGCTGCAAGAGCATGTTTTTGCGTGCAGGAAGGCACGAATTCATTCCGGACATATTCTTGTGTGCTGGACATGAAACCGGGGGTCAGGATTCATGTCAGGGTGACTCCGGAGGTCCGTTACAAGTCCGAGGAAAAGATGGAAAGTATTTTCTTGCCGGTATAATTTCCTGGGGCATCGGATGCGCTGAAGCTAATCTTCCTGGAGTGTGCACGCGAATATCGAAGTTTGTGCCCTGGATTCTCAAAAATGTGACCTAATCAAACTGAAAAAAATTAGTTAAGTTCGTTTTTTAGTCATACAGTTGTGTGATATTACTGTTATTTGTTTAAATTAGAATAAATACAAAAAATACCGTATCGTCGATTATAAATTCACACGTCATTGTGCGATCGACTATTTTCGAGTTTAATTAAATTCTAAATTAACTTATTTAGAAATAGCAGAAAGGCTTTTATCCAGTCATTTTAAAAATGCGTTTCGTTAATAAACGGATTACATCAAATGAGGAAATTAAAAACCACAACGCGTCCGTTCTCGAGATGAATTGGATCTACAAAATAAGAAAAGACATCCTGAAATGGTTTTAGAAAATTGACAGGCATTGACTGAAATATAATTTTATTTAGCGCAGTTTGCTGAAGAAGCACTTTTACAATAATAATTATTTTTTTAATTAAATTGTTTTATAATTTGTTCCTAATAAATTAGCTTACATTAGATAAAAAAAACTTGATTAAGTAATTAAACTACTTTAAGCGATTTTCAGAAAAATTGTCCTGAATATTTCCGCTTAAATATTTTAGTAAGACTTGCAAATGACCAATTTCTCATTCAAGCTCCTTATATAAAAAGACAACATTTATAAATGTTACGTTTTCTGAAGCTATTTATGTAAATTTCGCAGGGGCGCATTATACGAGGGGCTCGGAAACGAACCTACGATTGCGATTATTATTTTTGTTAAAATGTTAAACGTTAGGTTTATCTGTACATATACGGGGTGTCCCATGTTGTGTAAATTAAAATATTTTAAGTAATTTTTATTGTGTGCTAATTAGGTTTAACATAAATTTGTATTTAATTTCTAGACTGCTGTATTATAACGGTGCAACTTATAACAAAGTAATTAACTAATAACTTAGATACGAGGGTTGTTTCAAAAGCAATTTTGTGAACAATCACTTGCTCGTGTATTTTTGTAAATAATTGTATAAAATATTTTTTTATTTATCATAAATTTGTTCCCAAAGATATAAATACATAATTACGAAATATTTTATGTTAAAAAATTTAGTATTATTAAATTTTTGTATTTTGAATGTTATTTAATAAGTTGAAAATTGCATAGGTACTTTTTATACACAATATTAATAAATATATTTGAATTTGAATTCTGTGAACGTATTCTACATACCACAAATGTGTTCGAATATTGATTGAATTTCATTTCCCTATCTGATATAACACTAAATCAGGGTAAAATGCGTATACCAAAAAACTCCACCCAGTCTGTTCGTTTCAGGATCTGCTAAACGACATAGTTCCATTTTAGCCAAGGATAGAAACTTTTATTGTGCTATCTGCTGTAACTTTACGACGTTCGCCACATTTTAGTAGCTTTTAGTCAGCTTTTTTGTTAAAAATGCATTATTATACGAAATTTTGCGTTTTATTCAAAAGATATCACAATTTTTGTTTTTTTGATGCAAATAAGGTATGTTACGTTTGCAGTATTTAAATGTAAGATGAAGCATCGTATGTTTACGTGTAGTGGTTTTTAAAATAGCAATTACACCTCGAAATTCTTTTAAAATCCATCTGACTTTAACAACCAATTTAATTTCCACTTTTTTTTAAATATTTATGTACAGGGTCTTAGAAGCTAACTGAATGGGAACGATTTCCAGGCTTATTTCTTGCAGAAATTTAACTGTAGGGGAAATATGTCTATGATAGCACCTTTAACCATGCAGTTAGTTATTCTTCGTTATCCAGTAAATTTAAATTTTTATTAATTGTATTTATTTAATATTTGTATTTTATTTTACATTTATTTACGGATAAAACCTTATTTTTTTTAAATTGTGTTAAAACTACGTACAATTGTGCTAGAAAATACTATAATTGCATACAATATTAACACAATTTGGACTTGTAGACAATTCAGACCCAAATTATGCTACTTTTAAGCACATATCTTTTCTGTGCATAAACGCGACATCTAGCAACGAATTCTCGAATACTGCAACCGAGATCAATTTTATTTTAAATTTATTTACAGGCTGCGAGGTCCTTTTTACAATATAGCATAATATATAGTAGAGATATTTCCTACGACCCTTATTTTAAACTTTTCTTTACCAGAACAATATCTAAACACCAAAGTGCCGTCGGTATAGCTATATAATTGTTAAGCATACAATTTCTGTAAGAGAACAAATCTCAGGGTTGGATTCCTACTTCTCTCCTCTCTGGGTCGCCAAACGAAACAAATGTGCGGCCTAACTACCGCACTAATGTCGTTAAATTGAAATTCCTGCTTTTGAAACAAATCTGCATAAATTGCCTTATTCAAATTGATTGTCGTTATAGACAACGCTACAAAACTGAATTGGGGTACGGCCCGTTGCATGAAATCAAAATCAAACGCAGCTTCGTACAAAATAACAAATTTAATTTTCATAAAATTAATTAAACTCAATAAGTAAACACCAGTCGAGCATGTAATGTTTACGAACAAAATCGTTTTGGTCGTCAGTGTGTTAAATTTTGTGTGATAGGAGCCCTTAGTATTTGCATTTAAATTCAAGTCAACCTCAAAATACTCCAGGTTCCTATTAAGGTATAAATCGTGTGATATAAATAAAATTTTATAACAGTGTGTACAAATTAGATTCAAAAATTGTTTATTTACCAGTTATAATTGCACTTGTCGAAATTGTTTGAGAACCACTGTTTTCTTGCTTCTCAAATTCCTCACCTTGCGCTTGCATCTGTCATACGGTGGCATCTGTTCACAAGTTTCCAGGTTCTGTAATTTTGTGGCAATTTTCCAGTGAAGTGACTTCTTCACACGCAAATTCAATATCCAAACGAAATCATCCAGATTAAAACGATAGGCAATCGTATAAAAAAGCCCGTTGGCAAATCTCAACCAATTTGAACCAAGCATAAAATAAATCGTGCGACTAACCTCAAAATTGGTACGTAAAATTATTTAATTCAAATTTAACGAACTTGAATTCATCCTTCTAAATTTTCTAATTGTAGGCACGTAATCGTCGTGATTACAAATATCATTCGATCATTTGTCAATGGCGGAATGGCAATTTTATCCACATGTGTGATACCAAATTTTTCAATAACGCCTTTTCAAAAACGCCGCAATTTGAAGATTCTACTTCCAAATCAATCTAAAAAGCTCGTCAACGTCGGACAACACTTTTCACTAATTATCAACTTGAAAAACACTTGGGTTTTTCAAGAAAACTCGAAAATTCGTCACTTATGGTGGACCTCACCAAAAACGCATCCGGTTGGCTTCATAGTCGCACGCCAACTTCTTCTACCTTCTATGTTTGAAAACTTCAACCTACCAACCAAAAATTGAATTTTGAGCCACTTTGCACGTCAACAAAAGGGGAAATCTCGTGCTCAAATTTCAAATGCCAATAATAAAATTCGTTCCTTTTTAGGTTTAAATGCCGCAAACAACTTTATAATCACTGGATTTCAATCAAAGTTCAACAATAATAGTGTACTTGTGTCAGTGGTAACATAAATCGACCCTAAATAACAAAATCATGCTCGACTATATTATTTTGCATAAAACATCCCTTAATCTATGACAAATCATTTAGTACAAAGCTGGGTCCAAATTCGTTTCACCACAATATTATAACAATATTTTTACAACGACACAACTCAAATATGTGATCACTTCACCGGCATAAACGCAGCGCGACGACTCTTCAAATGCTGGAACTGGGATAAACTCACCAATATGAGTTGAATTAAGGCTTAAAGGATTAATCCCTTAATTAGGAGCTAAATGCATAAACAGTACGAAATATTAGGTATGCTAAAAAGTTTCGGGCCTAATTAGACAATAAATGACATTAAAGTCGTTTATCTCTAAAACTACTTATCTGATCGCATAATCATATATGTCATTGGAAAAATGACACTTTTAGCTAAAAAACAAAAGTAGAATCATTCGATTCGGCTCATGCAGTTGTGAAGAATTGCCGATTAAAGATGGAAGTAAATAAAGAAAAAATTCGCTACATTTTACAATTTTTCTTCGATTAAAGAGAAAGCGCTGCGCAGGCTTGTGAAAAAATTTGTGCTGTTTATGGTCCAGATGCTCTATCGAAAACAGGAGCAAAACAATGGTTCGCGCGTTTTCGTTCTGGAAATTTCGATGTCAAAGATGCACCACGCTCTGGTCAGCCAGTCATTGAAAAAGTTGAGGAAATGCTAGAAATTGTGGAACAAAACCGTCATGTAAGCACTGTAAAGATCGCCAAGAGTCTAAACATCAATCGCCAAACAGTTGCAAACCATTTGAAAATAGCTGAATTCAAAAAGAAGCTCGATATTTGGGTGCCGCATGATTTGACGAATAAGAATTTGCTCGACCGAGTTTCCATCTGCAAATCGTTGCTGAAACGTAATGAAATCGAATCATTTTTGAAGCGGATGGTTACTGGAGATGAAAAATGGATTACATACGAAAACGTTGTACGCAAAAGATCGTGGTCGAAGCGTGGTGAAGCTCCCCAGACGGTGACAAAGCCCGGACTCACCATTCGAAAGGTGATGCTGTCTGTTTGATGGGATTGAAAAGCTATCCTCTATTATGAGCTGTTACCAAGTGGTCAAACGATTGATTCTGCACGCTACTGTCAACAATTAACCAGATTAGAGCAAGCAATTCAAAAATAGCGGCCAGAATTGATCAATAGGAAGGGTGTTGTGTTCCATCATGACAACGCCAGACCACACGTATCTTTGGTGACCCGAGAAAAATTGGAAGAGTTTGGCTGGGAAGTTTTGATGCATCCACCGTATAGCCCGGACCTTGCACCATAAGACTATCATTTGTTTCGGTCTCTCCAGAATTCCCTCAATGGTGTAACATTGGCTTCAAAAGAAGCCTGTGAAATTCACTTGGCTAAGTTTTTCACCGATAAACCAAAGAAGTTTTACAGTGATGGAATAATGATTTTGGCCGAAATGTGGCAAAAGGTTACCGAACAAAATGGAGCATATTTAGTTTAAATAAAGAATTTCAAAACATAAAAATTTGGTGTTTGAAAAACTATCTAATTAGGCCCGAAACTTTTTAGCATACCTAATAAATTTATTTTTTACCTTAAATTTATTTATTATTTATTTTGCACCTTTAAATTGATTTAACGATGATGGATCCCAGATTTGCCGTTGTTGCGTTGTAAAAATCGATTCTCCGCGCCCTCCACTCCGGGTCTCTCCGCTCTGGACACTCCGAGCCGTTTTGACGAACACTGTACTAATTAAAGATATCCCCTAGACCGGTCCTACTCAGGAAGGTGTGCTACTGTGAAGAGTGAAGAGAAATTTTTATTTGTATTAACATTAATATTTTCTTGTACAGTTTCACAAAGTTAGAGGGCTTTGATTATTACAGCAGTAAATGTGCTTTATGAGGCTGTCAAGTATAACATTCGAAAAGGATCCGAAAATTTAACAATAAAAATTTATTTTTTAGTTAAATTTTTTAAAATTAAAAATCTGCAAATTTTCTGTTTATGAACATCCCCAATATTTTTCTAAAAATTATTGAATTTGAATGGTGGGTTTTGTAGAGGACAATATATCTTGTTCTTGTTACCATAAATAGTTAAAAATAGTTTAAAAGAAAAAAAAGTTTTCTATTGATTTTTACATGCACTTTTAAATCCCTACATCAAAAATTATTTCTTAAGGGAACTACAACCCTTTAAATAAGTCAATTGATTAACAAATTATTTTACTTTTATAATCGACAAGCTATTTCGGGGATTTGCATGACATTTTCAGAGATAGGTACTGTTTAATCATTGAAGGTAATGGATAAGGTTGGTGTGATTAAAAATTAGCAAACGCTTCTTTATGCTAATAAGATAGATTTAAAATAATTTACATCAATATTTAACCTAAATTGAGCCTTTTGGTGGGTATTTCTTAAAATTAAATTAAAATTTTTGATTTACGAGTAGTCAACAATCGCAACATAAAGAAAGGCAGAATTTGAGCACAAAAAATTGTTTTCGTTTATATTTTAAGTTTCAGCCTTTGCTAATTTTTATTCCCAATAAATTTTCATCCCTATATCTTAACTATAAGTGCCTCGCTTCAGATAGCGGTTGTAAATGTTTTTATGAACCGATTTTAGGGTACCTAAATTATTTATTTGGCTAATATAATATTTACATTGCTTGAAATTCTTTACATAAAAAAGATATTTTTATCAAAAATCTCTAAACTTAGCCAGTAGAGTCTAAGCCGGTTCAATTTTAAACTTTTAATTAAATTATAATCTTCTGATAAATTTGGTCTTTAAAACAAATAGAGGTGGGTTTGCGATGTATCAACTTGTTTTTGTATCCAACGGGGTATCGAATACCTCCTAGGGCTCAGGATGTTAACAGTTAAACAATTTAAAAATGTACACAGTAAACTTCGTCAATACTATGATATAGCCTCACTAATGAGAAGTATGGCCATACGTAAAAGCCATAGTTATTCGGCCTGCTGTTTCACAAATCAAATCTATTTCCTAGGTCGTAAAACTTTTTTAAGTTGCTAACTTTCTTGGTTGGTAATAAATGAAAGAACGAATCAGGTGTGCGTCTATAAATGACACTGAGAAGAATGATGAGCACCTAATTTTACTCGATATTTGGGAATTTAATTTGCGAGTAAGGTTTCGGTATGCGGAGTCAGATAAACTTTTTGAACTCGATTCGATCATCACTTCTATTACTAATTTGTTTTACCAGCACCAAGGGATTCTTTTGGAGTCCTCACTTCATAACATCTCTGGTAGTCGGAACAACTAACGACGAGGGAGGTGACAGTCTATCTATTATTTACTGATTGCTTCTTGAGAAATTGCCTTATGATTCTGAGGGAACCCCTGGTCAGCAAACATATCCTGTGTTATCCATAATAATAAACCTATTTCCAACTCAAAATAACAATAAATAAAACAATTCTTGTTATTATGAATAACAATATTGCTATTTTAAATATCTTAAAATTATTAACTAATTTTAGATATTTATGTATAAAATAAGTTAGGTAAAATATAAGTTTGAAATTGTTACAAGCTGTCATAACAATTCTGTTTAAATATATTAATAAAAATTGTTCAACTGAAAAGTTAACTAGCTCCAACAAAATAATTTTGAAAAGATTTTTTCGTTGCCAAATTATTACACCCCGTATAACAAAATAAAACTTTTGTAACATGTTTATGGTAAAATTTAAACCCTAAAACTGCGATACAACCGTATTATCGTGCATGGTTTAAGTACTTTGCGTAAATGAAGACATTTACCTCTGCTTTATTCACCTCTGCAAACCTAAAATATATCGCTTTTGATAAGGGTTTTGACGAGTCTTTGATTTAATATGTATGAAGGAATGTACATAATTCTACAACATCTAAAAGTGTGCCTTGGTTACATGAGCAGGAAACATTCGTTACAAGAGAAGGGCTGAAGCCTACGGGCATGCAAAATGCAAAATTCAAGCTCAGTTTATTATGCGTAAAATTTGTTTTTTGTGTGGATAAGCAAAACAAAATTTTTAAAAGTTAAAAAAGTTACCAATAAAGTAAAGAGATTACTACCTCTTTTCATCATCCATCATCCTTTAATCCATTTAATTGATCAATTATGGCGTCTGTAATATAGTTTTGCCTTGTTTCTGTACAATGACCTGAATTTTTTTTTCCTCTTGAGCAATGAAAAAAAATTAAGAATTTTGATCTCAGTAAATTTCATCCGATAGATTACCCAAAATTTACTGTGAATCTGCAGAAGAAGTCAAGTCACCAATCGTATCAAATGAAAACAAATTGTTTTTTCGCCTATTTTGCTTCTCTTCACTGCTGTGTAACGAAGAATTCTTATCGACTGCTTTGGGCGCCACTTCCTATATTGAAAGAATTCTGACGGTTTTAATTAGTTTATCTTTTTACTGCTTCATTTTTTGCAAATCGAATATTTGAAGTACGGAATACCAGCAGCGAAATAATTACAAAAGCAAGCAACATTTCAAAACACGCCCAAAAATATGTTTTGAAAATGTGGCACCATCTCTAACCTTGGTAGTTTTATTAAAAAAATATCTGATGAACAAAAATAAAAATATGAACATGAAAATAATGTAATCCTTCAACCATTCCTTTGCAGTAGAAAAACTTTTTTTATAAGGCACGTTGCTGTATTATAGAAAATAGGTTCGGTTCGAGTGTAAGCCTCGGATACCTCCTTACTTATGGGTTCAAGAGATTTGCCATGTCGTAGTTTTCCTAAAAAAAAATTCGTTTGGAAATAATAATGTTGTTATTGAAAGGCTAAAAAGTTATAGCGAGTTAAGTCGTCCAGAAGAGTTTAAAAGGTCAAAGCTTGTGATGTTATAAAATATAATGGAATACGTTAGCTGAAATCTTGCAGGTATTAATTTTTCAATTTTCCACCTTTACACTGCATTTCTCCGTACCCATTTAATATGAATTAGTGAAGCTACTTTGCAGGTTTGTGTACTAAAACTTAGTTGTTAATTAATTTATTAGTCAGAAACTGCTGTAATTTGTTTCAAGCTAAATAGCTAACAGTCGGTGTACTTCGCTGTTAACATATTATTTTCTAGATCAGCGGTATAAAACTATAGGGTTTGAGGGCTGTCACCCTTAAAATTTTAAGCGTTTCTTAGCTCTGTAAGCGTTACTTTACTAATTTTCGTTTTTGCACCTTCTGCTCCGTCCGGCTATGATTCCCTTACACGTAGTTAGGTGTATGGATGGAGACGTCGAACTGCGGACTTAGCATGAGTTCGAATCTCATCCGCACCATAATTATTTGTACCGTGGATTGCACTCCACGTTAATTATGTTATCAATATTTTTTTCTAAAACTTACATATGAGATAAACTCGATTTTTGTTAAGAGAAATACTTGATTGTAGATATTCTTCAAGTAGATTTTATTGAGTATCTATTCTCTGCAATAAATTAAGCTAATTAAATTGAGCTCGCTTCAAGTTTATAATTTGAGTCATAATTTTATGATTGTTTATCACAATTTATCATTTTATGTTTGTTTTAAGATACTTACGTCATCAACGTTTGTACGTGTATTTGATTTTGTGAAGCTGTCGTGTGATAGATTAGCTTGTTCAATTTAAATTTGATAGATTGCTTGTAATTTTATTAATCCGATTTATGATGTGATTTTGTCAATTTAATTAGTACAAATTTAATTATTTATTTCGTTTTGTTCTTTGATTCTCACATTTAACTAAAACTTTATTTACACGTTAATCTTTAGCAACACATAAGCTACGATAGCATAATATAATGAAAGTTTATTTATGTATTAAATTTCTGCTATTGTGCTATGATCGGATAGCGTCACTAAAGTATCTGTAGCTTGATGCTATTGATTCAATATCCATTCGATAAGAAAGTCAGGATAATAGACAACATTTCTGTTTGAATCCATTGGTTGTCACGGTGTAAACTCTACCCTTTCAACAGTAACGTGAATTTTCCATCTAATGAACGCTCTAAAGCAAAATTTCTCAGAGCATAAACTGAAAAACCACAATTATTATGAATCGCCTGAGTTTCATCAATTGCCCCAAATTTAACTTAACATTTTGACTTGGACGTTCTTGCGTTGCTAGGCAACAATTGGCTTGTGACAAAGCGTTTCTCTTAGGATGGTATTTACTATACAAAGCTTCGTTATTACGTCAATCACAGGTTTGCTGTGGAATTTGTCACTTGAATGAGATATAAGCATCGGCAGCACGTCAAGCTTGAGTTTGTTGTGGTTTCATTGTGATATACGATAGCATTCTTGCAACTTAAGATTGTGCAACGTAACAAGATGCATATATTTTAACATCTGCCTCAATCAAAATTATTAATAAAACAGCAAAAATTCGTCTCACCGTTGACTGTAACACTGCAACTAATTATAAGGTAGCTGTTAATCACTCGAATTAGAGTCTTAGAAGTTTTATACGCTTTTCAAACTTTCACTCGATTTTATAAATTTCTCAGGGGCGTACACTTTTAATTGAATATTTACAGATTCAAGACCTTTAGGTATCTCAATAAATTCCTCATAGTTAACAAATCTCAACTGAAAGTTGCATTTTAGAATGCCAATATTTTTATTTTAACTTGAACATAATACAGAGCTATTTTTGAATACGACAATGACTAGTCTATCCATCACAGCATTCGTGGATCAATAAGGTGACCTAACGTATAAAGTTTAGCATTTTGTTTGTCTAAGTATTATTTGCTTAGAAGCAAATCTGCAAATCCCAGAACTGGGATAACTAGGTTTATCTGGATTGGAGAAAGTATCTGAATTAGCATCAATTAGGAAGCCGGACCTTTTCCTTATCGATTTCTACTGGACAAGTTATGAACTTGGAACTAGGCATCTGATTTATAACGCGAATTTACACTTAGTACGCCTAGGTTCGAATCTAGGTCGAGCATCATAAATAATTTGATTTTTTTAGAAACAAATCGTTAGATTCTTGACTGTTTGCCATGATAGGGTGTAAATGGAATTTATAATAACAAGGATCTTGCCGTCTACAACAAATATTAAACTTTATGAAAATAAAGGTATCCAGGGTACTACAGTATAAAATGGTACAACAAAATTCATGTTAACGCTTTATCATCCAAACAAACCTTCTCATAATAGTAGCAAAGTTGATAAGGGAGAGAAACCTCAACTCAACACTGTTGGCACTAAGCTGATAAGAAGGGTATTATGTATTATTATATGCATGATACACAAATGAAGATTACAGCACGAAAAAGTTTGTATTTAACACTTTATTGTTAATATTATTATTAAGTATACATTTGGCAACCAGCTTTTACAGTCTATATTATTTTTTATAATTCTATTTGAGTTACACAGAGTAACAAAAAAGTAAAATTTATATTTTTAACACAGAACCGGACTGAGGTATATATCACTCTCATTCTTTTGGCACTCCAAAAATAAAGGATTCACTAATCACTACCTGAATCCGGCACCGAATAAACATTATTGTCTTCCTTAAACAAATTAAAATTTCCAAAATAATACCTTGAAATATTTTGTGATAAACTTTAACGAGTGGCTATTGTCAAACAGTTACTTAAATGCGGACTCAAATTAAAATTTTATCAAAAAAAAAACACTTTTTATTGTGCGTGTCAAATTTATATACACTTTACACTACCACATTTTAATATTTTAATAATTTGTTTAAGAGGAAGGATAAATAAATCAATGAAAAAATATTGTGTGAAACACATTATTGATAATTTTGATTTTAATATTCGAAATTCGAAATTTTAACTAAGTAATATTATTTACACACAAATTTATTTTACGGCAAGATTAATAATTTATTATTAATACGTCAAGAATATATCTACGAGGGTGGTTCAAATAAAAAGAGAAACTTGGCATGGTATGAAAAATAACGCACTGGTTATATTATATCACATTAATTTAATGGTGCAGTAAATGTTGGTGGAAAACGAGATTTCTTTTTGAACGACCCTTGTATAAAACAAACCAATTTACTTAATCGTTGATTTTTAACTTGCGAAATGCAAAAGCGTCACAAAAGACATTTAACAATTAATTTATGTACGATATAAACTCGACAATTTTGGTCTATTCCCGACAGGTGATTATCATGTTGTTATCATTCACCTAACGTTCAATTTGCATTTATTATTTCTTTTAATTGCTTGCGCTTACGATGAGCACTTTGATACTTTTTATGTTCTTTTGTAGATTTCCTGAGGGTTTTATCTCGAGTGGTGTCCTTAACGCTGGGATCAATAATTGGCGTTCTAGATGTGGAACATTGAAGACTTACCATAGATGGATCCGACACAATCGACATTTGTTCTAAATCGCCCTGTAAATTGCTCGGAGTTAGTCTTACAAAAAACTTCCATTTAGGTTTACCCACCGAAAACAAATAACCGATAATCAAATCAGAGTCTTCCGGAATATCAATTGCGTCTTTTCTTAATACATCAGTTCGGGACCATTGGCAGTCGATGTAGCTATCTACCACGCTGTCGTCTCGAATACTAAAAAAAAACACAAAAATATTTTTTGAAAGTAAAACGGAAAGTTTTATTTAATAGTTTACCCAATCGCAATTTGATGCCACTGTTTGTCTGCTAAAGTAGTTGGAATTCTAACAACGTCTGTTCCATTTCCAGTCGCATGAACTAACTTAAAATCAAATCCTGCAACTTCTAGAGATAAGTAAGTATCTTGCCTGCTTTTTGATCTCAGACTGAAAATCGTTCCCATGGTACTCTATAAAATTAATTTAAAAATTTAAATTTCCAATTTTTAAGGACCTCCTTACATCGTTCTGCAATCTGAGTGTAATAAAAAGGGTGAATTCTTTAGGAAACGATCGTCCATTTACGTTGGCAAATAGTTGAGATGACGGCACCCAGATATACGAGTTGGGTCGGAGACGCCAGGCAGTCGGTCTATCGGGCACTTTTTGCCACCTATCCTTTGAAGGGTGGAAGTATTTGTGCTCTTCTAATTCTAACGGATTAACCGTATCCAAGCATCTTTATAAGAAAAAAAGTTGTAGAAATAAATCTTAACTCTATTAAATGAAGTAAGTTATTAAGTCAAAGGAGAATAAAATTAGATTAGGGGAAAGTATTCTCACAAACAGCTTTAGACGAGATTAAGTTTAATAACAGAGAACCTACCCAAAGAGATTACAATGCCGTTGTTCTACATTAAATCCAGGACATTTTTGTAAAAGACAATGCCGCACACGTTGCTGAATTCCTGCTGAACAAGATACGCTACAGGCTGACCAATCGCTCCATTTGCTCCAACCTTAAAGCCAAAAACAGTAAATATGAAGACTGCATTTAATTGTGAATTAGCACCGAAAATACTCAACAATAAATTTTGTAGATTAAGTAGCTTAATAACGTAGCTTACGTTGCAAATCTTAAATTAAATTACACTGTACAAACAAAGTTAGTTTAATATCAAAATGAAATTTGGTATTATACAAAAGCTTATTTCAAAATTACAGATGATAACAAACTCAAAAGCAGTTCCACAGATGTGCGCTTAATTTAATTAGGTTAATTGGTTTTGTTCTAAATAAATAAAATGAGTTGTTTCCATAAAAGTCAATTATTTCAACAACCCGACAGATTTTTTGCGAGTGTTCAAAATAAACGACCGCTAAACCCATAAAAAAAAGCTTTTGCATTTAACATGGTTCGTATGTATAAATTAAAATAAATTTCAATCTATTTTATAAGAAAATTTATAAAAAAATGTTTTACCTAGCGCAGCCCATACTCTTTGGTCCGTGTTTTCATCCCATTTGGCAATAGACGTGGCTTTGAGTTCCTTGTCAACTAAATTGCAAAAAATTATGTATTCCTCTGGAACTGCAATGGTGGAATCGCATTCTGGATTTCGGCCAAAGAACGAAACGTTTATATGTCTGAAAAGATAAATGATACGTTATTCATATTTTTTTGATGAAATATTTATACGCAACATTAACACTCGCCATTAAATTGAATTCTTTGTTGAGGAGCATTAAGTATATCTACAATTTTTTTATTTTTCTCAAAATTGTGTAAATTAAACTCGTTTAATTAGAAAACTTGTAACTACTGATAAATTACCTTCCTGCTCTCTCTCTCTCTTTGGGTTTTGGTTCTTTTGAAAGTCGAGTTAGAAATTCAATATTCAACTTTTCAACTTTGTTGTAGTGTTTTAATGCTTATTTTAACTTGAAACGAGAAAATTTCCATTACCACATAAAATTTATCTCCTTCTGCGTTTCATCTAAACATTCCTTAGTTTCACCCATGCATATTAAACTTCATAAACTATTTAAAATTGTATAGTTTATTTTATTGAACAAAAGCTAAGTTCGAAATTAATTTCGATAGTTGTACCGTTGTTGATCAATTTCAACTATTTATTTGATCGACCTGACCTGAATATTCGATATTTATTTTTGATTAAGGTTGACAAATATCAAATATTGAAAAGTTGAGATTTTTATTTTATTTTAAAGCGCAAGAATTTCCTTGCTCTGAGAAAAAACCCACCTGAGAAATATTAAAAATTTAATTCTTCCTTTAAAATCTAACTTAATTTGCTACTTCCAATAAGTAACTTTTTCGCTTTAATTTATTTAACTAAAAGTTCAACTTTTTTTGAACAAAGGAAGAATATCCATTGTTGTTATTACGTCAAGGGATTCGACAGATTATTTAAAATTCCGCTTCATCTGCATTAGTAGATGCTCGGCATGATCGATCAATCAGCTTTTTTAGTATCTTCAGTCTATACGGATGATAAATGCGCAATTTTTCTTATAGAAGCTGTAAGAATTATACAAAAAATTTCGATAAAATTTTGTACATATAGAACTACTAATAGAAGAAAAAGGAATTTAATGAATTAATTTAAATACAAATCAAGTCGATGGAACGGTTGGGGTGTGTTATTTCACATGAATTTGGAGATAGGATGAAGATTTATTATATGAGTAAAATTTTAACAGATGAGAAAATCACATTTTGACGATAGGTATTTTCAGATTGAATAGGGGAAACACCAGATAATATAATATTTGAGGTAATAAATATATGCAGAAACAAAATTTTCTATTACGTTTCTCAATTTTCTTATCATATTTTTTTGTTTGTATCTCAATTTTGATAGGATACTTCTGATCCGATGGCTTCCACGTAATTTAATCCAAAGACTAAATTAATAGTGTTAAAAATTTATATTTTCATTTTACAATTGGGTAATCCCCTTAGACCAAATTACAAGTCACTGTAATGTAGTAACAGGTCGATGAAGAATTTATTCGTGTACAATATACTAAAATTTCAAACTTTCATATTGTGTAGTTTGTTTTGTTCAAGATCTTTAAGAAAATATATATTTATACTTTAAAGAACAATATCCATCATAGTAGCAATTTCACAATTGTTTTTCTCCTAAAGTACTTGGCTAAATCAACATGAAATATTGCAGCTATACCTACAATGAACATTTTTATGCAAAATTTTGCATAAAACACAACTATATTTTATAATTTTGCACTTTCCACAAAATGTCCAAAACGAATTTTTGTAATGAGATTTCTTAAAAATCCGCCGACTTTGCGATCCGTAACTAATAAGTTCTTTTTGAGAGGCCTAAAGAGAATTGATTTTAAGATCATAAATTTTTTTACTTTTCTTGTAACTAAGTTTCATTCACTAAGTTTCTTGCATCGAATCCTTTAATTGGCTAAGGTCACAATAATTCCACAATTCTTTGCCTCTACTATTAATTAATTCTGTAATAAAAAAACTAACCGATGTGTAAATTTAAATTGTCCAGTCTGTGCGGCCTAAAGGCCGCACTGGAACTATTTAAAATTAATAATAAATGATCAGACCAATCCCGACAGTTTCTTATTTTAAATTATTGATATTATTATAATATCCAATTTTAGGAATAATTTTCCTAACTTATTGTTTCCATTAGAAGAAATAATATTGTAGCTGCTACTTGTCAGCTATAATATACAAAGGGCGATGATAATCACTCGATAATTTACGAAAATTCGTTGAGATAACTTCCTAAATAAGCAATGTAATATACAATAAGTTAGAAAAAGAATAGTAAATGAATTATATTTCACCATCACAGCCATTTACTGTCAAATATAATTCCATAATTACCTATAAAATAAAATTTTGAATTGTCAAACCTACTTCTCTTTAGTTATTTTAAGTATGTTTGAGAGTATAAAATTTTATTTTGGGTAACTATTGAATTTTAATTGACAGGGTAGTTAATAGTTTATCAGCTCAATGTTAACAAATTAGCCTAGGCTTCTTATCGGTTCGAGTGACATTGACAGTTAAAGTTTGCGCAGATTAGCCAATGTAATACCCACGTGATTTAAAATGCAATATTCTGATTAGTATAAAATGAATCGGATGAGGAATTTACTACTCAGGTTAGGAAGGAGCGGAAATGGAATGTTGAAAACGATGCTCACCGAGATAAATTCTTACAAATCAGTAAATAAAGAAACTGAAAGCTCTTATGATTATGGGCATCTTTCACTTCTACCAACAAATACCTCTCGACCTTATGGAGTGAAGAAGGAAAATGCCGTGAATGTGAATGGATATTTTGAAATAAAAGAAATTGTCAGACCACTGGTTACAACATAGCAACATTTCCTATGTTAGTTTTCAGTTTAACGCGTGTTGAATAATAAATTTTAATTATTATCAACTTTGGAAAATCATTTTAATTTGCGAGGTAACACTGGGCGTTCCATTAATTTGAATTAATCATCAGCCCCCTGTGCACGATGGAGATTTAGTCGCAACTCTACCTAAATTATAAAACTTTCAACTACTTTTCCACTGGGCGACAGCCACAAGTTTGTGTGTTAATTATTAAAAGCTACCAACAAATTGTATTAAGTGATATTAATGATTATATTTAATTCTCCGTCGTATTGCTTCTTGACAGAAGCGTCGTGACCTTTAACAATGCTTGTTAAAGGCGTTCATGGCAGATTACACCCCGGTGGTTTGCCATTGCCATTCCGAGGGGAGAGACGGTCCGAAATAAAGTTCTTACTTCACTCGGATTCGAACCGGGTGATTAGCGTTCATAGTCAACTCGCGTGACCGCTATGCTCCGACCGCCTCTCTAATTGAGTCTCTACAATTGGAGATTCATCCAATCTTAATTGGAAAATTATTCTATAGAATTACTTTAGGTGTTGTAGATTCTTTATCCAATGAAATTTATTTTTAGGTTCAACGATATTATTTAAGATGGCAGTTTTCTATGGGTAAAGACGGGTTGGTCAACACGCCAATCTTTTTTACATCAGTTAGTCCTCGGCCAATTTTGCTTCTCTTTAGAATGGAATGATAATCTTGGAGGCTTTCCTAATCTATTTTGACTTTGACGTCTCCTTTTTAGAAGCAGGGAACTCCGATCCTTCATTGACGAGAATCCGTTTTAATCATACCAGTGGTTTCACCTCGACTCATAATTCTATCTCTAGTATTCGATACAGCCGACGACGTGGAAACAGAAAAACCATTAAAAACTCGTGTATAGGTATTTATGTAGATATAAAAAAAATAAAATTTTGGAAGGAAAGAAATCTGTAATTGTAAATTGTATGTAAATTGATTTGAATCCATTTAGAGTCGGATGAGAGGGATTGTAAAGCCAATATCGAATATTTCATTAAATGTAGATTTATGAGTAATTTCAATTGAAAAGAATAACATTTTAAGTCAGTATAAATAGTTGATATCATGATTTTTGGAAAAATGTGAAAATTGGGCATTTTATTCGCAAATTTTGATAATTTGAGAAAGAAATGTGAGGTTTGGTGCAGATAAGAAATCATCAAAGTTAGTGTTTGCAAATTGAAAAGTTTTGTTTATTAATTTATATTTTGGGAACTGATATTATTATAAATGGAACCTAATATGAAATTTGATAAGATAGATCAAGGAAGGAAGGAAATGGATTTGTACATAAAAACAAATTATTAGATTTTAATCTAAAAAGACAAAAATTAATTTTTACCCGAAAATATTGTCTTGGATATAGGATCTACAGGTAGGTACTAACTGCTCCTTAAATTTTATTTAGTGTTTGATAAAGCTGCGAATGAAAATATGATCTTTAGTTCATAGTTTGCAGGTATTCTGACACATTTTTTATTCAAGTTATTTTTCTAAACAATTCCTTTATTTTTTCATTAGCCGCCTCTAACAGCAACGCTTCCTGAGACAAAGTGTAGGGTTGGGTTACCATTGTTGCTGCAAGCAATTCAGATCCGTCCAATTCAAATTAAACTACCCTTCTTTTCCAGTTTCGGATTAAAATGCATTAAATTAAATTACACTTGTAGCCACTCTGATGTCATTTATAAGCGGGAATTCGCCGTAGAAAAAATATTTAAGGAGAAAGCTTTTACCAATCATGAAATATTTGTCCTGCATCCTGCAGGATTAAAAATTAATTTAATGATTATAGTCAAGCGTACAGCAGATCGGTTGGTAAAATTCAATAACTGTTCGATTAAACTTATATTTGTTATTAAAAAACTTTTATTTGATCAAAGAAATATATTCCAAAAGGAAAATATTAAACGAAAATCAAATAAATTAATTTTACTTTGATGTTAAAAAGGATATTGATTTCATTTTGATAATTTTAATGACGTAGTGTACATAAGTTTTGAAAATAAGGCGATTATTAAAATATCTGAAACCTCTCATCTTCCAGTCGTTAAAACTTTAAAACTTACCACATAATCACCGACGATCTAACGCAATTTATTTTTTGAAATATCCACGCAAGGGGATTCTTTATGTTCCAATTTTAATTTGATATATTTTAGGATATTCGAAAATGAAGTATACATCGTAATGACATCCTTTTATCTTTTTAACGACCAAATCATATTGGCTTATTTGAAGAAATTTATCTAAAGACTACACAAAATAAGAGAAACCGCTTCTATAGCAACACTGAAACATTAAATTTATTCACGTCATGAGAGGAAAATTTACTTTATTTTCATCTTTCGACAGCACTTTTACTCCGTACCCTCTTTATATTGTAACAATTGGATAACGTCAATCACAAGAAGCACTTCAAAAATATATTCGAAATTAAGTTCCCTGAGTGCAATATTTTTGAATTTTATGTAGGACAAGCTAAAATTTTATTTTGAAAATAATATAAATTTAACGAAAAACGTGATAACTTTTGTTCTGTCGCGATTTTCCAAGACAAATAAGAATTTATATTGCTATCGCACACACGAACTTGTGTATAAAGTTCCAAAAGCGAAACACTTTTACAAAAGGATAAAACTTGTGACCTGTATTTGTTTAGTAAAGCAATTAGCAATTTTCAAGGAAAATTTTCTTTTCGATTCGTAAACTTTGTTTTGGGAGAAAATCTGAAACCTTTTTTTGCTAATGGTTTTATTTCCAATTTGTAATACGATCGACTATGCAAAAATGTAAGATTCAGAATTTGTTAATTAAGAAAGAACTTACGATGAAAGTTATTTGTAAAGGTTTGAGGGAATTATTACATGAAGAAGGAAAAAGGAGCTGTATTTAGCAATAAATAACGTTTTTGTTACCAAAAATTTATATCTGCGCAAAAATTAAACAATTTGGAAGGGATTTTCAAAGACTCGCTTGCTAAATAGAAATTTCTAAAGGAACACGAAAACTGACGAAATATTTGCAAGGAAAACAACAAAATTGAATTCGTAGCAGAGTACAACAAAAGAAAGGGTTATTAAGTGGTTTGGTCTGTTGCAGTCATCTGATCAGGATTTCCTCTTATTGAGAAAATGAAAAATTAACAATTTTCTAAAAATAGCTCGTAAAAGAAGCATGGTGACATTTAATTAACTACTAAGCATATCATAAAGGACCCTTTCACATAAATCCTGAATTACGAGAAGGGGATTAGAATAGAATTAAGGACACATGAGATGAATACTATAAAAACAAACCCATGTAGTACTAATTTTAACCGAACTGAAAAGATGACTTTTATTAAAACATAAAACCAAAGAAATAATCCATTTATTTTCCAAACAATTCACCGAAACTGATGAATCAAATAAAAATTTGGGTTTTATGTCGTTCTTTTACCTGAATGTTCATGCAAAGTGTCACAGAAATATTTTGTTATGTTCTACCAAAAAAACTCTATTAGTAAAGTCTCATTTTGTAGTAGTACCTATCTAAATTTTTTAAAAATTAATGTTGCTCTCAGAATACATTACATCGAGGACTTGAATGCTGCGGAAGCCCACATTTCACAAATCCAAAGTCGGATTAGAAATGAAAGTTAATTTTAGATTACTTTACCTTGTTTCCTTGTTTGGAATTTAAATAACTTTATGAAAATTATATTAGGCACCCTTGCAGGGCCGTATCAGCACTGAAATTTTATTGCCCGTTCAGTTCTTTGAGGTCTGTGAATTTTTGATATTTTGTAAAACGTTTTTTTGGCTATATTTTCCCAAAGTTCTGTTGTATGTTAAATACGAAGAAATGCAAAAGATTCCAACTTGCCCCATGTGTGGGGTTAACTGCCAGTATTATCGGGGAAAGTTGACATAACCGATGGAAAAGCAAACTGTTTTTGAATCAATAGTTCGACTCCGAATGAAGTTAAAGTTGTTCTGACCGTCTCCTCTTGGAAGGCAGTGGCTTACCACCTAGGTGTAATCTGAACTTTAGAAATTAGAAATGGTATTGTATTGTTGCATGCAACGTGCGTGTTAGGATTGAATATTTTAGGATTTCAGATACTTGCACAAGGGATTTACATTGGGTCCGTTTACTTGGCACCACCAAGTTAATATTTTCTCCCCAAAAACTAGCTCCCGAATCCTTATAGCTAGCACCGGCTAGCACCCAAATATAAAAGCTAGCACCATTATAGTTTTTCCACAAATCGATATTGAAAATGGGTGGAGCCAAGTAAACGCAGCTCCACCAAGTTAATATTTTCTCCCAAAAAGCTAGCTCCCGAATCCTTATAGCTAGCACCAGCTAGCACCCAAGTATAAAAGCTAGCACCGTTATAGTTTTTCCACAAATCGATTTTAAAATGGCTGCACCCTGGTAAATCCTATAATCATGGGAAATATGTACCTATGATTGTACACTTACATAAATCCTGTCATAATATGAAGGCAGTCTTCAATATGCATGAAATTTAGTATACTAAGGTTTTAGTGCAAAACTAAAACAACTAAAAGGTTTTAGTGCACTAAAACTAAAACTAAAAGCTATGCATGAAATTTAGTATGCTAAGGTTTTAGTGCAAAACTAAAACAACTAAAAGGTTTTAGTGCACTAAAACCTTAGCATACTAAATTTCATGCATATTGAAGACTGCCTTCATATTATGACAGGATTTATGTAAGTGTACAATCATAGGTACATATTTCCCATGATTATAGGATTTACCAGGGTGCAGCCATTTTAAAATCGATTTGTGGAAAAACTATAACGGTGCTAGCTTTTGTACTTGGGTGCTAGCTGGTGCTAGCTATAAGGATTCGGGAGCTAGCTCTTTGGGAGAAAATATTAACTTGGTGGAGCTGCGTTTACTTGGCTCCACCCATTTTCAATATCGATTTGTGGAAAAACTATAATGGTGCTAGCTTTTATATTTGGGTGCTAGCTGGTGCTAGCTATAAGGATTCGGGAGCTGGCTTTTTGGGAGAAAATATTAATTTGGTGGAGCTGCGTTTACTTGGCTCCACCCATTTTCAATATCGATTTGTAGAAAAACTATAATGGTGCTAGCTTTTATATTTGGGTGCTAGCCGGTGCTAGCTATAAGGATTCGGGAGCTAGCTTTTGGGGAGAAAATATTAACTTGGTGGTGCCAAGTAAACGGACCCATTTACATTGATGAAATATGATGAGCTAATTCTCATACCACAGTACCTTAATGTGAAAATTTACCCCAACACGACATTGTTGACAATCTGGCTGATAAGCTTTTAAAAACTCGGTGAATGAAATGAATATGAACCAATTACATTAAACCGTGTGCAAATTTCAAAAGTATTAATCGTTTAATCAATTTGATTACACACAAAAATTAAAATGAAAACAAGGAAATTTTTCATGATACAGTGGAACATAGAAACGCTTTATTTAATTATTGAGGAGTATAAACTTACCCCTGTAACCGACTAGCCCCAGTTTCTCCTACTGCTAGATAAACTTTAATGATTTTCTTAAAATACAAACCAAGTTTTCGTTTTATACGAATTATTAAGTTATCATAATTTTATTCATGGTTTAAATAATTTGAAATCACTTTATGAAAGTGACCAAATGACAAATGATTTAAAAAAATTTTCATATCATATTGAGTTATCAATCAGGTCTAGTCGATGTTCTCTTTTACAAACGTTAAAATGAAATATCCAAAATTAATTGCGCAGCAGATGATTTATTTAAAAAGCAAAATACGAGTACATAATGGCAATTTTTACTGTTATGCAAAAATTTATAATTTATAAAACAAGTCAAGATTGTGCTGTTCATTATAAATATTTTTAAATAAATCAAAAACAAATTAGTTAGGTGAAATATAACACTATTTTGGTACAGGCTTAAAATTTTGAAATTAAATTTAATTACGAAGCAAAATGTGGCCATTAATATAGGCGCTGTGATTGGATATATTTGAAAACATCATTGCTTCAAAATTAAATTTTATTTAATTTATAAATTCGCTTATTCCAAAATAATGTTATGTTTTATTTAATTAAATTTTTGAATCACTTAAAAATATTTAGTCTTAACTTGAATTTTTAGTATTTTACGCCAAGAGAGGCGCCTTAATTTATTATTGAAATGATTTGGGATTGGAACAGGGATTTAGTATATTAAAAACTTTAAAAAATTCAAAATTTGTATTATACAGGGTGCGCAAAGCAATGTTATTGTAATTTCATTGTAAAATTCATAATGGGAAGCAAATTTGACTATAAAGCAATGTTTAATTAAATATCAGCTAAGAATAGTCCTGGATAATCTCACTCCTGATGTAATACTGTCAGAATTGGACAGAAATAAGAAGTTGCAATTTAATTATAAAACTTGAAGAAAAATTGGAGCCAAAATTGAACAAGTTGAATTTTAATATTAAGCTTCGGTTATTTAATCTCATCTCTTAGCAGCAAATATTTAATTCTTCTAATTTTTAACCTACTTAAAATTAGTTGTTTTTTAACTGATGGTAAAATAGCACAACTTGGCAATAAAATAAGCACTAAACTTCAATACTACTATAAATATTCAATAATTTTACAATAAAAATTAATAATGTATCCTATTAATAAATTTTCTTAAAATATTGTACAATCTCTCAATTATTTTATCTGAAATGTGAAACATATTTTGTGTTGCCTAGCAACTCAACCTTGACATTTTACTTATACCGTCAATATTAGTGATTCAAATACAAAAAAATTAATGGACACCCTAAAAAAGCTCTTGGATCTTGAGAAAAATATGTAATTTGATTTGCGTTGTTACAAATATAAATCGAGAACTTGGTGTAATGAATTACCTGCATAGAATTTAAAAAATATAATTATGTCGGGCATACTTGCCTTATTTCGCAGTGTTCATAATTTTTGCAACATTTTTTTTTAAAAGGTATTAATTATTTTAAACTTTAAATACTAATAACTTTAGATCAAAGTATCAGCTACGGTTTCCAAAATCTAAACAAATAAATAAATTCTAATAAAATGCTGCAAAATTATGTTTAAAATTTAATTTAATTATGAATAATTGTTCGAATCTATAATGTAAATTTGAGTAGCAGAGTAAGAATTAACAAATGTAAAGCGGCGTTCACAATGAAGTGCGGTCTTGCCTTGCTTTGGTACAACGCTAGCAAGAGCCAATCAAAATTAATAACTTTTGAATCATAAAAAAGGATAGAAAAAGTACTTTAATCTAATTGGCGCTTACCAGCTTTCTACCGAAGCAAGGCAAGACCTCACTTCATTGTGAGCGCCGCTTAATGGAGTCCCAAAAATATTCGCGAGAGGGCGGAAGTTTGATTACACGTAAACTGGTAAACTTTAACATGACTGCTCTATTCTGCTCTATCTCCAAAGATTTCTATCCAAATAAATAATAAAAGGTCCAACTATCGCTTTACTATTTTGACTCCCGTCAGCTGGGAAGATTTTTGTCATCGCGCAAATTTCACCATTATTTTAAAGCGCAAGTCTCGATGACCTCATCCGACCACACTTGGCTAGTTATATTGAGGGATTCTGTTCTTATTATTGAAACACCAAAATCAAACACCAATTTCCAACTTTCGGTTATTATTGGGAAACGCCGTGATCGTAACTTTGGAGTTTCAGTAATATGTGGATTGGTTAAAATTGCTACTTGCTACTGTAACTGCGCTCTCTATGGTTCCAGTATCAGCTCTGAAGGCTGGCTTGGCAGTAGCCCATCCTGTTAACCCAATTTTGTAGTACATGGTGGCTAGTTTTCGCGAATAGTCGGAAGGATGTTTTTCTTAAGTGAATCAATTGTTTGTGGGTTGTTGGATTAGCAACGCGCTCCTTAATATTTCCGCTGACCACGAAATATAGCGGATGTTTAACGCTACATATCTATCAATATCAAGTGTGTGAGTATTGAAAACTGTCAAATTAGCCTTCACTTCAAAAATTATCCAACAGATGGGCCACCCTATTCGCTGTATGCATTCCTCTTGCCGCCCTTTGGTGGCTCAATAAAGAAAATGAATTCAGACTGTTTTAGCAATATCAACTGTTTTAATTAAGGATTTTTGAGGGAAATTTTAATTAAAAACTTTATTTAAGAGGTCTGTGGTGTATTTGTGTGTTTGCTAATCACATAAGGCATAGATAAATAATAATAATTAATAGATAAATAAGTCCCGTTTCGTTACTGTTACGGATACTCCAAACGCTTCGATCGGTTTTCGTATCCCCTCCCCACCCACGCACATAGCGAATATACATAATATTATGTTATGTGCTTGTACCTCTTCAGAGCCTGCAATACTTATCCATTCCATTAAGCCTTCATTTGTGTAATTTTTCAGTCGGGTTTTAATTATTGTGAAAGTTGTTAAAAACAGTGACGTCAGGTGCTAAATCGTTGTATTGCTGTGTAATTTAAATTACCTTGGGAGAAATTTCAAATGAATTCAAGCTAAATTTCATATCGTAAGTAAAAGAATTCACGGATTCGTACGCTTCTAAACTGCTGGATAGTCAAACTTCCTGGGTAGATTGAAAAGGTAACACTGATCCTTACCAACGGGCGGAAAAGTAAAACCTTTCTTAGCAATGGGCGAAAAAGTAATAAATGCTTTTTTACTTAATAATCAAAATTAGAAAATATTAATTTTGACTTATTCGCGGAAAAATAGAATTTTTGCGGGTGGAAGTTCTCTTTGCACTCCTAGTAGGTATTGTTGCTGTGCTCGGTTTCTAGAACGAAGTACCTATACCAGGATAGAGGAAAGTGCAGAGAGCGTTGGTGCGAATGGATTAGCTGCAGAGTTTTTTCTATACAGTATGGCAAAGCAAAATGCTGAATTTTCTGATTAAAAAATGTTAATTCATAATCCTTCCATCCTCGTCTTTATCCTGGGTAATAAATAAAATCTTGCAGCATTTCTATATACGCGTGGCTGAATTTTAAGCATACATTTTTCGATCCCACGTTTTGCGATAATATAAAAGGAAAACCACTTGGTATAGTTGATACTTAGAAAGATCCTTTTGATGATTTCGGAAAGGTCGCCCACAAAGTATAGCCACGGAGTTAGGTAGCCCTTTATATTACGGCAAAAGACATTTTTGCGTTTTTCTCGAAAACGGTCGCTTTTAGGACAAAATCATTTTAGTACAAAATTGAAGATAATTAAATTTTCTACAAAATATGTTCTTTATTAATATTACCGAAGGAGTAACAGTCAACGAGATATAACGACTATAATCGAAATAAATTAAAATTTAAAAATATAACTAAAGAAGAGGTTCCATTTTTTATTCCTAGTAAAGTTGCGAACACTTTCAAATATGTAACCTAAATGTGGATCAACCCTCTCATCGCTTGGCTAATTTTAATTAAATTTAAATACTTGGCCCGTTTTTGTTGAAATTATATGAAATAATCCACTTTTATGTCAAATTCCACGACACCTGGATGAAATCGTTAAATATTTTCCTGCAATTTTATAGTGTCAGCGAAACCCACTTCCCCAAAGTGTGAAATTTTATTAATCATTTTAATAGTTTCAAAATCACCGAAAATCGGAAATTAAAAACAGAATTGGTGACATTTCACTGTGAATTCAGTGGGTTCATTACAAAGAAAAATTCCGAGTACGAAACTCAGCCAACCTGCAAGTTAAAAATTGGCAAGTTTGTAATGTTGTTTAAAAATACCGAAGTTTTTATTAGAAACACAATAGACATAGATTTTCACAAGAATGGCTGGTAAAAATAATAATAATTCAAAAAGTTGCGATTTCCATACTTTGTGAAATAAATTTGCAATACATTAAACGTTCTTCTTTAAAAAAAAGTTGGTTTTAAACTGTGCAAATGCGAGTTAGCTTGCACAAACAAATGTCAATACAGATTGGAAACTTCTAAACTCTCATCCACCATGATTCTGGAAAACTCAACTGCAGAATCTGAATTTCGTGACGTTGCTTAGTGGACAAATATTGGGTCAAGAAAATCCCTTGGGGAATCCTCTAAACTTTCCCGCGAGTGCACATCCTTGAGTGTCACATCTAAAACAATCAACGAGAAGAAATTTGAACTTTAATTCTCTTTAATCTTTTACTAAGGCAATTTAGTTAATTTAGTCGTACGAGGAATAGTTACGAGTATAATAACCGGCCACAATAAATTTCTTCTCTCTAAAAATGGGAATTGCGACTCTCCCATGGGTTTTGCTTAAAGTAGAACCGCTCTTCTAAAATTATTCAAAGGGTCCACATAAACTACGCCAACTGGCATCTCTTTTATCAAAAAGTGTGGCGTCTGATACATTTTTAATAAGACCATAAGAGAGAAAACATTTTTTGAACAAAGGTTTGCTAGTCCGGTACTGCGTTTACTAAAATATTAAGTTACAAAATAGTCTGTAATCCGTTTAGGCTTAAACCCGAAACCACAGTCATTTTAAATTTATAAAAAAAAATGTACTACTAAAACAATTTTAACCAAATTGTTTGTGAATGTTCCAGCAATTTTCATGTAATGTTAAATATGTGACAGGGTCATAAGATTTTTTGTGACATTTTTCTCACAAGTACAAAGTTGCATTTTAAATTAAAATGTACGTGAGGAGAGCCAAGTGTACTACAAGAACAAAGAATTTTTGAATAGGGAAAATAGAAAAGCTGGATGCTAGACAGCGACATAAAAGCCTCTCGTGGGCGCCGCATTGCCGACCCTTGTTCCAGAATAAATCATGGTAGTATTGCTTATATTAAATATTTTGATCGGATCACCATTTTGGAAAAATTTATTTTTTCTTGTCATATTAATTTCAACAATTCCTATCTTTTCGACCGTGTTCTATTTTTCATTCGTTTGATAAATACGGTAATATCATTGCAATAAATTTTTTATGCACAAACATAAAAGATTGTTTGGGAGTTTGCAATTTTAGCATATTTTTTGTTGTAGAGTGAGGAAAATAAGATTTAGAAGTTGAATGGAATTTTATTCCATTTGCGTCAGATTGGATCAATTAAGTATTCAAATCAACAACAAAAATAGGTTAAATCAATTTATTTCTCAGAGTTGCAAAAACTAAGCATATAAATAAGATTTTACGAGGTAATTTCAATAAGTTTTTGAAACAAAAAAGTGGACCTTCTGTTACTTATTCGTAATCACCAAGTCATTTTGCTAGGCTGTATATAGATGAATTTTGGAATAATTTAATTATGCCAATTGATTAATTTGTTTTGGAATTAAATTTTGACGTATGTTAATCTTGCAAAGTTGAATTGTACCGAAAGTTAAATATACCGAGCACAGATTGTGTTAAATAATGGGATGAAGTCGCAAGCTGATTAATATTGATGTCGCCCCCATGTTTACCGTATAAAATGTATCCTTTACACAACTGGGTTCATAACCAACAACAATATTTTAAACAAATTTCTAGCACGAAGAGAATAATTTGATTTAAACCCTTAAACCGGTACTGGATTAACAAACAAATAAAGAAAGTTAAACCTTTTTCATGTTTCTCGTTGAACAAACTAATAAAACAACTAATTAATAATTACAAGATGACAATAGTTATTTAAAAGTAAATTAATATTTAAGTACCTATAATTGCTGGTCACCCAGACGTCAAGTGCTTCGGCGCCTTTGTAAGTATTTATTAACTCGAAATTTGCTTTAAAGGCGCCTAGTTGGTAATTTGGAGGCGTCGGCACCGCGGCGTTGGTAAAACCGCGAAATACGACCTGTGATGCAGACGCACTTTCTTCAACGCTGACTTGCTTTTCCGCAAAAAATTGTTCCAAATTACAACAATTTATCGACGAAACAAACAACAAGAAGTACACTAAATTGTAAAACATTTTTTAAATTGTCAATCAGGGGATTTATTAATCACCTAGCACATTTAACTAACTCGTCAATTTTCTCATCACTTATGACGCAAACACGTAAAATTAGTTGTATGAACGCATATACTAAATTATACCTGTTTATTCGGAAAAGTCAAGGTAAACACCTGTTCCGATTCTGTAAGGAGGTGGTAAAAAACCCAATTTGTCATAAACTTCCTAAAAAGTGATGCTATTACCTATCGATGATTATTTACATGTAATTATCGAAATTGGAAAGTTTGACACCAAAATTAAAAAATTCGCGTCGACTTTAATTATTCATCAAAGTTCAATAACTTTTTATGCAATACAATATACTTCATTTACATGAATTTTGCATACCTAACAATACATTTTACTTTAATTACTTTTTTCAATACTTTTTATTTCAATTACAATTAAAAATTAATTACTTTGTAATTGCTTACAAGCGTTTATTCGAATCCGAATTTACAGCGAAACTTTTAAGAGGCGATGCTAAAAGCTCCCGTTCGAGAGCTTTTTAAAAGCATACTGGAACCTGGAAGCGTCGTGACGCTGTAACTGACACATGCGCCTTAATATTTAAACACGAAGATAAACTGGTTGGGTTACAATGTAGCTCTTACCTACATAATCATTCAAATTAACAAGTATACAAAGTAAAGTTTCTTTGTCACGCACTTTTCTGCGACTACCCCATAATCAGATTAATTGAAATTTTAATTTACGCATTCTAAAACGAAGTTTACTAGATTTAATTAAAATACGTTTCAACAAATTGAGATGAATTTTATTGTTTATACATAATTTGAACGAAGTGAATTAAATAAAAAAGAAAAACCATGTTGCTATTTACCTTACAAAAGGAAGTCGAGTTGAGCGCGAACGGTGGAAAATAAAATCCATCTGGTTCAAATTTATGATTAGTTTGATAGATTCTTTACACTACAGCCGCTTTGTAATCAAGTTAAATTTTGTGACTAACAAATTTAAATTTGTCTCTCGTAAAGTTTTCCACGATTTTGAGATGGAAGAAAATTGATGTGTCTAATTAACACGAGTAAATGGGCTTTAAATAAAAATTTACTTTTCCAATAATAAAATAACTGTAGGGAAAATGGGCTAAATTTTATTTACACTATCTGGAAAACATCAATTGAAATAAATTAAGAAAGTTTACGAATCCAGTCTTTTTCAACTCGAGGCGTAGCACCATATAAACCGAACTTATTGCTATCCTTTTAGCTTGTTAGTGCTTTTTGGCGAGGGATACAAGCTTTAGAAATAAGTCAGATACTGCTATCACGTCTCTCAAAGAACGCTGTAAAAGCTCAGACCAGAATAAAGTTTGTATGTTACATTTAAAGCTAGCAATCACCAAAGTTGTTGAAACTGGGTTTATTTTGATTTGACGATACAACCCTTATCTTGCAGCGTTAAAGTTAATTGTATTTAATTTCTTATAACTTCAATGTTTTCTTAGTTAGCCACAATAAAATCTTTGTTTCAAAGATGTTCCAAAAATATGGTAGATAATAATTGAAAGTAACCTCATATTAAAATATAGAAGAGAAGATGGAAAATAATTTCGTAGTTGTGGAAAATTTGTTCCAATATCTTGATAAATATCACAAAAATAAAATGGACGACATAAAAAAATATCGAATCAAACATAGCAGATTTGTATCGTTCAAGTGACATTAGAGAAGAAAGTATAGCCGACGAATCCCAACATGAAGTGGACATAAAAGATATACAATTCGATTTGGAAGAACTGCATCATTCAATTGATATAAAAGAGAACATCAATGAACACGATCGATGAAAAAATACTGATACAACAAAATGTTATTTTTAAATTCTACAGTTATTTCCAGAGTTATGCCCAATTCATGTTATTCAATTTATAACTGTCTAAACGACATTAACCCTCGTGTTCCTGGGTACTTTTTTTGACTTTGCTGTCGAAAAGACTTTCATTTCTTTATTAGTTCAAATTTTTCAGATTTACGTTTCCGCGGAAAACACGCGGTGTATTGGTTTTATTTTCTTGAGCTGAGTTTCTATATGCATTTTTCCAGAAGCTGATTTGAAAGTACCATCAGGCACACTTAATTCTTACTTTTTGAAATGTTATGTACTATTTTTTACATTGTATTCAAATTTGAATATTATATTTGTCCAATTATGCAGGAAACGAGTGGCATTTTTATACAAGTACTAAGCTAATTAATTAATGTAATTAACAAACTTTGTAAATAACAATTTGATTATAAATGGCGTAATATGATATAATTACACTTTAAAAATATAAATAATTGCTGCAAAACCCTAATAATTGCAAAAAACAGTACAGAAAACAATGAATGATGTAAAAATTATGCCAGTAAAAATTATATAACATAATATGTTACTTTTTCATACGGGAACATGAGGGTTAACCGTATAAAAATGGGGGTAATTTGGATTTCCATATTGGGCAGCAGATTCAAATTTCTTGGACTGAGTGAATTGATTTATAATTTCTTACATCAATGTAGTTCTCAGGAGGTAATTCTACCTATGTGTAAAACACCAAAACCTTTCTAACATCTCTTCGATTTATTAAATATTTGGTTCGGTTTAGTATATCACTTTTCCTGTTGGTTAATACCCATTTTCACCAACATTTATTTAAGAATTTTCTAGTAAAGACTTCCTTAGCTATTATGTATTCCATAAATTTGATTGGTCAAATTTGACATAGTCTTGACATAAGAATAAACTCTTATGTCAAATTTATTCAATCAAATTTATGGAATACTGACTAAGGAATTCTTTACTAAGTAGTAAATTCTTAAATAAAATGTTGGTGAAAACGGGCATTAGTCATTGTGATTTTACTTCCAATTACTTGTCTGTCCATTTTTCTTTGTAAAATACTAATACAGTCAAAACTCTCTAAATCGAATTCTCATAAAAAAGGCATAAAAAATCTCAAAAAAGGCGCCTATAAAGGCACGAAAAATGGCCTAAAAAGGCATTAAAAATGGCAATTAGATAAAAAAAAAGGCATGAAAAAAGTGCAAAAAAACATTTAATACAGCTTACCTTAACAACATTTAAAACACAGGGACGTGCCCAGCCAACTTTTTTTTGGGGGGGGGGGGGGAATTTGCCAACTTAATTAATTCAAAATTGCCAACTCTTTGTAATTGTCTATTTTTCCTATTATAGGTTTAGCAGCTTTTGCCAACTTGACCAAATTTTGAATGATTTTGCCAACTTTTTCCAATTTCCTAAATTATTGGGGGGAGGGGGCATCCCCCCGTAGGCACGACCCTGTTTAATATCTACCTAACCAAACTTAACTAAAAATTATTCGTGAAAACAAAAAACCCAAGGAGTACGTGATCGGTAACTAATACCTAAGTACTGATAAAAGTAATAAGCAACATCAGCAAAATCAGCAAAATGCTAAAGTTTCACATCGCGATTTCCTTATGATTCAAGTTAATGTAATAAATTCTTTACTTTGTCGGTTTAACAATAAATTCTTTAAAAGTAAAATTTTAATTTCTGAGTTTGTTAAAAAGAAGTTTTTCAAGGTACTCTGAAAATTAGACAAAAAAGGCTTCAAATAGGCTTCAAATAGGCACGAAAATGCAAAAATGGCAAAAAAAAAGGCATAAAAAAACTTGGTACCAAATGGTCACATTTTTCATAAATCGTGCACATTTTAAGAAAATTTCACATTCCCGTCAATATTAAAGTTAGTCATAATAGACTAAAATCCGCTCTCTACGTCATAATGTATAAAATTTGTTCGAATTAGGGGGAGTTCGAATTAGAGAGTAAGAATTGCATTGTAAGTTAATTGGACGTGCCAATAAATAATTCAATTTAGAGAATAATTCGAATTAAAGAGAGGTCGATTTAGAAAGTTTTGACTGTAACAACGTTTTATTTAACAATTTTAAATTTCATCCTCCGTTTTGGAGTTGTTCCATGAACTGTTGAGTTTGACGGTTGCAGCGTCATTTGTGTTGTTGTTTTTGACACACCAGAAATCTTAACCTTCAAACGTTCTTTCTTGGAGGTTACGAATTACTTTGGGAAGATTTTCTATTTTCTGGATGATCCAGTTTTGCTTTGTGTCATCCACAATCAGCTCTCTCACTGGTCCAGTAGCTATCAGTTCGCGTTAACGTCGGTCAAGTGTCATCTGTTAATTTTCAACAAGAACTTCAATCTTCACCTTCAAAGCCGTAAGTTATCTTTCGACTGAACAAGAGCGTTTGTCGCCAACAAGTTTGTAAACTTACTAGAGCTTCACGAAAGTAATATTTTATCATTTCCAATTCGTGTATTATACCCACGTGTCATTTTGGCTTTTATATTTCATTCTTGGTTAACCAGTAGAGGTTATTATTGTGGGAGCTTGTTTATTTTCGGTGGGAGCACTTTTTGACACCGCATATTCATTTATACATTGCAATTATTGGAATTCTGACTGATGTTAATCATTATTTTTTATTTATCAATTTTACCATCATCAGCTCTTCCGCAAAGAATTGAGGGCTAGTTTGCAACATCGTGGCTACATAAGCTGGAGAGCTTCTCTCCGGATTGCGACAGAATCTGGATCCTTGTCTTGGGCAACCCTCTCATTAGGGGTTGCGTCACAGAGGGTAGTTTGTGTATCAGTATTTCACCAAACTACCTGAACTACTAGCAACGGGCGTTTATATCACTAATTACTCCTGTTAAATTCTTCATTTAGATTATAGATTTCACTAACAAATACAAGGACACAAGAAGAGCCATAAATGAAAAAAATAGATGTTACATTGGGAATCAACGTTGCTTTATCTCTAAAAGACTTACGGAAATTTTGCAGCAAGGGGACAACAAATTTAAAATTTTGAAGTTAATTTAGCATGAGACGATCGGAGCATAATGGTCAAGCGAGTTGACTTCATAGTCAACATAGTCATATTAGCGTTCATACGCTAAATACCCGGTTCGACTCTGGGTGAAGTAAGAACTTTATTCTCCTCCAAGTTTGGGATTCTTCGTTGGGTTTTCTCCTTTTTGTAGGTAAAAAATGTAAAATGCTAACAAAACCAAACGCCAATTCGACGAGGTTGCTAGTTAGGAATCGAAACAACGTCGTACGACGTTTCAAACCGACTATAGAGATTGAGAGTTAATTTAACGCAATAAAATTCAATTATATTTTAGTAAACTTTCGTAGTCCAAATAAGGAAGCTGAATAATTGATCAGCTTGCAGACAATCCTGGTAAGTTTAAATTTTGGCAAACTTGTGTAAATTATTAATTGCCGGAAAGAATCTTCTATAAAGATCTCCTATAATAACCCCTATGCACTTCTCGACCAATTGTAAAAAATATATTACCTTTTCTGTCTTCGAGGTGAACTTCAGATGATGAAGAACTACTTTAAGACATTTTTAAAGGCAGTAAAAAGTGTTCAAATTATTTGAAATGCCTAATCTATTTATGTACAGAATTTTATTCTCCTAAATTTGGTCCAATCGGTAATTTTCCATAAAAGTAAAAAATTACGCACGTTGTAAGGGAAAAACCAGGTTGGAGGCTAAAATACCCAAATAAGGGAAAGAATCGACGTTGTTTTTCTCTATAGTACTACTACTATAGGAAATTTTTCCCATGATATCTCCTACCCACTTCTTCCTTAATTGTGAAACATAAACACTACCCTCTAAGACGCAACCCCTAATGAGAGGGTTGACCAAAACAGAGACCAAAGTCTCTCGCAATCTGGAGAGTATAATGTCCAGTTTGTATAACCACGATGTTATAAACTAGCCCTTGATTCGTTGCGGAAACGATGGTGAAACGAAAAATAACAGTAGTTTGGGGATCTCAAATAAAACTCAATTGATCGTAAATTGCTTTAATTGACAAAAATAATTGAGAGATGTAATCACAGTTACAATAATTGCAATGTAATATGACTGTACAAATGAAAATACGGTGTCAAACATTGTTTCCACCTATTCAACAAGTTTCCGCACATAGTAACCTCTATGGATTACCCAAAAATGAAATACAAAAGCCAAAATGACACGTCGAACGTCAATGTACACGAATAGGAAAATATGAATATGTACTTACTTGAGCTCTTATAAGTTTACAACTTAAATGAAGACGTGCGGATTTACGTATTAAATATTGAAACTTGCACTGCCTGCTCCTTCTTCATATAGTGTGTAAAAACTTCATGTTCTGTACGTGATTCGAACAGTATTTCAGAAATTCAGAAGCGATTGACATTATAATTGACGACAATCAGATAATCACACATTAATAAATTACAACTCTGCAGTTTTATGTGCATGTAGTATGTACATAGGTAATAATATAAGAATAAAAGTGTGGTTCAATACCAAAAAAATTCCCTGGTGAGCATCCAGATATCAACAATTCGAAGGAATAAGTAAGGTTAAATGTACTTTACAAAATCGGTGGTTTAAAGTATGAAAGAATTAACTCATGATTTAGAAGCTCATCATCGTTTGTACAAGAGTTTGACGTGAACCTAAGTTAACCCTTGAGCTATTTTGCACTCTGATTTAACTTACAAATGTATAATTGGGCCTCGTCCAAAGTTTTTTTATCGAGATGCTCCCTTAAAGCAATCGTAACCTTAGATCATATATACTTAGGTTAGATAGGACATAGACCCATTTGTTGTGATGCAAAGAAAATGCAATAAAGTTTGTTTTCCTTTTATAGTATATCGCAGGTTGCATACCCTCCAGTGCAACATGACATTTCAATCTTTTTCAACCAGCTTAGCAAACAAGTAATTTAACAAAAAAATTAAAGATTTTATTAATATTTAAATAAAAATTAATAAATTACAAACTTTATAGATAGTATTTATTAAGGTGGCCGATATCTTTAGGGATTATCTACTTAACTAAAATTTATGTAACAACGATTACAATTAAATAATTATTCTATTGCTACAGATACGAAAATTTTATAGGTTGTTCCATTAAAGAGTAGTACTATTATTATTTATTATTTATCTGTGATGGCAGTCAAGTTTGTGACTTTGTTTTGAGTAAAAATTTACAATTTACAATAAAAATATCATCAACGTGTATCTTTAGTTGCAGCCGTTGTAGGGGCTAATCAAAAGGAAAACAAACCCCACCACAATATTTTGTGCATCACAACAAACCGTCACAGGTATACGGCATGTCCTATCTAGTAATAGATGATCGAAGATCGTAACCGTAATTTATTATTTGCATTTGGGGTTATGCGTCCAGCATAATTTTTCACAGATAACTGCTAAAGAAGTACCTAGGTTAAAGAACCAAAGAAATCCTGTCTCTAGATGCTAAAAATAAAGGCTAGCCGTCCTCTCAACAAATATTTAGCAATATCAGGTAAAATGTGATGAAATTGGTGAGAAACTGGGTAGTCTGAGGAGTAGGAAGTACCATCTAGGTCAGGGAATATTTTTTGGTTACCTAACTTTATTTGGTGCTTGGATTTCACGTTAAACTAAAAGAAAGCAAAATACGTTCTAAATGAACTTCGAAATTATTCCGTGTGGTGGCGTTTTGTTAATGTAAAACGCGAATAGAGTTTATTCTTCCTTAATCGTCTTAGCGGTAAAAAATAATAAATAACAATAAATCATGATAAAATGTTCCGTTTAAACATTATTATTTATTACCTACTAATTTCTTTTTATTCAATAATTTCCGAGGCTCTTAGCTACGGCGCTGCGTAACACTACAGTTCCATTACTGTACGAATAAAGCTGATCACATGGATGAAACATTTTATATTTTTTAATTTTTGCCTTCATACGAGGAAAAAAATGCCCCTTTTTTGTTTAATATTTTCTAGCTTCTTAGTGCAAGAAAACTTTGCACTCCCTTTAGGTTAATTTGAAATGCATCGATACACCGTCCTTTATTTCTTGTTATAGTTGATTTTGTCATTTTCAACAACAATGTATTGAAATAAATTTTGATTTCAATTAAATCAAAGTCACTGTTTAATTTAATTTGGTAATAACTGCATTTGACGCTTTTGTAATGAAACGGTGTTGGAAAAGCGAGGATATTATTGGAAATACAAAGTAGTATGAGCATATCCACTTTAGTTTAATATTGTGAAGCCAATATTAGGAAATTGTTATTCATTCTAAGGCAATGTTGTTAGACCTAGAGAAGGCAGAAAACTATTGAATTTACTGTGGGTTCAAACTCGATCCTGCATTTAAATGTGTTATCAATGAAATTCATTTAACATCTCTCTTACTAATTATACAATCTACAAAGAAGTTCATTAGAGTAATTACTTCGAAAATCTTTTGTTCAAATTCTACAAGTGGAATCTTCGCCTGGAAAAATATTTTAAAATCGGTATGAGTATAAGTAAAACTAGAAACACATCTGCTTCTATTGTGGCTAACTTTCTTTTATAAAAAATTCATCAATATTTGCTTTTCAAACTTTAACGAAAACATTTTTGAGTTATATTCTTTGTGTAAATCTAGGTTACATAAGCTGCACATAATTTTATGTTTGCTTTCGATCCTTTTATATCAACGAAGTCAAATATTTCGGCGTAACGGAGGCCGATCAAGTTTTAATTAATAAAAATTATGGAAACAAATCATTATTAGCCAAATAATATCTCGAAAAGCGAATAAAAAATTTATTGAAACAATGGGGGAAAAATGCTCGCAGAAAAGTTTCGATTTATTATTCCTGCTCCTGCACTTATCTTTTTTCAAAATTTCTCTTGCGAAAGTAAATCATACACAGCATGTTGGTACATAATAAAAATTAACCTACCAATTTTAGAACATAACGCAACAATAAAGTTGTGAAATAAATAAAGCTGTACAATAAATAAGCTGTACATACAATGCAACAATAAAATTTAATAATGTAGAAGTTAAATTATATTACTGTAGAGTTGATCAAAACAATGGACATCGAAGCTCATTAACAAAGTAATTAATACCAACGGCAAAGCAATATTTTTCGTGCCTAAAAATATATCTTTCAGGTGCTCAAAAGTTTTTATTTTTATTTTAATAGCAGATAAAGTTTGAAATGTTGGTATAATTTAAAGCAAAATGTTTTAATTACCTTCAATTTTTGGATGTGTTCGAGTTGACAAGGAGAGGAGGAGATGGATAAAAGTTAATAAAATAATTCGAGAGCTTTCGAATTGAACCGTTAGATAAATCAACCAGAGAATACCCAATCAATTTAAAAAATTGAGTTTAATTAAACACGTTCGTACCCGAATATGACTTTACAACGCAGGTACGAGAATAAATTTGCAAGTTAACCGATGGATTTTCAAATTTCTTGATATTGGCGTGAGTCGAGTGGGGAAACTGATAGTAAAATAAAATAAACGTATTTTATTTGAATACGGTTATATGGTTTGGTCATCAGATGAAAAGAAGTGAAAAATTGTGGAGATAAATTGTCGATAATGGACCGAAATAGATCACCGAGTTATAGAAAAAACTTCCTCTTCTGAACTGACCCGACATTGTCGCATTGGTTGGTTTAGTTTAATTATACCATTCGATCAAGTTTGACACTTTAATTTTGTTAAGTAATATAAAAATTTGATGAAAAAAATACCGCGATTTCTGTAAATAGGAGCGCTAGTAAAGGAAGGAAGGAACATAAAGATAAACTTAAATCCATCTCGTCATTTATAATATGTGATTGATATGCCTTTGACTCGCATAAAGTTTTTAAACTCCTATTAAAACCTATAATTACAATTTAATCTAAGAATCGAAAGAGAACAAATTCATTACAATATTACATCATAAAACCAACGTAAGAAGATATGAAATAAATGAATGGATTAATGAGATTCCCATTGTTCTACTGCTTTTTAGAAAAAAAAGCAATTTTAATGCCTTTTAAGACTCATTGTTCAGTCAATTTGGTGAAAATTGATTTTAAATCCTTTTATTAACTTGTGTGTGCTTATATTACAGTATTTAATGAGAATATAGTTAATCTATTCATGCACGTCATTTCAACTAATAAACATAATGTTAAATAAAATTATTAGCCTTAAATTGACTGAACAGTAATTCATTGTTAAATGACTATTTAGCTACACATAAACAAAAGTAAATACTTACAAGGATAACCATATAATGACAAGCTCCTTCCTTCCATTTCATAAGATGGTTTTCAATCCAACAAAGCATTCAACGAAGGTTAATCACGCTTTCTAACGAAGATAATGGTAATAGAGAAAGATTTCTTCACCAAAGTATTGCAGATACTGTAACAAACCATATGGCATCGTGATGTCACAGTACACAAAGACGTAAGTGTTTATTATTAATAATTCAAAATTTATTGATTGATAATATCTGATTTTATAAATAATGTAATAATAAATTCAGTAAAGAAATTTTATACATAAATCCAATGAATATATTGTTTCCGTAATGGTATAAAATTTTCATAAGTGCAGTAAATTTTTATCTATTGCTTGAAATCATTGATTCAATGAGAATTTTTCTCAATCCTTTGATTCACTGCAAACACTAAAATGCAAATGGTTGAAGTTTAAGATGTAAATCCGAATAAATTGTTCCAAATTATCATCCAAATCATGTCGAGTCGACAACATCAAGATATCAATTGAGTCGGTCGCAATATTTACCTTTACCTTGATCGATTACATTGAATAAAGTTTCATTTTGAAACCAACAAAAATATGGTTATGAAGTAATAGATAATAAAAAAATAAATTGAATGATAATTCCGCAAGTAATATATCTGCATAATGGAAAATAATGATTCTTGTACCTTTCACACACTGCATAGTTAATGATCATTATAAGGATCTCTTCAGATGAAAGTTTAGTCTGACGAAGCTATTAGAAAAATAAAATTAAAACGGAACACCAAAAGTAAAAAATAGTCGCTGATAAATTGACGTTATCAACATTTAACCACCAATGCTAGTAACTTTGATTTAGAAACGAAGTACAGAGTGGTGCAAAATAAACGTTCAATAGAAAAATCGCAATGCAAAACGTCTAAATTTGTTTGCAACTCATTCATTCGTTTGTTAGTTAAATATTGTTTTAGTGCGGCCTTCAGGCCGCACAATCTGCCCAATCTAATATGCTGATAACCTTGAAGCGGAACGAAATTGACATATTTGCTCGCGGCAGACTAAATCTGCAAAAATTTGGCAAAATATTGTAGCCACACACATATTTACTCAAAATTCCTTAACGAAATACAATTAAACGTTATAATGCTGAGATATTATCTACTTACTTATGTACATTACCGTTGCTGGGATTTACAAAAATATTCTCACATAAAATTACTGGTGAGTCATCAATCATCATAATTCATAAATATATAAATTCATAATACCAATTTCTAGGTTTAATACCGCACACAAGAATTATATGGAAAGGTCCTGGTTAAGATGAAATAAAATTAGAACCAAGCATGATAATATCCTTAAATTTGAAACCTGAAGTTTGGGGCCCCTATTATATCGGGTGCCATGAGCAGGTCAACGTAGAATGTAGACTTGAACCTGGTTGTTGGTAAACTTAAAACAAGTACTTCGGGGTCCTCAAAAAAGCTAGATCCACTACTGTATGGTGCAAAAAATACAGAATACAAATTAAATTAACAAAACAACAGTGTTTTTATATTCATTTAATCTTATTTTAAAATTATGTTTCATGTTCCACACAAAAAATTTTCAAGGAATCCTTATGATGTATCAGGTACAAATATTAATTATCGCTGAATCATCATCACTATTTGTGTATAATAGCATCTAACGAGATTCTCATAATAGAATCACTTGGATGTTCAAATTTTAATTACGCAATTAGTCTACCACACTGGATCGCAGTCAAGCACCACAATGTTTTATATAACATTTTTTGTTTTGTGGTTCAGATTCACGTCAAACTGTAGATCATTTACATGTAATACAAAAATTTAAACTAAATTTCGCAAACCATGTTGAATTGAATTTAATAAATAATGTAATTATATTTCTTGAATTTTTTGTGAAAAAGCTTTTTGAAATTAAATTCGTTGGCCTATGTTTCCTCTACTTCTTGAGAATATAAAGACGAATTACTTAACGTGACTTCCAAGCAAAGCAAGGCACATAAAATATCGTTGGTTTTATAGTACTAAGTGTTTTTATTATTTATATATGTATTTCCTTCTCAAGTGCTGAAATTTTGTAAAATTATTATCATGCGAAATTTTTCAAAATGTTAGTTCTTCTAATTTATTGCGTACTTTCGGATTAACTCAAAAATGTACTTTTCGGGAATATTTCACTAAACAAAATTAAAAAATATTATTGTATTTAAAAAAATAAGGTTTTCTCAAACAACTTTCAAAATTATGTCTACCCCTCAGGAAGTCTGCTGTATAAAACGAGCATGATTAACTCGAGCCGATTAGATGGAGATGGTTAGAGATTTAACTTCTTTGAACAAAACGAAAATGTTATCCCTAATTCTTTGAGTTATTTAGTTTATATTGAATAAAGCTAGCATCCCTAATTAGTATGTTATCCTGAAGGATCAAGTAAATTTTCAAAACGCCTAAATAGAACCAGCTATTTTCGAAAACCAATGTGCAAAATAAATTCTGCAGAAATTCTTTCATCTTTAAATATTTATTTCTACCAGACTTACATCTCAAATAATATTCAAATTTATGCTAAGGGCAGTTTCTTATTAAGATTAATGTAAATAAATGAGAAGTAATTTAATTGAAATTGTCGAATGCACGAATTTGTTGGCCTTTTAGAAATATTTTCTTATTTAAAATTATTAACTGAAAGTGACATTCTTGCTTTATGCACAAATAATAATATAAAGGAAATTTCAGGAAAAGACATTAAGAAGTTCATTATTTTGTTATTTATTACAGATATATTAAAATTTATAACAAGGTTACAATTGAGCTAAATTTGTTTATGTAAATTTGACAAAAAGAGTATAAAAGCACTTAGCTGCAGTGAATGGTTATTCAATATTTTTAAAAAACTTTTACTTAATACATTTTATTACTATACATTTTGATATGGAAATGAGATCATCTATTATGTCAATTTATTATAAATTTACATGATAATGGTATACTAAAATATGAACCAAGTGCGAATATGTGTATTCTTGAAAGTATTTGCTTGCAGTAATTATAGCCTCTGAAGTCGAAAGCATTTTCCTACTTGAAAATTGGAAGTGAAAATTTTGATCGTGAATATTGATCTGGAGCATCAGGTTCAAGTAACCCATCTGGACACCACATGTGATAAGTTTGAGTGTTTGAGGAATGGGGGAAAACAAACTAAAATTGGGATAGCTAAATTATGTATTAGTGCAGGCGCTGAGAGACATCCCATTTGAAAAAACCGCTGACCGCATTCTGATTGAAGATTTAAGTTAAGAAAGACTTAAATAATAAAATTTTGGATGTTGCCGGACGAAATTAGTGCCAAAACAAAAAAATAATAGGTGGCGCTATATGAAATCATCGAAAAACAATAAAAATTGTTGCTTTAATATTTTAGATTTTGCTCAAACTTTGTGGAAATGTTCTTTAGGCTTCCAACGACCAAAATCCATAAGGATTTAATTTTAGTACGCGCCATTTCCGCTCCACGCAAAATCAAGCAATTGAAAAGTCGTATTTTTGTGCTTTGCTGTTTTAGCTGTAAAAATTTTTCTATTAGAGATATTTTCGCGACCAAGGTGGCAGTTTAAAGCTGAAAGGCGGTAGTTTCTAAAAGAAATATAAAAATGTTGATAATTTATATACCTGAATCATAACATGGTATTGAAAATACGTGTATTTTATCGATTTCTTATGATTTTCAATTGGCTCCAGTGTCTGCGCTGTTGAATGTAAAGTTTTAACCATTCTCAGATATCAAAGTGCACATATCGTAAGAGAATAGAAAATTAAAATAGTTTGGTTCAATCAACTCGTTATGAAAAAAATTTTTCTTTTGAAATTGTTTTAAAATTTTGAAATTTTAAAAAATTTTATATTTCAGGTTACAATTTGGACGTGTTTGATAAGAGACAAAATATTGAGATTTACAGGATACTTAGTTCTTACCCTTAACTTCAAAAAGTTCAAGGTCAAAGGGTTCAAATATGTGCGGCGTGCACAGTGTGCCCATGACCATTGATTGCAAAATTTGGTTTACGGTTTTTGCATACGGAATGTCTCGTGGTACGCGGTCAAAAAAATTAACTAGAATTAAATAGGCTCTAAATTTAAAATCAATTTTGTTTATTTTGCATTCAAACCTACTACACTTTCAAGTAAATCTATAACAGTTTTCTTGTGGACAAAACAAGGTCCAGAAAGTCTTAATATTTTATCAGTAAAATTAATTTTTTAGTTTGTAAGTCTTCGTGGTTACTTTATTAATACTTATTTTTACACAATTAATTTGTTCGCGGAAAACTACTCAGGCTAGTATAAAAATATACACCAAAATAAGAAAAAAAAACACATAATAAATGAACAAATCGCTATATTTTTTGCTTCTTTTTAAACGCCTGTACATCCGCGAGATGAGGAAATACTTCAAAGAACTTTGAAGTTTTTTACAGTTAAGGGTAAGAAATATGTATACTGTAATTTTCAAATTTTTATCTCTTATCAAACACGTCCAAATTGTAAGCTGAAATATACAATTTTTTAAAATTTCAAAATTTCAAACAATTTCAAAAGAAAAATTTTTTTCATAACGAGTTGATTGAACCAAACTATTTTAATTTTCTATTCTCTTACGATATGTGCACTTTGATATCTGAGAATGGTTAAAACTTTACATTCAACAGCGCAGACACTGGAGCCAATTGAAAATCATAAAAATGTTATGATTCAGGTATATAAATTATGAACATTTTTGTATTTTTTTTAGAAACTACCGTCTTTCAGCTTTAAAATTCCACCTTGGTCGCGTAGATATCTCTAATAGAAAAATTTTTACAGCTAAAACAGCAAAGCACAAAAATACGACTTTTCAATTGCTTGATTTTGCGTGGAGCGGAAATGGCGCGTACTAAAATTAAATCCTTATGGATTTTGGTCGTTGGAAGCCTAAAGAACATTTTCACAAAGTTTGAGCAAAATCTAAAATATGGGTGTTTTTTTAGCTGCATGAGAACTTTCAATAGGGATAACAATTGAATCAAGATTGCTATGGAAACAGTTTTTTGACATTTGTGTTTAGCAAGGTTTGGCATTTGATAATGCATAGATTGACCATTGAACAACGCTACCAAATTGGGCTCACAACCAATTGGAAGTGGATCCATTTTTTTACCGTAAAATTTTGTTCAGTGACGAGGCACATTTCTGGTTAAATGGGTATGTGAACAAACAAAATTGCCGTATATGGAGTGAGACCAATCCGGGACATTATCTTGAGACTCCATTGCATCCATTAAAATTGACTGTTTGGTGTGGAATACACGTCAACGGCATCATTGGTCCATATGTCTTTCGAAATGAGGAAGGAGCTACCGTTACGGTAAATGGTGTGAGATATCGTCACATGCTCAATACATTTTTGTTTCCAAAACTTCAAGAACTAAACATTGACAACTTATGGTTCCAACAGGATGGTGCTACGTGCCACACAGCCAACGAAACCATCAATTTATTGAAAGGACAATTTGGTGACAACATTATTTCAAAACGTGGTCCTATCAATTGGCCTCCAAGATCGTGTGATTTGACACCTCCAGATTATTTTCTGTGGGGGTATGTTAAATCCATGGTTTATGCTAACAAACCAACAACTCTAGAAGCATTGGAGGCTAATATTCAGCAAGCCATTTATGAAATAAAGCCAGAAATATTGGAAAAAGTGGTCAAAAATTGGACTGAACGGATGCGCTTCGTAACCATTAGTCGTGGTGATCACATGCCGGAAGTCATGTTCAAATCATAAATGCCTTTAACTGTACTTTCATAAAAAAATTATAACCAAAACATTCCGTCAGGTTTTTAATGTTTTATTTCATTTTGAAGTTCTCATGCAGCTAAAAAAACACCCTATAGTAAAGCAACAATTTTTATTGTTTTTCGATGATTTCATATAGCGCCACCTATTATTTTTTTTGGCACTAATTTCGTCCGGCAACATCCAAAATTTTATTATTTAAGTCTTTCTTAACTTAAATCTTCAATCAGAATGCGGTCAGCGGTTTTTTCATACGGGATGTCTCTCAGAAATGAAGTATATGAAGCTATATGAAGTAAAGGAACGTGAAAAAAAATGAGAGTGCATACCAAAAACTCCATAAATAACCATAGTAAATACAATTATATAAGAGAAGAAGGAAGATGGATTGGAACACTGATCTCAGCACTTTTCGACCTTGGCCACCCACGTTTAGCACCAATATCGTCAGCTCTTCTCTATCTCCTCCCTATCAAGCTAAGGTGAAAAAACCTAATCGATTTTCCCAAAGTTGTGTAATTCGTTAGAATAGGTTTCTTGTTATTATGTGCTTATTTCATCAAGGACTCTCATTCAAAGGCATATCCTACCAACTGTAGACCGTCGGTGAAGCCAATTGTTGATCTTGACAAATGCAAAATTTAACTTTCTACTTTGTCTAAATCTAGCTTAGCATTATTCTGATATACATTTTGTTATCTCTGTCTTCACAGTCACATGGAAAGGATAAATGTGGGGGCCAGACTAAACCCTTTCCTTTCGTCAATAAATGCATCGTTCGTCTGTGACTGTTTACTTATATCACATTTACCCCAAAAACTTCTTCCCTCAAATTCCTATAATAAAATCAATCAGAATCGTTTCTGAAAGTTTTCCGAAGGCACGGCTAGACTAAACGATAATTTGATGCATCGATCTGGTGCTGGTCTTGTCACAATAAAAATTGTTTTAGTTCGAAACTGCGATAGACAAAAAATTAAAATTAGGTGAATAACTAAAGAAAACAAAGAGGAATGATATAAGTTATGGTGGAGAGGTAATCCACTTTGATTTAATATCCATAAATTAAGCAGAGAAATATCTAAAAATGTAAGTAATAAATCATGGCTTTAGAAAAATCAGCTCTCCCGAGAGCTTTAACCTTTGTAAATTATAGGATTTTGTCTATAGTATTCGCAGATTTTTAGTGTCCTTTGTGGATTCATTATATGTATGTTATAATAAATCAGGATTAGTGTCCAACAAATTTAACTTGGCGAATAGCAGTTTTTAATCGTTGTGATTGTTTGGTGTAATTATTTCACGTTTCATAATTTACATTAATTTTTGAACCATACTCTGCTTTACAAAATCAATGCTGTCATGAATAATGAACGAGAGAAATGTAAAAGGAGATTTCAAAAAAATAGTACAAAAATTACAGCGCGTGGCTTTAGGATGTGGTTTTCTGTTTTATTTTGTGCTTCTTCATATAAAAGACTGGCATTTAACTTGCTGCAAGATTTCCAGCAGAGCTGTTGATGTACAAAACCGTCGTGATTTCTCATATATATTCCGCGGTTTTCGAGAGCGTCAGCCGTGAAATCAGACTTCAATTTCCGGCAGCGCTTTACTTCCTACTTAAGCAAAGACTACTTTCTTTTACGTACATCTTTTTACGACTTCTAAATTACAAAACAAATTACAGACGTATAATTGTGTCTCTTTTGCACTTTTTGTGTTGCGAGGTGCAAGAAAACTACATTAAAAATTTAATATAAAAGTGGGAATTCCTAAAAGTTTTCAAATGTAGCCGGAAAGAGTGGAAAACAAATTGTACAATTTTTTGAATAGGCAACCACACCTTCGTGTGCAATTAGGGGCTGCATAAAAAGATTATTTCAAAAAAATTTTATTCCATATTGCACTCTCAAAATGCTAAAATGACGATTTCATATTATGATTATTATTCACATATGCTAACGCTAAACTATAATTTTATTAATTATATACGTTGCTATTGGAAACCGGGGTTAGAACTATCGGGATAATTGAACCCCTCATAATATCGATCTTCTATTATTTGCAAACTTGGTACATATTGAGAATTATGTTCCTGTTACAGATTACCTGATCGGTTAGTCAATTATATTCAAACATTCTATGGTAATTTTGAGATTATTCCATTCGACAATAAATTAATGAGCCTTAATCCCTTCTGGAATAGTTATAACTAAGTCTACGTGTCTCCATTACCTCAACTAATTTGGAGTTTACTTAAAAATGTTACTAACATGACGGATATAAAAAGTTTGGCCTAAATAGTTTTTGATGTTGAAATATTTATAAGAATTCCACCCCACGTAGATCCAAAAAAAAACTAAACAATTTCAGGCGGTTATCTTTTATCGTGTCAACGTTCACTTGTTTATTATTTACACAACTGTAAGGAGCTTCTTTTAAAAGCTTTATATTTAACATGATCAAAAAAAAGCTATACGATTACGATTTAAGCGTAACCCAAAAACGTGGAGCTAAAAAAACACACGAAAATGAAATTATTGTTAATAACCCTTAACGGCAAAGCCTTATTGATACAACAAGAAAGCTGTTGAGTGTTGATCCAACAATCGCTACGTGAAACCGCTCTAAAAAGCAGTACAATAATTTCATAAAGCGTGAAAATAAAAATTCTCACGATCAAATTCTAAAAACAAATTTGGTTTCTTATTCAAAATTCAATTTTTCTAATTCGAAAATTATAATTCTAATTACATCACTTTAGTTAACCTGCAACTTGCAGAAAATTGCAAAACTTTATTTTGATTTTCCCATGTTAAAATTTTCGTTTTCGATCTCAATTGTATCATATTTTGACATAATCTGACTTCTACGTTACCCCTCTTTATTGTATGGTTAAGGTTTTCATCTTAAAAATTCGATTTCTTGGTTGTCATATTTTGTGACACGTAGCACAATTTTCTTTGCTGGACTATTTTATTATGCTTTAACCAATTTTCGTTTTTGCCTTATTGATCTCGGATTCCTATTTGATCTTTAAGCATTCAATTTAAAATCCTATATATTATGGATGTACATCGGTTTTTCTTAATTTTTGTTTTCGGATTTTGATTTCATCCGCCATACATCTGACAGGAAAGAGCGACATAAAGGATTAAGTTCTGTCTGCAACCTAGCTTTTATAGCTAAGCTATTAAATAATAATGGCATAATAATAATATCCGCATAATGAATTATGTGAATATTTGCTTTAATATGATATACTATGTTTGAAGCATGAGCTTTAGTATGCAACCTCATACAATCGTTATACGCAAGGAAGTATGGATATGCTCACATTTCAAGAAACACGACCTTTTCTGCGGTTTTGAGCAGTAATATTTGTAATAATTATATTAAGTAGCGTTTTGGAAGAACAAAGCACTCATCATATACAACATATGATCGTTTGTTTCATTGTTTTATGCTAAAAAGTTTTAATATCTTAAGAATATCGATACCTCATTCATGAAGACATTCATTCACGCAGTTTCTTGAAAATTAAGCTAGTCGATCGGTGAAGCATCTACTTAGAAACGAATTTTTTAAGTGATTCATTGCAAAATTATAAACTAAGACCTTAACCATTGTGTTACTGGAAAGGTACACATGTAACTATTGCATTTTAGTCTTTTGAATTTTTGCATTTAAATTGTAGATATAGGGACTTGGACCTTGGATGGAGAGCTGGGGGACTTATGGAGAGAGAACGTACCAGTGCTGTCGTGTAAACGGACCGAACCAATTCATGTTAATGCAGATTAGCCACAACCCTTCCAACTTAGGCTGAGCGTTCTCTACAAAGGTCGCTTCTCAGTAACATAAAGGTTAAAATAATAATTTTAAATTATACTAGCCCACTATGGGTGGCATTCAGCCACACTCTACCGTTTAGCTCTGAGAGGCCTCGCATTTTTATATTGATAATATTTTAAATAATTTTACTTCGGCATTTGAAGACCGATAATTGTTTCATTCAAAACCAATTCCAATTTCTTGACGAGCGAGTAAGGACTTTTAGCTTTATAGTGTTATAGCTTACATTTTATGTGACCTTGAAGTTTATGTGATTGTATATTATACAATAACTCAAAACTATTAGCTTTAATATACAATAATAATTGTTGTCAATAATAGCGTAAATAATCCACAGCAGTAGAGTGATGTGATCGCTGGTTGAGTTACTTAGCAGAAATTTTGAGTTCGAATCGCAGACATCACAGAGTTTCTCAACTTGGCCTTCCAGTGGACATCCATACGCTGTGATGAAAAGTTATAGTAAAAACCTCATGAAATATATTGTAAATGGTAAAATTCCGACAGGAATAGAAAGCCCTTGATAGATTGAATAAATTAAGCAATAATTTCTTACTTACTACTGCCAGAGTATTAAACAAGGGAACAAATACACAGCGCCCAATTCCCTCAATAATCCTTGTAATTGCATACAGTCTCACCGTGAATTATTGTTCTGTGTTAAGAGGACTGTATACCTAACTTTTAACGAATATCGATATAGCTCTTTTATTAATCTATGGAATTTAATGCGGTTTGAAGTAAATGATTAGAAAAAAAATCTAGTTTCACGGAAAGTCATTAAGAATTAAAAAAAAAAAAATTTTCATTTTTATTATAATAATTTGTCACTCCAGTGACCTGCAAGTGACTTTCCATGAATATACAAACTATTTTAAATTAAAACTATTTTAAAAATATTTATGTAGGAAGACAAAAACCCCTATATATTTGCTTATTAAGAAAATGCATTTAAATCACCGCGAGGTAGCGACCTCTGGCAAATAATTGTATTTCAAAGATTGGAGGCGTGCGCTATTTCATAGACGTGCATTATGTTAATTTTCTTAGGATAAAATTATGTTGTAGCTGTGTTTAAAACGATACTACATGTAACTTTAAATGTTTTATATCACTAACTTTGTCTAAAATTACTTATTTTAATTTATTTACACATAAGTTAATTAATTTGTCTTTTGCACTTATTTTTTAAAACTTTCCTAATTATTAATTTAACTAAATTTTCCTAATTTAGTTTTTGACCCCTCAACCACAAGTGTTCTTTGTTTTTTCGATCACCACATCGACATTTGTTACTAATAAAAAATCTGTATAAGAATAAAAATAACAACGTAGGGGAGACTCAGACGTATCTTTGATATGCCGACCGAACGGCAAAGAATAATTCGAATTGACACGATAGCTAAATTTTTATCCCTTAAAATGGCAGTAGTACAAAATCCTTTTTGTCTTTTTTTTGTGAAAATTTTTGGTTTGATTCTAGTTCTAACGATAGAGACATATTTGCTAACAATTTTCTAAGAAAATTCAAGTTGATAGGACGATTGGTTCAAGAATTATTTCTAAGTTTGTACTCATAAAACTTGTCAGTAAACTTTTTAACCCTTATGTTACCGAATAGGGGTACCCGGGTACTTTTTTGACTTTGCCGATGTATATCTCAGTTTGTATTTTTCACAGCGTATTGGGACTTTGTGACATCTTATAAAATATAGTTCTAAATAAATTAAAGCAATTTTAAAAGTTTTTCGATTTTTACAAATGCAATTTTTTCGCGATTATAACAGACTATGCCTATATTCCCGAATGGGGTACCCGGGTACCCCTTATTGAAAATCGCATATTATTGACCTAAAAACGGATGATTTTATTGAAAACAAGTGATTTATTTTTTATAATGCAAGTGATAATGCCTACAAAACACTGACAATCTCGAAAAAAGCCCTAAAAAGTATAAATTCGCAAAAATTATGTCGGGGTACCCCATCCGGGTGATATATGTTGTTTTTTTATTCGGTAACAAGGGTTAAAATCTTTTTTTTTTTTAATTATTTTTTTTTTGTAAAAGTAGGGGAGACCGGGCTAGTTGACTAACTTTTTAAGTAGGTCTATATATGTTTATTACATTTACCGAAAATATTTTCTTGATTTTAGATATGTGAGTAGGTCGTATATGTCTTTCTCAATTTAATTTTAAATATTAGATTGCTTCTATTTTGACCAGATAAAATTATTTTCCCCATTTAGAATAATAGGTAGAGTTAGTCAACTAGCCCAGAGAACGGGGTTAGTTGACTTATGTATTTTGGTTAATTCTTCTTCTTCAGGTGCCTATCCGATTTCGGATGTTAGCGATCCTCCTGGCTAAGCCAAGAAGACTTTACTAGGGAAATGTTAATGGGGTGGTTTCCCGTTGCCTTCCCCATAGTCCACAGATCGATTTTGGACTTTTTAGATCACAGCACATATCCGACGCAATCAGGATTAGAACCGCGGTTTCCCGCTCTGTAGTCTATCCGTGTTTGATTTACGCCAGACTGCTGGCTTTTTGGTTAATAAATTTATCAATTCAGTGTCGATATTTAAGTGCCTAACGGATGAAATAAATAATATTAACCCTTAAACGTCACCGTTTATACAAGCGCCATATAAGTTAACCAATTAGTGTACAACGTCCGTTTAATCTTGAAACGGACTAACAAATTAGCGACAATTCCATTGAATTCCATTCCATTAACGAATTGGCGCTAATTTGTTAGTCGTCCGTTTAAGGCCGTGTTCTGGTTTGGAATGAAAAAAAATCAAGGTTTTGTTTTATTGCATAATATTCTTAAAGTTTAGACCTTTAAGAAAATTTTCAAGAGAAAATTTTAAAATTCCAATAGTTTAACACGTTTTAGCTACTTTAATGACGCAGCAACTGAACCTAGCAGTGAGTAACTTATCGAAGGTCGTAGTAATTATGTATTTTATGACATTTTAACATTTTTCAACATGGTTGACATAATATCTCAAGTTCCATTTGACCGATTTACTTCAAATTTTGTACAAACTTTCACTATATAACTGTCTATCGCCCCTACCACTTTTGTATCAAAATTATTTGTTTTACGGGTTGAAACTTTTGCTTAAAACTTTAAACGTGTTTTCCTCAAAACAACATTTTACAACCTGGTTGACATGATATCTCAAGTTCTATGTAACCGATTTGCTTCAAATTTTGTACCAACCTTCACTATATAACTGTCTATCGTTCCTACTACTTTTGTATAAAAATTATTTGGTTTACTATTTTAAAAAATTAAAAATTGTGAAAAAAACAGTCAAAAATAGATATTTTCGATACAAGTTAGAAAAAGATACTTTTCCACGCGTTTCCCGTTTTCTCTTTGGTAGGGACGATAACGACATTCTTACTAATTAAGAATATTTTTTGAAATCTTGTCTCCGATTACCAGAAGGGTTGCAATCGTGTCAACCAGCACACCCTCTATATTTTTTTATACCCCCAACTTTACCGGGTTAGTGTGAACTCCGCCAATTCGGCAGGTAGAAAAAAACAAAAAAGTGTGAACTACGCCAAAACCAAAAAGGTCGACAGTAATGGGGTAATGTGAACTCCGCCAAAAGTGTTGTGAACTCCGCCAAATGCAAAAAGGTCGACAGTAATCCAATATGTGAACTCCGCCAACAGCCATTTAACAATGTGTTAACTATTTATATCATAAGCCGGAGATTATGGTTATTGGATTTTAAGCCAAAATGGCTCTGGAGCGCTGCAAAGCGGAGCGGAGCGTAGCGTCAATTTTGGCAACATATCCACCTAGGACAGAGTTGAAAAAAAAAGCTAGATTCACCCCTTGATAATACCACAATTTGCCCAGTTGGATCACCCCCGGGGGATGTTTTTAATGAGTTTAGTGTTAGATTTCGTAAAAGCAGTCTCCTTTTACGGTACCCCTATTATAAGAAAATAAATTTTTGTTATTTTTAAAAGTAAAATTATTGGTAAAAACAGGGATGCGTCGGTAGGTTACTGTTACAAACGATTACTTTTTTAATTAAATATAAATTTACTAATAAATCCCTCCCTAAATAAATCCCGTAAGCCCGTATGTTAACTCCACCCAAAATTGGCGTGGATTACATTTCAGATTACTGTCGACCTTTTTGGTTTTGGCGTAGTTCACACTTTTTTGTTTTTTTCTACCTGCCGAATTGGCGGAGTTCACACTAACCCTTTAAATCATGGTCAACATTGCATATTTTCACTAAATATAAGTGAAAATACAACAAAGATTACAAATACCAGAATAATTAATAAATAATGAGAATAAAAATATTTACTTAGCGTCGATGTTTTCAGTTTTCTAAATCTTAAGAACGCAACTTGCACTATTTTATCACCATAACTCATAATAATGGTAGGTATGACATGCATATGAGTCATTCCATATGAAATCAACAAATCGGCAAAGCCAGCATATCTTAGATTTTGCTGAAACTTTGTGGAAATATTCTTTAGGGTTCTAAGGACCAGAATCCACAAGGATTTAATTTTCGCTCGCGTCACTTCCGGTCCACACAAAATAAAGCAATTGAATTTGCATGAAAAGTCTTATTTTTTTGCTTTGCGGTTTTAGCTGTAAAATTTTTTCTATTAGAGATGTCTACTCGATCAAGGTGACATTTTGAAGTAGAAACATAGTAGTTTCTAAAAATAATAAAAATTTACATAATTTATATATACCTGAAAAATAACATGGTATTGAAAATACATGTATTTTATTGATTTTTTGTGATTTTCAATGGACTCCAGTGTCTGCGCTGTTGAATATAAAAGTTTAATCATTCTCAGATCTTAAAGTGCTTATATCGTAAGAGAACAAAAATTTAAAATTGACTCGTTCAAGCATCCCGTTTTGAAAAAATCTTTGCTTGAAATTTTGAAATTTTGAGAATTTCCATATTTCAGGCTACAATTTGGACGTGTTTAGGAATAGACAAAAATTTGAAATTTACAGGATACTTAGTTCTTACCTTTAACTTCAAAAACATTCAAAGTCCAGGTTGGTTATTTGCCCTCTCGCGGATATATAGGCGTTTAAAGATAAAGCTTTGCTTGAAATTTTAAAAATTTGCATATTTCAAGCTACAATTTGGACATGTTTGGTAAGAGACAAAAATTTGAAATTTGCAGCATACTTAGTTCTTACCTTTAGCTTCAAAAACCTTCAAAGTCCAGGTTGGTTATTTGCCCTCTCGCGGATATATAGGCGTTTAAAGAGAAAGCTTTGCTTGAAATTTTAAAAATTTGCATATTTCAAGCTACAATTTGGACATGTTTGGTAAGAGGCAAAAATTTGAAATTTGCAGGATACTTAGTTCTTACCTTTAACTTCAAAAACCTTCAAGGTTCAGCTTGGTTATTTGTCTTCTCGCGGATGTACAGGCGTTTAAAGAGAAAGCTTTGCTTGAAATTTTAAAAATTTGCATATTTCAGTCTACAATTTGGACGTGTTTGATAAGAGACAAAAATTTGAAATTTGCAGGATATTCAGTTCTTACCTTTAGCTTCAAAAACTTCAAGGTTCTTTTTGGGATTTCCAAAATAAAGAAAAATCATTTCAAATTTATAGTTTATTTTATTTTTTTAAATTTATCAATTTGGTTTTACAATATTTACAGTTTCAAAATGATCAGAAGCTCAGAAGCTGAAAACTTTCGTACTCTTAATTGTTTATGTGACAGCGGAGTAAAACTGTGGTTGGTTCTAGTATTTTTAAATACGTATGTTTTATTTTTAATTGTATCAATATCACTAAATCTTTTGGACAAAAAAGATTCTGTTGCATCAACATCAGAATTTGATACGAAAAAGAATTCTATGCCAGAAATTTTATTACAACAGAAATCAAACATTTCTCTATGCGTTAGTATGTGTTCTCCTGCGGTTCGTTGGAGGCTAGCTTTCCTTACAGTGCGCTTAATTTTTATCTCTTACCAGACACGTCCAAATTGTAACCTAAAAACAAGCAAATATTTTAAATTTCAAGCAAAGATTCTTTTTAAACGTCTGTACATCTGCGAGAGGACCAATACCCAAAAAGTACCTTGATGGTTTTTGAAGTTAAAGGTATGAACTAAATATCCTGCAAATTTCAAATTTTTGTCTCTTATCAAACACGTTCAAATTGTAGCCTGAAATATGCAAATTTTTAAAATTTCAAGCAAAGCTTTCTCTTTAAACGCCTATATATCCGCGAGAGGGCAAATAACCAACCTGGACTTTGAAGGTTTTTGAAGCTAAAGGTATGAACTAAATATCCTGCAAATTTCAAATTTTTGTCTCTTACCAAACATGTCCAAATTGTAGCTTGAAATATGCAAATTTTTAAAATTTCAAGCAAAGCTTTCTCTTTAAACGCCTATATATCCGCGAGAGGGCAAATAACCAACCTGGACTTTGAAGGTTTTTGAAGCTAAAGGTATGAACTAAATATCCTGCAAATTTCAAATTTTTGTCTCTTACCAAACATGTCCAAATTGTAGCTTGAAATATGCAAATTTTTAAAATTTCAAGCAAAGCTTTCTCTTTAAACGCCTATATATCCGCGAGAGGGCAAATAACCAACCTGGACTTTGAAGGTTTTTGAAGCTAAAGGTAAGAACTAAGTATCCTGCAAATTTCAAATTTTTGTCTCTTACCAAACATGTCCAAATTGTAGCTTGAAATATGCAAATTTTTAAAATTTCAAGCAAAGCTTTATCTTTAAACGCCTATATATCCGCGAGAGGGCAAATAACCAACCTGGACTTTGAAGGTTTTTGAAGTTAAAGGTAAGAACTAAGTATCCTGTAAATTTCAAATTTTTGTCTATTCCTAAACACGTCCAAATTGTAGCCTGAAATATGGAAATTCTCAAAATTTCAAAATTTTAAGCAAAGATTTTTTCAAAACGGGATGATTGAACGAGTCGATTTTAAATTTTTGTTCTCTTACGATATAAGCACTTTAAGATCTGAGAATGATTAAACTTTTATATTCAACAGCGCAGACACTGGAGCCCATTGAAAATCACAAAAAATCAATAAAATACATGTATTTTCAATACCATGTTATTTTTCAGGTATATATAAATTATGTAAATTTTTATGTTTTTTAGAAACTACCATGTTTCTACTTCAATATGCCACTTTGATCGCGTAGACATCTCTAATAGAAAAAATTTTACAGCTAATACCGCAAAGTAAAAAAAATAAGACTTTTCATGCAATTTCAATTGCTTTATTTTGTGTGGACCGGAAGTGGCGCGTGCGAAAATTATATCCTTGCGGATTCTGGTCGTTAGAATCCTAAAGAAGATTTCCACAAAGTTTAAGCAAAATCTGAAACAGTGCAGCAACAATTTTTTCTTTTTTTCGGTGTTTTCACATGGAATGACTCATATACAACATGAATATCGTACTCTGAGCGCCATCGAGTGTATTATTTAGAAATTTTGGGCAATTAGTCAACTAACCCCTATGGTCAACTAACCCCGGTATCCCCTACTGTAAATTTTTAATTTTTATTATTTATTTACAATTTCGGTTACTTTATTGGTCATATATATTTAAATAATGTTATAAATATTGTTCAATTTGTTTCAACCTTTTTTTTATGTGATCATAAATTAATCTATAACCAAAAATATGGCGAAGCTAATGTGTTACGCTTGATCTAGTGTGGTAGTCGAGTTTAAATGTAACACAACCTTGACAATTTTATGCAAAATACTATAGGACATTATATTATCAGACCCTTTATAAGAAAATAAAATAAAAAATAATTGATTTTTTAAAACTTGCAAAGGAGAAAATAACGAACGTCTATGAAATACCTAAAAGTGCAAATGATTTATAAAAGACAAACGCAAGCGTACGAAGCAATAATGTAATATTAGCACGAACAACGAGATGTAGAAACAATAGTATGTAGTAACTACATCTATGCAAATAAAATAGTATACGCCTATCAAACACATTAAAAAGTAGTGGGGACTTTCAAGTCGGAATTTAAATGTACATATACAGCCGTCTTAATTCAAAAACGAACAATTAGGTAATTAACCTTTTCACTTTAAAAAAGTTATCACTCACTGTTACAACTTTATTTTAACCAGAATTGCACTTGAATGAATGTTAAACTCTTCAATGAATGAATTCGAAATTAATGTATTGCGATGTTAATGTCTTTTCCACTAACACCGCATATTTATCGTGAACTGTCCACGAATACGATTCTCTAATCTGCTAAAACCTCAAGAAGAACCACTAAGATTTGCCCTTCTGATCCAGCATAAACAAAATTTTCGAATTTGTTGAGAATTACGAGAAGTGATTAGTTAACAATGTAATTTTAGAAAAGATAAATATTTTTGCACAAAATTTTTAAACTAAACGTTCAATATAGCAATTAGAATACGATAAAATAATTGGCCAGGGTGTTCCAACGGTAACTTTTCTTTTTATTGGACGCCAAACGGTCACTTCTTACTTCATTATTTCTTCAGGGAGCCAAATGTTTACTAGCTCGTTTTTATATTTATTTATTATTCTGGAACTAAACGTTCACTAACTTTTTGCCTCTCGAGCCCACTGGTCACTTCCCTTTTTTCCTATTATTTATTATTATTGCTCTGCTTTTTTTCTCGTTCGTTTGTTTTCTAACCTTAGGGTCTTAACCTTTACTCACATATGGTCATTCTTTGATTTATGGAAACATGCTGTTTGTTGCAATGAAAGCATGTCCTTGATCTCCTCCTCACTCCTCACATAAAGGCTTCTTCAATTTTTGTATTAACTTTTCTAAATTACAAGTAAACAAATGAACCCTTTATGCAGGCCCGGACTGGCTCCTTTGGGGGCCCTCGGCTAGAAACTGAGGAGGGGGACCCTTACTAAAAGCAGAGATTTTTGAAAATCACTTTTACCCCAAGTATAAACCACTTTTTTAAGGCCTCTTCGAGGCCCCCTTGGGTTGGGGGCCCTCAACGATCGCCGATTAGCCGACCTGGCCAGTCCGGGCCTGTCTTTATGTGACTGGAGTCTCATCTCTCGGCCATTGCAGATGTGCACAGGATGACCTATGATTGGATTGTGGTAGCAACTCCCCCGTTAGGTCAATTATCACCGCAGTATGGAGAAACATAAAGGTTATAAAAAAACATAAGAGTCCTAATTGTGAGCTCTTGGAGCTAAATGATTAAGAAGTACTATAGGTTATAGGAGATGAACAGATTAAAATGCACTCATAGTCAGAGGCCTAGCAAAGTGTGCGGCTAATACAAATTTGCACCCTCCCTCTCAAATTATTTGAATTTCTTAAAGGTATATCTAGGGATTCCAGACGTCCCAGACAATGAGACGGTCATTGCCTTAAAGCTAATGCAGTTGGATGCGAATTCGGGGTACCGGGTTCAAACCTGGGGAGAGGCAAACTTTATTATGACTAGTCTCCGCGTTTCAGAAGGCATGTTAAACCGGTGGCCCCTGGGTTAGTGAAATGCCACACATAAAAACCCAGAATACAGGCACATCTGAAGGTAAGTCAAGCAAGCTACCTGATAGATGTAAAATATAATTTATATGCTCAAAGTTTCTAGCACTGCCAAGGAAACGACGCAGATATTGGGAAATAATTCTGTAGAGAATTGCTTCTAGAAAGAGGAAGAAGAAAATGTCTTAGAACACTGGGACTATTTTATAAAAAACAACTAATTATAATAATAAACAATGGTAATAGTTAGTTAGTTTTTAAATCTTGTATTAATTCACATAATACAGCGGTTCCCAAATTGTGGTACGCGTACCACTAATGGTACATTAAGCTGAAGCAAGTGGTACGCTCAGGCTCAAGCTCAGCCGCAATAGTATATTTATTATTTTTATATTTATGTTTTTTATTAAAGTAAAAAATAGAAAATTTTAGCATAGGTACCGACTTTGTGAAATAATATTCTTCAAAGTTCACGCTACAACTAGAATCCAAAAAATTTGGGCTTTCAAAATTTAGGATATAAAACATATAGGCGAAATTTTTTTTGAAAAACACTCATCTTGTATAGTTACAAACTTAGGTTAATTGAATCTGTTTTCAGAATGTTCGTAAATTTATTCGTTTTTAAGATTTGTGTCGAACAAAAAAAGCCTATTTCTCGGCCACCTTAAATATAAATAATTGTAGCAGGCCCGTAGCCAGGGGGTGGCAAGGTCAGGCAAGCCCGACCTTTTAAGTATGTTTGTCCGACCTTTTAAAATAAAAATATGTAACAATAAATTAACTGAAAATTTGCCCATTCCACAATGGTCCTTTTTGTACAAGAATTTTTTTATTTTTATTTCGATAAGAATGCTTCGAAAGAATGAAAAAAAGAAATGTTTGGTAGTGAAAGTAGCTTCTCCCCGAAAATATAATAAATTTTTTTTTTCAAAGAGGAGAGGGATCCCCAAGTAAAGGCATTTTCCCTTTAAAAATTTTTACTGTTTTGGCCAGTGGCCATTTTTGGCCCACCGACTATACATTTCCCGAAAGATTTTTGATAGCCCATTCGTCCCTGGCGTGTGGCAATACGACTAAACAACCTTTCTTAAACCGCGTTGACCTTTAAATTAAAAAAATTTTCACCTGCGGCGCTTACAGAAAATCCCGCTAACTCTTCTCGCACCCACAATGCTAAAATTTGTCCGGCCATACAAACCGTTTGTCTTATCTTCATTTTTGATCTGGCTACGGGCCTGAATTATAGTGGTACATATTATATTATATTCAAGAAAAGTATATTGGTGGTACAATACAGAAGAAGTTTGGGAACCGCTGACATAATACATAAATTGTTCGACCATCCGACGCAGAGCGCCGTTTGGTCTTACATATTGTCGTGTTAATTTTGGATAAGAAACAACCAAAATTGTAAAGTGTAGAAAATTTATTGGGGAAATTTGAGTTTGAAATTCAAGCGCAGATTCTGGAGCGCAGGAAGAGAAGAAGAAGACTTGCGTACGCCGTCCAAGTCGTGGACGGTCGACATTTTTTGATTAATTATGAATAGTTGAAAAAATTGATTTATTTTTGAAAATTAAAGTAGTGTAAATGAAAAGTGTGTTATTTCTTTTAGATCAAGGATTTCGAAGAGAAAATTGATTAATATTTAATTAAATTTTGAAAAGCGAGAAATTTGCTAACAAAAGTAAAGAGGGTCCGTCAGTTTGAAACCGATAAAGGAGCCGATTGAGCAGCCGGGTAAGAAGGTGATTTCTATGCCCGAATTAAAATTTTACGAAAAAGAATTGGAAAATTCTATAATTAAATATTTGAGGGTGGAAAATAACACTTCAATATAAATTTTGTTATTATTATAATAATAAAAAATGGTAATAAATTATTCCTCTGATGCCCTGAGCCCTGATCACGGTGTAGAAACTTCATAGGAAAATATTAGATCCTGATTTTAATGATATTTTAGTTGGCGGATTTTCTTAAGATGGCGCTGTTTCAATAGTTATTTAGAAAAGTAAACAATAACATATATCATAGAATATCCTATAAGTTGGAATTGTAAGACGATTAATAAATTATAATAGTGAAAAATAGTTAAATTGAATGGAAATATAGTGGAATAATTTAGTTTAGTCTGATTTAGTTGACCCATGACACCCAGGGGGCGCAACGAAAAGACAGTATAAGACTGTCTACATTTTTAACATAGAAGTTTCCCTTCTATTGTAATCTTTTATTCTATGGCCCTGACCCACCCTCGTTCCCCCATCCTATCATTTCATCCAGATTTGTGTTTTTAATAATTTGAAATCATTAATAATTGTGCTTCAATTTACTTCCTACTAGAAATCTTACTTTTGATTCTATTCGTAGGTAGTGTTGAAATATTTTAGTGAGGATGATAGGACTGACTTTCATTGTAAATAAATAATAAAAATGTAGTAAACTTATATTTCTCGGCTTTTTGATTTTGTGCCTTTTGCATCCTGCGTTAGGAAGAAATCTTGTTCGAGACACCGCTACTATCTGTGGCGATAGTGTCAGACTTTACTGACTCCAACCCCCCCCCCCCCCCCCGCCCTCAACCCTCCTTAGCCGCAAGGAAACCATTACAGAGCTAGGAAGGTCTTTGTCCAATTTCGAAGTAAACTAAATTAAGTTGCTACAGGGACCAATCTGGCACCAATCCTCAGCTACTTCTTCGGCTGCTCCGTGGCATCTGCCACCTTGGCTTCTGTCCTTAAAATGCCATGAAGGCACTTGCTTTTGCCCGACTAGATGTGCTTACCGCGACAGCTTCTTCTGAACAACACAACGCAGGGTGGTTTCTTATTGCAGGCTTTAGCATGACGACCCACTTTGCGGCACCTCCAGCACTTTAACGACCTATCACCTATCCTGAGCATTTTATTTTCGTGCCTCGTTGCCCGAGGTCCAACAACGTTTGCACGTGAAAAATGTAATTGCTACAATTTTAAGCTTCAGGGTGTTCATTGGAGCCTCCCCGCTCCTCAAGTTCAGATACACCATTGCCACCTGGGTGCCCTCTTGCATAGCTCTCGGAGAATTGGTAATTAAACTCCTCATTCCCCAACCGCACATGGAATGCTTGACTGATCCATAAGTGGATCAATGTCTTTGATGTGTCCTATCCTTTATTTTATCTTTGAAAGGGTCACTTTCTTGCTGCTATACCAGACCGAAGTCAATCCATATTTTAAGTTTTGGATCCAAACTCTACAACATGTGACTATAAAAAAGCTGAAGAATTCGAATTTAGGGAGGACATTACGATTGGTAACACCGAAGAGGATTACCACAATAATTCCGAAAACATCACGAGCAAACTAATGAGGAGGATTACCTTTAGAGGTATCGTTTTAGCCTTAATTTAAAAGTTTGACTTTGAAAAATAAATATAATATTTACTCAGTTCTGACTGTTCGATCAAAAATTAGTTCCAATTTTACCTATTAAATATTTAACGGTATTGCCTGGTTTTTCATTTTCATACAGCTAGAAAATTTTGGCCTTCGTCAAAGATGGGAATCAAAATTAAATTTTTAAGTGAGCCTAACTTTTTGTGTAATGTAAAGTATTAAAAAAATATGTAAAACTACAGTTTTTAAAATTATTTATTAACCCCCCTCCCCTAATATTGGGCATAGCTATGACTAGGATCGCCACTGTTTTCAAAATATTTATTTTTCACTCTATGACACAATGACAAATCGACAGCTATAAACAAAATGTTTTTCTGGTTTTTTATCCTATAAAATATCCTTTTTACAAACCTCAAAATGCTCCATATTTGTGATACTGTCTCGACTGATGGACATAAATACCTATACAGTAATTCCAATGTAATTGCTACAAACTGTTGATTTTCTTATTTCAATTCTTTTAAGTCCTTCTAGAATATTCATTGTTTAATTGTGTTAAGGTAAAATTGAAATTACAGGACTGCACCACAAGAATTAAATTATCTACGAATGGTCGTATTCTATTTGCCTCGATGGAATTGAAAAATTATTCAAACGAATTTCCTAAGTGAACGATTAGAAAAAGTTTCAGCCTTAAATTGACAAAACATCCAACCCTCAATTATTTTAATGGGGTGTTAAATTTCCCGATTATTTCACTAGTTTTCCAGAGCAGAGACAATATAATATTTTGTAGTTGTGACAAAAAAACAGTGAAATATTTTTAGTTTTTCACCTAAACGGAAAGCAGGAGCTCGATCCTTCCAATTCGCAGTCTTATTTGGTTTGAAATTAGTTAACAAAAACCTGCTACTGTATCGTAAAACTGGGACTGCAAATAAGCTTTTTTAAATCACCTGTGGCGGGCGCCCTTTTAAATGCAAAATTACTTTGGAATGACGAAATCGGCAGCGGAAAATGTTTTAGAAAACTCTTGGATTTTAAAATCCATAATACAACTTTAACTTGACACAAAAAGTAAATGACCGTCATCAAATTAACTAAAAATCAATTAAAAGTTATCATCGCGAAACAAAGAAATTTACTACTCATTTAACCTATTTCCTGTGCTTGTAATTAATGAGCTATAAAAGAGAAACGAGGTACGAGAAAATTAAATAAAAATGTCACATAATTAATATTGGCAATAAGTTATCGGCAAAGCTGATTAACAATAATTTAATTACTGAGTTACGAGTGAATATAAAAGTTTTATTATGCAGTGAATTATAATTTTTTTTAATGTAGATGTTGCAGGAGCTTTACGAAGTTTCAGGTTTTTATTACTGAAAGCTTTAATTAACCATTTTTTCATTTCAAGTGGTGGCTTTTAAATATTTATAAGAAATTTTAAAATTTGTTAAAGTGTAAACTGTCGGCTTTATAATCCATCACAACATTGCGCAATATTTCTTAATTTTTATAAAAAAATAAATTCAAACTCGCAATTTTTATTTTTAGATTCCGCATCAGGATCATGATGTATTAAAATAGAAAAAATAATTCTTTGTTAAAAAAAGTCATTGGTGCAATTTTGTGAGGATCAAAATCGGAAGGAAATACATACGAATAAAATGACATGAAGACCCAAATTACCAAAAAAAATGGAAGTTGAAATATTAAGTCAATGGATGAGTGACATAAGCGTGTGCGTTAAATTAAGGAATATGAACCAAATGTCTTCTCGTATTAACAGGACGCAAGTCTCCCCTAAAATTTGAGTGGCTCATAAGACATTTTTCATTATGTTTTTCAACATGCAAAACCTATGGCACGAGTGACATTAGTTCTTATCTACCGGTGAACGAACTCAAAAACTAAATGTGCACATATAGAGAAGAGCACCCGCTAATAAAAACGGTATGAAAAAACTCGAACTTCCTATGCTAAAAATAGGTTCACGAACAAAACTTTAAATATATCCCTGTAGGCACTGATGGTTCCATTAGTTCACCCTGGAGTCTTACAGGACCAAGTCTTGAATTTTACTTTAAGTTTTCGGTCGGAAAATTTAAACAACTACTTCCAATTTATTTAAGTGTTCACCTGAAAGATTTAGTGATTCAACAAGTTTTTGCAAAACTTTGAAAGGATTTTAAACAAGGTTGGTTTTTCTTTTTTTCGTTTTATTGCATTATTTTGTAAAATTGGGACGATTTTAACGATGTCGAAATTTAATATTTTCGCTTTGTAATTATTACACCTTGACCTTTGTGACACGCCCAGGAGAGTTTTAAGATTTTCTTCAAATGGAGAGAAAAGTTGCGATACTTCAATCCGATCCCCCACTTGAGCAATTTTCGACAAATTGGGTTTATTAATAATATAAAACGTCGAGTGATGCAAAATACTTCGTTTTCCTTTTTGTTAATTAAGTGTAATTAAATTAATATTTAAAATTTATAATATTCGTCAATTAAGTTGAACCGGAAATATTACCCTCATTAATATCATAAAATTGATGATTAAATTTATTACCCTTTGAAACTCCAATAATATTTTGACTAACTTGATAGTTTAATTAGGAATTATGTAAAAAAAGCCTGAAAACGTACGTATGCAAATCACTTTTGCCAGTTGTTCAATTTTAATGCTTCACGCATATTTTAAATTTAGTTAATTTATCCTTTTGAGAAGTAATCTGATTTTTTATTTTTGTGGATCTGATTTAAAAATTAATTAAAACTTGGCAAAAATCTATGGTCATGTATCTATGTAATAGTACTTGAAAGTAACGCAGGAGAAATCCACATTAAAAGCGTATAATTTTGAACCTCAGGCGTTGGTAATGTTAATGTATTGGGCTTAAAAATCAGTGGCGTGGTTAAAATTAACCCTTAAGAAAATAGTTTCTGGGTAATTGAAATACTAATTTAAGTTAGGACAAAACTAACATTTAGTTTCGTCTGGCAGGATAAAATCTTTGTGCTGGTAGTTTTTGGCGCAACAACTTAAAATAATACTGTATGTCGGTCAACCCCATTTGAGTCTTCCACTTGGAAGCTCGAAATTAAAAGCAGTATTTTTTTGCACGCAATTGCTTTGTGAAACGGTAATCCAATATACTTTACGCTTTATTAGAAACAGAATCCGAAGAGTACTCCAGGCTCATCAAGCGTATGCACATAAGGCCCTACAGGAAATTTACTAAGAAAACCACGAACTGAAATTGAATCGTTTTGGTAAAATAGATAACGTTTATGAAATGTGATACTTTTAGTGAGCAAAGCAAACACACAATTTCAAGAAAATGTTTTAGATAACAGGATTAGACACATAAGAGCAAAATATTTTGCGTTCCAATAATTTTAACAAGGTAAGACTTGAAAAATATATTAGGTCGAGGTATCTTATCGTTATCTAGCAGCTGCAGTGTACATTGCGACGCCTGGGGTGAGTGACACATCAAGATACAACGAGGAAATAAAGCAGGGGTTCTTATTCGTTTGACGTCTTCCAATGTTTTTCTATTGTTTTTTTTTCAGTTTTTAATCACGAGTTCCGCTTCTCATTATAGAAATTCTTCAAGTTAAAATGCTAGAAGTGGGATATCATCATCTCTTTTGAAATGTTAAGCTCACAGCTTTGTTGATTCCGTTGATTAACTAACAAATTTTTTCTTTAATTAAATTTCAAGTTTAGAAAATCTCTCGACATTCTCATTAGTGCGTTTACACAAAGTCATTTTGGTAGGCATAGTACATAAATTTCTGGAATTTGAGGAAACATCAAACAATGGCATTATAATTGTCTCATGTAGAGTTAAGTATATGAGGAAATTTTAGAGCCGACGTTCACGTCGCTTCCGGAGAAATTCTCGCTTTCCGGTGAGCTTGCAATGTCATCATAAACCATGACGCTTTTTACTTTTGCCCTTTGTACCGTAATTTAATTTTGAAAGCGCTTTTCAGTTCTAAAGTGATACCTTTTGATGTTGACGTTAACTATAAATTAGGAAAGATGATGAAAAGAAATTGACACACTCCAAAAAAGAAATTTTTACTTTGAACGCGGTTATTATTTTTAAAAATCATTTCCTTTCGCGTTTTCTCTAACTACAAAGTCGTAATCGGAAATCCATTTGGAAAGGTGGATAAATTACACAAATTTGAGAAAGATGGAACGGTATTAGTCCTGTAATTGATTACCAGGATCTGTTTGAAGTGGGTCCATTTATTAGGCATCGAGAAGAATTAAACCTGGAGACTGATTTTTAAATTTACCCTCAACTACAATAATCGTTAATTTTAAATTTGATTGGGGAAGCGACTTTATTACTCACGTTTCTTTTGGGGAAATGAAAACTCGACGAGCTTGACGCTATAAACCAATAATAACATTTGATTCCTTTTTTAAAACCATTCGAGTGGTTTTGCATTAAATTTTCCTATTGAGACGTTCGATTTTTGCTAATGTAGTCAAATGATAAAAATTTAATATGATGATAATCTTCTAGAATGAGAGACGCCAGTTTGGGTTGAACAGCGTCGCGACGCTGCCAGACAGATATAAATAGCTACAGGAATTCCTCTTACTGCTGGCTGACTATGCTATCTTTAGCAGCGTTACCCCCTGCGAACTCGCAAGTATTAGCATTTTACGAGTTTGTTTATTTTAATAAAATTGAAAACGTTACAATTTAAATATTTACGTAAAAATGGAAAGCGAGCCCCCAATCAAGCTGATTCGAAGAAAAGGCTTTTCCTTATTACTAAACAAAAATTTACAGCTATTGGATTTTTTGAAGAAAAAGTAAAATTGAGGACTTTCACTAATGAGAATTTAGTTTTATACAATAAAATGTAAGCTCGGAGATAATCCCAATTGCTGGTTCAACTGCTGACTGCGTGCTTTGTTTAAGGAGCTTATGTAAAGCTTTCTTTTAATGGTATATTAAGACGGCTGTATATGTACATTTAAATTCCGACTTGAAAGTCCCCACTACTTTTTAATGTGTTTGATAGGCGTATACTATTTTATTTGCATAGATGTAGTTACTACATACTATTGTTTCTACATCTCGTTGTTCGTGCTAATATTACATTATTGCTTCGTACGCTTGCGTTTGTCTTTTATAAATCATTTGCATTTTTAGGTATTTCATAGACGTTCGTTATTTTCTCCTTTGCAAGTTTTAAAAAATCAATTATTTTTTATTTTATTTTCTTATAAAGGGTCTGATAATATAATGTCCTATAGTATTTTGCATAAAATTGTCAAGGTTGTGTTACATTTAAACTCGACTACCACACTAGATCAAGCGTAACACATTAGCTTCGCCATATTTTTGGTTATAGATTAATTTATGATCACATAAAAAAAAGGTTGAAAGAAATTGAACAATATTTATAACATTATTTAAATATATATGACCAATAAAGTAACCGAAATTGTAAATAAATAATAAAAATTAAAAATTTACAGTAGGGGATACCGGGGTTAGTTGACCATAGCGGTTAGTTGACTAATTGCCCAAAATTTCTAAATAATACACTCGATGGCGCTCAGAGTACGATATTCATGTTGTATATGCATGTCATACCTACCATTATTATGAGTTATGGTGATAAAATAGTGCAAGTTGCGTTCTTAAGATTTAGAAAACTGAAAACATCGACGCTAAGTAAATATTTTTATTCTCATTATTTATTAATTATTCTCGTATTTGTAATCTTTGTTGTATTTTCACTTATATTTTGTGAAAATATGCAATGTTGACCATGATTTAAAGGGTTAGTGTGAACTCCGCCAATTCGGCAGGTAGAAAAAAACAAAAACGTGTGAACTACGCCAAAACCAAAAAGGTCGACAGTAATCTGAAATGTAATCCACGCCAATTTTGGGTGGAGTTAACATACGGGCTTACGGGATTTATTTAGGGAGGGATTTATTAGTAAATTTATATTTAATTAAAAAAGTAATCGTTTGTAACAGTAACCTACCGACGCGACGCATCCCTGTTTTTACCAATAATTTTACTTTTAAAAATAACAAAAATTTATTTACTTATAATAGGGGTACCGTAAAAGGAGACTGCTTTTACGAAATCTAACACTAAACTCATTAAAAACATCCCCCGGGGGTGATCCAACTGGGCAAATTGTGGTATTATCAAGGGGTGAATCTAGCTTTTTTTTTCAACTCTGTCCTAGGTGGATATGTTGCCAAAATTGACGCTACGCTCCGCTCCGATTTGCAGCGCTCCAGAGCCATTATGGCTTAAAATCCAATAACCATATTCTCCGGCTTATGATATAAATAGTTAACACATTGTTAAATGGCTGTTGGCGGAGTTCACATATTGGATTACTGTCGACCTTTTTGCATTTGGCGGAGTTCACAACACTTTTGGCGGAGTTCACATTACCCCATTACTGTCGACCTTTTTGGTTTTGGCGTAGTTCACACTTTTTTGTTTTTTTCTACCTGCCGAATTGGCGGAGTTCACACTAACCCGGTAAAGTTGGGGGTAAAAAAAAATATAGAGGGTGTGCTGGTTGACACGATTGCAACCCTTCTGGTAATCGGAGACAAGATTTCAAAAAATATTCTTAATTAGTAAGAATGTCGTTATCGTCCCTACCAAAGAGAAAACGGGAAACGCGTGGAAAAGTATCTTTTTCTAACTTGTATCGAAAATATCTATTTTTGACTGTTTTTTTCACAATTTTTAATTTTTTAAAATAGTAAACCAAATAATTTTTATACAAAAGTAGTAGGAACGATAGACAGTTATATAGTGAAGGTTGGTACAAAATTTGAAGCAAATCGGTTACATAGAACTTGAGATATCATGTCAACCAGGTTGTAAAATGTTGTTTTGAGGAAAACACGTTTAAAGTTTTAAGCAAAAGTTTCAACCCGTAAAACAAATAATTTTGATACAAAAGTGGTAGGGGCGATAGACAGTTATATAGTGAAAATTTGTACAAAATTTGAAGTAAATCGGTCAAATGGAACTTGAGATATTATGTCAACCATGTTGAAAAATGTTAAAATGTCATAAAATACATAATTACTACGACCTTCGATAAGTTACTCACTGCTAGGTTCAGTTGCTGCGTCATTAAAGTAGCTAAAACGTGTTAAACTATTGGAATTTTAAAATTTTCTCTTGAGAATATATTCTTAAAGGTCTAAACTTTAAGAATATTATGCAATAAAACAAAACCTTGATTTTTTTTCATTCCAAACCAGAACACGGCCTTAAACGGACGACTAACAAATTAGCGCCAATTCGTTAATGGAATGGAATTCAATGGAATTGTCGCTAATTTGTTAGTCCGTTTCAAGATTAAACGGACGTTGTACACTAATTGGTTAACTTATATGGCGCTTGTATAAACGGTGACGTTTAAGGGTTAATATTATTTATTTCATCCGTTAGGCACTTAAATATCGACACTGAATTGATAAATTTATTAACCAAAAAGCCAGCAGTCTGGCGTAAATCAAACACGGATAGACTACAGAGCGGGAAACCGCGGTTCTAATCCTGATTGCGTCGGATATGTGCTGTGATCTAAAAAGTCCAAAATCGATCTGTGGACTATGGGGAAGGCAACGGGAAACCACCCCATTAACATTTCCCTAGTAAAGTCTTCTTGGCTTAGCCAGGAGGATCGCTAACATCCGAAATCGGATAGGCACCTGAAGAAGAAGAATTAACCAAAATACATAAGTCAACTAACCCCGTTCTCTGGGCTAGTTGACTAACTCTACCTATTATTCTAAATGGGGAAAATAATTTTATCTGGTCAAAATAGAAGCAATCTAATATTTAAAATTAAATTGAGAAAGACATATACGACCTACTCACATATCTAAAATCAAGAAAATATTTTCGGTAAATGTAATAAACATATATAGACCTACTTAAAAAGTTAGTCAACTAGCCCGGTCTCCCCTACTTTTACAAAAAAAAAATAATTAAAAAAAAAAAGATTTTAACCCTTGTTACCGAATAAAAAAACAACATATATCACCCGGATGGGGTACCCGGGTACCCCGACATAATTTTTGCGAATTTATACTTTTTAGGGCTTTTTTCGAGATTGTTAGTGTTTTGTAGGCATTATCACTTGCATTATAAAAAATAAATCACTTGTTTTCAATAAAATCATCCGTTTTTAGGTCAATAATATGCGATTTTCAATAAGGGGTACCCGGGTACCCCATTCGGGAATATAGGCATAGTCTGTTATAATCGCGAAAAAATTGCATTTGTAAAAATCGAAAAACTTTTAAAATTGCTTTAATTTATTTAGAACTATATTTTATAAGATGTCACAAAGACCCAATACGCTGTGAAAAATACAAACTGAGATATACATCGGTAAAGTCAAAAAAGTACCCGGGTACCCCTATTCGGTAACATAAGGGTTAAAAAGTTTACTGACAAGTTTTATGAGTACAAACTTAGAAATAATTCTTGAACCAATCGTCCTATCAACTTGAATTTTCTTAGAAAATTGTTAGCAAATATGTCTCTATCGTTAGAACTAGAATCAAACCAAAAATTTTCACAAAAAAAAGACAAAAAGGATTTTGTACTACTGCCATTTTAAGGGATAAAAATTTAGCTAGCGTGTCAATTCGAATTATTCTTTGCCGTTCGGTCGGCATATCAAAGATACGTCTGAGTCTCCCCTACGTTGTTATTTTTATTCTTATACAGATTTTTTATTAGTAACAAATGTCGATGTGGTGATCGAAAAAACAAAGAACACTTGTGGTTGAGGGGTCAAAAACTAAATTAGGAAAATTTAGTTAAGTTAATAATTAGGAAAGTTTTAAAAAATAAGTGCAAAAGACAAATTAATTAACTTATGTGTAAATAAATTAAAATAAGTAATTTTAGACAAAGTTAGTGATATAAAACATTTAAAGTTACATGTAGTATCGTTTTAAACACAGCTACAACATAATTTTATCCTAAGAAAATAAACATAATGCACGTCTATGAAATAGCGCACGCCTCCAATCTTTGAAATACAATTATTTGCCAGAGGTCGCTACCTCGCGGTGATTTAAATGCATTTTCTTAATAAGCAAATATATAGGGGTTTTTGTCTTCCTACATAAATATTTTTAAAATAGTTTTAATTTAAAATAGTTTGTATATTCATGGAAAGTCACTTGCAGGTCACTGGAGTGACAAATTATTATAATAAAAATGAAAATTTTTTTTTTTTTTAATTCTTAATGACTTACCGTGAAACTAGATTTTTTTTCTAATCATTTACTTCAAACCGCATTAAATTCCATAGATTAATAAAAGAGCTATATCGATATTCGTTAAAAGTTAGGTATACAGTCCTCTTAAGTCTACCCGCGTCCACAAACCCATTATAGTTATATGTGAGTTTTGTAATTAGAGTAAAAAAAGCTGCTAAAGTCTAATCGTTTTTTTAACAACTTTCTAACTTTTAAAATGCTTGAGATGAATTTTAATGTTTTGAAATTACTTCTTCTAGAATTCGTAAATTAATAATTACTTTTATGGTAATGTTTTATCAGGATCACATGATCGCTTAAAATTTTATTTGCTGTTGCAGAATTTAGCAGTTTCAAATTGAACTTCTAAATTTTGCCGTTAGATCTCGTAACGTGCTGGAAAGTCTTCATCATTGAAGGTACAACTTTCTCTACACCGAAACCCAAAAGCACTTCTTCCATTCTCTAATTTAATTAAATACCTACTATAATTAGTCATATTTTTCAGATGATTTGAAAAGAGGATCGAAATGACGGCATTCCGAAGTAGTGTTAATTTTGATATCTACATGGACTGTGATAGCATTGCGGCATCCACTGAAGAAATTCTTTGGTCAGATGATGATACCGTTGTTGCAGAGCAAGAATTAGTATGGCAAGAAGGTAAGTTATGCTCAATTACGATGTAGTAATACCTAAGTGCTTCATAAATTGTAAATATGCATTATATACTTTTTCAAAAGCAAAGGTAAATGAACCAATTATATTCCGTCTATTGTGCTTAAGTCTTGGTATGTTATTGATGATAAAACAATTTTCTTCAAGTCACACTTTTTATTGGATTGGGGCTGAATAACTGCCGTTTACAAAATATAACCCTGGTTTATTTTATCTTTAGGTTTTCCTGTTTTCGTAGTTTTAAGTTTCCTTAAATTGGTTAATAAATTTTGATGCTATTTTAGAATAAGTAATTGACACCCCAAATAAAAGTCAATATACTCCCTTTTTCTTATAAACCAAATTCCTTTTTAATTCTACCTAAAGTCAATATTTTTAGTATTTTGTTTTTATAAAAAATGTTGTAGTAGATATATTTGTAAAATTACTACTTTTCCATTCAAAAATATGACTTAGGAACTTAGGTTATCAGTATATTATTTAAATTTTTTTCTCAAAAAATAAGCAAAGTAAAAAAAATATTTGTGATTTGATCTATTTTGAGTAACAAATCGCGACTGGAAAGTTCAATAGTTTAACAAATAAAAAAACATTTTTGAGTTAGTCACACCATGTAATAGGCGCAAGTGTAACACAAATCAAATTGCTCTAATTCGGGCTACTGCCCCGCTGATCTACAATGTTAAGGTAAACAGGTCAGTTAAGGGATTACACCTTCGTCCAGTGTTCAGCTTGGGTTCGTGGGTTCTTTACGTTGTAACTCAGGCAATCGCTTGGCAACTAAGTAAGAAAAAATGCGTAGGTGCCAGTCTTCCAAGTAAACACAGAAGTAAAAGAAGAGTTCGTTTTATTCTAATTTTTGTTGTTATTTTATTGTTTTAAATCCCTCTCGTCAGCTACAATCATACACCCAAACGTAACCAAAACTATGTAAATGATAAGAATAATATAAACGATAAGTAGTAGACTTCCTGTCCAGTAAATTCAAGTTTAGATTTTAAATTATAAATAAAAATCCATTTATTCAATCATATGATACATTTTTTCAAGCAAATCAACACTTACTTTTTAAAAGTTTACAACTTTTTTCAACTTCCATCACGTCTTTTACGCCACCCCTCAAGAATACTCGAGAAACATTGTTGATGACATTTTTTATTCTGGCAGCACGTGCTAAGTAAAAACATGTTGGAGTAGGCACGTTACCGGAGGTTGAAAAAATCAACATGTGTGTTAGGTACCAAAATAAAATGAGAAATTGAGAATTAGTAAACATAGCAATAAAAGTATTGAAATAGCAGGTAATTTTGCCTCATTCAATTGAAGTACAAATAAGACAAAAATTGTTATCAAAATGTTTAAAATAGCATTTTCGTATTATTTTTTAATTACAAGTTTAACAGCGACAGACAAAGTCTTTTCAACAAAGTCCAAGGCAGGCAAAGTACTACCACATTTTATCACAACGATATTGAAATAAAACTATAACCTTGTGATTGTAGTAACAAAATTACATGTTTTATTGCCGTTTGAAGAAATTTCAACAAATATTTTATTAATTATTATAATTAAATTAATTGTTACTAAACGAATAATAATAAATTAAAACAAGACAGATACGACAAATTAAAAATTTAACGGATGCACTTTTTAGAACTGATCGATTTCAACTAATGAATCAAGATTTCTAATTGTTATTAGTTACCGAGTTAGTTACTAATGTTGTTTGTCTAATCGATCATTGTTGATTTGTATTGTAATCGCAATTTTTCAAGCACTTCCAAATGAGCAACCTCCCTGAAAGCGTAAAAATCCATTTAAGGAACTTTAGCAAAAGCGATATACAAGTAATTACGTCTATGCTTTTAATTAGCATAGTTGTTGTTAATTTAACTTATATTTTTTTGACTAAACAAAAACTTGTTGCTGATATAATTTTCTTACAATTTTTGTCTGACTTCCTTTTTATACTCGGAAAGTAGAGCAGATATTTCTATAAATGTGATTTTCCTACGATTTCTTTCCTTTTATTTACTTTTTTTTTTGTCTTGGTGAAGCTTTAAAAAGTTTGTGTGAATTGTAGCATGCACAAGCCGCTTCGAGATACGAACTCGGGCATTCGCGTCAATAACCAGGTCTCAACCAGCGACACTAAGCATTTCTGCATTTTAAATTTTATATCATTGTGAAGCACTTCCTTCTTCAAAGTACAGTAAAATTTATTATGCCAGAACGTATCTTCAATAACTGCTACACATTCAAAAGCAGTTGGAAATTTTAACAAATCGATACCTCATGACATGTTAAATATCGCCGTTTACAGCTACGTGCTTCTTTATATTATTTTTTTAATTTGCTCGTTTATTTTGCATACGTACGTACTGTTTATAAAAAAAAATAATTTATTGCATATTTTATGTAACAAACCGGCTTACCTACTTCGGCACCAATAAATTTTCCCATTTTCATGTAATTTTAGTATATTTTACTAATTATGATTGCAAATTGATCCAGCATTTTTAAACTGCAAATTAGCGCTAAATCAGGCGTGCAGGTAATATAGAGAAAGTAAATTTCATTTTTTAAACTTAAACAAGTTTTTTTTTAATAAATATTGCACCTTTATGATGCAAATAAATATTAATGCGATTATAATCAAAAATTCTTTAATAAGTTTAAGCAGATAAAGTAAAATTAAGGAGTTTGTGCAATTCGGCACGGGTAATAAACAAAAATGTTGAAAGGTTGTATTCGAATTTATCGTACAATTACAAATTGTAGGCCAATTATTATCGGTATGAAAGAATAAGAAATAAATTATCAGAATTACATTGCTGTTTTTAAAAGCACTTTATGTATTATAATAATTGATCATTTATTATAGCGTCGACTTCCGACAACTATTTCTTTTAGAAATAAATTTATAAAATTCTTACAATATTATCAATTATCTGCCATTATTGTAGATTTTCATTAAAACTCTCTTGGGACTCTGGGACCCTGAGAGAGAAATATAAGTTAATAGCGCAATGCCAGATATTTCTCTTATAATAAAGCATAATTTATTTCAATTAATTTAAAAAAATAAATTAAACACGTCGATAATTTACAAAACCGGCAAGAAATACGGGCAATACCAAAAGATTTATAAATTGTTGTGCCGAACAGTTTAAATGATAAACATCACGATATATTAATAATAACCATCATTATCGATTTTATCGAGACATTAATATGAAAAGCTGTTATTACGTTAAAATACAAATTAAAACACTGTAGAGGTCTCGTTTTCATTTCATTCTTGACACACCAAAGTGTTACATAATGAGGAATTTGCATTATTTCATTGTTTAAAAATTTCATTTTCCCCAGTCGCGTCGTGGCCAAATTAATTGACGGATGAATACTTTGTTTTACCTTTTTCATAGCCTATAGAAATCAAACAACATTTTAAAAAACTAACAAATGTTGTACTTTAATTAGGGGGGAATTAGAGAACTGATTAGATTTTGCTTGAGCGGACCTCCGCTAAAACTGTTTTGACGCGCACGAATAGATTAACCTTTCAAAGAATGGCAGATTATTACGACGTCCATCTGAGGCAAAAAAAAGTTCAGGTCGAGCTCAGTAAAATAATATAATCCTTGATCGAGCTAAAAATTTAATTTGTAAATAAAATGGTACTAAAGGTAAACAGATGATAATTATTACACAATGATATTATATTTTTATTTTTGACACTTTCAGGTTAAAATTGAGGCAATGAAGCTGTGCTAACGATTGATGAAAGGTTTAAAATCGAATGTCCGTTGAATCAAGTCGTCGTGATTTGTTCAATATTGTAAAATTTGTAAATTCAAAACAGTAAAATAGGGTGACAATTGTAAACCTAAAAGAAAATCAATTAATCATGTGTAACATTTTGTCAACAAGATTATGGAAGAAACCCACAAAACATTGTAGTGCTCTAAATCTAAATGAAGTGGCTCTAACTTTCGACAAAATTTCAAATTATCAACCAAATTAAGAACCAATTCTTTCTAAAATATTAGTTTAATTAAATACAAATTATCCGATTTTCGGATTTCAAATTCAAAATACATTCGCACAGCCGTAGGTCCGCGGCGAAATTGACCTCCTAATACACCTTTTATCTCCCCTCACCTCGACAAACCCGCGTTGCCGCATAAAAGTTTCAAAATTTTCTACCAATTTTACATTTCATAAAATAACTTTTCGGATATCAAATCCAGCGGCTGCTTTTTTCCAAAAGATAACATGACAATATAGGCAAATATAAAATTGAACCTTCACGCACAAGATGCTTGAACCCAGATAGGGCGAATAATGGGCACCGACTACCCGACTAGTCGGTTCTTTTGGAAACTTTCAAGTAGCATAATCATAACTATCCGCAGAGGCATATTAAAATAATATATGAATTTACGTTCTGGAATTCGAAATTTACCCAACTGTGATAATGTTTAGGCAAGATGGGTTGCATAACACAAAATCAATGCGTATGCCCATTTAGAAGTATAAATTAAAAAATATACAAGCAAGAAGGGATATCTATCCCCTCAGGGTACATTCGTTTTTTATCTTTTCACTTCCATAAAAATAATATATTTTTGAGTTTAAGATCTTTACAAGATATCATTCCTAAAGCCAGAGGGGAAGGGGGAGGAAAGCATGGGTTTTTCAAATAGACAAATTTTTGAAAAGTTTGCTTATAAAACTGAACCAGTTATTTCGATAAAATAATTTTATTTCGAAATTCTATTCATTTTAGGCAATTTACGCTTGAAAAATTCAACTTCCAACAAATTCTGCGTACGGCCCTGCGTATTATATGTAAAAATGTTAGTTCCCCCTCTCCACGAAATAAAAACTTTACTACGTACCTGTAACATAATATTATAATAAATTTTGGGAAAATTCTGATCCAATGAAAATCAAAAAAATTGGCACTTGTGTTATTCTAACCTAATACCAATTATGGAAGATTATTTGATTACATACATAAGACATAACCAATGGCAATGCTTAACACCAAAGATCGATTGTATACTACTAGACAAGGGTCAAATCAAAATCAGAGGTCAAATTAGGTAATTAGATTGTATACTCTTGGATCGAAAATTTTAAGGACATTTTTGCACCCCGATCTTTGCAGGGTCTGATATTACATAACATTTGGTATTCTCTGTCAATAAGTGTGCAAAAATTAATATAATCTTATAATATTTTAGTGATGAATATATCAGTCAATAAGAATTCTATATCGATTGATATTTTTGTGCTCGTAGCTGGAGCCTCCAAATAGATTTTTCTTGCTTTAAATCTACAACTATTAAACTTTCTAACGATATTTCAATGTTCATTATGTGCCTTGGAAAGAGCGATGCCGAAGGCCGAGCTATGTAATGTGATATTGGAAGTGCGTAGACCGAGTTATGTTGCGATGAGTAGAAGTGTGAGGCCGGAGGCCGAGTAATGTTTTCTGTTGAGTCAGCCTCAGAAAATTAGATCACCATGTTTATCAACAAAATGGCAATATTTGCCTTGTCCCCCCACCCCTCATGAACGGCTCCATCAAAATATGAGATTTTCATGCAGAAATTAAATTTGACTAACCCCCCCCACCGCTGGGCACCCAGGCATGGACGACCCCTAATTACACATTTTTTCTGTTGAATGTGCAAGTCTGATGTGATGATCATGCGCATAACATATAATTTTCCCTTTTGATAGATTCAAAATCCTTTCATTCTTTCATAAATGCATTTGTTTAATAAAAGTAACCAATTTTTTGGAATGGACAACAGAAATCTCGTTAAACCATTCTTCATGCGCGTTTTTAAATTTAGAAGTGCTAGTACTTGAAAAAGGTGAAGATATCATTGTTTTGTTCTTTTCGTCGTTTCCTTGATGTTGTAACCTTCTTTTCGATGTCCATGCAAAAATAATGACAGTATCGTGAATGCAAAAAGAAAACATTAAATTAGCAAAATTAATTTGCAAACTAATTCTGGAATTTCTCTTTCTTCTTTTTCAACGTAGTTTAAGCCGTAAGGCTTGTTGGCGAAACAATACTAATAAATAATGAAAAGCAGTAGCAAAATAGCAATAGCAAATGTAAAAATTGTAAACGCAGGGTTGCATTGACGATCCTTCTCGATTGCTCAGCTTTCTTCCCTCCCCCCTTAGGCCCGCCGAATTCTCAAACCTCTTTTCACCGCATCTCTCTCATTCTTCACTTTTTTATCAGTTATCTCTTCAAAATCATTCATACGCACTTATCATCCGCCCAGCTATCTCCTCAGATTTGCACTGGATGCGTTTGTTGAGATTATAGAAAATTATTTGTTCTTTTGAGTACGCATTTCCGTATTATAAACTTTTTATTACCTACTCATTCAAAACTTGTTCTATTCTGAAATTTTCCCAGAACTAATTTTAATTTTCTCTGTTAACCATATTCGTGTGATAAAATTGGAATCAAAGTTAAATTAATAATCAAAGTTAGAAAATGAGATATGGCTTCAAATATGTTTCGTATTATGTAGCTGGTTCAAATTACAAATTGCTTAGTTACAATTCTGAGTGATGTTTTAATTAAGGCCTTTTCAAGAGTGTAACACAACTTGCAATTTAAAACGAATTTCTACCACAAACCGTTTGAACACCACCACATCATCCATCGATTTCTAATTTTGAAAATTTAAGTTCGCCGTTATGTTAACTTAAAATAGTACAGTTTCCATTAGAATCGTTTACATAAGAGAATAACCTAGGAAACTCAAAGTAATTATAGGTATTAAATAGGCAATTTTAAAGCAGCAAAACTAATCGTAACTGTCAGCGTTTTCTTGATTAAGTTTTGAAGCTTTCAGAGACTTTAAAGCTCTTACAGATTATTTTCTTCACCCAAAGTGTCAGTTTAATTAAAATAATCTTTTGTAGTATTTTTAATTTCTTAACCTGTCTAACTTTAATTCTGTTAAAAAGGTTCCAATTTTTCTTAGATTTTCTTTACACGAACTTGGATTACTAGATCCTGACATAAAAATCAACTTTTAATCCTTTTTGTAACTTTCCATCGTTTTCTCTTGATTAAGCGCACATCAAATTAATGCAAGTTCATTGGGCGAAGTAAACTGGAATGATTCCAAACGATTAAATTTTTTATAATTTGTAATTTTACTTTAATGATAATGGCCCATAATAACACAAAATATTCAAGTTGTTACATAATAAATAAAAATTAAATTAAGTGTTTGTGTGTATGAAACCGGGCGAACTGTTGATTTTTCCTTTTTGTACAATTTGCTTTATGGAATAATTACCATTAAATAAAACATTCATTAAAATTTATTTCAAAACGGTGATTTCATAACTAAATTTTTAATAATTTTTTTTTTAATAACACCGCATTGCGTTAGAAATACAAAGTTTGTTTTTCTTGGTTTCACGAATCGTACATTAACATTTGTTTGTTTTGTACAAAAAAAATTATTATAAAAGTTGAAAAAATTAAAAGCGTCAACACAAACATTTTCAGTAGGTAAGGTACCTACATACTTACTTATTTGTTGTTACCTTATTTTTGCATTAGGGAGGATACAAAATTACCTTTTTTAATTTTTGCGTGTACTCTAGGATTAGAACCCTTGCCCAGGAGGGATGAATGTAGCACCAACAACCGACTATTTGTCATAGTAAATATGACGAGGATACGCATAATTTAATATATCGAAATAATGACATTAGCCTAAAAAAGGATAACAAAAAATTATTATTATTATTATTATTAAATTAGGTGGAAGTTTGACTTTTATCGTATAATTGGTCAAAATTACTGACTAAAATCAAGCATTGTGGAAGCAAATATACCGCGTAGGTTTGTAGCCACCTTAACGAGGACTTTTTTCTACTGCAGGACATAAAATTGAGGAAAATAGACAAGTTTCTAAAATTCTTCGACTTTAACAAAAAAAGGACGCAATTTTCTTTTCAAGCTCACTGCTCACACTTCGTAGCTACATGTTACCTGATTTTAGTAGCATTAAAGATACAATCTTGTAATTTCTAAAGGTGGTAGTAATAAAAACTTTACTTTATTAAAAAGTGTTGATACTTAAAAAGTACTTTAATATAAAAGTCGTTTATAAATTTTGGTATACAACCGTAAATGTCAATAGATTTAGTTTTATCCTGTATTTTAACGTGGTTCTACATAAACTACGTCGTTACACTTTTTTAATTTATTTTTTCATTCAACGGGATTAACTTTATAATTTTATTTATGGATTATCCTTTCTCCAAAAATATTGCAAATTTTATTCCCGTGATTATTACATTCCACTATATACGGGGTGTTTCAAAATAACGTGTACGAATTTCTGAATTGAAAATTCGTAATCCTGTGACTGCTATGTTAGCAGACCTGCACAGCGGGAAGACTACGACAACTTTTTTAAATTAATCGCAATTTGTTAAAAACAAATTGTTTATACCAAGGATGGCAAATAAGAGGTGATCAATATGACAAAGTGAGAAAACAAGTTTTGGTCATTTTTCTTCGTGATACTAAGCATTGAAGCCTCGTTTGTTTACAAAAATTTAAAGATTTTTTATTACATTTACGTAAATAACAAATTTAAAAAAAATGCCACCATATTATTTTGTTGGTTTGAACCTTTGAATCTCGTCCATCTGTCCTCCTCGTCCTCTTTCTGATAAATACGGTCGCATTTACATCTTGAACTAGGGCCCAAATCCGCCCAGTTACGCCGCTGATTTTATTATTAAATTAATTTTTAGTTTCTCATGTTTCTCTATAATCGTCTCAATTTTCTTCATATTTTTTTTATGTTCAATTTTATTGTTTTATATTAATTGCAATCATTTATTACCTTAACGAATTATATTAATAGGTTAATTAGCTTCAGATATATTATTTCAAGCTTAAATAAATCATAAACACTTCGATATACCTACTTTAGTACCATTAAAAAAGAAATGAAGAATTTATCAGAAGTAATTTCCTGCTTTGTTCGTTCGTTTCCTGCATTTTGATACTGACGAAAAATAAAGGTGCAAAATAATTTTAATGCAGGGATGGGACCCGCATCAACCCACCTGTGCTTTCATATTCATTAAAAATATTTTTGTTTAAATTTTGTGTAAATAAAACAAGGTCACACAAAAAGTTACTACCATCTGCCGCCCGCAGCTTTCTGATGGTGCTGCCCGCACTCAAAACTTGATATTGTGGATTTGTTTGTTCTGTTTTGTTTTTACTCTCACGTTCCTATTAATCACTTTTGACTTGAAACGGTAACAATTTTACCAATCGTGCGTGCTTTAAACAATTATAGGAATTGTTGTTCTTGTGTTTACTTTAGCTCCTGTTATTATCTTTAATATTCTCAATTTTTTTATCTGAACTTTTTAAGTCATGATGAATTAATTAACTTCCTGCTGCTTTCTCCACCATACAGTACTCCACAAAAACTGAAAACTCTTCATTCTAAAATCGATTAGTCTCAGCTAATAACACTTGTGTAATTTATTCCAATTATTTATAAGTTGAAGTTAACGTTAATTTTATAATTTCATAACAGCTACTTTATCAGGATATTAATCGTAGTAGAATGATTCCGGAAACGGCATCGGCTTAATTAAACTGAAATTAAACAACAAAAAACAGCATTTCCTTTATTTTATTAGTAGTACATAGTTCTTTTTATAAATAAAAGCCAATGTTATCTATTTGGACGCCAGTAGTGTTTATTAGGTTATCTGTAATATGACGTGCGCGTTTGCAGTAAAAAATCCTCAAGACTTTAGGATAGAAAGTAGATTACAAATATTTGATAAGTTTAGAAGATAAAAACCAGAAATCCACGAATTAAAACGAAGGAAAGAAGGGTTTCTAAAACTGATACTTTAAACCATCCATGGATCATGGAGCAGAGCAGTGGCTGTCTTGAAAGGAAGACCTTATTTCACGAGCATTATCTCTGAACTAAATCGTGCTGGCGAGGTTGTCTTATTCAGATTTATAAATACGAGTACATTACGCAATTATTTATTATATCGAGTACAATAAATTCGCAATTTTCTTGGAGTGGAGGACAACTTCGACGGGCGTCTTCCGTTGCAAGTCCGAGAGGCAGCACTTGACTGTGCGACGAAACTTGTATCAATGTCAGTATTCTTTGAAACGTATCGGTGTGAGAGTTGTAAATGGATCGACGTGAATTGGGTTCACGAAGTGAGTGATTAAAAAAAAAAGTTTAATCGTTTTTACGTGCAGTTTTGATCGGTAATCTGTGATTAAATTATCCTTCTTGACTAAATTTGGATAAAGTTGACAAATGTAGTTATTTGCTAAAAAGGAGTTTCGCGTACACTTGGGTGTACTTGGATGATATTGTTTACATACAAATGTGATAGAATAAAAAAAGGAGTTTGATTTGCCATTATAATTGTTGGAATTTAAATTTCGTGACATCGTGTTTACATTTACGTCCTGTCGTTGTATTTAAAGAGGATGCATGTAATAAGCATAATAATCCTATAAAAATGTCAAATTTGCAATATTTCTTTTATGCAAAAATTTAATATACGAGGACTTGAAACAATAAAATTACTTTGTTATTTCAACGATAATGTAATAATCTTTATGTGCTGCTATGTTAAATGAAATTTATTGAATATGCCTTCCGAAAGGATCACCCTCGCCGAAGACGATGAACTATCTTCAGGTAACCGTTTATTTTTATTTTGAAGTTTATTTTTAGCAACTTTTCCTATTATGAAATTAAATAGCAAGTTTATTATAAATTAAATAGCTAACATGCTTCAAGTTGAACGAGAGGTTATCTATTAATGACATTTGCATGTTAAATCTTGTCTGAAGTTTTATCAATGAATTATACAAAAACAGTAAAGTTTATAATAACCAATAATAATTTACATTTTTATGATAAACAAACAAATTTTATTATTTTACACAACAGCTACACATTTCTTCACTTTTAAGTTATCGAATGTTGTAATTTTCCATATAGAATAACTCGAAAACTGTGCTCAAATATAAAGCAATAGTGGGCAATTTCTATCTGTTCGTAACGCACCTCTAAGTGGTTATTTTTTTAATTACCATTTTAAAACATAAAATAGTAATGCTTCATTTGAAAAGAGTCGAATCTACCGCTAGAAAAGGCGCCGAAAAACGGAACTTCTTGAAACAATCAACCGCTTACGCTCCTAATTTTGCAGGGTCCGAACTTTAAACTGAAATCATTGTATTGCAACATGTTGAATCTTAACATGTGATGACCATACAATCTGGAATTTGGTAACTTTTTAGGCACTTTCTTCCAAGAAATTCGAGATGCCGCTATGCACATGTGCATACACTAATTATTGCAAGCACTAAAATTTTAGCCTGGACCGTAATTAACTTGAACATTTAGTACATCTTAAAATATTACACTGTTTAATAGCATTAAAACAATGAAATTTTAGTAAAGATTTGCCTGTAACCTCCATTCAATTAAATTGAAGCCCGGCGTATGGATGTCTGCGCATTTTATTACTGATCTAATATTTTTCGATGTGTGTTTGCTTATATTTAAAATGGTTTAAGTGCCTATTTAATCTTAAGTGTTAGCTATTACCTATTATTACACTGATAATCTGAAATCACAAAAATTATGCTGTATTTTCGATTTGTTTTATTACATTTAACGTCGATCTAAAGAAAATACATTCGTAAGGCTTATGGGCATTTTATTCACACATCCTAACCATGCAAATAAGTTAGGAAAAGCGAGGTCAAAGGCCGAGCCGTGTCTAGACTATTAAATGTATAAAAATTATTATAGAAAGTTCATTCACAGGTAATTTTATGAAAATACGGTTTTTATACGTAGTTTAACTCTGCATTCATTAATACAATAATGAGGTCGTTTTAATTGTTAAAATTTATTTTAATTTAATCTTTCAAAAAATGTATTACATTTTTGGAGCTTGTGAAGCTGTTAATTGCAGTTCTGTGTTATTCAACTCATTTATACTATATTATAGTCCCATTTTTGATACCTGTTGCGTTAAGAAAGTTAGTGCAGGCGGTGGTGGCGCCTACCAAATTGTATAAGAAAATCGGCAAGCAAACTTTGCGGTTGTCTTTCAGTGTTCTAAAACCAGTTTTCCTCATTACTGTAAAAATAAAAGTAATCAATCGCTCTCGACTTTGAAGGAATACTCAACAGTTGTTTACTCGGTCCATATATGACGAAGGAGTTGGACTACTAGTCTACTTCCGATTTATTTGAGCAGTGGTTTGGATTCCACGTTAAACTGCTGATTCTAGCAGGTATAGCTCCCGCAATCAATCGTGACAAGGTTTGGCCTATGCACATTAGCCACACCCTACATTACATGCAAATATAGCCTGTAAGTTAAAGCTACGGATTTTCAATCCGTTAATTGACCTAATTCCCTAAATAAATTGGTTTATCCGTAAATACCGGATGATAATAATATTATCTAACCTAGACCATCAGTCTTAACTAGGGGAATTAAATTTTGAATGTTAACCATAGACACTGCAAATTTAGTTTGTTTCAAAATGATATAACAACATCGGGATGTCTGATCACTGAAATGTTTATTGATCAATTTTTACATTTAGGCTAGAAATTAACCTGTCCGTGGTAATTTGAGTTATATTTCTATTTGTATATAATTTTGTTTAATTAAATCTTACATTATATCAGATGAATCATCTAAAAAACAAATTTACTGTAATTCGTAGTAAATTTTGACAAAAACAAGTTAAATTAATCTGTCAGTGGGTATAGTCATGTAGTCAAATTGCTCAATTTAGTTTCAAATCTCAATTAAAGCTCATGATATCTTTAGCGAAACAAAACTGAAGGTAAGTTCTTCTAGATGATAATTTTCAAGGTGTCAGTCTTTGGTGCGTGGTGTATCGAATTGATGGCATCCATAAATTCGTTAATATCTGGGTCATTTATATGCCGATTTCAATTTTGAACGGCCCCTATTAAAGGTTCTTAATAGCACTAAAAATGTTATTAAAAAATATGACGCTAAAGTCAACGGTATTTGAGATATTAGCATATTTTTATAACTTTAAACTCAATTATCCTCGCTTTTTTAAATACTACTAAAGATAGGCAATAAAAGGTTTTTGCACGTGTACATTAACATCGATTGCTTTCCAAGATTAGAGCAAAGTGTGTTGAATGTATTTAATTGCTAAATTCCAATGCTCATTAAAACGTTTATAACAAAATTATACACAATAACAAGAGATTTATCATAAATACGCCGTGTTTGATTACGGAAAGTACTAACATATTATAAATAATGTCTATTTGTAGTAATGTACATAAAATAAACTTTTAGATTGGATTTCTATGGGAAATTATGATTCATATTCTCTTTATAATGTAAAAAGAATACATAGTTCAAAAATCGGCACACCGTGGGATTAGGTGCTAAATGAAATTTTGATTTTACTGTAAATATTCTCAAAATAGAGAGCCATTCAATTCTATACGCCACGCATCAACGAGTGACACCGTGAAAATTATTCACCTAAAGGTAGGTTTAGATGAGTAAAGCATCTTCTTCACTAAATTAGGATTTGTATTATTTGGGTGCGTTTCTGTTGGTTGACTGTGATTCTTCTAAATGTTTGTTAAGTTTTGCTTCGTTAAATTCTTATCCATTAGGTAGTGTAACCAGACTACCCCGACATGTCAGCTTGATAAATATTAAATATTAAATATTATTTATTATGGTAAGAACATCCATAATACCTACTTACCTACCGTTGAATATGTAATAAATTTTGAAATAAAACAAAAATTGTGTGTTTATAAAGCACTTGTGAAAGGTTAAAGAAACGGTAAAATGGTGATATGTTGCAAAATAAAACGAATGTAGGTAAGTTAAATAAAATAAATTACTCGGGTATAAATTTCAAGACATGATTTGCTTGCCAAGGCGCAATCTAATTTAGTTTTATTAATCATTTAACCATGCTGAAATTACAATTGGTGAAAATATTTATTTATAAATAACCAATTGGGTCAAACTAATACAATTTGTGATATTACATCATTTCATTATCTCAGATCAAACCACTTGTCTGATGAGAGTTTATCAAAATTCCCGACGAAAACGAACAAAAAGTTTGCTGGGTTTTAAACAAGGGTTTAAATAACAATGTGAGTACATAATCGACCATCAAGAAGAAAATAAAATTTACAAAGCAAGGTTATAATTCTTTTTATCGGACACTTTGCACTCCCAAGCCGGACACTTGCAACAGATCTTTGTTACTTATGACATGTCAAGAAGACATGCCCGCTTTGAAAACTCGGTCGGGTTTTACAAGAAAAACGAGAAAAACGTTTTAGCGTTCTAACGTTTATTAAATCATTATTATTATCTCATCGGCAATTAAACTTTGTTTATATCTTACCAGAAGGTTATAAAATATAAAAAACTGCTACATTCCAAAATATTTATAAATTATTCAACAATTATCAACAAGGAAGCAAATTTTGGGCAGATAGAATTTGTAACATAAAATATAACCAGAACTTATTGTCGTTTTGTTTAGTTTATGTATCCTAATCGTTAATTAGGTAACGCTAATGGTAGACGCATACACGTAGATTAAGATGATAGATTAGGTAGGTAAATAAGTCGAACGCTGTTCAATAAATTTTAAGCTCTAATTAATTACACGTTCCATTACATATTTTACGTTTTACAATCAAATTATTTAATTTAACGTTAAATTGCATCATAACAAGGTCAAATAGGTGACCGATACTTTTGAACATCCCTCGTATGCGCCAAATTAGATTACGGTTCTTGCCTGATAACCAAAAACTTGGGGTACCTAATCAAATATTTTTTTTATGAAATCCCTTCTCTGCCAGGTAATCTTATCGCATGCAAATATTTTTGTGATGGAAGGTGTAATAATAATGCGATTACCTAGAATTTTTTTTTAAACATTATTTTGTACACGGTTGATTAAATAAACATTTTAAATTTTGCAATACTTCACTGCGATAAAGAAAGTTAGTCATCATTTTCAAGATTTGCATAATTTTCTAATCAATTGGAATGCTTTTGATGATTAAACAGAATTTTATGGACGGAGAAGTAGCCCGATGAAAGATAAATTTATTTATAATAATATTTCATTTTATAAATGTTTTTTGTGATAAGGCGCCTGTCGTATGAATCACCTGGTTTACGTCTGAAGAACTGAGATAAAATTTCCATGGGAAAATTATGAGAAAATCGATTTTATGATTTATTGTATTTTTGTCAATTTTATTGGATTGCAAAAAGTGACTGTTGTCATGTCAACCTAAAAATATAGACTATTACTAGGGTAACGGGAAATGTATAATTTATCGCCAAATTTAGCTCAATTCTGTCCGTAAGCCTTGTGATGTTAAGGGTGCTAGCGTCTATGCCTAGCATTGAGAACCTGGGAGCTTGTCGATTCGTCGTATCAACTGATACAAAATAGAAAAATCAATTATAAGGTAAATAGAACCTCGCAAAAGAGACCTGGTGCCCTCAAATCTATTAAGAATTCGTTAGTATTTTTGCAGTATTCATGGAAGTCTTTTGACTTTCTCGAAAACTGTTTGGGTAAAAGGAAATTAAACCAGATACAAACATTTATAAACAAGGTACAAACGATCTTAAGCTATTTTGGATGCAAAATTTGGAATAATATGTTATTGGCTTGTCTCCAACCCCGCCCAGTTAATTTATAAAATATAAATTTCTAACATTTTTACCTAAAAAAATCTGCTGGGAATTTTCATAGATGCTTATTATCTGACTGTCAGCTAGCCAATCACAACTATTTTACCTTTGAATACCAAATTCACTAAAAAGCCGCTTAATAGGTGCTAGCTCCGCAATAATAGTTAGCTAGCAGTAATCTGTAAAAATCAGAGCTACCTTTCAATATAATAGATAATTTTCAATAAGTTATAATTTCTACATTTCTTTCTAATTTTCCATAGCGAATAGACCCATTTTTGACCCCCAATTCTAAATTATACAGGGTTATTTTTAATATTGACCACGAACAAGCAATATTTCTAATTTTGCGCTACCCTTTCCAATTTTTGCACCTGGGGCAGTTTGCTCCACGGTAGCTACGCCCCTGACTGACAACCAGATGTTCAAACTTCTAAGTGCTAATAATTTGATAATAGTTAATTAACAATCAGTTGTTAGTTACTCATAAAATGTATCAATATTACTGGTATAATATTTTGAGTGCTATAAGCTTGATAATATAAAACTGATAGTCAGCTGTCGATGATTATTATTAACATTAAAAAAGTTCGCTATTATGTTTTTTAACAATTATGCATGTTTTCAATCCTACCGGTTTAAAATATATTAAAGATTTTTGGCTACAAACTTTTAAAACAGAAGAGATACAAATAAGGTACAAAAGATTTGAACTATTTAACTCAATATTAAAACATGTTAACGGAATCTCGTTAATCAGATCATGCGCATCCGTAGCACAGATGTTTTTTTTTATAAATTTCTCAAAAACTATCTTGGTACAGATCAAAATAAAAAAGGTACAATCAGGTACAAATGATCTATATCATTTTTGAATCCAAAATTCCAAATTAAAAAAAAACAGGCCGGCGAGACGATAATTAATAATAACATCCTTTTGAAAACTAATATAATGATTAATGATATTACACTATACGTTTAAAAGTTCATTCATTTATTGGTTTTGCCCGTGTAAATCAAAAATCTCGTAATTTCTGGTCTTCTCAAAAATAATTTGAGTGCAAACGGAAACAGAGGTACAAACGATTTAGTTATAACCCAAAATTCGTAATTGTGTTGGAAGGGGTAGTATGTCATACCCCCCCCCCCGTTTAATTGTAAAATATCTCAGAAAGTATTTGGGTACAAACGAAAATAAAACAGGTACAAATGAGGTACAATCGATTTAGGGTACGTTCCACTTAACCTTTTATTAGTGACGTGGACGCCTCCGAGGCAATAGTCTCATTTGAAATGTACGTACGGAAAGATTCACGTTACTAATTAAATGTTAAAGGCCACGACTGCCACGACGTGGTCCCGTGGTTCTTTGATTGGACTAAAGATCGAACGCGGTTATTTGATTGGTTATTTGATGGACTTTAAGTGGAACGCACCCTCAGATTTGTTTAGAACCAGAAAGAAATGGGGGGGGGGTGCTTTGGCGGCATGCACATCATCAAACCGCTAACATTCCTAACCTAAGTACAGAGTGTTACAAAATAATAGTACGAGTTGACCTTTAAACAGTTCAAATTGTACGCTTTCAAGGAATGAAAATAAATAAACAAAAAACAGGATGTTATTACGATGATTTCCAATGCTTTGAAAAGACACGAAACCGTATCACACCAATTTCCGGTAAAACAGTATATCTCATCGTGTTCGCCTAATTTTACATCTCAAATGTCACTTTGTCGTTAGGCTAAAAATAGTTGTGAGTGATGATATGTATATAATTATGGGAAACGTGAACTTTACATAATTCTCAATTAAAAAATGTTAAGCACAACGCAGGTATGACGGATTTCAAATTGAGAACTGCGTGACTGTGCAATATTATGCTGCATTTTGTTAACATGCTCACTTCAGGTTGTCATTGCGTTAAAATGGCGCTTACAAAGTCGGATTAGATTAGTAGAGATTTGCATAGGTGACTGCAAAATGCAGATTATGTTGGTCACGATTGTAATCGGACACGAATGCAAGATTATAATGCATTCGTATTCTGGTCGCGTGTATAGCATCCAGTCGTGACTCTTTCTAAACGACATTTTAAAATGAAGTGAAATGGATGGAAAACATTTTTCTCTTAAAATTCCTAAAACGGGAGAAAGGCCTTGTGTGTTAAGTTTGTAGTACCACGTTGTTCCTTTAGTTTAGAAAGGAGCACTCACCGACTCACCCACAACAATTTAATTTTTCTGAGAATAACTGGAGGGTCAGTCATTTTTCTATCTTGTTTGTAGTTTTTGCCTTTACTGACCGCCTACTAAAGACACCGGCTTTCAGATTCTGCCTTTCATTATGTCTCAACATCAGGTCGTTACATTTTTGTGCACTACTATTTTGTACCCTAATGTGCTCCACGGGGTGCGCTACATTTCCAGTTTTTTTCAACACTTTGGTATTACTTAATCTGCAAAAGGAATTCCACTTCTGATTGTCTATTTTTAACAATGCAAAAATAAAAGAAACTTTTCTAATTCTTCTCAAGATTTAATAGCCAAGTATTTTTACGACGATGCAGTTGTGTCTCGGTATGTAGGAACGAATTTTAGAAGTGAACCGAACATTTCGCGTTCCCAGACTATGAGTAAGTTGATGATCATTTGAAAATGCAAATACCATCTTCCACCATAATACCTACCTATTTCTCTCTGGTTGAAGTAGGTTAATCTCAATGAACGGATAATATAATACGTGACGAAATTTATTATCGTGTTTCACTTTTACACCTCAAAGATTTTAAGTAGATTATAAAACTGAACAAATAAATAATAATAAAAGGCCATAACGTGAGAGGAATTTTTCCACGGATAATTGCATCACAGGTTTTCATTTCTGTCTTCGTGACTTGATAGTCCCCCTTTTCATTAACCTATGAACTGCAATTCTCACCACATTTTTTTCTTCCGGTTTCTTTTTGGAACCGGATGCTTATCCAATTTTTTCGTAATTTGATCCACCCATTTTATTGATATGTCTGACGCTATCTCATTTCCCGATTATAAAATGTTTATAAACAGTTTTCTTCCATTAATATCGTTGATTGAAAAATTATGCGTGATAGGTAATGTTCGTTGAACTGGAAAATGTTACCTCTTTTTGTGATGAAGAAGAAGTAACAACGAGTTGCCAAGCTTCTTTATATGGAGTGCATCTCGAATGAGACAGGTCAGGAATGAGCGTGGTTTGGATGTTTTATTCAAATACCACATTAAAATACTAATGATTCCAGATTTAACTATCCAAAACTACTGGTATTTACTTGTTTTTCTACTCGACCGACGGTAGTTAATATAAGATATTCAAATGAGATCTAAAATGCGAAGCGATCGATTTTAATTTATTTACACATGAATAAATAATTAGATCTTAGTCTAAAGTGTTTAATATACATTGATGGTTTATTACGAAAACCACTATGGTAAAATTTAACTCGTTACAAACATCTGTCAATATTTATTATGATTTTCCTAATAGCCAATATCAAATTGCAGAAATTTTCATAAAAATAATTTTCAATTAGCATTTAAAATTAATATCCAGGTGATTAATTAATTTAATAACTTTAAATTCCATAAATTAACTTCTCGCTCAGTGGCGGACGTAGCGGGGAAAATATTATTAGGTTGCCTCGCAAAAATAATTTTTATTAAAGAAAATAAATCAAACACATTAATTGGTTCGAGCCTTACTTTTCAGACAGAGAGACAACGCCACAATGTTTAATCGTCTTAATTATTTTAATTCAATTTGAGTACCAACTATCCCAATTTTTTTATTATTAATACCCATATGCTAATTAGCGGCGCCTTATGTCGAGTTCCGTTAATTTTTCGAATTAACATTGCATCCTACATGACGACGACGTTGGACTTTCATTAGCATACAATACAATTTCATTTTATTACATTCAAACTAATTGGTAAAATTAATTTTGCAAAATACTTAAAACGATTTAATAATGCTGGTTTGCTCTTTATTGACCCTCGTGAGTCATCGACAAACACCAGCCTCAAAGTCTGGGTCTTGGTATACCCAGAGGCTCCATCGTCGATACTAGTTTAAGCCATAAAAGGATATCCACCATACAGACCATGCACTATAATCAGCCAACTAAACAATGTTTGAACAATGATTTTCAATTGAAAGTAAAGACTTGGTTTATAAATAGCCGCACCACAGTTAAACGCTTTCTGATCTTAAAATACCATCTTGACGAAAAAATTGCTCAAAATAATTGGATGCGATGAAGCGAATGCATTTATTACCTTTTTACCTGAAAAGAGCCCAGCTGACTTACATTATAACATAGTAATCCAACGATCAATGCCCCCGATGATTTTTTTGAAAGAAAGCTTATCCTAACCTAACTTTATCTGGATACGCCACTGCCTCCGAATGGCATTAAAACCTTGGAAATTGGATCAGAAATTTTCAACTAATTTTATCGTTGTTACACATAAAATCCATTGAAAGGATTGTCAAGAGCAATTACAGAACTCAGCCTTCAGTCTTAATTAAATTGTTCATTATTCATGCTTAATGTCCGAAACATCGAAACAATTAGCAGCCCAAAAATTTGATGAAATTATATTTTGGCAATTGTCCGAATGTTCGTATCTTTATTTGCTCAACAAAGAGAGTTTGTTGAGTTTATTTGTACATCTAAAAATAATTTACATCGGCACATAAACGAGTTGAAAACACTAAAACCTACGCAATTTAAATTAAAAAAGTATTTAAATATTTTAATTTGGAAAAAGCAGTCTACCTGCATAATAAATATAAAGTTATGCTTATAGGTAATAAAGAAACGCCTACGGGAACATACAAAACTTTGCGTAAGAATCAAAAATTAAGATTATGAATGAACGGCTTTACGATTTCGCATTCGATGCTTTTAATTATTGCTGCAATAATTTTTAGAAATTAAATTTTACGATTACTTACAATAATAATTATCCTCGCTTGCGTTATTAAATTTGATGATTATTAGTCTAACCACAAAGAGGCCAACAAACGTGATTTGGAACTTGCTCGGAGCTTTTTCTCCCAGCCCCCTTATACAATTTCTAAATTTAATTTAAAGTAATAAAATTTATCAGCTACTTCATTTAAATGCTGTCTGTTGTTATTAATTGTTTCCGTTTTTAATTTGCATATTACTGGAAAATGCAGCAAACTGCTTTTGTCTAACCGAATTTCTGAAATATGCACACACCTAAACGTTTGCATTATAATAATAGTACAAACCTAATAAAGTTAGGTGGGTTAGTAATCTGATGGCATTTAAAATCGTTATATTTCATTTTAAAAATAACAAGAATAAGGTTTTTCAATTTTGAGAGAACAAACTAATAATAACAAAACTAACAACTTTCTATTTAGTGTAATTTTTCATTGTTCTAGTTGTAATTTTCACGTTTTTGTTATCTTTTGACCTCATCATTTAGTGTTCTCCCCCACGTGGGCCACTACAAGAAAATAGGAGTTGTTGTATCGGCGACGTATCACGTCTCGTTTCGGGCGTTCCTCAAGGACAATATTCGGGCCCTCTACTATTTCTCTTGCGATATCTTGAGATAACCTTTTCTATTGTTCGACCTATTGCAAATCTCAAATATTGACTAAACATTTTGAAAAAAGTGCTATAATGTGGAGGCGTTAATTACATAATTAATGATCAAACACGACAATTTTTAAGTTATTCATTGAACACCTGTTTTGATGTCGGTTACGACTACTATGTATGGCGAAATGTGGAGAAAGAAACGGTAATATAAGTTACACCTTGGTCATTATAGTAGTAAATTTAAAATTTTTTACGTCCAGTTGTTTACTAATATTGTTAGAAATTTATAATTATTCACAATCACCTTTGCCATTTCTTTCGAGACCATAAATTTAATAATTAGTATAATTTTTCATTCATGGTTTCTACACCAATGAGTTTGGTTATATTGAATAAATATTCAATATAAGCGTGTGTTCATACGGAGTGAGTTAGATGAGTGTGGGTAGACGACTTCCCTTTTGCATTTAATTTGCATTGGAACCCGTTTCTAACACCTACGTCCCTCTGTTTGTGAATGAAACTTATAACCAAGCGTTAAATAACCACTTGACCAAGAGTAGGCTGAATAATTCGCCAAGTGACCTAACCGATTTTTGCACAAAGCGTCGTCGATTCTTAAACGACTTTTACAACGTTCATTTGCTTTTTAATTTTTTATCATCCTACGTAAATCTATACTTCGGTATGAATAAATTATTAAGCGTGGGCACTAAACGTTATTTAAATTATTTTCAGTAATGCACCTGCTATTTTATATAATTAATATTAATTTTTTATATTTTATTGCGCCAATAATTAAGATTTTGTATTTTTGCACTTATATGGTATCGACGGAATTTTTTAAAATTTATGTAACCCAAACAAATTGGTTTTTTAATTATGCAAAATAGATAAGTAGGTGCATCTTAATATTATGCTTAAAATTCATTTTGCACTAGTTGAATGGGTGACAAATCGAATCCTACACTTTCTGGAAAATCCTTTGCATCCATATTTTGTAATATATTATAAGTGGGACAATGATCGAAACGACAAATATGCTTTTGAAATCGCCTTGTATGCAGATTTAAAATTATTAATCATTCATATTGATTTTTGTCAATGTACATATATATTTTGCTCGTTTCTTTTCTTTACTCTTGTTATGAATCCAATTGTTATTTTAATAATTATTTTATATGGTCAACCTTTTCCTTTACTACAAAAAAGTCCTTGACGGTATAGTTATTCAGAGATACATTCACGTTACAAAGTTACCTGCAATGTTTAAAATGAATGAATGATAGAACATTTCGAATTTTCTTTCTGGGAAACTTGAAATAGCGTGGTCAATATAGTGCAACTTGACAAACATATCATAATTTTCAGACAAACTTAATATTATTAGTTCTAAAAGTGTTTAATACAGTTTTAGTTTGTCTAAAAATTACTGCTTTCGGCCAATAATTATTTGATTTAATTCAAAACAAAAAACTGATGTAAAGATCATTTGGAAGAGTACCTTGAAGTAAATATCACTAAAATATTCGAAAATTCATTAAAAATTTGAGCTTTGATACACAAACTTTTTTGGATGTCTACCCCTATAGTTGATTTATAGACTTGAGGGCTGCAGAGTGACTTACACCCATACTCTAACTTTTGTCATCCAATCAATCTAATAAGCTCATAAATAATACTTATAAGGTTTGTTCGTTTGTCTTACTACTCCGAGTAAAGTAATGTCAAATTAATTGGTGTAAAAGCGTGTAAGTGATTTCACACCAATCAATTTTCGCAATTTTCTACACTAACTTATTCGAAGTAGTTCGGAGTAGACAAACGAACAGTCGTACAAAGTACAGCTTCGCTAATCCGGCGAGATATAATTTTCCTCCCGTCCAGATTTAGCGAATTTTTGGAATTAAAAAAATATTTGGAAAAATATTATTTTAATGAATTCGACCTTCATGTTTCATTAATAAATTGCAATATTGAGTGCCATGAGATTGCCGGAGCTGTGCGGCCTAATGGCCGCAATTTTACGATTTTTATATTGGTAATAAACGAACAAACCAATCCTGATTGCATTACGGATTGGAGGTTGTATTTTGTACCTTGTAGGTTGTACCTACAATGAAAATTGAAATTACACTTTATGGATTGATAATAAAATATAATTTCAATTTTCATTTGAAATAATTTTTGAGCAATTTACACGGTTTCTTTTACCTTATGTAAAATTTCACGATTAGGAGTTGGAAGTTTAACACTCTTAGCCGACGATATGTACATTGGATTCGTGATGAATGGATTCCTAATGATCATTAACTTGGGTCAAAAGTATCATGGACAGATTTACATTATCGGCTCAAGTTAATGATCATTGATGATTCTTTCAGACAGAATAACACATACAACCATTCATTCTGTTACTAACTCAAGACAATTTTTTGCTCATTTGTATTTTCAAAAAAATCTGTACTGATGCCCCTGTAGGGGCAGGAAGGGTAGGGATTGGCCCCCGAATATTCTTAGGTCCTGCAGATGAAATTCATTAGAATCTCCAAAATCTTTGGCTGCATTACACAAATGTAGTGTAAAAGGTGACTTTCTTTTAGATTTCTGTGCAAAATTAATCACAGTATCGCAAAAGCGAAAAAAAAACACGATAAATTAGCAAAATTAATTTTCAAATCAGCTCTGGAACCTAAGGTGTCCTCTATAAAAGATTTTACCATTTTTTCCGAATTTTTTACCACTCCTTTCCCCTTTGTCAAAATTGGTCTTCTCCTCCCCGAATAACATAGCTCGGCCTACGGCCTTCGCACTTCTCTACCCTGATCTTTTGTAATAATTGTAATCCTCAATTTACTTGCAATCAAATCAATCACAATTTTTTTCAGAATATATCAGTCAGTAAAAACTCTTTGCTGATTAATGTTTTTTGCCCGTAACTGGAGCCGGAGCACAGAAAATTCTACTGCTTCAAATGATTTTTTGTTAAAAATCTACAACTAAATTACATGTTCATGTTTCTCGGGAAGTGAGAGGCCGAAGGCCGAGCTATGTTTTGTGATGATAGAGGCCTCAGAAAATCAGAATATCACGTTTATCAACAAAGTGGCCACAGTTGCCGCAAAAGACTTCCGATGATCACCAATCAAAGACTCTTCCTCATATTACTCGAACATCGAACTATACGAAAACTATTCATTAATTTAAAAATTTTATGGATAATTAAAATTAGAACTAAACGCACAGGAATTTTTAATTATGAATTTTTTTTAAAATATTATAGGTATTCAAGCATAACTTTTCTTATAAATCCCAAAAATGGGATTTATATGCACACATCAGATTTGGTTAACCTCCCCCTCCCCGACATTATTTACAACTCCTAATTAATTATCCATTTTTTTAAAATAACATAGCATAATATTTCCCCTTTGGATTTATTTTTGTTAATAAAAGGAAATTTTTTTGAATCGGCAACAGGAATCTCGTTAATTAAGTCATGCGCGTCTTTTAGAAGACTTGAATAAAGTCACTTCGTCGCTTCCGTGGCTACATAACTTTTTTTTAGATGCCCATATCCATGCAGAAATAATCACATTTTAATAAAAGCAAAAACAACATTAAATTGGCAAAATTTATTTTGAAATCAATTTTGGAATTTAATAATCATACATTATTTGTTTTATATTGATATACTGTCGTGATTTAAACTGAAATCCAGCTTTGTATTGGTAATTTGCTTCAGATTAGGGGATGTTTTTTACACATAGAGACAAGGTCGAGCACAGTGTTGTAAATAAAGGTCGATTTATGTTACCGTTGACACAAAAACACACTATTATTGTTGAATGTTGGTGAAATCCAGTGATTTGTGAAGTTTACGGCGAATTTAATCTGAAAAGAAACGAATTTAATTGTTTGAATTTGAATTTGGTGCGCGAAATCTTACCTATTTTGAGCTGCAAAAATGGCGTAAATTTTCGTTTTTCTGTTGGTAATTTGAAGTTTCTAAACATGAAACGTAGAGAATTCTAGCGAGAAGCTTGGCGTGCGACTGCAGAGCCAGCAAGGCGTATTTTTGGTGAGGTCCACCAAAGTGACCAGTTTTCGAGTTTTTCTTGAAAACCAAGGTGTTTTTCAAGCATAATAGTAGTGCGAAGTGTCGTCTGAAGTGGACGAGTGTTTTTAGATAAATTTGGAAGTAGAATCTTCAAATTACGATGTTTTTGGAAAAACACATTTAGAAAATTTTGATATCACACATGTGCGTATTTTTTGGTCAGCCATTGACGAATGATCGAATGATTTTTGTAATTACTACAATTACATGCCTACAAATTAAATGTTGAGAAGAAAGAATTCAAATTGGTTAAAATTGAGATTAAATAATTTTACTTACCTGGATTTGAGGTTAAGTACACGTTTTGTTGAAATTGGTTCAAATCGTTTGAGTATTGCCAATAAGCTTTATTATGCGATTGTCGATCGTCCTTATCTGGATATTTTAAGAAGAATTGCGAAGGATTGATGCTCCAATTCGATTTTATGAAGAACACAGCTGGTCTGGAATGCAACAGGTTGCAGAGTGACAGATGTCGAATATAAGAAAACAGCGGTTCCAAAACGTCGACAACGAGTGCCACCGTCTTGCGACCCGAAAGAGAGAGAAGTCGAATCCAGCCCTGTTATTTGTCTCTGGACACAAGTGTGAACCGACGCATAGCTGCCGATAGTACTCTAGGGTGGAGATATTGTCCTGAGTTTAGAAAAATTTATAAATTTACAGGGTCGTAGGAAATATCTCTACAATGCATTCAGTATTCTTTCTTAATTTTATTTGTCTAATAGAAGCTAATGTTTTAGTACACAGCGGGAATCTCGTTAATCCATTCATGAGCATCCTCAATTGTATAATAAAGTGAAATAAATTGCAAAATAATTTGTTTACAAGCAAAGGTAAAGATATCTTTTTTTAGTATCACCTCTCCTTAGACGAGGGTGACCTTTTTCTCAATTTCTGTGCAAAAATAATCACAGCATCGCAAAACCAAAACCTTGATTTGGAAAAATATTTAAACAGCCAAAACCAACTATCAAAATGAACTATTAGAATGAAATTTTACGTTAAAAGCCAAAGTTAAGTAAATTTCTTAAAGTTAATAAAAAACTCCTAAAGTTTCAAATCCAATTCAAATCCAAAAAGTTTTCAATCCAAAAGATTGGTTATTCTTTTTAAACATTTGCACTTGTTCTTTTTGCCACGGTAAAATCAGGTACAATTTTGTTCATTTGATCTTCCATCTTATTAAATCTAATCCCATGTTGACTTTGGAAACGTTAAGAAAAACAGATATTTTCTTTGTACTCTCTTCAAAGATCCTTGATTGTCGTTACAGAAAACCTTAAAGTAATCCATCTATTCCACATAAGAATCGAGTAGAGAGAATTAATTTAATCCCTGTGTACCTAAATGACCTTAAATAAAAATATTTTTAAAGTTACAAATTTCAAATCAAGATTAAATTACAAGTAGTCAACAGCTGTTACTGAGTATCCATAAACAAGGACCTACAGTTTAACATGGAATCCGAAACACGACATAAATAATTTCGTTGCAACTGGGAATCGAATTTATGACCTTATCTTTGAGAAACTGGAGTTATTTAAATAGCCCCTACATTTTTTTCTATTCGGTTAGATCTTGTTAATTTTATAAAAACAAATTACCTGTTACGAAATACTGTCAATATGATGGTGGTCACGGGTCAATAAGTTGAAGGTCCAATCTCAGCTAGCGATATACATAAATTCATGACAACATGTTTGACTGACATCACAATGAATACTTTTAAGGCTCCTCGATAGAAATTTTGATCGACTGGTTCCATCGAGTGAACGACGTACGAGCCCGGCTGCTGATTGGCACTGTTAAAAATTATTTTTCTTGTTTATTTCAATTGTCAGGACCATCATCATGGAGATCCTTCCGGTTATAACATTTTCACACTAAAACATTGGGGTCAGTCCACCCTTGCTTTCGGATGTCCGAATTTGGAGATTCTCGGAAATCGACATCAGAAAGCCGCAAAAAATTCAAAATGTACCTTTTCTAGTTTTGTTCCAATTTTATATTATGATGCCATGGGTTTGGAACGTGAATTATTTACCTCGAGTTCCTGTTTGCACAATAATTAGCGAAACGGTTCCAAAAATGTGGTAAAATACCATAAACCTAATGTAATAGTAACTTTCCTTTATGTTTACTTTTAACACCAAAACTGGATAAGTACAAAGTGATAATGCTTATCTTGAGTGTGTTTATTTTGGTTAATTTATTAAAACATGTAATTACGTTTTAGCTTTACAGCGGCTTCCTTTTAGTTTACATATAAAATTCTTTGTATGACATTGCACCCCTGAATCCGAAATCCTAAATGGCATTCCTACCAAAGTTCACAGGTAGAGATGCGTTCGACTGGAGCAGGTAGAAGAACACTCGTTAACTTTTTTTATGGGTCTGAAACTAAAGGTATAATACCTGTAAGCTAATTACAGATTCTTTCATCTCGTCGGATAAACTCGAATAGGTAGTTATTTGATGCGGTTTTATTGGAGACTTCAATGATCGATCAGGAACTATCTTATTTTTTCTTATTGGAAATTACACACAAATTGGTTTTGTGTCGAACCGTTAAGATCAATAGTTGCGTTAATCATAAACCATAAAAAAATTGTGAAATGTCATTAATCCAATACCTGCAGTTTATGATGTGATAACCATATCTATCGAGTGTTACAACGTAATAATCGAGTTCATTGATAGTTTTCAAGATAAGTTGACTATAGTGGAAACGAAGTTTCATAGAAACCTATACAACAGACCCACTTCGTGTAGAGATTCTATAACCATTCAGTCGCATACTCGCATCTCGTTCGTTAAGATGTTGGGCAGTTTCTAGACGTGAGTCATCGAGAAGCGTTCAAAAAAACGTGGGAACCAAACCGCTAAATTGAACGGTTTAAATTGTGAATTTAAAAGCCAAGTTTTTGTGATTTTACAATTTGTTTAAAAAGAAGCTATTGTGATAGTCAAAAGCTTCGTCAGGTGGATAGAAAGTAATTTGAACAACAATTTTCCGTTTTGGTGTTACAAAACTCGAATAACAAGTGCTGCAAAAACTTGATTTTAAGAAAAATTTTAAATAACCGCGTCTTTTGCTCACGCTGCTTTAGTTAATTTGTGATAATCCACGCGTGGAAATTCGTCCTACAAACGGATAAAAATAACATTTGGGTTGGGTGATTGTGGAAAATTGTGTGATTAAATTAAGTACCTACGAACAGCACATTTTCATCTTCCTAGTTTTGTCTGGTGGTTTATTTTCTGCTTGAAATTCCTTGCCAAGTTTTAAATAGTTCGTGGTGTTGGTGACAAGCCGGAATATCTTTAAATAAGATTAGAAACAATAGATGCCAAAATGATGTTATCTCGTTGTGTTCTAAACTTTTGATTAGATCTAAACCACAAGTATGCAACTCACACTGAAATGCACTGGTGCAGTTCAGTGCCCCTGAGATGCATGTTAAGAAACGTTAACCACAATGACGAGTCAAGTGCACAAGAGTAGACCAGGAAGTGGCCTAAGTTTTTCAGTCTTGGGTGAGTAGTAAAAAGTTTTCTTCGAGAACCAGAATGTTTACGGTTTTTCGATAGGAAAGTTTGCAGACAAAACCGGAAATATTTTTTCGTGTGGGTGTCGGTTAGTCATGTAAAATTCGAACCAGTCATTGCTTTTCAATTTCAATATCGTGTGCCAAATAAGAATCGTTATTAATAAGAATTGCGTGTGCAATTTTCTGCACACCACATAAAAGCCGATCGAGAAATGAAACAATAATTTTAATGGCGACACAATAGAAAGAAATATAAAAGAAAGGAAGTGTTGCATTAAGGTCAAAGTTTCCCACGATGCTACCGTACAATTATTGTCATCCGCAACGTTCATTAGAATTTTTACCACTTGTGGTTTCTTTTAGAATAATGTACTTACCTACTAGTATGAAGATTACACTTTCGACGACTTGAAAATGTGGCAAAAACTAAAACAATACCCACGCCATCATTACTTACCACCTTAATTAAATTTAACATTTTTTTCTAGTACTATAATAATAATGACTTCTTTTTAAGAAGAAACATAAACAGATCGTTATCCATGTTAATTGCCAACTTGGAACTGCTTTGGATGGCACTTTAAAGAGAAAAATTAATGTCCACGTCTGTTGACTGAAAATAATTTGGGCCTTGCTCTTCCATCATAACTTTTTCCTAATGGTCTTCTGACAGCTATCATTATTTCCATACACCCATTCCAACTTTGATTGTGTAAACATCTGGAATAATAAAAGAATATTTTGCCATGAAGTTCTGAAAATCTAATTGGAATAGTTTTGTCACATAAAATTGCAAATAATGGTTTTCCATAAAATGAAATATAAAAATGTATATCCTGTTTGACTTGGAAATTAACTTAACTGCTCATCAGAAAATCGGTTGTTTAACGATGCAATTAGCCTAAGCAATCTATGCGACTACACAAGCGGTTTTTAATTAACGATCGAGTCAAAACGCTCCTACATCATAGTTATAGGTATATCTTTTAATTTTCGAATTTTCTGCTGAATCAATCACAACTGAATTTCATTTCGTACCGAAACTTTTAAAATCGTTCTTACCATATAGGGAAGTTTGTTCTTGTTATATTACAATCTGACCAATTGAAGCATTTACTTTTTCCATTTTTTTTTCAATATTATACTGGTTTAATTTTTAGGCTAAATACTTCCTCGCCATGCGCTAATGCAGCGCATCTCAAACTTTTTCTTTTTCTTAGAAAAATGAATTCTGATGTCTTCTTCATTTATTATAGGCGACCCCCAGGGGTTGCCCCCCATACTTTGAGAAACTTACTTAATTGCTTCCAGTAACCTACATATTTTAACAACCACGATTTTATTTCCCTATTGTCTATAATTAAATTACCGTGTAAATTAGTAATATGCAAAATAAGGAAGTTCCGCATCTCACTACAATCCATTTCATAAAATAATTTAAGAGGTCTATAAAAAATTAGAGATTTTCCAAAACCATAAGATTGAACTGGGCCCATGGTGAAGGTAACAATGCACTTTCAAGCTTCTTTCTCCACACAAATAAGACGAAATGGAGTGAAGATGTATTTTGAGAAATAAAATTTCAAAATCCATTTTCAAAAAGAAAGAAATATATAAATTGCAGGGTTTCCATTACAACAATGGATCTATCCATTTCCTATTCTTATTACGAGTGGTTGTCATGGAAATAGAGCAATTTCTCCATTTAAATTACACGGAATGGTCCAATTTCATGACCACCACCAGGTTGGAGAATTTGTATGGAACATATAATTCTTCTACCATCACAATTTTTACCTTAAAAATTCAACATTGATGAAATAATCTGCTAGTATTATTATTACGTTGAAAAGCCGAGTACCTCAAAAATCAGTAATTGGATCAATAGAAAAATCTTGTAAAAAAATGTATGATATTATTCAAATGTAAGCGGGATTCTTATCTTAAATCGTTTCGTGTCATCACTGATAAAAATCATAAAATGATTTAAATATTATTGTTGTTTCATCTTAAATCTGGAAAATTGCCCACACCGAATTAGTTATTACGCTAAAACTGAGGATTGAAGTGCTAAAATTTAAGTTACATTTTACATTTTGAAAGTTTATTACAATGTTTACCCAGGCACCCAGGCTGTGTGGAATAAATTTAACTAACAAGTTTATTTTTCGTATTTAAATGTACAGGTTAAATTGACTATAAAAAAGTCCCTTAACGTTAATTGGATTAAATCGTGATTAAAAATCTTCCCATCTCTAAAAATAGATCCAACTGCGACCCTCTTAGCACAAATAGTGCATTATTCATAAGTTTAAGGGAAACAGTTGTGCACCACTGGGTTAGATGATGGAACCCATCCATAGCTCGCCTGCTGGTTGTAGCTTTAGTCCGAATACCTGCACAACCTGGTATGAAATCCCATGATTTGATTCTAATTTTGAACAATTTTGAAAGAAGAAAAATTGGAAAGCTTTGACTTTGAACACATCCTGCGTTTATGTAATCTTGAAAGTGTATCGACCCTTGTTACCACCAACATACCCACCATCCCAAATTTAATCTTCTTCTATTGTAACTTAAAGGAAACAAACACTTCATCACGTTTCGTGATATGATAAAATTGTTATAAATTTAACCAGGTACTACCCATTTATCAAGACCAGATAAAGCCCGAGAAGATAAGCCGTGATAATGAGGGTTGCTTGTGTGATAATTAATTCTTCGTGCATCCCATATAAGTTTCATTTATAATTTATTAACTCATTTTATAAACTGTAAATAAACCATCACATGTTTAGCCCGAGGTGCTCTAATGGAAGTAAATGGAGAGCAAAGTTTTGATATCTATAAAAACTTAAAAACGAACATCAAAGTGACCACTAAAATACTTAAAAGTCTTAAATCCCACGGTTTTTGTTAAATTCCCCCGAGGAAGTCCGCACTAATGCCTAAATTTGGACACAATAGATTGTAAAGCTTCAACACTCAAGAATTCTTACTTGCATTTCTTTGTGTTTTTTGTAGGAACGGTTAGGTCAATATTAACTTCTTCCTCCAATATTTGCCTTATTTCTAATATTTGTTGATATTTTTGCGTCACATTTGAAAAATAGTAATGATGTAATTTTTTAGTTGTCCGAGAAAATTCATTCGCTTCCATCTACCATCCGTACCACCTTTTCTCGGATAAAAACAAATTTGTCAAGATAAAAGTAGGTTTGTGTTCGGTTCACCATCAAAACGAGGTCAAAATTGAAATTACCATTAAATACAATTACATTTTCCTAAGTACTTGAAGTTGAGTTAGATTTTAGCTTCCAGTCATACAAGAACAACTATTTATCTGATAAAATAGCTTTATATTTTGAACATGACAGTTGATAGATTGGTAACGTCAATGTATTAACATTTTTTATTAACTAATCAGAAAGTGTGCATATGCAAACTCTGCTAATTCATTATTTAGTCTTGTTTTTGATTGAGTAATTTGTTCAATAATTATTTTCATGACGTTACAGTATTAAACGATGATGAATCTTTTTATTTCGTTAATTACACCATACAAATATTCTGCATTGTTTTCAACTGCAACAATGACTTTAGGGTGTTTTTAAATTTTATGGTACTGGATAGACTAAACTTTGGGCCCACTGTTCTTTGCTATTCTGTTGGGATAATTCACTTATTATTTTTTATTACACCAAATTCGAGATGCGAATTGCATTAATAAGTAACGCTAATAAATAACTTCGTCACTTCGATTTATTATTTATTTTAGTTCATGCTAAAATTTACAGGTCGGACATAAAATTTATGTCTACTTATTTTACATTTACTGCTACAAGTCATTGGGAAGAGAGTCGACTTTTATTTATAAATTATCTACATTTATATAAAGTACTTCTCAGAAAATGTGTGTTACTTTAATTTAAATGCGTAATTTATAATTTTTAATTTAATGCCTTGCTTATTAAATGATTCAACTGGCTCGTATGTGTGTAATTGTGTTCACATGCGGTACTGTTAGATTTCCGGACTCTATAATATATATTTTTAGTTTTTTGGAATGACTTCGTTTAACCATAAATCTATAGATGCTTTCATGTGAATTTATTTTTATTTGCTATGAAGAGCTAACTCATGTAATTTAATAAATTGAAAACTGGCTCATGTATTACTAGCGCAGCATCACGTACATTTTTCACCATCAGATATCCCCATTGATTACAGTACAGCGAAGTGCAAAATTAATACATTCCAATTTTTAATGCACTTAATTACAGTATAGCTTACAGTGAGTACACTTTTATATTCCAAAGGTTTTCAAACTCAGGGGCGGACTGGCTAATTGGAGAATGCGGAAAACCCGCACAAGCCGTCACTCTTGAGGGCCAAATTATACACCAATCCTTCGCAGTATGATGAACTCCTTATCCAAGTATCAGTTGCAATTAAATACCTTCCTTACCGTCTGAATGCCATGAATCCAAAATAATTTTTCCTACCTTTCTACAAAATTTTCTATTTAAAATAGATCATTAAATTATTTATCCTGTAGATACCCACATTCCACGACGACCAACCGCGTTCGATCTTTAGTCCAATTAAAGAACCACGGGACTACGCAGCGGTCGTCGTGGGCTTTAAGTGGAACGCACCCTTAAAAAGAAATGCACCAAGCAGGAAAGCAAAACTTTTCTGTTAGGGAAATTTTATGAAAGATCTCCAGTATAGGATGGCATCAACATCATCGTTTAAAGATTTAACAGACATTTAAGTTTAATTTATCTTTAAACGATCTTGATACAATCGGTCCTTAGTTACCGATATTACACAGGGGAATGACTTTCCTCCCACAGCCAGTAGAGTTGAAATTTCTTTTATCGAATAAGTTTGCAATTCTTGCTTAGTATTTTTATTTGGATTCTTCGTCTTTCCCTGGTGAACCATCCTGCTTCCATGTTATATTATTTTCTCATCTTAAATACTTATTTATTCTATTGAACCTCACCTTTATATTTATGAATAGTTTCCAGTTTTGACCGAGCGTTGATCCTGGACTCAAGGCACAAATTAATTTGGGAGAAACCTAAATTACCTAAAAAAAATAACATTTAGTATTGATATGAAGGCCTAACTTCAAAATAAAAATTTAAAGTCAAGCAAAACCTTGCATATTGAAATGACCTCACAACGCTGAAATAATCGTTATAAAAATGAAGTAAAATTTAAAGAAATAAAAAGTATGCAATGGTTGGTTTAAATCAAACGAAGTAGTAGCCATCGTTAGCAAAAATCTCTAAAAGTCGATCAGAATAATTTTAAAAATATGGTATCTGACATCACAACCAATATTGAACACCAAATACGGATAATTTGAGGAATTGAAGCAAATGTAAATTAAAATTATGCAAGTGGGTGGACACAATGAAATTGCCATGCTTTGATGCTGCCAAATCGAGTACAATCTTTAACTTCCCTAAAAAATTGCACTAAATAAATAGTCATCATTTTCAAATTAAACAAAATGTTGTTGGAAAAAGATTTGGAAAAGATCATTGTACGCACTGTCTCTCGAAAATGATCTACCTGCTAATTAGTAAAAGATGCTCTTTTAAAAGTTAACTAATTTCATCCCTCAGCAACTAAAGCTTTTGCAATCGAGCAATGCGACTGAAAAGAAAAGCTTGAAAAAACTGATGAAGAAAAGTAAAATCATAAACAATTCTAAAAGTAAATGACCTGTCCATTACGATGATTGCTTACCCTTATTTTATGTGGTCTAGACTCGAGAAACTTATGAACCTATGATTTAATTGAGATCTTAAAGGTCAACAACTTTCAGTGCATCTGATGTTAATTTATACCTTTTTGGGTGGAATGAAAGTAGCAACACTAATAAGCGAATAGGTGAAGAATTGGAAATAACAAGTGTAAAACGTGGGTTTTGCAGTGGGTGATTGGTGACGTGTAGGTGGATCGTCAAGTTTTGTTTCTGTTATTTCTAACATGTGAAAGGTTATGAACCTCTTTAAGTGCACCCCCGTTGCTCGGTTACCTAATAATTTTTAACAATAAATTAGTAATTAAAGAATGGAAACCTAACATTTTTAATTGGGTGTAGCTTAATGTAAACTGTTGATTTACGTTCACCAAAATACAATTATTATTTATGACCTCTTATAATAAAATCACTAATAATGCCGATTAGTGTCCGGAGTAACAAATATTTGATTGGATTTTAGCGCATTTATAATTTACTGTTTTTATTGTAATTAATGAGTGATAACTGTATTCAAGATAACTTACATGTTCTCTTGGTTTGTTATTACTACATATTTACCATGCTAACAATGCCCGCTGCGATTTTGATGAGATTATAAGTTGATTAATTTATTGATCAGCTGCCTTGTTCCAACAAGACATTGAAAAATTGAAATGTCAGTTTAATTTTTTTTAATGGACCACTAAAGCCTTTCAAAAATCTTAATTAGAATCGTAACAAGTAGCAGACTAATTTTAAAGATCTTATCCCATCTAAAGTATTGTACTTCCTCGAAATAGATTGGTTTCTATTTTTTTTCCAGAAAGCGTTTACTGTTGTCTGGAACATCAAAAATTTTGTTCGATTTTTTCCAACATCAAGGACCGAAATTTAAATAACATTAATGCAATCGCCCCTAAGACTTACAACAAACGGTGTTGTTTTATTAAATGCCAGGTTTAGAACCGAACACCGCATAATACGAAGGGATACCTGATAGAAGTATTATACGATCCTCATTAGTGTAAAATAATCTTCAATATTTAACGACCATTAATTGACCACATTCCTTGTTTGGAATTATTTGAAATATTTTTACTATTAATTAATATTGGGTTTCATATAAAACATGACTTGACATAAACACAGCTTGTAATAGAATTCTGTAAAGACTGCAGATGATGTTAGATATAAATCTGGAAGATGAGAAAACAAAAGCATGATGGCCATTTAAAATTGTTATTACATTCATTATAATTTATTTCTTGACTTGATGGTAATTTTTCAAGTAATTATTGTCTTCGACAAGAAACCTACACGCTAACGAAATGGAAAATGAGATTTATAAGTGCGGCTCACACGATGACGATTTTTTCGCAGCGACTAGTAAAAGAAAATTTTATCATTCATCTACCAAAATCAGACTTTTTTTTCAAATAAAAAACTATGATCTGATAAGTCTTTTAGTTAAATCGAAGTATGCTTGACATTTAATTTAAAATAATCCTGGCGCCAATCTTATCTTAAATATTTTTATTGTTTAATTACTCATTTATTTGAAATTGCATTAAACTACAAAACGAGCGATTGCTCTGTATCGCTACATTCTTTAGTGCTGGAATTTTTATTTTATTTGCAAACGTTTTGAAATGAATTTTTACAAAATTATTGCACTTAAATTATGATAAATCGTGAGAAAACTGGTTTGAAATTGGATGTGGTGTTTAGGTATTGATGTGCAGTTCGTCCGTCGTTGATTGAATGGGTTGAGAGCGAATTATAAATAGAAAATAATAATAATGAATTGGTGTGTATAATTGCTTGGAGTTATTACTAGAAAATTGAAACTGGAAATAAATTGTAATTGGTACTAAAGTATTTCAATCCTTTGGAATATTTTCTCAGCTATGGCATGTCGAAGTAAAACATCTGAGATATTTGTACCGACATGGATTTTTTAACCTTTTTGTCTTTATATCGGTAACTAATGGAAAAAGAAGGTAACCTTTTAATTTTTTTATAGACCATAACATTTAAATCATTATGAGAAATGGTAACATAGCTAACCACTGAACGTAGCCACCTAATACATTATTATTTAACCACAAGTGTGATTGATCACTTTTGAAAGATTGACCGTTTTTGTCATATTCATTCCATTTCTTCCTGATCTTCTTTACCACCTGGAGGAAGTTGGACTCCTTTGGCCAGAAACCAAGTGATTGATGTATTTTATTTTGATTGTTGATCAAAATCCTCTATGTCCAACCGGTCACTAAAAACTTAGGTACCAAACATTTTAGAATTAAAATGCACCAAATGTCACAAATAATCAATCATAATAATCAATGATATCATCACGCAATTAATTACAATTTCTATGTGTAAAACCTCTTATGATCGCGTTATTTATGATCTTTATCTATAACTGATGTTTCTCAAATATTGATTTTTCGTCGTTTAATCGATGTAATAATCGGTTGTGTTCATCGGATCTTGTTTGAAAAGCTCTGCCTGTAAATCCATTACAACCCCAGCGGTGATTTAATTCGATCGCTGGTTGAGTTATGGTAGGAAAATTTCGAGTCCGAATCCGATGACAAACCATTTGATCAAATATGGTCAACATTTCAAGACCTAATTAGTAGTAAAACAAAAATTAGTAGTTGCACTTACGTAATGAAGCAATAAAAGTTTGGAGCCCTTTTAGTAAAGCGTAATTTATAATTAATGCCCAATTTATACTGACCTTCAAAGTTGTAAATGCAGTTAAACAGATGAAGTTTCAAAAAGAATTATATAGTTCAAAATTTGTAAATATAATAAGCAACGTGTAGATCTGCCCTGTCAGTCCTTAACACAATCGAGATTAGTTCGTTTATTTCTTAGTAAGCTAAACACAGCCTCGGTGCGGCCTTCAGGCCGCACTTCTTCTTCTTTTAGGCTAGGATATCTCCTGTTTGCTGTTTGATGTATCTGTGACGCCATTATGCATTTAGGATAGATTTAACATTGAATCAATAAACTTTAATTATCTAAGTCATATTTAAACACAGATATAACAACTGTAAATATGGAAACTTACCACGCCACGAAACTTAGGTGTTACGTTATCGTACGTATAGCACCATCGTTGATTTTATCCAACTAAGCAATCCAGTGGCGTAACTTCAAATTTTAGGCCCGGAAGCAAGAGCTTCGACGAGCCCTTCGATTGAGAGGTGTGCGATTTAAAAACAAAATTTGCTCTAAAAATAATTCAGTTTAAGGGGGTCCAAATCCAAAGCATTGGGGCCGCGACCATTCCTCTCTCTGCCACCCCCCGTTATTTACGCCACTGTCCATACCTCCCTAGACCCTAGGTTGCACACTAATTTCTTCACATTTTAGAGTGTTTTAGTGCAAAATATTTGCTTTCACATGAATTAAATTTGCGTCTTTATCAATTTTGAAAAGATATAATCGTTACTTCCTTGTGCTGGGGGGTATTCCATTCAATACCCCCCAGACCTCACGATTTCACACCTATTTAAATAGAAGTAATACTTAAAAGTGAGATAAATAAAGTATTGTCTAGTTCAGGGGTCGGCAACCTTTTGTTGTACGGGGGCGAAATATTTTACTTCAAGATTACTGCGGGCCGCACTTCTTGGAAAATTCACTGAAAGGGAGCTGTTTTTTTTTTTAAAAGAAAAAAGTGTAAATTCGCTAAAAAGAGCATTTTTTTTTAAAAAAAAAGGTGTTAGCGGGCCGCGCTAAGACCCTTCGGGGGGCGTGGGTTACCGACCCCTGGTCTAGTTTATATGTTCTTAAAAAATCTTTCCCTGACCTGAAAGGATCTTTTAATAGTAAACAATCGTAAAACCGGGGGGTCTCGGGGGTATGAAATACCCCTCAGCCACAAGTAAGAAAAGTATGTTTCCTCAGTTACTATGTTGTTCTGAGGGTATTCCATACCCCCCAGACCCCCCGGTTTCACGCCCACTTCACTATTTAGGGTATAAATTTGTTTTGGTTTATAAATAGAGGAGAAGGTCCGAATATGGGCCCCCATTTTGTTTTTTATTAACCATTTTTATATTTTTTGGAAAATAAATCTAAAAATCGGCATGCACCTAGCCTAAAGACTCTTCTAGAATTGTAGAAGCAACAAAGTTTCAAAGAGGCAAAAATTATTGCGATATGAGAGAAAATATAAAATTATGTCAATTTCATATAGGAAGGCAGACTGTGTGAAATATGGGCCCCCATCAAAAATGACACAAAAAGCTAAGAAGTAACAAAATAAACTTTATTTTTAAAAAATGCCCATATTAAATGCAGGGCCCATATTCGGACCTTCTCCTCTAAATATTCAAAAAATCTTTTATTTGAACCAGGGGATTTAATGCAAATTAAATCGCTTGCCACAGGCGCTTTCTACCTTTATTACTATTCTATGGGAGGGGTAAACATAATTGTTTTGAAAACTTTATAGTACATTCTAAATCTAAAGAAGTAAAGTACTTTTTTTCGATTTCTTGTAATCCATGGAGGGGGGAAGTAATATTGTTACTTCTTTGTTCTGGGGAACCCCTCAGTTACTTCACATTTTAGGGGATACATATGTTTAGGTTTAACGATGCGTTTAATTATATAAATAAATATTTAAAAAGATCTTTTGTTTTAATGATCCGGGGGGAGGGTAGTGTAAGTACAATTTAAAAACAAATTTTATAGTATATTATGTCTAAACAATTAAAGAACATTTTTCAAAATTGTAGTTTTTAGCCTTTTATTAGATTTTTTTATTTTTGTTGAAATATTCTGTGACTAAACTTTTGAGGATCACCTACACGGTCATGAATGTTATTGTACAAAATCGGGAGCATAGAGGCAGAAACGTCAGACAGCCAGTGGCAGATTTAGCACATCAGAGGCCCCAAGTGCAATTTTGAGGCCCCCCTCTAAATATTTTCACTACCCCTACATCCTACAGTGTTCATTCTACGCGCATGTTTTGTAATCTGGTACAAAAAAACTGAATTTTGAGGCTCCCTTGATTTATGAGGCCCCAGACCCTGGTTTGTTTTAGTTTAACAGTATTTTTAATTGTATAAATAAATTTTTAAATTAAGCGTACCCGTAACAAGCGGTTTCATTTGCACTAAATCCTCCCTCCCTCGGCCCAATTAAAATATTGTTAGAGCAAAACAAATTTTTCCCTTGAAATGGGTGTGAATCCGGGGGGTCTGGGGGGTATGGAATACCCCCCAGTACAACAAGGAAGGGTACACAACAACTCGGCACCGGCCTACCAGGCACCAGGAATGCTCGGTACCGGCGAATCTCTCTTTTATCTACTTTTAAACTTTTTTACTTTAAATTTTTTAAATTTTCGATGTATTTTGTATTTTAAAAACAATTCAGATAATCAATCGCGTTGAAATTTTACTCAGGGTGAATACGATCATACGTGTACACCATAATGATTTAGCCTTCGGCCTCACTCAAGGAAATTAGCGACATAATGCAAAATTTTCTATTAGTATTTTCCTATACAGTTTTGAAACAATTGAAGCTTGTTAATTTTTATTATGGTAGAACAATCTTAATTTTTTGATGAGTGACTAAGTGATGACTATTTGCTTTATATGTATAGATAAAAGTAAAATAGCATGCGATTAAAACTTATTATCGATCTTACGTGTTCTTAGTAAACCAAAACCGTAGTTTCGTCTAAGCTTGAAGGGTAATCTAACCCCCAAACCCCCCAATCGCAGTAAACAACATAGTATTATTATGATCTTCAATTGATTTTATTAATTTCTAACTGTTCCAAATATTAGATAATAATATATTAACATTATCATGGTATTAGAACCAGGGAGTCTGAGAGGTAAAGAATACTCTTGAAGGTCAAAAGAGGTTAAAAGTGCTACTATTTTCAAATGTACGCAGTAAACTTTTTCAATTAAATATCATCTTCTTTGATGATTCTTTCATTGAATAAATTTCCAAAACAATCCATTTATTTGATGACCGAATTCTGGAATAATAAATTTTTTATAATAACTTACTGAAACAAAAATTATTACTTTTTAATCTCGGGCAATGTTAACCACAAGTTACAAAGTTGTAATCGATAACAACTTACAGTCCGAATAATTTAAAAATAAAAATGTAAAACATACGCATTGACAAATATTAATATTACTAATTTATTTAAATGAGAAAACGTGTTGAGCAGATAATACGTTAAGGTGTGAAGATCCAAAAATGTTGTTTTATTTTTCCACCGAATTGAATTTTCATTCTTTTGAGGGCAAATCGATTCAGTTCGATCTCGCATTTTTTGTAACGGAATGCTGCTCTTGATAACGTAATTTAAATTATTTAAAGTTAACTTTAATGAAAGTGCAACATTGTTGTGCAGATATTCTTAGATCCAGTTTTGCACTGTTGGAATTCTATGGCGAGGCTCAATTAATTTACATTTTGTTGTTGTGTTGTGATGAACGAAGTGTTCTAGTGAATGTATTTTAGGATCGAGGTTACTTTGTCCTCAATCAAGGCATAAAGCACTGTTCAATCCTTTATACCGTAAATCGACGACAATTTTTATTTATCATAAAACTGGTTAACGTTTTCAAAAATTACAAAATATACCTACGCGTGCAGGTTTATTCACCACGGTTTAATCAAACTCGAGACTGAAAAGTTCGCTTTTTTCGGAGTATCGACGGTTCTTCAGCTGCTATCAGGAGAGTTTGATTTCTCCAAGGAAATTCTGTTCAGCGCTGTTTGCTATCGATACCAACAAGTCTATTAAAATGAAATTCAATAAAAATGATTTGATCTAGATTATCCATTAGTAAAGTCTTGCAATTTATTTGTTAATTTACACTCCAATTTATTACTGCATGCAATTAATTATTTTTTATGCAATTAAAATATTCTCATACGTTCCTAACTGGTTACACGTATTAATTTACCAATTAATGAAGCAATTAAAGGTTTCTTATTTAAATGGTAAACAGGTTACTTTTTATAATACTCAATTTGTTATTAAATTAAAAATTATTTTTAGAAAAATACAAATAACGTTCTTCAATAGCAAATTGAAATTCCTTTCTAAATTGAATGATTTATTTATTATCGGTGCAGCAATTTTCTCTCGACGAGCACCGATTTTGTGAGTCCACTGCTTAACCGTACATAATTTTACGAAAACAATAAAAAAAATGAAACTTTCTCGTCGTATTGGTGCGATTGTTGCTTTAATTAAAATAATAATACAATTTCTAACGAATTTTACAACGAACATCATGGGTTAGTCACATCGTGATCTATTAAAGTGTGGGAAATCTTTAATTCACCCACACCTTTCTTTTACTTTTTCTAAATTTAAAGTAAACCAGAACGAAAGACCAAACCAAAATCTATGACTTTTGAACGGAAAGGCAATTCAATGTATCACAATTTGACTACAAAAACACAAGAGACTCGATCCGACACACTAAAAAATTTACAACTTTTTCGAAAAGCTTTTAAAATGATAGAACGGATTGTGATATACCCACTTCATTGATCTTGTTTTGCAAAAATGCTTTTATTAAAATGGGAAAGTTACATTCGAACTTTGTTCTTTCCATTTTCCAAGTTTTATTTTAGAAATCGTAATAAATATTATTAAAGGTTATCGGTTCAAGTCCTTAAATCCATTCCAAAGGCTTTTAATTAATTAATTTTTCAAGCGACTTTCTTTTTAAAAATATTGTATACCTTTATGATGCGGATTATTGTAAACAAACCCGATGTGAGTTATGTGTTAATTTTTATTAATGCTTTGTACGCAATATCAAAGAAACGACCGCTTCGTTAATTACATAACTAAGGAGTCGCAGGAGCTTGCAAAATTTTCAAACTTCCGTAAAAAAAACTTCGAAAAAATGTTGAAGAGTTGGTCGGATGAATCCAATAATTGAAAATCCTGATTATAATTTCAACCCACACTTTGATATGCACTGTTGTAAGCTGCAGTTCAGGTTTCTTTCTTAACTAATCGCACAAGCTTCCAATGTCCATCAACTTGTATGGAGCTTTAATAACGCACTCTTTGAGTGAAGAATGTATAGTACCTATTATGTATAATTAGTTTAGAAGTGGCTTAATTATAATTTCCTTTTTTATTTTCAGACTTGGCGGCCATTCGACGACTGTTAGATTCTGAAAGTAATGGTGGAACCTGTCCAAGCTGCAGTATGCCTTTTGACAAAGGCAAGAAACGGAGACTAATTGATAATTGTGGACACGAACGCTGTTATTCCTGCATGTTTAGCAACGAATCGTGTCCATTGTGTTTAAATTCATCAAATGGTAAATATCAATTTATGATTTGTCTAAACCTGTAAACTTTGATGCTACAGCAACTTCCTTGTTCGTTCCAATCAGGATGAAAGTCACATCTTGATTTCTTTTTGTTCCAAATCGAGATAATAAAAATTTCATAACTGATAAAGCCGCTTTGGTTTGATGCAGTCTGAAAGATCCAACAAATCAAGTCCATTATTCCCTTAAAGTGCAACAATGACTAAGCAATAAAGTCAAATGTAATTCGTGTTCGATCAAGATTTTCATTTAAAATGTTATTCAATTTATAACAAAAGTACTCAAAGATTGATGAAGTAAAATTTTTGATTGCTAACCGTTAAAAAAAATTTTTGTACTACACCCGATTCGAATGGAGCAATTAATTTAATTTTATAGATTTATCGATAATTGGTTCAATACTCGATCGTTACAGTTTACTTTGGATGATTGATCTTTTTATAACAGTAATATGAGCTTTCGATATTACCATGATAAATTCCTTTGATTGACAGCTACGTCTATGTTTTATTTTAATTTCCCATTCACCTTTTTTTCTAAACATCATCTTCAATACAAGAAGTTTAGATGATTACTAAATGTCTGTCGGTTTAATTATATTCATACATACAAATTACGAATATAAAAATAATGAGTATGTAACGAACCCAATAATTTGTTGTAGCACAATAAGGCATAAATAAGATTGAATTTTTAATTATTTTTTTTGCTACTGCCGTTACGCGAGTAATTAAAATTTTAACGACTAACAAAATCAAAAACCCAATTAATAATTTTTTTTCTATTACAGTGACAACATATCCAAATGAAACTGATTATGATGAATTCCGTGGTTCCCAAATAACTCTATATACCGATTCCAATCAGTATCTTCCCTATCAGACTGAAAAATGTGATCGCCTTCAACCCAGAATTAAAGTTAAAACCAACGGCCATTTCACATCCTTCATGCAAGTAAGTAAACCAATCCAAAAAAAGTTTCGTTTCTAACCGTTCAAAAATCATCAGAGTCGACAAGACCTCGCAAATTCTGGAAGCGAGCTGGGTCACCCCGAAAAACTCCCCAAAACGAAACCTACCAACCCTAGAAATCGTCCAGATCAAGGAATAATGACCCAAAGTTGCCCAACGCCCCCACAGTCACGAAGAAAATTTTTTCTCAGCCCAAAAGCATTAAGAAGTCCATTCGCACAGCGAGCTGCCAGACAAGCTGTTGGAGATGCTGCACTATCAGGTAATTAATTTTTACGTTGCTATTTCGATCTCGGAATTATTATAATAGGAAAACGTGTGGGTTTTTGCAATATCCGCTTGTTGGGTACATACCGTCGCGACATTTTGTGTAGGTGAAAAATACAATATTGTCGCGCCAACATGCATCCTAAATTATTCAAAGAGGAATTATTCAAAAAAATTTTATTTATGGAAATGTGACTGGCAACCGTTAACCATTTGCTTTTACGTGTAGCTTCCATGACGTCTTCAGCAACCTCCAACGAAAGTCGACATTGGCCTAGCGTGGTATTGGGAAAAATTCGTTCTTTATGGTCTGCGGGTAGTTCGACTGCAAGTACTGGACTCAGTCAACTGGTTTCAGGCACGGAAATTTTTTAGACGTGTTTTCGATTTTTGCTTGATTTCTAATTTATTGCATGCACTCGGCTCTGTGTTATCTTATGTAATTTTATGTAATTCATTATCAACCAGGTGAAAAATTAATAAGTTAGCGTAAAGAATCTTTTTATTCCATTCGGGATTTTCCTTCATTGATTTCAAACTGTGACGATCTAATAGCGAAAATATTTTTATAAATGCTTATCGCCTTTCTAATAATTGATGTTTTCGAAGTACGGAAGCCTAAAATGAAAAGTCAGTTGGAACACTTCTAAATTGGAGTTTTTATTCTTAATATAAATTGTATGTTGTGAGTAACCGTTTTTCTTTGTATGCAAGCATCTGTTTCATTTCTGCAGTAAATTATATACATTTTAATCCACACAAGAAAATATGCACCCTTTCATACCCAAAATAAAGCATTTTTGGCTTCTGGTCATTTGACTTTAAACACGAACTAAGAAAATTTCCTCGGATTCAGTAACTTAACCCGAAATTTGAACACCAAACACTAAAACCAGTGTTTCCTAACTTTTTTGATCTTTTTACCCTCATGACTTAACAGGGAAGCCGCCCCTACCCCCTCAAACCAAAAAAACATGGTAAGGGAATAAAAACATTGAATATTGAAATCATAAAGTTCAAATTTCAAACAGAACTTTTTTCACTAATAATAATAATACAATATTTACCCCTTATTCATGCAGTCGTTAGGTCGACCTAACGACTGCATGCATATCTGGTAATTGAGAATATTCTTTACGCTAACCACTTTTCGTAAGTTTTCTGGTATGGACGTGAACATTACGAATTTCAACCGTTTTATTTTTGTGTTAAAAGATGCATGGGTTTGATGTTTAGAATATTTTAACAGTGCACTCTTACACCATCGTCTTTGTGCAACATAATTTGGCACTAAAAGCATTATTGCATTGAAACTAACCGGCCATTAAACTTGTGCTTATAAGATTCTCTTTTTAGATGATGAAGGTGGGACAGTTAAACCACTTACGAAGAAAAAATCATCAGAAAGCGATATGTACATGCGTTTGGGTCTTCTATTGGGTGACGAAGCCCGAAAATCCAGAAGGCAAATTCCACGAAATACTCACGAGTCTTGCTCCTCCTTAGTAAGTTACGATAACGCAACATTAGTCTCAACAAATACTAGTCCAGTATCCACATTAACCGGAAGCTCAGAAGATCAGCACCGACATAATCCAAGTTCAGAAAGCGTCGGTTCTTTAATGTCTATGTCCATGTCAGGTCAGAGTAATTGCAGCTCAAGTCCTGTAAGCAGGCGGCATAGTGTGACAGGTAAACCACCTTTTCAATTTCTTTTTCCAAATTTACAGTTTCCATTTTTTAGCCCCACAACATCCCGAAGATCTTAGCTTACTAAACTCAAGACGAACGTGCGTCAGGCGATCCGCACGTAGCGGAACAATTAAAGGACCCATAGATCCAAAAATAAGATTTGCTCAATATAGAACTCCCCAACTAACACTTAAACCATTATTCTTTGAAGTCCCTCTCCAAGAACCCGACCCTTTGTTCTTGGGTCGGCACTGGCTGATTAAGGAAATTGAAAATATTGTTGGTACGTACTTTATAATTTACCCCATCCATATCATCTAACGAAATGTTTAACCGACAGATTCTTCTAGTCCAGGAGTTCTATTGACGGGTAATCCAGGCACGGGAAAAACAGCTTTGATTCTACAATTAGTAGAGTACAGTTGCTTTGGAAGACGAAAAGAATTAGCGTACCAGCGTTCGACCGACAGCATAATCCCTCAAAGTATTTACTATCAAATCGATCTCGTTTCTGAAAGAATTAAACAATTGTCTACAAACGTCGTGGGCTATCACTTTTGTCAAGCAGACAACAACAACACTTGCTTAGTACCTGATTTCATCCACTCTCTTGCCGCTCAGTTGTGTCAAGCACCACAATTAAACGCCTACCGCGATTACTTACTCAACGAACCGCATCTTCAAGGAGTGGTATCTTTGAAAGAGTGCATCACCAATCCAGACCTTGCCTTAAACAGAGGCATCTTGGAACCCCTCGCAAGTTTGAAGAGAGTTGGAAAAATCGACTGCCAAAATTGCGTCATCCTCATCGACGCACTCTGCGACGCCGAGTATCACAAACCCGACCACGGCGACACAATCACAACATTCTTGCTAAAACACACACCCAACTTTCCTTCTTGGCTAAAAGTAGTCGGAACTGTACGCACACAGTTCCAAGAACTTACCAAACAGTTACCATACACTCGAATCAGTCTAGACAAGATAAACAACGAAAACGTCCAAAAAGATATGCTGGATTACATTAACTTTAGGTTACAAAACAGTCCCAGCATTCAAAATAACGTCACCATCTCCACTCCTGGCAAAATCGAAAGTGGAAACATAGCTCAACATAAATTTTCCCAGCACTTGTTGCAACTAAGTCAGGGTTCGTTTTTGTTCGCCAAACTTACGTTAGACTTATTAGAGCGAGGTCACTTGGTTGCCAAATCATCGGGCTACAAAGTACTTCCAGTTAATTTAGCTCAAATTTACTTATTGCATTTCAATCTTCGATTTCCTACCGTCCGTTCTTTCGACAAAGTAACTCACATATTAAGCGTTTGTTTGTCTGCTTTGTATCCTTTGACGCTGGCGGAAATCTATTACTCCGTAAATTCGTTATTAGTCGACAAATTTTTACCTTGGGAAGAATTTCTTCAAAGGTTTAAACTTCTATCAGGTTTTCTGGTTAAGCGTTTAGACAACACTTACATGTTCTTCCATCCTTCGTTCAGAGAGTGGTTAATTCGCCGCGACGACAACGAAAGTACGAAGTTTTTGTGTGATTTAAGATCTGGACATTCCGGTATCGCATTCCGATTGTCTAGGGTGCAAGCACCTTTAGATCAAGAAAAATTGTTAGAGTTAGGACACCATATTTTGAAGGCCCATGTTTACAGAAATATGACGTTTTCTAGTTTGTCATCCAGGGACTTACAAGCTCACTGGGTGGCGGAAAGCGCTGATGATATTTCCGCGTCAATTTGCAGTTTGCGTAATGTTTATAGTCCGAATGTTAAAGTGTCAAGATTGTTGTTGTTAGCTGGAGCGTCTCCAAATTACATTTCCGAATATTTGGGAAACGCGCCAATTCTTTGTATATACGCTTGTGAAGGAATGGTTCCTATGGTATCTCTGTTGTTGGAATTTGGTGCTGACGTGGAATTAACAAACAGTCAGGGTTCTACCGCTTTATCCCTGGCGTCTGCTAAAGGACATTGCGATGTGGTGAGACAGTTGATTGCAGCTGGTTCAAGTCCTGGACATCCAGACACTGCGGGACAGTGTGCTTTGGTTCACGCCGCACGAAATGGTTTTTTGAACGTAGTCGGCTATTTGTTGGCTTGTGATTGGGTGGCAAAGAACCCGGAAGACGTTGAACTGACCGAAGCCGCTCAACAAGCTTTAGTCGCTGCTTCCAGCCAAGGCCATACTGAAATAGTGGAATATTTGTTAGATATGGCAGAAGTTAACGTTGATGTGACTGATAATTTGACTGGCGAAACAGCGTTAACAATCGCTGCTACCAATGGATGCCATGGTGTCTGCACGGCGCTAATTCATCGCGGAGCCAGCATATCCATTACGAACCGGAAGGAAGTTACTCCGTTACTGCTAACCGTGAAAGAAGGTCATTGGGCAATTGCCGAAAAGTTAATCCAAAATAGTGCGGCTTTGGAGCAATGTGATGGAATAGGTCGGACTCCAATGATGTTAGCTGCTTCTGAAGGACACGCAGCGTTGATAGAATTGTTGCTTGATAAAGGTGCAGAATTGGAGAAACAGGATAAAGAAGGTCTGACGCCGTTGTGCTGGGCTTGTTTACGAGGAAAAATTCAATCGTGCCAAAGTTTGTTAGATAAAGGGGCAAACATTAATCATGTCGATAAAACAGGTAGAACGCCTCTTGATTTAGCCGCTTTTCAAGGTAATCCGGCGATCGTACAGCTGCTTTTAGAAAGAGGAGCGGTGATAGAGCACGTCGACATAAACGGAATGAGACCTTTGGATAGAGCAATAGGATGCCGAAATATTCAAGTAGTGCAATGCTTTTTAAAAAAAGGAGCAAAGTTGGGACCAGCTACGTGGGCTATGGCTGCAGGCAAACCAGAAATAATGTAAGAATTTGAAAAATTATTTTATATTATACGAAACTCATGTTTTGTTTTTAGGCTTATTTTGCTCAACAAACTTTTAGAAGATGGCAACATTTTATATCGTAAAAGTAGGTTGAGAGAGGCAGCCCATCGGTATCAGTATGCTCTGAAAAAGTTTCCCAATGATGACCAAGGCGAACACAACTCAACGTTTCGTCAACTGAGGATCAATTTTTTGCTGAACCAGTCGAGATGTAAACGCAAAATGAATGTAAGTTTTGTTTAACTATTAAATTTCCCACTTTTTAATAACTATTCAATAATTCCAAAAGCATAAGTAAGTAACCCAAACCGAGGAGTCTTGTTACAAATTCACGAAGTATTCATTAGTTTATTGCGGTTTATTGTCATCTACCTCTATCTTCCTTCACAAGGAAGGACTACCTGATTGCTCAATTAATCATTTTAATTTAATATGCATTAAAATAAAATTTACCTTCAACAAAATGAATACCTCACAAAATAAATCGACAAGGAAGAAATTCATACACAATTTTCGCAAGATCTTTTGATGCCTCTGTATATTCTCTCTACTTTTTTGGGTCTTCATCAGCACTCGCCTCTAGTAACATTTTGGCGCGAAATATTAAAAATTTAAAACACGACACAATTGAATGAATTAATGCAAACTTTTTATTGATACAGGAACCAGATGAAGCAATCGAGCTAGCCAATCAAGTTTTGGGTATGAAGCCCGAATCCTACGAAGCATATTACGCTAGAGCAAAAGCAAGATTGGATTTAAAGTTATATGAGAGTGCGTTAATTGATGTGCGGGAATCTTTGAGGCTCGCGCCGCCCCAAAGCGTTGAAGTTCGGAAGGTTTTAACATATCTAAAGGACGAAATTGTTAGTAAAATGGGGTCTTCGTCACGAATGTCCAGTTTTCATCGCGATTTTGCCGTTTCTGTCGATACCCTTCACGAATAAATCGACGAGCAATAAAATAAAAAGAAATTGATTTGGTGGGTATCTTTCAAACAGTTTACAAAACGGGGTGTTCCCCTAAGATTACTGGATAAGGTTCTCGAACTGTTTGCAAACCGGGGTGCGGAGTACCAACTTATTTACTCCTAACTGATATTGCCTATTTTTTTTTTATTTTGAATCGATCTTGATGATTGAATCTATTGAAGTTTTAGTACATCAAAATTTGGAACTGTGTTATATTTATTGTAAGAAGAAATGTAATTTATGTGCCTTTCTAAAGACTGATTATTGAAGAAAAAAATATTTATGAAATGTTTGCAATTGTAAATAATTTAAAATTAATTTATTTCTGCAACTTGAATTTTTTTCTTATCATTCCGATGGATTACTTAATGTCCACGTAACTATTTTGTTGTTGATTTGATTATTTTTAGTTTTAGACATATTTTTCTCACTTTAGTTGTAAAAACTGCTACTTTTATACGATTTTACAACTCAATATTACTATTATTACAAAAAATATTTATGTATACTATACTTAATGCCAATTTGGCGCGTATTTTATTAGTAGTATCCCATTTTATGTTTTGTATTTTTTTTTTTAGTTGTAAAGTGACGATACTTATTTATTATTATTTTGCGTAATGTTTACCCAGAATGCTAAATTATTTTTGTTTTATGAAAATGTAATTTATTTTTCCAGCAGTTAAACTGTACGGAATTTGTAAAATTTCGAAAAATTATTTTTTATCAAAATTTTTAATTGTTAATAAAAAATGTTAAAGGTGCTAAATTATTGTAACGAGTTGGAATCTTGAAAAATATATATAAATAAATATTAAACTGAATAAAAATTAAAACTTTGTTTTAATCTTTAGTTTTTTTTAAATACAGCTTCTATTATTTAATCTAACACAGCTTCACCCTATAAGAATTCTCCAGATTTATTAATTTAGATGTTTGATGCCTCACCCTGTATAGATCATTAAAACAAAAAACTTCACCCTAATAATGCAATTTTAAAATGTTACTTAGTTTCACCCTGTATTGTGAAACCGTTCAATGCGCAATGATGCATGTGGCGCTTTATTATTTTTAAATTTTCCCCGATTTATCACTTATTTTCCAGAATTTTAGAAAAATAAAATTAAAATTTGACGCAACCAAACAAATTAAACTCACTAAAACGTCAGAAAGTTGGTTAAAAATGGCCTCAAAAAAGTCCACCCACACGAACGACGAACTACGCTCACACTAACGTAAGTTAAATAAAAGCTTTTAATAATTACAAAGGTGGGAACGACTAAAATTCAAGATTGAATAATTGACTTTTACTTAAAAAAAATCGTGTCCTGCCCCTGTCGTGTAAATGGACCTGACCAATTTTCGTTACTGCATATTAGCCACACCCTGTCACGATTAATTGCTGGAGCTTTGCGTACATGAATATGAAAAATAAAATCATGAAAAACTCATCAAGTATTTTAGCATTTTACGGAAAAATTAAACTTACCTAATATTTTATTTGACATAAATTTTAATTCTAATACTTACAAAAGATTAACTCTCACTTTAATGATTGTCATCGCTGGATCTTGAACAGCGCCTTCTGCGTCTTCTATTTCTTTCATGCCTTTCTTCATCTAACTTTTGATTAGTTTCGCAATCTTCATCAACTTGGTGATCTCTACTTATACGTCTTCGTCGCTTGTCTCTAGAACGCGATCGACTTCTTCTCCTTGATCTCGACCTGGAGCACCGCCTATTACCACTTCTATCTCTTTCACGGTGCCGAATTCTCCGTTCTTCGTTATTATCGGGTTCATCTATGCGGCCTCCAAGCCCTCCACCGAATTTTCTAGGTAACCAATCATTAACCGTTCTTCCTCTTTCCACATCCACTACCACCCTATGACCATCAATTTTTGTACCACCTCCACGCTTAAACGCACGAATCATATCTTTTTCCTGTTCATATTCGATAAAAGCGTACCCTCTAGGTTTCCTAGTTAAAGAATTTTGAACCAAATATATTTTTTTGATTGGCCCATAAATTTCAAATTCTCTTTTTAATTTTGATTCTTTTGTGTCGTAATTTAAGCGACCCACAAAGAGCGTTGTAAATGGATCCTTGGTGATATTTTTTCTTGATTTAGGATCCCATTCTGCTATTTTTTGTTCTGTTATGTAAGCTTCCTGTTCTGCTCGTTCTTTTTGAAGGCGTTTTTTAATTTCTTCGACAGGTTCGGATACAGGTAAAGGTATGGTTGTTTTAAATTCTTTCATATAATCTCCTACACCGGAATAACCTTTCTTAAATGGTTTTTCGTGTGGTAGTTTTCCCATTGGTGGTGCATATGGAATCTCATTACTTGTAAAATACTGCAATATGTGAGGTGGTAGATAACTAGCCATTTTGTTTCTCAATTTAAACCTTTTTTTAAAAGAGTTATTATTTTCTAGGCGAATTGTAAATATTTTATATAAATAAAAATTTTAATCTTTCATACCAACCACAGAAAATTACATTACCACTATTTTTCTCACCCAATAATTCATCATCAATAGCTTTTTGTCATTGCAATTCAATTAATTCCATTTGGGCACTACAATCCTGCAGGATGGCTTCCAGTATATTTGGAATATACTTGGAATATTTGGAATATAAAAATAAAATTAATATTTATATTTATTTGTCTGAATTATTATAAGCAAAATGTAACTAAAAATATAAAAACTTGGATATTAAATCATCTGGAGTGATTCAACGTCCCTGCAATAACATTGAGTATAATCTTAGAGATTAATTTTGCCGCATCAATAAGTTTTGGTTGACGTTCTTGTTTGGTTAAAATTTCATTTAAATTTTAGTGTTTCCCTTTTTTGGGGAAATGCCTCATAAGCCTTATTTTTTCTTCCTTCCATAGAAATCGAGGAAACAATTATTTTTCTCAACCAAATATCACGGTCCTTGCTTACCCAACATATCGTCGGGTTGTTGGTAAAAATGACCAAATGTATAGGATTTCTATATCAGTTGGTCACTTTTACCAACAACCCGACGATATGCACCTATGCTGCTCCCCAAAAATTTAATCGAATGAGTGCATCAACCAGTTTTACACGCTATAAATTTTTAGAGGTATTAAATAAATTGAAAATTAATTTATAAGGTAAAAAAATTGTATAATAAATGCAATGCGTTAGTATGTCAAAAAGTTGTAACCGGGGGGGGGGGGAGGTTTTAGAGGTATTTCAACTTGTGTTTAGGGGGAAAATTTTTAGGGGTTGGTCACCCTGGTCTGACAACGCCTTAAGTTGCCGGCAGTAGTACATAATTTCTTATTTTACCGGTGCTAGTAACGGAGCCACTTTCCTAATCAAAATTTAGTGCATTTTTTGACAATCGTTACTCGTGGTTGTACGAAGGATACTGTGGATAAAGATAAGGATTATAAGACTTTAATGTACCAAACATAAATATTTCCGTAAAAAAATAACCAAACAAGTTAATGTACAAATTTTTAAAATATATAAATCGAAGAAAATAAAATGGAAGACTCGCCAATTACAGAACAACCCGAAGAAATGAAGCAAGAACAACCCCAAGAAGTGGAAGAAAACCCAATTGGATGCAGTCATTACGCAAGAAAATTAAAGTTTGTAACTCCATGTTGTGATAAAATATACACTTGCCGGTTTTGTCACGATGCTGAAGAAAACCACAGCGTCAATCGGAAGGAAATTACTGAAGTCGTTTGCGCCTTGTGCAATACTCGGCAACCTGTTCGGGCTGAATGTCAACAATGTGCAACAACTTTTGGAAACTACACGTGCTTAGAATGTAACCTATTTGATGATGATACAAGCAAAGGTCAATTTCACTGCAACGGTTGTGGAATTTGTCGTGTCGGTGGTGCCGATAAATTTTTTCATTGTGAAACGTGTAATTTATGTTTACCGATTAAGCGCCAAAACGATCACAAGTGCGTCGAAAATGTATCTCGTGCTGACTGTCCTGTATGTTTGGAGGATCTTCACACATCTCGTATTTCCGCACATGTACCACAATGCGGTCATTTATTGCACATAACTTGTTATAAAGATTTATTACGTTCCGGTCATTATACATGTCCAATTTGTCAGACAACACTTGAGGATATGAGTACGCATTGGCAAATTTTAGATCTTGAAATTGCTAATACACCAATGCCACTTGAATATTATAATGTGAAGGTAGATATTTTATGCAAAGATTGTCACGTAGAAAGCAGTATTCCGTTTCATGTCCTGGGATTAAAATGCGTTCCATGTGGATCCTACAATACATGTCGTTCCAATAGATTGAATGGGGATGGTGTTCCTCTTGATAATGACAGAAATGATGATCTTGGTGAAAATAGCGATGTAGTAAATGTCGAAGCAGATGATGGAGAAGCCGCTGTTATCGAAAATAATAGTAATTTGCATGCAGGTGATAATAGTAACGATGATGTTTTAATGTAGATGTCCAAGATTATGTTTTTAGCGATGAAAAATTTGACGAAGATGCTGTTTAATGTCCGATTTTTCTTTTACAAACAAAATAAAATTTTGTAAAGATGGTATTTAAAATAAATAAAGTAGTACCTATCAATGATTGTTATTATTTGATTAATATTATGTTAGGGCAATTATGATAATTCGGCCATTAACGTCAATGGCCTGCGTAGCTGGGTATTTGGCTTTTACTACGCTTTTACATCATTCACCGGGCAGTGACGTTATTGCCCAATACAGAGTGGCCAATGATGATTATACTTATTCTAAGTATTTGTGGTGTAAAACTGGCCTCAAAGGAGGTCTGTGAAAATTGGTTGTCCGAGTATTTTGCCAATAGGGTCATTGGGTTTTATGATAGAGGAATCATAAACTTACCATCACAATGGCAACAAATTTTCGAACAAAATGGCGCATATTTGGCTCAAATCGAATGATTGTATCAATGATAATGGATTACTTGACCTAATATATGGCCCTGCCTATAATCGGCGTTTATGCCAGGCTAGCTTAATAGCTGCTACATGAATCTGGGGCGCTCAGCTTCCAACATACATGATGCAAATTGGAAATTTTTCCCGCTAAAACAACTTAAAACAAGTCAGATCTAGCGGGAAAACCGCTAGATTGGCAACACTGGATGCAATCATTCTTTTTATTTTGGGACAAAGTTACCCAATTTTTCGGTACTCAAAGTATTTCAAGTACCCAAAATATTTCAATTAATTAATTTATCACTAATTTTTGGGATTAGGAGGAGAGGCTAATTTGATATTTGTGGGGGATAGCACATGATGCAAATTGGAAATTTTTCCCGCTAAAGCAACTTAAAACAAGTCAGATCTAGCGGGAAAACCGCTAGATTGGCAACACTGGATGCAATCATTCTTTTTATTTTGGGACAAAGTTACCCAATTTTTCGGTACTCAAAGTATTTCAATTACCCAAAATATTTCAATTAATTAATTAATTAATTTTTGGGATTAGGAGGAGAGGCTAATTTGATATTTGTGGGGGATAGCACCCCCACGGACCTCTTAAAATAAAATGGACTGCTAATCAAGGTAAAAAAAGTGTGTCCATCTAGAAGGCCGCCATTTGTGGTGCAACAGTTATATGGCCAATAGTAATTTAGGATTTTGCAGGGGAATTTTAATTTAACATATGCATTAGCGGTCCATTTTATTTTAAGAGGTCCGTGAACACCCCCCATCCCCCCCCCCCTAGTTACGTCTATGTTAAGTTGGTACCTAATCCACTTTACTATAGGTTTGTTTCTTCAGTAGTATGAAACCGTTTGAAAACCGTCAGACGCATGCGCAGATTTAAAACCGAACGCGGTTTTAAATTTGCGCATGTATGCCTCACTTTTTTGGATTCACATCCATATGCATTAGCGGTCCATTTTATTTTAAGAGGTCCGTGAACAACCCCCATCCACCCCCTAGTTACGTCTATGTTAAGTTGGTACCTAATCCACTTTACTATAGGTTTGTTTCTTCAGTAGTTTGAACAGTTTGAAACCGTTTGAAAACCGTCAGACGCATGCGCAGATTTAAAACCGAACGCGGTTTTAAATTTGCGCATGTATGCCTCACTTTTTTGGATTCACATCCATATGCATTAACGGTCCATTTTATTTTAAGAGGTCCGTGAACACCCCCCATCCCCCCTCTAGTTACGTCTATGTTAAGTTGGTACCTAATCCACTTTACTATAAGTAAATTTATATAATATAATAATAATAATAATAATAATTTTTTAAATTACAAATTTAAAACCGCGTTCGGTTTTAAATCTGCGCATGCGTCTGACGGTTTTCAAACGGTGTCAAACTGTTCAAACTACTGAAGAAACAAACCTTATGATTTTATTTAATTTATAATATCGGTTTGGTATTCTTGGATGATCGCCACCTTTTTATTACTTTTTAGTATAGAGCGAGGGTTAAACACTACAAAAATCTGTTGTACACCAAGGCAAAATCCAGATTATAATCTATAAAATCTTCACTAACTAAAAGTCGCATAAATTTTACAATCCAGTAGAAATCTTACCAATCCTTGTTTCAATCTATAAAATCTCTACAATCTTTATAAAAGCTGTAAAATCCCGAACAATTTTCATAAAAATCTGTAAAATCTCAGAAAAATTTTTAAAATCTTCGAAACAATCTCAAAAATCTTAGCATTGTTGTCAGGCAAAATCCAGATTATAATTTATAAAATCTTCACTAAAAATTGCATAGATTTTACAATCCAGTAGAAATCTTACCAATCCTTGTTTCAATCTATAAAATCTCTACAATCTTAAAAAAGCTGTAAAATCCCGCACAATCTTCATAAAAATCTGTAAATTCTCAGAAAAATTTTTAAAATCTTCGAAACAATCCCAAAAATCTTAGCATTGTTGTCAGGAAAAATCCAGATTATAATCTATAAAATCTTGTTAAATTTTCTCAAGAGATAATTCCTTCTCAATGGATCAACAAATCATCTCTTGAGAAGTAATCTTCTAATGCCCGTGCCCCACGGTCAATATTTCCATCAATATTTTGATGATAATGTCATTAAATATGTTTTGATCAAAATTTATAGGTAAAGGGCCGTTCAGACGATCAATATATTATATTGGCAATAAAATATTGTCAATACTGTCAATCAATATTGACACAGTGCATTTGACTCAGACGATAAATATTTATTGACCCTCACACGTTCAATAATATTGACAATATCAATATATTGACAATAATATTGATCATCTGAAGGGGCCTTAAGTCACACGATCAAAATTTTCATCAATATTTTGATAAAAGTAGTCTGCTGTGAATGACAGATCATCAAAAGTGAGGTTAAAAGTTAAAACTTGTTCGTTCGAAAACGAACACAAACGAAGCACATCAACCAATCAAAACCATTGTTTCATCAAAATGATCAAAATTATAGAAACGGTCGTATTCCGTCAACATATTGATGTGACGTCATTAAAATAGAAGCATCGTTTGACAGGTTATAAATTTTTATCAAAATGCCCTGTCCCACGGTCAAAACGGTTTTGATAAAAATTATCATCAAAATATTGATGGAAATATTGACCGTGGGCACGGGCATAACGAACACATCGGAATTTATACGTATTATTGCTTAATAAGTACAGCAGAAACTGAAGATGAAAACGATCAATAACTTCAAACACAAGCCGAAAGACTTTCTACTCGAAGACTAATACTAATGACATTAATGCAATCTAAAAAGGTAAATTATTTAACACGCATCCACTAGTAGAGGAATTGAACAAATTCCGAACCCAAAATTAATTAATAAAAATTATTTAGTAATTCACTAACACAAATTCTTTCTATATACACGCGAAAATGTATTTTATTTTATGTAAAAACCCGGGCGAAGCCGGGTATCCAGCTAGTGTTGGAAATGTTATATAATAACATTTTTTAGACCGTTTTTAACCAACTTCCCGACACCCTAGAGAGCTGAAATTTGGTACATAGCTTTCACTTGCAATGAATTTTCATATTTTAATTTTGTTTCTCAAAATTCCGAAAAATAAGCGAAAAATTGGAAAAACACTGAAAATAATATTTCGTTAGGATTAGGAGCATCGAACTCTGATTGCAAAGCAAACAGCACCAGTACAAAACAAATACAAAACAAAAACAGTAGTACAATACAAGACAAGAACAGTACAAAATATCATAATATCCAAAAATAACGGCCAGCACACTTCTCCTCCAGCGTGTCATATTTTTAGGACATGCAACGTACTTTGATTTGTTGTTGTGGTTGGTCGTACTAACTTAAAATTACCTCCCCTGGGATCGAATTGCACACCAATTGGGTTTCCAACTTAGGCGAGCTGCCCGCCCATGGATGGACTTTCTAGCTATATAGGTTAGGTATATAAAGCCAGAATGCTGATCCACCTGTTTTAATATGTCCGATAACCTAAATGATCCAACTTTTTACCATCCTTAAATCTTCATGACCTGATATCTTCATAATGTTCGATCAATGACAAATTGGGATTGATTCGTTTATTTATTAGTAACCAAACATAGTTGTTGTTGTAGTGCGGCCTGCAGGCCGAAAAATTTAGACAATAATCTGATTGAAAAAAATTTTATTTAAATGTTACTATTTCCTTTTGTTTGAGGGGAAACAGTCTTAATGAGATTTTTGTATTACTGTTTCTTAGATTCCTTCGAAATCAAGGAAGATTTATTTTTCTCAACCAAATTGCACGTTCCTTGTCTGCAAAAATTTTCACTGGACCTGACAATGCATTAATTTACCGGCACCAGTAAATAATTTTGTATTTTACCGTTGCTAGTAATGAAGGCACTTCCCTTATCAAAATTTAATACATTTTTGATAATTATTGCTCGTGGTTATACGAAAGACACTGTGGATAAAGATTATAAAATTTTAATGTACCCAGCATAAATAATTACGTAAAGTAAGCAAAGAAGTTGATGTAAAAATTTTTGAAATATAATAAAACGAAAAAAATAATATGGAAACCTCACCAGGTACAGAAAAACCGGAAGAAACGAAGCAAGAGCAACCCCAAGAAGTGGAAGAAAAGCCAATTGGATGCAGTCATTACGCAAGAAAATTAAAGTTTGTGACTCCATGTTGTGATAAAGTATACACTTGTTGTCTTTGTCACGATGGTGAAGAAAACCACATCGTGAAATTGAAGGAAATTACGGAAGTCATTTGCGCCTTGTGCAAAACACGGCAACCTGTTTTGATTTTTTTTGTACGTGTATAATAGCAACTATGATACTAATAGATTGAATAGGGATGACGTTCCTCTTGATGATACCAGAAATGATGATCTTGATGAAAATAGAGATGTAGTAGATGGTCGAAGCAAATGATGGAGAAATTGCTATTACCGAAAATAACCGTAATTTTCATGCAGATGATAATAGCAAAGATAATGTTTTAATGTAGATGTCGAAGATTGTGTTTCTAGCGATGTAAAATTTGACGTAGATACTAATTTTCACAAGATGATTAATGTCCGAATTCTTTTTATAACAATATGCAAATTGATAAAGATAGTTAGGTATTTAAAATAAATAAAGCCTATCAATACTTGTTATTATTTGATTTATTTCTTTAAATTGCCGTATGGCAAAAACCAAAAGAATATTTTAATAATGTATTTGCCTAATCAAATTTTATCTTATCAATGCACCGCCACTGCATTGCACCTGATTTACATGTCAGTTTCTACGGTTGGCATCACTAGATATTTATTTACGTATGACAAGTGCATTATGTATTGACCTAATTTCTTCCTAAATAGTGCAAACAATTTGAAAGTAATTTTACAAACTATTATTTCATTTAAGACCTACTGCAATTTTCAGATAAAATGATTCGTTTGATGTCCTAATTAAAAAAAATCATAATTTTAGTAAGTCGTTCACTTTTGCTACTATTATTCTAGGACTGGCTAACATTTTACCACGTTAAATAGAAGAAAAATGCGGCGCATTGTTTTCGGTCGTCATTCGTTATATGAAAGGAACAAAATGCAGTACAGAAATCTGGTTCCTGCCACTTTTAGCATTGTAACGATCACATTAATAAGCATGTCGTTGGTGCAAGTACCATGGTTTGTTATTACCGGTGGTGTCTGCACACCCTTCCTAACTTTGGGTCAATTTTTTTCGTATGGTTATTTTACTAGTGATCTACACAATCCTGGTAAGTCCATCTCCTAGGTTGCCCTGTGCAATCCAGTTTCTGTTAAATTTTATCTCTTAACATTTTAGATTATGATTGTATTAATGGCACAATTGTAAATTTAATGAGGACAATCATTTTATTTTGCTTTATGGCAATTATATTTTCAATGGGTGGACTTCTTTTGGAAATTTTAGGGGGAAGAACTAGAACTTTAAAATTTATTCAACGTTATTCCTTAGCTAGCACATGTACAGGTGAGTTCAACAGCAATGTTTCTCTAGCTTCTGATAAAAAAACAGTTTTGAAATGCACTGCTCTCAGTGTTGTTTGTTTATTTTGAACCTCGATACTTTTTTTGCAGTATTCTGGATAATGGCAATTACTTGCATATGCTATTATGTCACAATTTCACTCCAAGAATCTCTGGAGAATCTCCAACCTGAAACAGATACTACTGTCACGTATGGTTTTGGATTTTATCTGATAGCTGCTACGGGTAAGAGGAACCTATATAATGAAAAAGCTTTCCTGTTAACTTCCAATTTTTAGGTGGTGTAGTACTAATAGGAACTTTTTGTACGTTAATCTTAACACAGATTGCTTATCGTAATGCTAATGACGAAAGGTGTCTATTAAACAGTAGGATCTTGGAAGGTATGGATGGTACTTTTGATAGTCCCACACCGCCACCACCTTATAGTATACCGCCCCCTCCCTACACACCCTAGTGAAAAATGTAAATAAAGGACTAAATATGTAAAGAAATTTTATTTTCATATCCAATATTTTACTAATGTCTAGTCTAATTAGCTTTTAGTTTTACTAACCTGTTTGTTTAAAGTTTACCAAAGATTGCTTTCCAAATTGTATATTTTTGAAAAATTAGTTTGTAAATGTATCGAATAGTAAATGCTTAATTTGTTATATTAATTTTTGTTATTTATTGTAAGTAAGTTTTTTTTCTTTTATTGGAGGAATCGTATTTATTGTTTTAATCCATTGTTAATCATAATAAATTGTATAAAGCGATTATTTTTTAAATGTTGTCCTTTTAGTAGGTTATAAGTTATAATAACACAATCCTCTTTCCATGTGAAATTAACACACTAATTTTAATGACCATCTCAGATTTTGATCAAATTTGGTATGTAGATAGAATATTTGGAGACTAACAGAAATTTTAATTTTTATTTAAATATCTCAAATATGGTTACCAATCCAGTAAAATAAGGTACAAATCTTGGAATGAAAGATAATGAGCTATAAACTTGTATAAATCTTTGTTTTGACATTTTATAAGTTAGCTCAAAAATATCATAAAATCTCGTATACGCGAGTCGAGATATTCAAGGTCAAAAGTCGAAAAAAAACGGTTTTTTTGTAGATATCTTGTTTCATTCGCTCTAAATCACATTTGGAGTTATTAGAAAAGTTGCAGAGCATAAAATTCTCTACAAATTTATTCTTAAGCAATATTTTATACGATTAACCATTCTTGAGATAGAATGCGAAGAGTGGGAAGCACTTAGAGGTCAAGAAACACAATCAGTTTTCATCCAGGAATTTAGGAATCGTTAAAATTTTATATGTAACTTATAGAAGATAGACACCCCCTAAATACAAAACCGAAAATGGCAGACGAAAAAATCAAATATTTTTTTAACCGATTTGTCACCAAACACAATTGAGTCGTTTGTTGCAAAAAGGTAAGTACTACAAATTTAAAGTGTCTGCTGTGTGTAAAATTATTATTAATATTTTTTTGCCATTTCATATTATAAAGAAAATATATTTCTGAAGGATTGTGAAAAAAATATACAATTTAGAGATCAATTTTACACACAGCAGACACTTTAAATCAGGTATCTCGAAAAATTGAATTTGTAGTACTTACCTTTTTGCAACAAACTATTCAATTGAGGTATTGGGACTATAAAAATCCGCAAGTGTTTCGAGAAGATCACATCCAGTATCAGTGGCAGCGTAACCTAATTTATTTATAATGTACGCAAAATAAATTGGCAAGGCCCCTCTCCTATAGTATGGAAGGGGGGGGAGGGGGTTAGGGGTATATCCTCGGTATTATCTTTTGAAATTTGATACAAAAGGTGAATTTTAAGACTAGAAGACTTTATATTAATTTTGTGCAACCACTGCCCAGTATCCTCAAAAGGTTGATGGGTGGGCTGGTATACATGGAATCTTGGAAATGACATTATTGGGCCAATTTTCATTGAAGGTAGCTAGATGAACAAAATATACATTTTCAACAAGACGGAGCACCTGCAAGTTACGCATTAAATGAAAATGATTGGATGAATAATTTTCTGGCAAATGCATTGGTCGGAGAGTTCCGATACATTAATGACCAGCAAGATCCCCCGATTTAACGTCGCTTGATTTTTTTCCCTCTGGGGTCATTTGAAAACGGCAGTTAACAAAACTCCTCCCGAAAATCTTCAAGAACTGGAAACTAGGATAACTCAAGAATGTAGTTCAGAAACATTAGGAAGTTTGCGAAGAGTTCCACAATAAAATATTAGAAATTATACAGACTATCTCCTTCTGACGTCATAACTAACCTGTCCACCAATCACCAGATCTCATTTCAAAAATGTAGTCCAATCAGATTTCAATTTAGTGAACATTTCAGTTTCCTAATGAGATCTACCAATCATGAATAATATGTACAAATTATCGATCATTTTCGATAATTTTTTATAATGTTGCTATAAACAATAACAAAATAACGAATGGTAACTACGCATTTGTAAAATTTAATAAACTAACCGACACTCTTTGCATATTATTTAATATAAAAATAATGTCATCAGGAGATAGTCCACGGAATTTCCCTTTTGCACAAAATATTATCCTATCATTTGTTCTCTTACATATTTTCGATTGCAATCGGCCCTACTCTTCGAGTCGGGCCGATTGTTGTCGAAAAATATGTAATCGAACAAAATGATCGATAATATTTTATGCACATGGGAAATTATATATGACTATTCATAGAATTCAGCTTTGTATGTCTGTTCGTAATGCATCTGCAATTATTTGGGATTAAATTCAATAAAAAAAATTGACCCCGACGTGATTTGAACACGCAACCTTCTGATCTGGAGTCAGACGCGCTACCGTTGCGCCACGGAGTCCACGATTGAATAATCAGTCTATTACCTTCATCTTGCAAAATTTTGCACACAAAGCATAGAAACTTTTTTTAGTCAAACATGAAATCCAAAAATTTCAGAATGTATTTTGCCAGGATATTAAAGGAAACTTATTTTCCTTTTTATAAAATTATAAGAATTAAAAAATTTAAATCAATCATTCACAAATTTTGCATGCTAAAATTCAGTTCAGTTGTGTGGTTGTAGGTCAAGGTCATTTATGGAAGTAGGCAATAGCAAAACATAAGCGTACATAATATAATTTTCAGAGGGAAAACTCAAATGTATTATAAATTTTTTAGTAGAGTGAATTTTTTCCTTAGTGGTTAGCATATGACTGGGGCTTGCTCGTCAAATGTGGAGGGAGAACGCTGACTGGAATTGACGCTGTAAAAATCGATTTTTGCGTGGAATCCACGTTAAAGATGTAGATTCCTCTGTGTCCGGCACACATTCTCAACAGGAAACTGACACAGCCAGGGAAAAACTAGAAGCCATGCTTTACGATAGGGTGGTAGTTCGTTAATCTGGACTGCGAATTTAAACATTTTCATTAGACAGAATGATTGAAAACGGTCCAAAAAGAAATAATAAAACAAAAAATTTGCGGATCATTTCAAATAGGGTTTATATTTTCAGAAAACCAAAATTTTACATGATGTTGCATTGTATAACATTTCATTGGCTCCGCTATAAGATAAGCCCCGCCCACCTCAACTTAGAAGGAAGCGAAACTGTTCCGCGGTACGCAAAAGGCATTCACATGGACAAGTTGTAATTCAGCAGCCCCTGCTATTCATGTCATATCCAAAAATACTTGGAAAGGATTTAAATTGATTTAACGATGGTGGATCCGAGATTTGCCGCAGTTGAGTTGTCAACATCGACTTTACGCGCCCTCCGCTCCGGTTCCCTTCGACGTTTTGACTAACGCTGTACTAATTAAAGATATCCCCTAGACTGCTCCTACTCGGCAAAGTGTGCTACTGGGAAGGGGATGGATCTCTCTTTTTTTTCGGCAAATTTAAGCCAAAAATATCCCTAACAGTGATTTTAGCTCGATGTTAACGCTACCATGGTGCAAATATTACTGCTGCTCTCGCGATCTGCTGCTGTGTGCAGCCTCCATAACCTCTTTCAACATCTCAGAACATCTCAATTGATGATTAATGGCATGGGTATACTTAGCAAGCATTAAGCCTTGGCATAGCACTAAGTCGAGTGCTGTAATGCGTGTGGCAATTATCAGCCTTCGTAGGATTGAATGAAATTGATGTGACACCAAACCAAAAGTAGGTTTGCACGACAATTTAATCCCACTCCCCCTACTGTTTAGAGATCTTGAAGAGACTGATCTAGGACGGTGCCGAGGTATTGAGTAAACACCTCAGCTGTGTCTCTATCATACGCCACGCCCAGCGCCCAGCCTCTATCTAAAGTAACTAAGCACTTACCGGCATTAGAATGCAGTCATTAGAGTCGCTTTTCTTTTAAATTGGAAACTTTTCCAATTTGGAAAAAATTTGGATGTCATATTATGACATTCTTATAGGTATCTAAATCGATTCATTTTAATGTTATCTATCTAATTCCATTCAGTTTTCTGTAATAAATATAATATCTTCGAGTACATGTAAACAAACTGGAACTCACGGTAGGAACCCACAAATATTTCAAACAAATAGATATTTATGTAAATATTTAATCTAAATTGGTGAGAATGATAAAAATTTTATCATTCTACATGTAATGTAGACCTCATTAGAATTGAAGTGATAAGAAGTCGAAAATGTAACTAACTTCAAGTTTCCTATCTACAAAAGTGTCTTGATTTTGACGTCGATTTACATAGGTGGAGAGACCGGTGCTATATTTGTTACAATTTTTGAACTTGTTGTTTTTGCTAAGAAAGTATTAATGCTCTTTTTTATAGTAAAATTAGAAAACTTATGTATTTGATTGGAAAAATATATTAGATAATATTTGTAAATAATTAGAAAACCTTTGGAAATGAAAATTTTACCCATTTACCCCAGTTCCCCAGTAAGGTAAATTATTTTCGTTTACTAGCCCCAGTCTCACTTGTGTAGGTTTTGCACCAGTTAAAATAATATATCTACAACATGAATATTAATTTTTTTTTCGACAGCATTATTATCGAATGGAGGTGGACGAACCTCAGTAATTTATTTTATTTTTATTTATTTAATTTATTTTCTGTGATCCATTTCTACGTAATGAGGAGCACAATAATATTATTTCTTTTTACATTTTTAACAAGGTGTTTCAGTGAAGGTAAGATAATGAATTTAAATAAAAAAATAATAATTTATAGTTGCACCAAAAGTTTAGTCAATTTATTGCTAAAGTTGAGCATCGCAAAACATTTTTGTAGTCCCTGATTTAATTCTTATTTTGTAAATTCAATATACCGAGTGATGAAAATAAATTGGTAAATTTTCTTTGGATGAAGTATTTGCTTGAACATGAGTAGTTCGTTGCATTTCATACACATCATGATATTGATATTATCCAATTTTCTACACTACTATTGTATTCACTAATAATTTATATTACATTGATAATTTTAGATCATCCTATCCGTGGAACTATTATATCTGAAGCATGGAATTTAATTACAAATGGTACAGTACTACATTTTGTTGGTTGCGACAAGCTGGAAGAGTTCAATGAAAGTGTTATTCAATATTACCTATACACTAGAGAAGATAGACATCCAATAATGTTGACCCGTGAAAATCAATGTAAATTAGACTCGTCTAAAGATACCAAAATTATATTCACCGGTTGGTTAGATTCAGTTTTTGAAAAAATTATTTTAGATATGGTCCATGCTTATCTAGATCGTTATGATTGCAATGTAATAACTGTTCAATACTTAGATATATCAAACACAGAATATACTCAGGTATATTGTAACATTATAAAGGGAGCCCAAATTATAGGAATTTTTTTTTGTAATTTATACGAAGAAGATTATTTAGATTTTGATCGAGTTCATGTGGTCGGACATTCTCTTGGTGCACATCTTGCTGGATTATTAAGTCAATCAGTTAAAACAATCTGCAATCAAATGGTGGATAGAATAACAGGATTAGATCCTGCGGGACCCATTTATCAAGATCAGGCTAATTCAGCGAGATTAGATAAATCTGATGCCAGATTTGTTGATGTAATTCATACAAATATGGGAATTGCGGGATATTACGGATCGATGGGCCATGTTGACTTTTTTCCAAATTGTGGAATTATTCAGCCCGGTTGCATCAATATCACTAGTTTTCCTGATGTGATATCTATGATTTCTAATTTTAGTAAGTTATTATAATGTAATATTATTCATAACAGGCCCCTAACCAGGATATCATTTCAGGGGGGGGGGACTTGTAAAAAACCTTTTGTAAAATATAAAATTTTCGGTTGTTCCCCTTCCTTTTTCTTTGCCTTTTCAACATTAAGGGGGGGGGCATGTGCCCCCCTGGCTACGGGCCTGATTCATAAAGTTTATGAAAATTTCAAGTTTGTTGATATTTTTAACATAAGTAGAATCACTGTTATTAATTTTTCAGTCGAATGCAGTCATACAAGAAGTGTTATACTATTTACTGAAAGTATAAATACGGATGGTCCCAAATTTAATTCCAGAAGTTGTTCCTTATGTCCAAATAGTAAAAATATCGGCAAATGCATAATTGGTGATACTTTAATTTCCGAACCACACTATGCTGTAATGGGAGAAGATTGTCTACGAAATTTGCCAGCAAATAAGTTTATTTTACGAACAAATAGTAAATCTCCATTTGCACGGGGATAAGCAGTAGGGATAAAAAAGATAATCAATAATATTATGCAATACATAAAATATGTACTACTTATACATAAAAAAGAAATAAATCTTAAAAAGAAATTTCAAGAAATTTCAAGAATATAGGTGTGATATTAGTATGTGTTTGTAAAACATAAATTTAACAAAAACTTAACTAAATGTTAAAATATTAGGATTTTAACTTTAAGCAAAGAACACAATACGAGAAATTTTATTTACTAAACACTTTAAACACGTCTTTTATTCCAAATGACAAGGTAGAACCAGAAAATAGTTTGAAAATCTGACAAAGAATGCAAATATAGGGGGAGGGGGTGCAAAAACGTGGAGTTTTTACGAAAAAGTTTAGTTAAGTTTTTGTTAAAGGGTCTGACCGGATAAGCATGTTAAAAATGCCTTTTTTGAATTTGATGGTGGGAATTTTTTACAAAGTATGTTATGTAAAAAGACAGTGTTGTGCAAAATTTCAGCTTTCTAATTTAATTCCTGTGGACTTTAGGGGTAAAAAACCACTTTTTCACATTTCTTCATTTTTTTGGTACTAAAAGATATCCGAAAAATTTCAAAAAATTCAGAAAAATCAAAAATCATATAAGAAATATGAAGACAATTTTTTGGAATTCCTTCACTATTAAATTCCACGAAATAATAATTGATCAAGTTTTAAAAAAATTATTTGACCATGTTAGAATTTTCGTACTATTATAAAAAAAAATTGACATAATTCTGCTTTAAAATACCTACAATTTAAAAAAAAAATCATCTCGAAATTCCGCCGACAACACCATCAAAATTGCAAAATTCAATTCAAAGTTGTGGCGTCACACTAACGGAGTCGATTACACTGGCAGCTATCAACATCCTATAATAATTTATCGCAATTTCTTCACTAACTTCAATTTTGTCTGCTATTTTAAAGAACATAGTAGGTTCAGTATAATTGCATTATTTCTGATTTCCAAGATTTATAAATAAACTATAGTTCTCTTGTGCTTCATAGAAATCCAATATCTCTTCACAAATCATTTAATTAATTTATAGTATCTACATAATATTTTTGTTAAATATGTTTTAAATTAAAAAATATGTTGTATACTTACTACATCAAAGAAAAAAAAGTACAAAATAAATGCTGATTGTTGTTATTATAATTTTCATAGAAATCCAATATCTCTTCCCAAATCATTTAATTAATTTATAGTATCTACATATAATATTTTTGTTAAATATGTTATAAATTAAAAAATATGTTGTATACTTATGACATCAAAGAAAAAAAAGTACAAAATAAATGCTGATTGTTGTTATTATAATCACAAGAAACGTAAATGAAAAAACCTCCCTGCCACTATCGTGGTCGGGTCGGGTGCAGTTCGGCGCAAACCCGGTTTGGTGCCAGTACAGTTCGGCGCAGACCCGATTCGGCGCAAGTTCAGTTTGGCGTCAACCCGATTTGGCGCGAGTACTGTTCGGCGCACACGCTTTCGTGCACACACGCTTTTCACATAGTCATAAAATGCAACAAAGTAGTGGTGAATCATTCTAACATTGCAAATACAAGTATATTTCTTAAATTACTTAACAATATTTAAATTATGATTTTACCTATACACTACAGTCCCCTGCTCATTGTGCGAAATCGTGTGTGCCGAACAGTACTCGCGCCAAATCGGGTCGACGCCGAACTGAACTCGCGCCGAACCAGGTCCGCGCCAAATTGTTCACCCACCGAACCGGGTTTGCGCCGAATTGCACTGGCGCCGAATCGCGTCTACGCCAAACTGTACTCGAGCCAAATCGGGTCGACGCCAAACTGAACTTGCGCCGAATCGGGTCTGCGCCGAACTGTACTGGCACCAAACCGGGTTTGCGCCGAACTGTACCCGACCCGACCACGATAGTGGCAGGGAGGTTTTTTCATTTACGTTTCTTGTGATTATAATAACAACAATAAGCATTTATTTTGTACTTTTTTTTCTTTGATGTAATAAGTATACAACATATTTTTTAATTTATAACATATTTAACAAAAATATTATGTAGATACTATAAATTAATTAAATGATTTGCGAAGAGATATTGGATTTCTATGAAAATTATAATAACAACAATCAGCATTTATTTTGTACTTTTTTTTCTTTGATGTAGTAAGTATACAACATATTTTTTAATTTAAAACATATTTAACAAAAATATTATGTAGATACTATAAATTAATTAAATGATTTGTGAAGAGATATTGGATTTCTATGAAGCACAAGAGAACTATAGTTTATTTATAAATCTTGGAAATCAGAAATAATGCAATTATACTGAACCTACTATGTTCTTTAAAATAGCAGACAAAATTGAAGTTAGTGAAGAAATTGCGATAAATTATTATAGGATGTTGATAGCTGCCAGTGTAATCGACTCCGTTAGTGTGACGCCACAACTTTGAATTGAATTTTGCAATTTTGATGGTGTTGTCGGCGGAATTTCGAGATGATTTTTTTTTTAAATTGTAGGTATTTTAAAGCAGAATTATGTCAATTGTTTTTTATAATAGTACGAAAATTCTAACATGGTCAAATAATTTTTTTAAAACTTGATCAATTATTATTTCGTGGAATTTAATAGTGAAGGAATTCCAAAAAATTGTCTTCATATTTCTTATATGATTTTTGATTTTTCTGAATTTTTTGAAATTTTTCGGATATCTTTTAGTACCAAAAAAATGAAGAAATGTGAAAAAGTGGTTTTTTACCCCTAAAGTCCACAGGAATTAAATTAGAAAGCTGAAATTTTGTACAACACTGTCTTTTTACATAACATACTTTGTAAAAAATTCCCACCATCAAATTCAAAAAAGGCATTTTTAACGTGCTTAACCGGTCAGACCCTTTATGTTATACATAAAAAAATTGTTTATTTTGAAAATGCTAAGCTAAATGAAAAAATAAAGAACCCATTTCGTGTAAATAAGCCCCAAGATGCATTAGATTTGCAGTTATTTTGATTCCAGCGCAATTTTTTATTTACATTTTTTGATAAAATTTAATTTTATTCAAATAATAGTAAATATTAATTCTGTTGTAATAAAAACAGGAAAAATACCGAAAAAATTATAAGCCCTAGGATGCATTAGATTTGCAATTATTTTGATTTCAGTGCAATTTTTGATTTAAATTTTTTGTTAAAATTTCATTTTGTTCGAATATTCTGAAATTGTTGGAAAATATTAATTCTTATGTAGTAAACACAGGAAAAATAACGAAAAAATTCTAAGCCCTAAGATACATTAGATTTGTAGGTATTTTGATTTCAGTGCGATTTTTGATTTAAATTTTTTGATAAAAATTTAATTTAGTGCAAACATTTTGAAATTGTTGGAAAATATTAATTCTATTGTAATAAACACAGGAAAAATAACGAAAAAATTCTAAGCCATAAGATACTTTAGATTTGTAGGTATTTTGATTTAAGTGCGATTTTTGATTTAAATTTTTTGATAAAAATTTAATTTTGTTCAAATATTCTGAAATTGTTGGAATATATTAATTCTCATGTAACAAACACTGGAAAAATAACGAAAGAATTCTAAGCCTTAAGATACATTAGATTTACAGGTATTTTGATTTTAGTGCGATTTTTGATTTAAATTTTTTGACAAAAATTAATTTAGTGCAAATATTCTGAAATTGTTGGAAAATATTAATTCTCATGTAACAAACACTGGAAAAATAACGAAAGAATACTAAGCCTTAAGATACATTAGATTTACAGGTATTTTGATTTTAGTGCGATTTTTGATTTAAATTTTTTGACAAAAATTAATTTAGTGCAAATATTCTGAAATTGTTGGAAAATATTAATTCTCATGTAATAAACACAGGAAAAATAACGAAAAAATTCTAAGCCATAAGATACTTTAGATTTGTAGGTATTTTGATTTAAGTGCGATTTTTGATTTAAATTTTTTGATAAAAATTTAATTTTGTTCAAATATTCTGAAATTGTTGGAATATATTAATTCTCATGTAACAAACACTGGAAAAATAACGAAAGAATTCTAAGCCTTAAGATACATTAGATTTACAGGTATTTTGATTTTAGTGCGATTTTTGATTTAAATTTTTTGACAAAAATTAATTTAGTGCAAATATTCTGAAATTGTTGGAAAATATTAATTCTCATGTAATAAACACAGGAAAAATAACGAAAAAATTCTAAGCCATAAGATACTTTAGATTTGTAAGTATTTTGATTTAAGTGCGATTTTTGATTTAAATTTTTTGATAAAAATTTAATTTTTTTCAAATATTCTGAAATTGTTGAAAAATATTAATTCTCATGTAACAAACAAAGGAAAAATAATGAAACAATTCTAAGCCTTAATATACATTGGATATCCTGTTATTTTGATTTCAGTGCAGTATTTGAATAAAATTTTTTGATAATAATTTAATTTTGTTCTAATATTCTGAAATTTTAAGATTTTATGAAAATATTCATTTTTTTGTGATAAACATAGGAAAGATAAAGAAAAAATTCTAAGCCCTAATGATAACAAAACATACTCGTCAGCAGGGACGTGCTCAGCCAACTATTTTGAGGGGGGGAATTTGCCAACTTAATTAATTCACAATTGCCAACTTTTTGTAATTGTCTATTTTTGCTATTGTCGCTTTAGCGGTTCTTGCCAACTTCACAATATTTTGAGTGATTTGACCCAATTTTTTGTGATTTTGCCAACTTTTTTCCAACTTTCTAAATTATTGGGGGCCCCTGGGCATGTCGCTGCTCGTCAGAGGTGTGGCAAATGGGAAAATACACTACACGTTGCAGAGATGGACTTTTGGAGAAGATCAGCTGGCAGAAACAAACTGGAAAGAATTAGAACTACCCGCATTAAACAAATTATGCATGTGGAATATAAAAAAAAACAACTAATATGGTATTGATATGTACAACGTATGGACAAGAACAGATTACCAAAAAAATCTTCTTCTTTCTAGAAGTAATTCTCTAGAGAATTCACCTGAATCAGGTAGCTTGCTAGACTTGCCTTCAGATGTGCCTGTATCCAGATTTATTATGTTAATGGTTGTAATTCGCTAACCCAGGGACTACCGGCTTAATGTGCCTTCAGAAGCACGGAGACTAGTCATAAGAAAGTTTGACTCTCCCCAGGTTTGAACTCGATGCCCCATATTTGCATCCAACTACGTGAGCTGCAAGGCAAAAGGCAATGACCTTCTCACAAGAACCAAGAAAATCCTTTTTTGGAAACCACCAGGAAGAAGAAAACGTGGAAGACCCAAGCTTAGTTGGAGAGAGGGCATTGACAAAGAGATCACATTAGAGAGGACTTAAAGAGATGAAATGGGAAGACAGAGAGGAATCGGAAGACGTCGTTAAATGTTATAAAAATATACTTAGATAGATTATATAAATTTACATACGGGATTAAGGGATTTAATTAAGGAATGTTAATTTTTAATGAGTTAGATTGTAAGCATAGTTCTCAGTTTTTCTAATATTCACATTTAAGTTATTTGTTGGCGCTGGTAGAGTTTACATATTGGATTGCTGTCGACCTTTGTGCTTTCGGACTAGTTTACAATTTTTCATGTAAAAAAAACTTGTTTTTTGAGCAAAATTTACATTACCCCCGAAATTCCCCTTTCTATTCTATATCTTCTGGCGCCGCCATTGATATTTTAGTTTCTTTGCATGTTTGTTGGTATACCTGTGACGTTTGTCATTTGTGATCACGGTTTGCTATCTTCTTGCTAAACAGGAGAATCGTCTCGCAGCGCCCTCATCCGCATGGGTACGAAATAAAATGAGTGGGGACGCGGCGGCAATTTTAAAATTTTTATTATTTCGTTTAAAATTGATATACTTATTGTTAACTTTATAATCATAAAATGTGATAAATTTTATAGTAATGTATTAAATAGCATTAATAAAGTGTATACATATACATTACTATAAGAATTTATCACATTTTATGATTATAAAGTTAACAAAATTGTAAAATAAGACATTGAAGTTTATTTTAAAATTTTATTGCTTCCTAAATATTTCTAACATGTAAAAAAATCTATAAATTAATATAACTTAATAATAACTTCACTAATATAAATAAATTGCACTATTCATTTCTAAATTTTTTAAATATTACATTCTTACATAAGAATTCCTCGTCTTTTCCAATCATAATATTATTTTGAATGCTAATGTTTGTGAAAGAATATAATTTTTTAAATCTTTAATGCTAAATTCTGCTCAAATTAAGAGAATTTTACAATATCGCTTATAATTTAAAAAATTCTTTGCATTATAATCCACAAATAATTACAAATTTTTAAGAGTACAAAGTTAAAAAAATTTAAATATCATTAGTAAACCTTATTAAATCTTAAAATTAAGATAATGTTATAATTTCACTCATAATTTGAAAAGTTCTTTGCATTATACTCCACAAATAGTTTCTAAATCAATAATTTCAAAATAACTTCTACTTCCGAGTAGCCAGTAGCACAATTTACAAAGATATAATAAATGGACTGCTTCTATGTTGTACAGCATAAAATACCTAACAAAAATATATAAAATTTAATTTTAATGTAATTTTCAAAAAATTAAACAGTATACCTGTAATTGATTTGCAATACTTTGGTCCTCTTTTCTCCAAAATCTTCAAATCCTTGCAAAATATTTCTTTTTTGGTCAAAGGAAAAATTTGGACATATTAACATTTCGTCAAACATTAAGACACAATATTTTCCAGTATTTTTTTCAAAATTTCAAATAAATATTCATTGATCCCGGGTTGCATTGGTATTTTGTTAAGATACTTCAGTAATGTATATCAAGATGGTTATAAAGAGTTTCAATAAAAACTTATCAGCACCACCACTTCACTTTGCTTAAACAGTGAGACAGCTAATACTTTATCATCTTCAGTAAATCTTTTACTCCTAGTTTTCTTCAAAGCATTTTCCAATCAAGATTTAAAAATTGATGAGGTTGATTGTGTAAAGTGTTCACTTTTACCTTCCGATTCTGTTAGAATATCACGTTCAGTTATCTTCCTTTCATCCTCTTCTGGACCCATTTCGATATCTTCCTCCTGGATTGTAACTAAAATTAAACATTATTTTACAACCAAACACCAGTAAAACAAAACGTAATATTTACTTGATAAAAAATCAGGTCGTAAATCATTATTTCCCACGATGAAACGTTCCCCAAAATGATGACATAATATGCTTCTCCACTGATGTATGTATTAAATGAAGTTTTACATTTGGATTTCTGGATAATGCGACCCATAGCTTAAACCTTTGCATATAGACATCAGGATTTGGGAACCGATGCAGCATAGAATGAGGATCTGCAGACCTAAAACATGTGAACAAATAAAAATAAGCTAAATATTAAAGCAAATGTAACAACTTTTACCTTGTACAATACCTTGCAAATATCACAAATTACACAATAATCATGAGAACCTAAAAAAAACGACCGCCACGAATGTTATTAAATTAAAAACCTTGCATGTTCATTTCACTGGTTCACAATCAATTACGATAAATTGTTAATCTCCTCTTTATTTACTTTGCAAATAATTGCAATTTATAGCTCTGAAAAGATTTCAAATCATGTTAAACACGTGTTTACTGTTTAGTTTTCACCAAAATAAAGCAAAATGGACGACTGCTTATTGATGACAGGTTGTAGATGACCGATGAACAAAGAAAGAGAGATAAAAAAAGGGATAACAACTGGTAACAACGCCACCATCCGCATGGGTACGAAGCTTTTTAGCAGCGCCCCCACGGTATCGCATCGCTCCATTAAGACATAACATACCGTGTTTGTGATGTTTATTGTTTCGTAAAACAGCTGTACGTTACAATTATTATAGGTTAAATGTCCAAATTGTTTGAATAACTCCTTCAATTAATTAATTGGTAATTTGTAATTCATAATGGAAAATTCCAGTTTAAATAAAGTAAGTAAACGTAACAAAACATTTTTACACAATTATTTTATTGTTGTATTTTTAGGCGCATCAAATTCAAAGACATGCTGAATCACTGATCAGGTATCGTAAATTTGATGAGGCTGCAAATGCCTACACACAAGCCATCGAATTAATGGAAGACACCCTCACCACTATAGACGATCCAAGAACTGTCGGATCGGTGAATATGCAACGGGATCATCTAATCAAACAAAGAAATTTAATCTTACTTAGGAAAGAACAAATGAATGAAAAATCAGTTAATCAATGTAACGACTGCGAATGTTGGGATTTAAACGAGAAAATTGCGATTAATTCAACCAAAAATGTTATTAATGAAAAATTCGTTGAAATTAAAGACTTATTAAATTTATTAGCCGAGAAGGAAGCTGCATCTGTTAATAATGAAACCGATAAAGACCCCGGTTTAGTTAGCCAAGCAAAACTTTTAAATGAAGAGCTGCAAATGTTGGTTAACACTTTGGTTGAACAGGTCAATTCGGGGATTAGGAATGTGAATCAGAAAATAAAAATCAAAGAAAAGGATGAACAAAAAGGTATGCCTAATTGAAACTCTTTAGTTAATATTTTATTTTTTGTACTTAAATGGAACGTGTGACCTATGTATATTCGGGTTTTGTAAATAAAATATTATTTTAGCATTATTTTTTATTTTTGCAATTAATTTATATCTTTTGCACTTTTTTTTTTGTTTGTTTTGCTTTTTTATTTTATAAGTAAAAATGTACTTTCGTATTAATTAGTAAGAAAATGTTTAAATCAATCCCAGTAAGACTCCAACCTGATATTTAGGTTCTGTTTTAGAATATTTATTAATATAAATAACATAGGCAACTTAGAATGCATTTGAAGTATTAGCAATGGTCGGATCTATGGTCAAAGAATTATTTAAACAAATATGGACTTGACTCCAAACTTAGTTTACCCCCCCCCCCCCCCCGCCCCCGTCCTTTTTGACTAAATGTTGTTTATGTGGAAAAAACCCTTTTTTTGTTATCTTATACTTGAATTCTGTATAAAGATTGTTTTATACATATTTTTTCGACCAATAACCGCTCAAATTCGAACTACCCTTAATTTCAAACTTGGATTTTTGTACAATCACTAATTTGATTGTTATCCTACGCCCAAAATGGTAGCATATTATAAGAATAAAGGTAACTAAAAAGGTAAATTTAATTGTTTTGTTATATTTTAAAAATTCTGAAATTCAGATGAGCTTTAAATTACCAAGTTAATTAATTAACTTGAAATCTTGAAGTTACCAAAAATGTCTGAAGAAAATTGCAAACGTAACTGAAACCTTAAATAATATATTCAATTAATTTATTTGTTAAACAATTTCCAAATTAGTCCATTTACTGTGTTCTAGTTAATGTGGCAGAATAATACTAAAGCTACAGTTACGAATATTTTACAGGTTGTTCCTCAAAGCTTCCTGTGTAATATATTGAAATATGAGGCATAGAAGACAATTATTGAATTGATTGATAATTTTTGATTACCTTTTTATAATACTTACCTTACTTGCACCCTATTTTTCTACCCTTGGAATGGTGGAATTTTCATGGGATTCAAATTTAAATGAGACCAACTTCAATATCCAATAAAGAAAAAGGAATTATCAAAATCGGACTACTCTGTAATTATGCGTGGTCATACACAATTTGAATTTTAAATTATAATTAATTTTAAAATAAAAAGTTTATAAGAAAATAATTATCAAATATGGACTTTTATTATGCGAAATATGGATAATAGTTTTGGAAAATATTTGGTTGAAACTTTCTTTGGCGGAATTTCAGTCTTAAAATCCCTTTAAATGCTGATAAGTAGAGTCCGGATTTGTAGCTATTATGCTTTTTCTGAAAATTCGAAGCAGCTGAAAATTTTTAGAAAAATTTTGTGTTTTAACTGAAAAGAAGTCATTTGGTATCAAGTTTTATATGCTTTTTTGGGCTTTTCGTGCTTTTTTTTGACTTTTTGTGCTTTTCGTGCTTTTTTATACTTCATTAATGCTTATTTTACAAAATATTTCAAAGTTTGATCTTTTAAATGCATCTTTCTCTTTTAAAATGCAGAAAAGTTTGAAAATTTTAAAAATGTTGCTTATGAATTAGAACATTCGGATAGCAAATCTATAAGATTGCCAAAATGTATTAAAGAATCCAGAATTTAAAGCAAATTTAGCGTTTATTAAATGCCACTGTAACTTTGTTACTGATGTTATAAAATCTTTCGAAAAGCAGCAAATACGACAACATAAAAAATGAAGGATTAAAAAATCTTAAATAATATAGCTAAAACAATAGCTGGAGAAACTATTGAAGATTTTGAAATGGAACCCCACTTGTAGCAAAATTCAAATTTGCACATATTACTAGTGTAATATTAATAACAAAAATCTATTAAGTGACAGAAGGATGAATTTTACTAAAGAAAATTTGGAAAAATTCTTAATTGTTTCAAAAATTAAATTAATAGGTACCTACTTTTGTTTTTGCCTTTTTTTTTAATAAAATTTGTGCTTTTTTTGACAAAGTTGATGCTTTTTTAGTATTATTTGGTGCTTTTTTAAGCACTTTTTTTCTCATTTTTTATGCTTTTTTATCCGGACTCTAGTAATAACTAGAGCTTTTTTTTTTGGCTTTTTGTGCTTTTCTTGCTTTTTTTTGACTTTTTGTGCTTTTCGTGCTTTTTTATACTAACTTCATTAATGCTTATTTTACAAAATATTTCAAAGTTTGATCTTTTAAATGCATCTTTCTCTTTTAAAATGCAGAAAATTTTGAAAATGTTATAAATGCTGCTTATGAATTAGAAAATTCGGATAGCAAATCTATAAAAAATTGCCAAGATGTATTAAAGAATCCAGAACTTAAAGCAAATTCAGCGTTGATTAAATGCCACTGTTACTTTGTTACTGATGTTATAAAATCTTTCGAAAAGCAGCAAATGCGACAACATAAAAAAGAAATTGAAAGATGTGTTAGAGAAAAATGAAGGATTAAAAATCTTAAATAATATAGCTAAAACAATAGCTGGAGAAACTATTGAAAATTTTGAAATGGAACTCCACTTATAGAAAAATTCAAATTTGCACCTATTACTAGTGTAGATGTCAAAAGAAGTTTTTCTGCCTACAAAAATCTATTAAGTGACAGAAGGATGAATTCTACTAAAGAAAATTTGGAAAAATTCTTAATTGTTTCAAAAATTAAATTAATAATTAAATTAATTTATGCTTTTTTTTAATACAATTTGTGCTTTTTTTGACAAAGTTGATGCTTTTTTTAGTATTATTTGGTGCTTTTTTAAGCACTTTTTTTCTCATTTTTTATGCTTTTTTATCCGGACTCTACTGATAAGTGATACGACTTGGTTACCAAAGAGAAGAAATTGATGTTGGAGTAGGCAATTTAGCGACATAAGTTCTAAATGCGTACTGATTTTATTTTCGAAATTTTCAAATGTACAGGTTTATTTTATGTTTTTCCGTTTCCGCTATTGCGAAAATTAAGAATAATTCATCATTCACTCTTTAAATTCTTTAACTTGCTTCCTTTAAATGATTCTATCGCAAGTTCAAGTATTGACTTACATAAATTTAACATGCTTTGCGTTTGTTTCACTTCATACTTTCAGATTTAAATTAATTTAAATATTAAAGGTTCTTAATTAAAGAAATTTATAAATACAATTTTGAATAAGAAATGAATCTATAGTTAATTTTGAAATCAAGATTTTGAAATTGAACACCTGTTTTTCTGATATTAGAGATGAAAATCAACTGGGTATTGTAAATAATGATACTCGCATTTAAGTGCTTTTTATTATTGGTAGGAAGAATTATTCATCATACTATTGATTCTTTAACTATTTGCAATAATTGTTTTATACAAAACTATGACAATAAATTGGTTTGTCGTAAAGTGTGAATTAATTTTTACTTGCCATAGGAAAATGTTGGCCTAATTTTTTAATCGATCAAAAATGTATTAAGCATAGAAAGGAACTTTTTTTACTAGGCAAAGCAGGCAGTTTATAGAAAGAACTGCAGTCAAGAAGCATTTCCGAATGTTTGAAAATATTTTCTGAAAATGTTAAGATTAAATTTAAAATTAAAATTAATAATAAGATTAAAAACAATATTATCATCAATAAAAAGGTTTACAATTTGATAAAAACCATTCTGAAGTTTATACTTTTTCAGTACTTCTAAAAATGTTTTTCTTTTCTAGAATTAAGCGTGAGCCCCAACAACACAAACAACGTCTTGAAAATTATAACTTACGATTCATCAGGAGGAACCTCGCCTTTTGTATTTAGTCCATGCACCGAAATATATCCCGATATACCGGAAGATTAAATCTTGTTTTCTATGGACGATCCTTATCAATGCTGCGTTTACTCGCTGATCGTTCGCCAGAGAACACAAACATATTCTTTTAATAACTGATATGTTTTAAATTACAAGTTTTTTAAAGGAATTTTTCACGGTGCACGATTTCCAGAATTCTGCACGGTGAACATTTTGGAAATTTGTTTGCATGACATTTAAAATATACTTCTGGACAAAAATGCACTTATTTTTATTTTAAGATCCTGCTCAAAGATGGAATTGTAGAATTATCAAACTAAATCTAGTGAAAAGCTTTCTCATTCTTGAGAAAATTATAATTAAGAAATAGATTTTCTTGAAACGCATATAAACATGTTTTACACAAAATGCACGCTGCTCACCAGGCTAACCTAAATTTTATTTTTTAATGTAGGTACGTTTCAATTTATCTACCAAAAAATATTTTTCTAAAGATTATTATCAAAATTCTTGTTTTTCACCCCACCCTTTCTTAATTTTTTAAATTATGTGTGGTTCTACATCTCATACAAAAATAAATAAAATCTTGAAATGATTTTGACTGTGTTATAAATTATAATCAATTGAAATTTAAATATTTTAACTCCAATTTTCTCCAAATTCAAATTTATATTAGAAAAGATATACAATTTTTTTATTTATTTTAAAATATCTCAATAAAAAACTTTTTCTTTACAAAAATAAGTCTCACAAACTTCAGACCACACAATATAATAGTATATTATACACCAAGGGAGTAAAGTGCCACTTTTCGTCATGAGGGTAAAGGTTTTTTACACGAGGCGCAGCCGAGGGTAAAAATTACCCGAAGGACGAAAAGTCACTTTACTCCCGAGCGCGAATATACTATTTTTTGCCTTTCCGAAAGCCAATTACGAAATTCAAAGCAAATATTTGTTCGAATAAGCGAGAATTACCAACCATACAGTCTAAAGCCAGACAAAGTGTTGATTGAGTAATTCAACTTAAGTTGGAATACCAACTTAAGTTGGTGGTAATTAGCTAAGCTAAAGTATGCCCCATAAGTCAGATTCAGATTGAAAGGAAAGAAAGAAAAGTGAAAAGTGAGTGTGAAAAGATCGTAAATTAAAATTTAAAATGAGTTCTAATATTGAAATAGCTGAAGCAGCTAAGTTGGCTTGTGTGGAAGCATTATCTTCAAAGTCGAGGAAGTTATATGAAAAACAATACGATGATTTTGTGAAGTGGTGTGGCAAAAAAAAACGTGGCGGACTGCTACACGGAAGATGTTTTTTTGGCTTTCTTCTACGAAAAAGCAAAAATTGTAAAGGCGTCCACCATGTGGTCTCATTATTCAATGATAAAGGCGATGATGAAAGTACATCACGATATTGATATTGGCGGTTATCACAAATTAACGGGTTTCCTAAAAAGGAAGAACGTCGGGTACGTTCCGAAGAAATCGCGTGTACTTTCTTCGGACCATGTGGCAAATTTTTTAAGGGAGGCACCGTCCGAGCAATATTTGGTGGCTAAAGTAAGTAATTTTTTAACTAAAAATTGTACTATTATGATTTCTTAATATAATAATAATTATAATAATTCTTGCTCAAATTTTAATATAACTGTTAATTTAAATGGTGGTAATAAAAATTTGTAAGTCTTTTTACTTCCCCCCCCCCTGTTTTACTTTTCCTCCCGCTGTTTTACTTTTCCTCCCGCTGTTTTACTTTTCCTCCCGCTATTTTACTTTTCCTCCCGCTAATTTACTTTCCCCCCCCCCTCCTAAGAAAAGTGGCACTTTGCTCCCGCAAAACTGGGAGTAAAGTGACCACTTTACTCCCGGAAAGGCAAAAAAAAAATTATTTTACCATGGGTCTTCAAACTTTTTAACCTAAGGGCCACACTAACTCCTTTACTAAGGGCCAAGACCTAATTATTAGTACCCTACCCTCCCTGCTCCAGTTCACTTGGACCAAATTTTCTATTTTTTTTTGAGCTACGAACTGAATTTTTGAAACCCCAAAAATCGAACTTTTTGCAAAAGTCGTCCCCATTTTATTTTAATCAAAATTTCGCTAAACCCTTCGTTCTCGAATTCCGAATATACCAATGGAATCTTTTTTATTTTTTGTTTCAGATGAGTCGTTCTAGAGTTATCATAGTCACCCCAAGTCATGATAAAAGGAAAGTGTTTTGGAGCAACGGCCATATTTCCAAAGTTGGCAAGATTTTCTCATTAAAAAATGTATACAAGTCCTTCAAAACATGTAGAAGTTCTACTAATCTAAAATTCTACTCTTTAGTGTTTTTAAATAAAATTTTGTTCAAATGGCTAAAAAAATCATAATAATCCGGACTGGCTAGGTCGGCGATCGCCGAGGACCCCCGACCTAATGGGGCCCCAAGAGGTCTCACAAAAAGTTGTTTAAATTTGGGGTAAAAGTGGTTTGTATTTTTTATACACCGTCTTATCGTCAAAATAGCGGAAAATATGATTTTCAAAATTCTCTCCACTTATATTTTATTTATAGCTTTACATTTCATAGAAATATAGCTGTTCCTAGGGAACTTACAAAATCCATTTTTTGAGGTGGATTAGTCCTCGTATCTACATTATATACAAATTGTACACTGTGTTCACAGGCCTCTGTGTTTCTTTGCAGCATTAATTACGTTCCTCCATTCTCTTCTGTCTGTAGCTACCTGTTTCCATCCTCTCACTCCCATAGTCTCCAAATCACTCGTCACTTCATCCCACCATCGCATCCTTGGTCTGCCTCTGGCTCGTCTCTCATTGGGTTTCCACAACATTATCATTCTCGTCACTTCTTCCTTGTTACCTCTCCATACGTGCCCCAGCCATTTTATTCTTTGTGCCTTAATATATTTGACGACATCTTCACCTCCCATCTCTTCAAGAAGTTCAAAATTCATTCTTGCCCTAATTTCGCCGTTTACATGCTTGGGGCCCAGTATAATTCTCAGCACTTTCCTCTCGAAAACCCTCAGCTGTTCTTCCTCTTTTTGCGTAATGCACATGACCTCGGCTGCATATGTGATGACCGGTCTTATCAGTGACTTATAGATTTTAATCTTTGTTTTCTTGGATATTCTTCTGTCTCTTAGTATATTTTTATTTGAGAAATAAGCCCTATTACCCGCTTGTATCTTTTCTTTGATTTCGTTGTGTCTTTCATTTCTGCTGTTTATCTGTATTCCCAAATAGGTAAACTCTTCGACTTGTTCAAATCTGCAGTCCTCTATTATCAAGTCATTTTTTGTTCTACTTTCTCTTCTCTGGCATTTCATATATTTAGTCTTCTTTTCATTTACGTTCAATCCCACCTTCGCAGCCTCTCCTTTAATGTCTCGAAATATCTCGATCATCCCCTTCTTTGTTCTTGAAATGATTGCCACATCGTCTACATATGCCAACAGCTGACTCTCCTTATTTATCACCGTATCCTTGCATTTGGTCTTTCTCATTATTTTTTCCAGGACGACATTAAACAGGGTCGCCGACAGAGCGTCCCCTTGCCTCACTCCGCTATTCACCCCAAAACTGTCAGTATCACCTTCCAGTGTTCTTACAGTGGCTGTTGTTTCTGCTAATGTTACTAAAATAAGCCTGATCAATTTATCTGGAACTCGAAGTTCTTTCATCGATATTTCTAGTTGCTTCCTATTTACATTATCAAAAGCTTGTTTAAAATCAATAAATAGCATGTGCATATCTATGTCATATTCATGTCCTTTTTCCATGATTTGCTTAATTATATGCACTGCGTCCACTGTTGATTTTCCCCGCCTAAATCCATATTGGTAATTACCTATCGTTTTGTTTGTGTGTTCTTCAAGACGGCTATGTATTATCGATGACAAGATTTTATATGCAGTGTTCAGTAATGTGATACCACGATAATTATTACAGTCCTCTGCGTTTCCTTTCTTTTTTAGTGGCACTATAACTCCCTCCCTCCACTTCCGCGGCATTCTTTCTTCTTTCCAGACCTGTTTTATTATTTCGCATATTTCAGAGTGTAACACGTCTCCTCCATTTTTAATCATTTCTGCCGCTATCTCATCTCCACCCGGCGATTTTCCATTTTTTAACTTTTTTATTATATATTATTAATTTTTTATTATTATTTTTATATATATATTTTATATATATCACTTGTCGGTTCCAATACCTCCTCACTATTTTCTGGGCTGTCTTCCGTGTTTAATTCCACTTCATCATCTTGTCGAGTGTTCAACAATTTCTGAAAGTGATTCACCCATATTTTCTTGATCTTATCTGCCCCACTCTCTAATTTTCCTTTTTCATTTTTTAGTGCTCTTATTTTTATGTTGTTCTTTAACTGCATGTATAATTTCCTTACATTATTAGTACTATTATCTTCCATTTCTTTCATTCTTTGCTCAATCCATTCATTTTTCTTTTTCTGGTATAATTTGTTCGTTTTTTTTCTTTTTTCCTTATAATTATCAATATCCTCTTGACTATTTGTTGCCAACTGCTTTAGTCTTGCTTCCTTTTTTGCTCTATTACTTTCTTCACATTCGTTATCAAACCATCCTTTCCCCTTTCTTCTGTTTTTATATCCTAATACATGTTTTGCGCTTGATTTAATATTTTCTGCTATGCTATTCCATTTTATATCTATATCTTCATCTTTTTCCTTTTCATCAATTTGACACTTTATCATTTCTTCGTATTGCTTGCTATACGTCTCATCACCAAATTTTTCCAATGCTATCCGCTTTCTTGTGTCATATCTTCCATTATCTATTACCGTTTTCTGTTTAATTTCCGTCACTACTAGAAAATGATCACTTATATATCCACTTATATATAACTCCAAATCTATTGTATCTTATAGCTTAGAATTTTTTAATTATCACAAAATTTAAATGAAAAAATGCACTGAAATCAAAATAACTGCAAATCAAATGCATCTTAGGGCTTCGAATTTTTTAATTATTTTTCCTGTGTTTATTACAACAGAATGAATATTTTCATAAAATTTCACAATATTTGACAAAATTACATTTTTATTAAAAAATTTAAATCAAAAATTGAACTGGATTCAAAATAACTGCAAATCTAATGCATCTTAGGGCTTCGAATTTTTTAATTATTTTTCCTGTGTTTATTACAACAGAATGAATATTTTCATAAAATTTCACAATATTTGACAAAATTACATTTTTATTAAAAAATTTAAATCAAAAATTGCACTGGATTCAAAATAACTGCAAATGTAATGTATCAGGGCTTCGAATTTTTTAATTATTTTTCCTGTGTTTATTACAACAGAATTAATAATTTTATAAGATTTCAGAATATTTGAAAAAATTTAAATTTTTATCAAATTTAATCAAAATTGCAGTGAAATAAAAATAACTGCATATAGATATAATAATCGAATAATAATAATTGAAATAATAACTTTTAAATAATTGCTTTATTTTTAAATATCTTAGTGTTCGCACATTAACATGTAAAGGAAGACTGCTTATAATATGTTACACTTTTGCTACTACTACCCTTCGAAGAGGTAACGCCTTCTTCGAAGCTGGACACTCGAAACCCCCGGAAACATAAACAATTTCCATATGGTCCTTCTCTGGACATAATACCTCCATCCTCAAGATGAAACCGTCCTCGGTTTCGGTGTTGATTGAAGTCAATGTGTTTCTTCCAATTTATGTTTGTCGGCCTTTGATTTAAAATTTTACAACAACTATTAACTAGAAATTTGATCTTATGGCTAACACTAAGGATATAATATAAAAATAACAAAATTAAGATGAATGTACATAGATTACAGAGTGTATAGAAAATTTAGTAAAGTTTGTTTTATCGTCACTGCTTAAAATAAGTCTTTGAACGTAAAACTATTACGCGAATTTTTAATGTTTATTCACCTGTAATAACTTTACACTTGTAATAAATTGACGAGATTAGAGCACTTTTTGCGAGTTTGAAAAATGTCAATTTTAATACCACTACACTAATTAACGTATATAGTTTGTAATTGTCACACTATGCACTCGCGATTTTTCCATTTCCATTGGCTTGCAGTCCCTTCGGAGTCGGTCCAGAATTCCTTTGAAACGCAGGTGGAATCGTCACGTTGTTTTGTAAGTTAGGGACGGGGTAAATTTTTGTGTAAAGGAATAAAATGGGTCTAGGATAGGTATACAAAGTACATGTAATATTTACTTTAACAGGTATAATTTGAAAGTTGAAGAATTCCAAAATTTTAAAATATGAACGTAATTTAATTCGATTAACTTTGATTCTTTATATTAATTTTAAATGATTGTTAATTTCAATTAACCTTTCCTGCCAAATTATTCCTAAATTTGTTTTATCTGAAGCAGCTAATGAGATGATTCACTCAATAGTTTGGAGTACATTTATGAATTTGAAAATATGAGTTTAAATTAGCATGAATCGCTTTGAGACCTTTGGAAATCTTCCTGTTTAATAGTCAAATGACCTGACCTATTAGTTCTAAATTGATTTGCGTTCTCTTTTAAATTTAATTAGTTGGTAAAAATTATTACTACACTTAGTTTCTAAAATTGTTGCAGGATTTAATATTTACAGTTTATATTTATTGATTAGTTTAAAGTAAAGATAAAAATAATTATGCTAGTTTCCAAGAAAATCTAAATTGTTTTAATCGTCAGTAACTGACGAGCCTGAATCTGATTGATCAGCCCGATCTGGTGATGGGAATTGTCGTTTTAAGCGTCTGACCTTTCTAACATTAATATTGGCCTTTCTTTTTGAAATGTCCCTAATTCCTTCTATTTTATTTTTATTGATAGAAGTGACATTCACTTTATCAAAGCAGGGGTCGGTTTTCCTTATTCTTTGACGCTTAAAATATATTACTGGTTCGTTAAGGCTGATCGCGGGTTCTTTATTCTTATTTTTTATTTCTAAATTGTGGGTACCCTTCTTGAGTTGCTTTTGGTAAAGTTGCTCATAAAAGGGGAGTAATTCGGTTTTTCGATTCTCGTTATACATTTCGTAGATGGCTTTATCTAGGTCAATTTCGTGTGCATTTAGGTTGTCATAAGGACCATACAGTAATGTGAAAGGCGTGTAACCTGTGGCTGAATGAATTGACTGATTGTACATCAAGACCGCTGATATCATCAAATTAGGAGGAGTTTCGTTCTTATTCGAGTTCTTTATTACTCTTAACTTTTCAAGGATTGTAGAATGAACCCTTTCTATCGGGGAGTTTGTGCTACTGTTATAATTAGTTGTGAAATGCAACTGGATTTTAAAAAGTGAACAGAATTCTTGAAAGGTTTTATTTTTAAATTCCTTCCCTTCGTCGCACACGATTTTTCTGGGGTAATTATGATGAGAGAAGTAATGTCTTAATTTGCTCAATATAGTGGTTCCCGATAGGTCCATAACGAAATAGGCTTGGGTGTAACGCGAAAATAAATCGATGATTGTCAAAAATTTATTACCTTCGAAACTGAATACATCTATGTGCAAGACATCAAAGGGTTTCTTTGCTAATAATGGTCCTGAAAATGCAATTTTGTAAGGATTTCTCTCGTACTTATTTAGTAAGCAAGTTTCGCAATCGTTAATTATTTTGTTAATTCTAGTCCTCATATCGGGCCAGTAGTATTTTAATTTTAAATTATTGTGCGTTTCTATGATGCCATTGTGGTTTCTGGAATGATAATCATTAATAACCTCGTTTTGTTCTTCTGTTGATTCCAGATCCTTGGCGAGAATATTGCTCTTAACAAATTTAACAGTGTTATCAAATAAATTTTGAGATACTCTTAAAAATATTGATTCTATCGCGGTGTCTTTGAAAAATACACCATACAGCTCTTTTGGATCAACGATTTCCTTCAACATTTCCACGAGGTTCTGTACTTCGCTTCCTCTTCTGATAGTAATAATGTAGTTACTTTTATTGAATATTTTTTTCATATCAATTTTAAATGAATCTCCTAGTTGTAAAATAATTCGATTGACGAAGTGATTAAGAGGTTTTTCCGAAATTGGCATAGTAAAGACCGGATTTTCGATCGACGTGTGTTGGGTGTTTTCTGAGTCGTCGTTTACCTGGTCGTTCAATATTTCCTCTGGATTCACAAGTGGGGTATCAATTTCATCGCCGACGTTTGCAATGATCGACAAAAGATCTAATTCTTTGTCGACTGTGGTTTCGTTATGGTTGTTAATTTCTACGCGCGATAACGCATCAGCTACCAAATTTTCTTTGCCCTTTTTGTATTGAATTTTGTAATCAAATTCTTCTAGTCGTAGGCGCCATTTAACAAGACGCGAGTTAGCATCACGGATCGAAAAGAGCCAAACCAACGGTTTTTGGTCGGTCTCTATTATAAATTGTTTGCCATAAATGTAAGGTCTGAAATGCTTAGTCGTTTCGACAATGCTTAGTAATTCGCGTTCGATTGTTGAATAATTTCGTTCCGCGCTATTGAGAGTTCTCGAATAGAATGCGATTGGTTTATCATTTTGAGATATCAAACCGCCAATGGCAATATTAGATGCGTCTGTGGTAATATGAAATGTCTTTTCAAAGTCCGGATAAATTAAAATAGGTGCATTGGTAATTAATTCTTTACATTTATGAAAAGTTTGTATGTATTCAAAATCGGTGCAATCAATCTTCGATCCCTTTTTCAAACATTTGGTAAATGGTTGAACTATTTTCGCAAAGTTTCTTATAAATCGCCTATAATATCCTATCAACCCAAGGAAGGAACGTATTTCCTTAACGGTTTTCGGGAGGGGATACTTTTGAATAGCTTCTACTTTTAATTCGTTTGGTTTTATACCTTCGGGCGTTATGACGTGACCGAGGAAGGCAACTTCTTTTCGAAGAAATTCCGATTTGTCTAATTGAATTTTTAGGTTGTACTCCTGTAATATCTTAAAAATAATGTTGATGTGAACGAGATGCTCGTGAAGTGATTTAGAAAAGATGACAATGTCATCCATATAAACGAAACAAAATACATAAAGATATTTGCGTAGAATATTATCCATTACTCTTTGGAAAGTACTAGGCGCGTTTCTTAACCCGAAGGGCATTCTGACGTATTCCCAGTGACCGTTGTTTACCGAAAAGGCCGTTTTTTCAATAGACTCCCGATCCATTTCTACTTGATGGAAACCTTGTGCGAGATCTAAAGTAGAGAAATACGTACACTTTCCTAAATTGTCTAAAATTTCATCGATTCTAGGCAGGGGATATTTGTCTTCTACTGTTTTTTCGTTTAGCTTCCTATAATCGATGACTAAACGCCATTTCTTTTTTCCGCTCGCGTCAAGTTTCTTAGGTACAATCCAAACGGGTGAACTATACGGGGAAATGCTTGGTCTGATTATTTTATTGTCGAGAAGCTTTTGGATTTGGTTTTGAATTTCGTTTTTGAGATGATAAGGGTACCTAAATGATTTGGAATATACTGGTTCATCATCAACAGTCCTAATTTTATGTTTCACTGCATTAGTGAAGGTTAGATCACAATTTTCGTTATAAAAAATGTCATTATATTTTTTGCATAGTTTTAAGATTTCATTTTGTTCTTCTAGATTAAGGTGTTGTGTTCGAATAACTTTTAAAATATCTATATTTGAGTATTTATTACTAGGATTACTTATTTCAATGTTAGAGGTCGGTTCAACGTTCACTTGGTGGTGGAAGTTTACTTCCATTACGCGTACTTCTTCTACGGGTATAGTACAGAATCCGTTTTTCGCGAATGATATTGATTCAGAAATATGATAGTTATTATCGCTAATTTTTATTTCAGGAAGAACTACTTGCCCTTCTTCAATGTTTACTGGGATTTTAATGTGGCTAGTAACCGTTTGTTTAAATGGTTGAAAATTAAGTGGATTTAGTTCCATAAAAAACGGTATTTTAAAATTTTCGATTTCTAGAGTTTGATTCTTATAATTAATTTTTGCAGCCATTCTTTTAAGATCATCGCTTGCTAATAAACCGTCAAACCGGTCATGCCATTTTGCGACGTGGAAATTTATTTTTGTTTCAATCCCATGCTCTTTTAGCATAGGGTGTGCTACATTTTCATCATTATAAATTGTTTTACTTAGACTTTTAATAGAGAAGGGTTTTTTAAATAGGACATTTTTAAAATATTTGTAAGCGGGTTCCGGATTGATAATTGAATTAGAGGCTCCGCTATCAATTAGAATTTTTAAGTTAAAGCTAGGGATTACAATAAATGGTAACTTGGGTTTAATACTAATTGCGTTCAAATGGTTTAAATCGATGTTTATTGTTCCGAGGCTTCTAAGCGAAAATTTTCAATTTCTTCATTAGGTTCTTCGTAAGTTTCGCGTTGTTCACCTGAGTGATGGTATTGTAGCGATTCGGGGTGTTCAATGTTATGCAATTCTTCAGAAATAAAATTACTAGGACCCCCGTTTGTAAAATGATTTCTAGATCGATTTTGCGTCCAAGAGTTATTCGGACGATTGAATGTATTTCGCGTGGAAATTGACATCGGTGTAGGCTCCGTATTTTGGTTTCTCTGAGAATTGCTATATTTATTCTGCGTGGGTGCAATTTGACTCGGACCACGCGAAAAGGGTTGGTTAAAAGGGTTGCGTCTCGAATTAAAGTTTGAATTATTATAATTTGAGTTGAAATTTGGTCTAAAGTTTGAATTGCTATTAAAATTTGAATTAAAATTAGAGTTGTTATTGAAGTTTTAGTTAAAATTTCCATGGTGGTTAAGATTTCCATGTTGGTTAAAATTTCCATGTAGGTTAAAATTTCCATGTTGGTTAAAATTTGGGTGAAAGTTATTTCCGTTAAGGTTCTGCTTAAATGCAGAGGTATTTTTATTAAAATTTGCGTTGGATGTCGCAGTTCGTTTTACGGGTGTTTTGTTTCTCATAAAATTTAAAAATTCAACTTGTTGTTTGTGGTTATCGTAATTTCTTAAAAGCAACAGACAATCCTCGATGGATTCAACTGCATGATTGCTAATATGGGTACGATACGGTTCCAACAAGCCTGCCTTAAAAGTATTTAATGTTGTTTGAGCGTACATTTTAAGTTTAAATTTTTTTATATCCTCACTTCTTTCCCTAATTGTTACATGCTCTAATAGCTGCTGTAATTTAAATTTAATATTTTCATAGTAACTATCGTAACTTTCGTTATGTGATTGAAAACAAGTGGTTAAGTCATTTGATAACAGAGTTTCATTGCGTGGATCACCAAAACGATTCAATAAAACTTCTTTTAATTTTGACCAATTTGTACAGTCTGAAGTCACTAACGTGTCTCTAGCTGCACCTTCGAGTCTTGAGCAACAAATTTCAAAAAGAAGAATGTTTAAATTACAGCTTTCATCCTCCTCTTTAAACATGGAAATAAACTTCTCGCATTGTAATATGAAATACGATAAGTTTTTATTTCCTCCATCATATTTAGGAACCATCGCTTTAGCAAGATTTATTTCTGTGGCCGTAATATTCGCCATTGTACTATTATTATGTTCGTTTGAATTACTTAAATTTAAAGTTAATAAATCAGAGCTAATTGAACTTATTTCTCTCTTTAAAGGAGATCTATCGCGAATTTTTGACATAAAATTTATTACATGTACGTTGTAATGAAATAATAAAGTTTAGGTAAAAAGGATTAACTTACAAAATTGTTGTCAGTAGGTAACGTTGTTAATAATGCCTAGCGTGGATTTTGGTGTAGTTTCCAAGCGTTTCTTGCGGTTGAAGTTTTCTAATAATTTTCTCCTGCAGGTATGCCCAGTGGATCTTGCACCATATAATTATTGTGGTTCTTGAATTTTCAATAAAGATTTTTAAAAATCAACAACACATCAATCGAGTTGTTTGAAAATCCTGTGAGCGCAGCGCCAGATATAATAATCGAATAATAATAATTGAAATAATAACTTTTAAATAATTGCTTTATTTTTAAATATCTTAGTGTTCGCACATTAACATGTAAAGGAAGACTGCTTATAATATGTTACACATTTTGCTACTACTACCCTTCGAAGAGGTAACGCCTTCTTCGAAGCTGGACACTCGAAACCCCCGGAAACATAAACAATTTCCATATGGTCCTTCTCTGGACATAATAATATCTAATGCATCTTAGGGCTTAGAATTTGTTCGTTATTTTTCCTGTATTTATTACAACAGAATGAATATTTTCATAAAATTTCACAATATTTGAACAAAATTACATTTTTATTAAAAAATTTAAATCAAAAATTGCACTGGATTCAAAATAACTGCAAATCTAATGCATCTTAGGGCTTCGAATTTTTTAATTATTTTTTCTGTGTTTATTACAACAGAATTAATAATTTTATAAAATTTCAGAATATTTGAATAAATTTAAATTTTTATCAAATTTAATCAAAATTGCAGTGAAATCAAAATAACTGCATATCAAATGCATCTTAGGGTTTATAATTTTTTCGTTATTTTTCCTGTGTTTATTACAACAGAATTAATATTTTCATTAAATTTCAAAATATCTAAATAAAATTTAATTTTTATCAAAATTCCTATATTATATAGGAATATTGTGCCCTTTTGTATTCCTTGTATTGTATTTATCATGGACTTTTGAAGGTGGCATAAAAAAATCACTACAAAAATCTGTTGTACACAAAGGCAAAATCCAGATTATAATCTATAAAATCTTCACTAAAAATCGCATAGATTTTACAATCCAGTAGAAATCTTACCAATCCTTGTTTCAATCTATAAAAACTCTACAATCTTTATAAAAGCTGTAGAATCCCGAACAATTTTCATAATTTTAATAAAAATCTGTAAAATCTTAGAAAATTTTTTAAAATCTTCGAAACAATCCCAAAAATCTTAGCATTGTTGTCAGGCAAAATCCAGATTATAATCTATAAAATCTTCACTAAAAATCGCATAGATTTTACAATCCACTAGAAATCTTACCAATCCTTGTTTCAATCTATAAAATTTCTACAATCTTTATAAAAGCAGTAAAATCCCGAACAATCTTTATAATCTTAATAAAAATTTTTTAAATCTTCGAAACAATCCCAAAAATCTTAGCATTGTTGTCAGGCAAAATCCAGATTATAATCTATAAAATCTTGTTAAATCAAGGGGGGGGGGGTAGTTTTTGAGGTAAATAAATAGTAAAAGGATTTTGTTTTTGAAATTTTGAAACCATGTAAATTTATTATCAATCAACCCGTGAACACTTAACAAAAATAGTGCAAAAATATTATTCACTATTAGGAAGCAATTTCCAAACTGAGAGATTTGCACCTCCTTGTGCAAAGGGAGACGCGAAATTTTGTTGTAAAATAAGTTTTTATTTTATTAATTGCATTCATGCATTTTTACCGTTTAAAAACGTGTAACCCAGCAGAATGGCATGGAGTGATACTTAAGCGACTACGAGAAGTAGTTACGGGTTCAAATCCCCAGTCACTTGTTGGGCCGTAATTAGTAATAGCGAGATTAAATTCTTTTAAATATTATTGGGTACATTTTAATTTAACTACAAAATTACCAACATTATAATAAAGAAAAACAAAAAATAGAAAATGGGAATAATCTGTATTTGGACTTGTAGATTGCTCCCAACCTTTTGGAACGAATACATATTTCCAGCGGTAGATGGCGAAGGTATGTATATAGAATATTTTACTACATTATTATGCACGATACATCATCGATCAATTCATCAAAATTTATGGATCATTAGGAAAAGGTCATAGTAAATTTAAATTTGTAATAAAATAATTAACCAAAAATTTTCTTCTAGAGAGTTAATTTGAAACTGCAGATTTGAATTTCCAGCAGATTTTCTTGTACATAGTAGGAATTTTCCTCAAGTTTTAATTAACCTCCCACTCGCAAGTACGAAAAGAAGAAAACATTTCTGTTTTTCCAAAAATGTCTGTTTTTGTTGGATGTAACAAAATACTTTGATTATTCCAAAGAAGCTTTTAATGATATTTCTGTGGATGACCTTCAAGAAAATTGCAACAAGCAACCTATACGTTACGGTTAATTAAATCAGGCAAAAAACATATTTTGGACAGGAGACAATGTAATAATTTGTATCACACCATAAATTTATGGACACGTGCTAGAATCTCAGCTACATGAATGATAATGAAAGTGGCCCTCCCTTTTTGTGTAGAGCCACTCTATAATTTTAAATTAGAAATAAATTTGTGCAAAGAAGTTTGAAGGAAAGGGTGTGTTAGATATTCATTATGATTCATAACATAAATCCTTATATGGATACATCACAAATTATAGCTTTTGCTATTAAAGACTATAAGCTTCGATATTTTCTCATATGATACTTTTTTTTATTCGAACTTATAAACTCGTCACGCTATTAGCAATTTTAACGCTTGCAGGACGTCTTGATTACAGGGTATTGCCCAAAATGATTTTAAAAATTCATTCGACAAACAAACAAGAATTTAAAAAGATAAACGTAGTATATCTTGACTCTTGAGAGCAATAATCACGAAACGAAAGCTAACATAAATCAAAATATCACAAATATGGTCACAATAAATTAGTTCCCAAATTTTTATCGAAAACAGTTTCGTGTTTGCTGTAAACAAACTTTGAACTATCGGTGAAGCTGGTGTGGAATCGGGAAAAATGGAACGTTCCGCGTCACCATCGCAAAAGCCATATAAGGTAGCCTAGAAGATTTTGAAAAATTGAAACTTGAAGTATTTTTGTTATGGTTATCGTATGCAAATGAAAGCAATTCAAAACCCGGAAACTGCGCCACTTTATTTTCAATAAGGAACTGGAATGGTTGTCAGGCGTGACTTCATCACACTAGAATAGCCAATACAAATGGAACAGAAAATTCAATATAAGGAAACTAGAAATTTTCTTGAGCAATATTTTGTTGCATACGTCGAATGCATGACGTGTTAGTTAATTGTCATTATTGGAGTCTTCAGGATTTGTTTGAAGAAGGAGATGAGTAGGTGGAGCCCAACCTTTTCCAGTCTTATTTTGCAAAAAGTTTCTTTTCCTTTATTTACAATATTAAGCGCCATATTTGGTCGAAGCTAATCGTTTTTAATTTTCTATATGAAAAAACAACAAACCACTAACAAAGAATTAATTATAATTGATTTTAATTGCTACGTCGTAAAGTTAGTGTTCTAATTTAAAATTTTTTGAATCGACACTTCGAGGCCATATAAATACAAAGTCTTTTTCTTATTTTATTATCTATTTTCTGTATCCATTGTAATAAATCGAGAACAATATGAAATTTATTTTGATCTGCTATAGTTCGTTTAATATTTTTAAAATGACAAACAATTTTGTTATTTAATATATTTTTAGATAATTTTTAATGGTATTATAGTTGTTCTTATACAACATACAATAATGTGTACATATATGATTAATTGGTTTCGATGTTAACAATAGTCTGAACGAATTATGCTGTAAAATAAGTAAATAAATTATAGGTTACCTATTCAAAAGAATAGGCTCTTAAATTCGAATAAAACTCAGAACAAAGAGTCACTTTATTGTAATTACAAAAAATAAATTAGGACACGTATCTTATTGCTTTCGTTTGATTTTATTATTTTTATAATAATTAAATTTAATTGCCAACTTTTTAATTGTTTATTATTCTTTGCCAACCTATTGTCATATCTTAAATTAATTTTTCAACACGAAATTAATCGAAAATCATCCCGATCGATTTTTTTTCTTATCACGCACAACCTAAACTGCAAATAAAATTCTGTTACCTTGCAGATATTTCCTTTTTTGTCGAGATTTATTGTCAATAAAATTTCTTTAAAACGAGAAGACACGTAAAATTATTATTAATTAATCCGTTATACGAAAGTAGGCTCCTTCTTCAGTCTGGCGCCAATAAAAATAAATTATTAAATAAGTTTTTATACAAATTCTTGTAAAAATTTATGCGAATTTCTCTATTAATAAATCTTTAATAATTCGAATGAGATCTCTACGCTTTTTGTAACCTGAAATCAAAATATTTATGTTATTGGTGGAACATCTTATTTTAACATTTTGTTTTTATTTCGATAAAACATGAAAATCAAAAATACGAAAAGAAAAATTTTAAGTTGACCTCTGCAAAATTTTCAATTAATTTTGTGAAGTTGGTACGCATTACACAGACTTGTTAAGTTGTCGATTAAATTTGTAAAAAATTAATTACAGCGTTGTTAATTTATGAAAGTCATAAAAACTATAATATAATTTCGCTTAAGGCCCTTAAAAATAAGATATCTTGTTTTGGACTGAGCACCCATCAATTTGTATCTTCTGATATTAATCAAATTTAATTACTCGTCAGTTATATTTTAGCGAGCAACGAAGAAGTAAAAACTTGATTTTTGATTAAAAAAATTTTAAAAATCCTTATAATCATTTGTTTTAATGATGCACCAATTGACATTTAAAGACTTAATTTTTAAACACCTATAACCACCTGTGTAGTGCGACTCGATTTAATTAATAACCGTTAATTAAATTTGTATAATTAAAACATTGTTCGATCTCATTTTTTGTAAATACCAATGATCTGGGCACGATAAATCAGATTTTTAAATTTTTTTAATAAATAAATGGGGAACTTAAGAAAATGATTTTGAAAAAATCTTAAAAGTAATAAAATTATTTGGTTTTTAAACAACAGGGTAAATTAATTTTAATATCAAAAATAAATATTGATTTGTTTTATAATTATCGAAAGAAATACCTGTAATACAACAATTGAAGTGGATGGAACAACTTTTGTAAATTAATAATTCTTATTTCTTCTCATTACAGATAAATGGATTAAATCGCCGATTACAATGTCCGACGGTCCCCTTATAATAATTTATTAAATTATATAAATTATTGAGTTAATTGAACAAAATAAAATTAATTGGAATATTGTTGCTCCCATACAGCTAAAAATATTTTAACTGATTCCAATCAATACAAATATTACGTAGTACAAAATTCAATCTGATCTCTGAATTTTATAATCTACCTCTAATTGATCCATTCCTTTACTATACAATGTGGCTCGGATGGTTCCAAAAATAATGCTGGGTTAGGTACAGGAATTTATTCTGCCGAACTTATAAAAATAGTTCAGGAAAGATGCATCTGGGACAAAAATATCCAGATTATATTAGCGACTCTTATGGCACTCCCGGGCCATAAGATTACCTCTGGTCTGCTGCTTAACTCCAGCCAAACACCTAATAAATATTTAGTCAAAATATCTAATCTGCGGCTCGGAGCCGATGGTCACACCTGATTTTAGGACCTTAGATACTCTCCTCAAACTTAATACTAGCAGATAGAGGTACAAGGAACTGCATGTAACCATATAAGAGCTGCACTACGTGCGCGATTCTAACTGGACACTGCAGATTAAACAAACACCTTCACACGATGAGGTATGAAGAAATTTTGCTTTGCACTTTGCTGTTGTTCGGTGCTGACTTATATGAGAGGATTCGTGTTGTGGAGGACTTGTGGCCTGATATGGCCAAAATCAGCAACACGTCACCCAACAAGATCCTGGAGTTTATCATACAGGTGGGACAGCTTCAGGACTGACAGGGTTAGGATGGAGCTGGAAGTGCGAGGTAGTACAATGGGTCCGATTTAGGGACCTAAATGCGTACGATGAGAATTTGCCATCACTATAAATCCCAATACTACAAATAATTAGAATTTGTTTCTAGGCCATGTTACTATGAGCTAATAATAATTTGAAGACAGTCATTGACATTGACTGCGAATGCGGAGTACCGGGTTCAAACCTGGGGAGAGTCAAATTTTTTTTTGGTTTGGCATTCAATAACCCTTTCCTGTAATTGAAACTCACGCTACCTATACGGAGAACTATAGGAAAAGCAAACTCCAAACAATAATTTAAATGCTCTGTGGTGATGAGCTGGAAGAACCACAAGAGACCAGTCGCTGGGGTACTGATTCAGCTTGACACGACAACCTGACAGAGCGATCACTCATCGCCAGGTGTGAGATCCTTTCCTTCCGCAGGGCTCGACTCTGAGGTTGGTCAAAAACAAGGAGAAATGGCTGAAGACATAATCGCAATTCAACCATAAATGTGGAGCATGAGGAACACAAGAAGCAAGAAAGGAAGTGTAGAGAACCGACAATATCCCCTCTTAAATTGGCTTCAGAGGTCAAGTATCTGGGAATTACACTCGACTCGAAGCTAAATTGGGGCAAACACATTAGCACTAAAGCGACGAAAGCAAGCATGGCCTACTGGCAGTGTCGCAGGGCATTGGGAAGATCATGGGGTTTTTCCCCAAAGATTGCCCTCTGGCTGTACACTGCCGTAATAAGGCCTATGCTCTGCTATGGCGCACTCGTCTGGTGGCCCAGAACCAGACTGACTACGGTGGTGTCCTCTCTTGAACGGCTGCAAAGATCAGTCTGCGTAGCAGTGACGGGAGTGATGCGAACAACACCCACCGCTGCACTGGAGGTTCTCATCTGCCTTCCTCCCTTAGATCTCTTTGTGGAGGAGCAGGCGCTGAGAGCCGCTCTAAGAATGCGGGCATGGGGTCTTTGGACCCATAGGTGGGGAGCCAAGGGGCATACACGGATTCTGGAGGACTACTCTAAAAGGGTGCCTCTTCTGAGTCTTGATGCTGACAGGATCCCCCCCAAATATGTGTTTAGGAGAACTTTTACAATTCTGTTAGACACAAAAGGATCTAACCGTGCTGACATATGTCTGTACACGGACGGCTCCAAAAACAAGACTGGCTCGGGTGTGGGGATATTCTCCTCGGAACTGCAGCTAGATATGAAGATATCGTTGGGGAGGTACGCCTCTGTTTTCCAGACGGAACTCATTGGAGTGCTCCGCTGCGCAGAATTAGTCCAGGAAAGTAATATCCGGGGCAAAACAATTCAAATAATCACTGATAGTAGGGCGACCCTTGCGGCACTAAATCGCTGCAAGATCATCTCTGGTCTTGTGCTACAATGCATCGAGACACTAAACGTGATATCAATTCATAATGTCGTAACTCTCAGCTGGGTTAAAGGGCACGAAGGGAATGAGGGCAACGATAGGGCTGATGAGCTGGCGAGGCTGGGTTCGGGAAATGCACCATGCGGTCCGGAACCTTTTCTCACACTGGCTGTTAAAACCCTTGATGCTATCATAAAAGGGGAAACCCGCAGACTGCATGCGGAAAGATGGGTGAATGTCGCTGGATGCCGTCAGGCTAAGGCGGCAATTAACGCACCGTCTGACAAACATGCAAGATACTATCTGAAGTTGTCTAAGGACAGCCTACGAATTATCGTGGGATGTCTTACGGGGCACTGTAAGCTAAACAAGCATTTACACACAATGGGACTTGTTGCCAGCCCATTGTGTCGGGGATGTGAAGAAGAAGATGAAACAGTGGAACATGTGCTGTGCGACTGCCCAGTGTTAGCATCGAAAAGAGGATCCATGTTGGGTAGCTTCTGGCCTAGCATGGCCAGTATTAGTAGCACACCGCCTTCAAAAATACTCGAGTTCGTCTTGAGTTTGGGATGGCTTGAGGAATAGGAGGATGGGGGCTGCTGACACCGGAGGTAGCATAATGGGCCCGGTTTTGTGGCCTGAGTGCATGTAAACCTTGGTTTGCCCTCCACACTCAATCCAGAATCCAGAACCGACAATATGCTCTGGTTGCACTAATCTTAAAGGCGGTTATGCCTTTAAAGAAACCTGAGAGCTGGGATTTCGCAAATTTTCTCGTCTTTTTGCCTGAGTCTCTCATGGTGATGGATACTTGGCAATTAACTTGCTAGGCACTTAGTAATTCAATAAATCATGGAAGAAAGACGAGATCGTTTTATTAAATTAGTAATAGAAAAGCACAAAAGAGATATGGAAAGCTGCCTTCCCTTGTATTTAAATAACCTCACAACGTACACAAAAATATTTTTTAATAATGAAATCAATTAGTAAAAGAAACTGACCTAACCGATAAACGCACTAGGTTCGATTTTCAGTTTTCTTCCAAATACCTGTACTCGTGTATGATTGTGATCTCATCCTAGATCGCTATCGCTAAATAAATCTACAAAAGAAAATCAACTATTAACTTAAACAGTTATCTGAGATACTGATGGAATGATCATGGATTAATTTGATCTATGATGGAATGTGCAGGTAGTTTGGTGTAGTGGTTAGGGAGTAGAACCATAGATCTAAAGGTCATAGTTTCGAATCCCGATCGCTTCCAAATTGATCTGTGCCGTAAAAAAGGATATTTCCTCAAATTCATCAGACGTTTTGAACTTTTCAATTAGTGTTAACAGCAGCAGAAGCCCTAGCGTGCGAATATTTTTCGACTTCCTGGTATAACCATAAAATAATTTTTTCCATAAGCAAAGCAAGTATGCCGTTACAAGAACTCTATTTCTAATTTATCTTAATTATAATTGGACGAAAAATTAAAATTCCAAAGATTGTAAAGCAGAAAATTGAATTATTTAAAGCAAATCTTGGTATTCCTTTTATTACATAATTTGCTTGTAAACCCATTAAAGCAATAGGAGATGATCATCATTTTAAATGTTTAATTTTGAAACAAAAAAAGTAAATTGGATAGAACAATTCTGATAGAATAAAAATGTCTTTAAATTACATGTGCGGCAACGTAATTATTTAATTACAACTAAAAAGACATCCGGTCTTAGACCAATTATAATTATTAAGACAATCATCTGAACTACGAACTTTCGCTTTTTAACTTTTGTAAAACTTTTCGAAAGTTAAATTAATTAAATACATAATACACTAACACGTACCACTTACATTCATAAATCCTGTTTTATATGCATGTTTTTGTATCGAATTTACGTGGGCGCATTCAGGCGCCAGCTTTACTGACGTAACTTTCATCAAGCCATCGGCGGCACGCGCTGCCTATCCCACAATGAATGAGCTAAAGATCGTTTATTACTTTCATCTTTAAAATAATATATGATGGACGATCTTTTTTGACGAAGCAAAACGGAACGTTCACGTTTAAAAAGTAATTTATCATTCATATTTAATCTTTTTCAGTTTCAGCTTTCTTCGGCTCATTCTTATTGGGTGATTTGGATGTCATAAGATTTAGGACAACATTGGAGTGATTTTCGTTAGAAAATCTTTTGTCAATTGGAAGATTTTTCCCTGACCAGTTCCGGCCTCCAATTCAAAATTTTAGGGTCACATATTAAGGGTCTACTGTAGATATGGTTGTATGGCAATTTAGGATATATTTTTAAACGAATTCAATCAAATTAATTAATTCTGCAATTACTAACACGAGTCACGGATTAGCAGACTTCGCCAAAGTGGTATAATTGAACATAATTAATTGTAATTAAGTAACGTAATTATTGTAATATAGGTAAATATCTCACTCAGGGTCGAATTAAATTTGCACGAAAATACTTTAAGTAACTGAAATTAATTACTGTATCCACAGGAATAGCTCCTATTATTTCGATGTCCTTCGCCTTTTCAACTTTTCCTTATTTTGGATTTTATAATGATTTTAAAACAACTGTTAACTAATGGAGCATTTAGAACTACAAATGGTACATTTGAACTAAAAATTGACAAGTATAACCTCAAAATCACTGCATTAGTGCCATAATTGATTTTCTGAACTTGATTCCACATTTTACAGCTTTGCACTTAATTATTCTAATAACTATTTTCCAATGATAGACTTCTAGGGTATGTTTAACAGAAATTTTAAGTTTTAATCCCCAAAAATCGACGACTTATCTTAAAAATCAGTTAAATATTAACAGGATGTTAAAAATTGTTCATGAAATTCACTTTTGCCTTAAGTTTAAAGTGTTTGTTTAAGTGCATCATCAATATAAAAATGTAGGTATGGTCATAATCCCTCTGAGTGAGACCAAAGGCCGAGCAACCATATCAATCGCTCACTAGATAGATAAAACTTTAATTTTGATCTTTCAAGTATAAAAAGATGGAAAATATATTAAAACTCAATAATAATTTCATCTTTTTCAATGAACCCAGTGCCCACATACATCTGGTAATGGTGGACAAATAAGTATTTTTATTTATCACACACAAATTTATAACGAATTAAACAGTTTTCTTCTTACCAATTTTTTATTTGTAAAGGTTAATAAGATAATCCATGCGAGCAAGTGGAAATTTTATTTTAAAGTTAATTAGCCACTGTCTGACAGGCTTCCAAAAGTTTGTGTCCACATGTACATCACTTTCCTCTATATTTGATAAATTATTAATGAAACTCAAAAAGGATTATATTGTCCACGTCACCCTAAACTGTAATAATTATTAAAATTAAATCAAATCAAAATTTTATTTATAGCAACAATCAAATTAAAAAAATTTGAAAGTTAATTTTGATATCTAATAACACACAACAATTTTATACCACTGGACTTGATATTGACATAGGGTTACTGCACCGGTAATGGACACCCAAGCCGAATTTTCAATCTTACAAGTGATAATGTTTGCAAACACTGACGGCGTCAGGAGGAAGCAGCTTGGACAACTACCCAGGACTCCGCATTTACATGGACCGCAGGTTTTTATTTTAATATGTTTAATTTTAAGAATTAAAAGCTGGCTGACCGAAGTTCAGTCGGGCAAATTCAAATGTCTTGGCGGGCCACTTTGTGGCCCGCGGGCCTGGGATTGGCCAGCCTTGACCTATAAGATGAAACAGACATCCACATCTAATTTGTCACTATCTTCTGGAATGAGGCTGCAAATAAAAAAACTAGAATGGACACCTTCAATCAAGATAAAAGAAGATCAGTTTCATTTAGGACATCGAAGAATCACAACAAGTCATAACAATTCACAAGCATGGATCACAACCGATGCCAGCCTCTCGATCTAATCTTCAGTATCGACAAATACCAATCAGCAAGCTTCAATTATTCCAGTACTGTCCTGGATAATATTAAAATAAAAAGTTACATAGGTCGTAACTCCCCCGAGGGATGAAAATACTATAAAATCCCCATTTTGTTTTTAAAATGTTTGCGGTTGTTTTGAGGGCTCTTCCGCAGTGCTGGATTTGGGGTTGTACATTGTATTAGTACATAAACGCCTTAAAATTCAAATTATTCCATCTTTTACACATAAATCTACACAATTAATTAGTTTAAAAAAGTTTATTAATTAATTTAAATTTTATTACGTTTACTTTTTTCCAACTGCCTTGGGAGTTTCCAGACCCGTAACTACAGGGGTGGCAAAGATGGCTAGGTCACGGGCGCATTGATTTAAGGCAAAAAATAAGCTAGACGGCTTAGCTACTCTATAAAATAGAAAAAAGCACTTATAAAATTTAGTATTATGTAGACTGAATTTTTTCTTTAGCGGTTGGGAGTGGCTAATGCGCATAAACGTATATTAGTTATTTCGGTTGTATGTTTGTGTCAATTGGTGGAATTAGGTGTCACGGGTGTCTCCCTCCACATTTGCCGCGCAAGCCCAAGTCACGTGCCAACCACTACAGAAAAATTTACCTCTAGTTTATTTATATTCAAGAAAAAATCTTTACCTGATTTGGAGGGTACTTTTAGGTGTAAAAATGCTGGGGGTATAAAATAACCTCCCCCCGCACAAAGTAACCAAAACGATGTTTTCTCAAGAATTAAATTTGCGTCTTTATCAATTTTGAAAATTCATCTCGTTACTTCCTTAAATTAGGGGACATTCCAGGGCATCCCCAGACCCCCTGGTTCTACACCAGTTTCTTCACATTTTAGGGGGTCTAGCGGATTTAGAACTCTAGAAAATCGAAGAAATGAGTTAAAATTAAGTATCTCTCTCTGACCTAGAGTAAACTATCGGAAAACCGGGGTCTGGGGGGTATGGAAATTCATTGTTGGGCAAGCAGAAAAAAATATTTTTCTCAAAGTAAACAAAAAGGTTACAAGGCAACCATTATTTAGTTTCATGTAACAAAAAATAATATTTAATTTTCAAAATCCTCGCATCGACGCCAACGGGGCGAAAGAGACAAAAGGGCAAAGGTTACTTCTTTCAGTACAATATTATTTCTGCTTGATTATTTGTTTGTGGTGGGTAGCTGTCTGTAATTTCCTTTTTTTGCCAAGTGCATTAACCAAAGGTTTCAGTAACATCTGCTTTTCCTACATTCCTTCAAAATGATGTTACTCCGTTAGTGAAGCGTCGTACAGGTTACGCCATCTGTCACGAAGTATTTAACATTTTATAGTTTTTGACAAGTATTTCAAATGCTTTCCAACTATTCTGAAACGATTTTTATATGAAATTGTACGTCCAGATGTTTTCTTTCTCAACATACGATTATAATTTTGATTGGATTGATTTATCATACATAAATTGAATATAATTATGATTTATTTAACATGCCCACAAAAGGCTTTATTTATTTTTTCTAAAATGACTAACCCAGCCAGGCAGTGTAACGATTGGCTTTGGTTACTTTGATAAAAAGGTTTAATACGCAGTTCAACTGGAACATATGCCCATAAAAAGTGAGAAATAGTATTAATTCAATTACAATAGAGAAAATCAATTTGGAAAGCAACGAAAAGTGAGGATTATTGGAATCTATGCAATAAAACAATAATCGCGTGCCTCGAAACGTCCCCAGGACAAAATCGTATATAATTTTTAAGGCGTCCCACGCACTAACTGACCTTATCTGTTCCCTTTCCTCTTTCATGCAATTCATTCATAGAATTCATATACTCACACTGATTTTTATTCGCCACTCCTACTAACCAGAGGTACCCTCGGTTCATTCATAAAAGCCCACACTGCGACCTTATTTTTTCTCAACTTTTACCAGGCCCTGACCAGATACATACATATGCATTATGATAAATAAATTATGTACTTGTAATCTTTATGTTGATGCAATAGCTTAATTTTAATTTAGCTTAGAAACCGGTTAGGGTAATTATTTATTGGCACGAGTTTTTTTTTACCTTAATTATTAATCACACTTCCTGTTGGTTCAGATGTGACTTGTTATGGTTATTCAATCGCAACACAAAATAGAAAACACGTATGAAGCACAAGAAACACTTAACCGCTAATCGAATCGTAAGCAATTAAGGTTCTCTATCTAAAATGTCAAAAAATTTTCATGGTCCGTCGCTTTTAAGTAAAATATCATAATATCTTATAAAATTGTCTGACCATTATTTCATGGTCTGACCATTATTTCATGGTCTACCAATTTTTCACTATAAAAAAAGTATTCAATTACTTAAACCAATTAAAATAATTATTGTGCAAACAAGTCGTGGTAAATATTAAAGATTACATAAAGCTCAGTCAAGCTCGACATGAGAAATTGAGCAAGGGGTTGATATTATTACTTGGTCAATTACTTTTAACGATTTACTGACCCGCATTAATAAAATATTGTATAATTTATTACACGATGACCAGATCACTTCGATGCTTACAGCCACGGTCCTCCAAATTTTAGTTTCTCTTTCTGAAACCTTGGACGGGTCCATAAGGAAATGAAAATATGAGATACAAAAAGCGGAATACTATTATGCGATTTGCATACAAATCCGCAAAAACTATGAACGAAGACAAAGGTCGGTAACACTTAAGTTTTATGCTTTATGAAACAAAAAAGTACCTTGATGAATATTTATTAATACTTAATTGAGTAAATAATATCGCTCCAAGCCGAACATATGCCAATTATTGCATAAGCCATTCACAAATCTTGTAAGCTTGTCACCCTTTTCGTTCATTCATCTCTTCCATATTTGGAGTGTTCTTACACAATTTTACTAGCAGTTGCTTAAGAAACTAACTCTCGAAATCCCATTCATACTTCCAAACATTATTAGTATGCAACATTATTAATCTAATACGATTATAAGTTAAAACCTGTCACAATACTTTTTTTTCTAATTTTACATTTCCATTTTTCCATTTTAACGGTTTAATAACACAGTAGAAAGCAAAATGAACTCCTTCCAGTTAATCTTCACCCAAATGTTACTTTTATTTGCATATTTTTGATATTAGTTTTAATGCATCCTGTCACGTGATTTTTATTATAAAAAATAAAAATGTTGTTTATGCTTTCAGAGATATGCAAAAAAATATCATCTTCTCAATTTCTGATCTAATGAGCCAACATTAGCGCGTGCACGGATTGGAACCGCAACCAAAAAGGAATTTTTCTACTATTAATATTATTTGTTATAACCCGATAATCTAATAAGTCGCAATGACAAATGGCACATTCATTCTTTTGTTAGTACTGAAAGTGGACTTAACTTTGCATATTGTACGTAGATTTCTTTATTATGATTTATTACCTTTTTGGTATAATCATAAATTATGTTTTCCATTTACCTTTCAGTATCTTGCTTATCATAACAAAATTTCGATGTTCGCGTAAGCCATTTATTATATTTGGAGATGCAGTTAAGTTGGTATGTATTTAATCCAAATTGGGATATTTATTTCATTGCAAAACTTAACATTGACATGACCCAAATGGATCATGTAACAGCTTTGGTTTCTGATGCAGTGGCGGTTTTAGAACTTATAGGCCCAAGGCACAATTCAATTTTGAGGCTCCCCTCTAAATATTTTCACTAATCCTACACTCCCAAAAGCAATTGATTTGAACCCCTGGTACCCGGGGGGGCTCATCTACCAGCACCGCAGACGATTTATTTTTTTAATACTTTTTTTTTACTAAAAATTGCACTGAAATCAAAATAACTGCAAATCCAAGGCATCTTAGGGCTTAGAATTTTTTTGTTATTTTTCCTGTGTTTGCTACTACAGAATTGATATTTTCATAAAATTTCAGAATATTAACAAAATTACATTTTTATCAAAAAATTTTAATCAAAAATTGCACTGAAATCAAAATAACTGCAAATCTAAGACATCTTAGGGCATAGAATTTTTTCGTTATTTTTCCTGTGTTTATTACATCAGAATTAATATTTTCATAACATTTCAGAATGTTTGAACAAAATTAAATTTTTATCGAAAAAATTAAATCAAAAATTGTACTGAAATCAAAATAACTACAAATCTAATGCGTCTTAGGGCTTAGAATTTGTTTGTTAATTTTCCTGTGTTTAGTACACCAGAATTAATATTTTCATAACATTTCAGAATATTTGAACAAAATTAAATTTTTATCAAAAAATTTAAATAAAAAATTGCACTGATATCAAAATAACTACAAATCTAAGGCATCTTAGGGCCTAGAATTTTTTCGTTATTTTTCCTGTGTTTATTACAACAGTATTAATATTTTCATATCATTTCAGAATATTTGAACAAAATTAAATATTTATCAAAAAATTTAAATAAAAAATTGCTCTGAAATCACAATAACTGCAAATCTAAGGCATCTAGGGCTTAGAATTTATTACAACATATTATTTATTACAACAGGAATTTAATTAATAATAATTATATTTTCTTTATTTTGAGGCTCCTTGATTTACGAGGCGCTAAGCGCGCGCCTCTTGCGCCTGTTAGGAAATCCGCCACTGGGTTTCTGTTTCTGTTTCTGCAGACAGATAATTGAATTTGTTATAAAATTATAATCTACAGAAAAGAAAATCCATTGCAGATGCAGATCAAGACACACTTTTTCGTTTACTTACAGCTGGGGGGTATTCCATACCCCCCAGACCCCCCGGATTTTCATTTATTTACTTTTGAAAGTTCCCTCCAGGTCAAAGGAAGACATTTTGAAACATAAACTACCTTAATAATACTTAATTTTATCTCATTTTTAAGTGTTTTTCTGCTTTCTAGGATAACTGACTTCCCTAGCTTATTTTGGGCCTTAAATCTATGCGCCACTGCCTATGTCCCATTTTCCAACCCCTAGATACGGCGCTGGTGGCGACTACTGACTATTTTCAATTGCAAGATAAAATATAATATAATACAATGAAATTTCGTTGTTGAAAAAGAAAATTTCAACTAATTTTATTTAGAATTTTTCTACAATATTGACAAAAAACAAAGTTAATCACCAAGTTATTTCATAATAATCAAAACAAGATTAGCAAATTCTGTTAACATTATTTTATTATTGTTACTAATAAGTGCTAACAATGATATACTGCTAGAATTGTTAATGCTCCAAGTAAAAACTATGTAAAAAATTAAGATTCATTTAAATTAATATGATACACATTTGCTTCCCCAAGAATAATACTCGACCCCTCCTACAATAAAGAGCTTTGCACGTCACTACATTTTTGTTAGTTTTAACTTCTAACATGAAAAATTCGATTTTGAACGTGCGAGAGTAGTAAGAGATTGATGGTACCCCCACCACTTTTTCGTCCCCCCACTCCCATTATTTTTGAAGGTCAGTGGGCGGAGTCAATTTCAAGGTTATTGGGTGGGGGGACGAAAAAGTGGTGGGGGTACCATCAATCTCTTAATACTTGCGAGTTAGATTTCTCTTATGACGTTTAAATTCGAATGTCACGTCGCCGTCGCACACTGGGCTGAAAAATGATGTAAAAATTTATTTTCCAATTAATGTTTATATAGTAAATTTTTTTAGTTGGTAATATTAAAAAAATCGCACATTACAATCGCAAAATTCGTTATGTTCTGGTGGATTGTTTTGCGTTTAAATGCTTATGAATATTAAATATGATTATATTAAACAGATGATACTCATAGCAATGCGTTTATTTTAAAATTTATAGGTAAAATAACGATTTTAGGGTTTATCTTAACTTGAACTTTTCGAGCGTTCTATAAAATTGAGAACTTTAAAATTTAGACCTGCGTTACTGTTACCTAAACATCTATATCGTGTATCAATTTCTCGCTGGAATGTTTGCCTATAAGGAAGATATTGTCATTTCAAGTTTTAATCTCTTAATTTTATGTACCAAATCCGCTCATTTTCGCTAAAATATGAAAGCTTTCATGCTTCAGAATCCATTGATCCGTATATACGATGAGATAATATGCCTATAAAGGTTTTGAAAATCGAGAAAATATAAATAAAAAAGGAAATAGAATAGAGAATTAGAAAAAAAGCAAATCAAATCAAGATGAATTATAATTTAAGAACAAATTATGATCTTTATTTATTACTTAAAAGCTCCCCTGACACACATCTTGATGATTACAAGAAACTTTTTGAAATGGTTACTTCCAGACTTGATATCAATTTTTGTGAATCAGAACTGAATACTTTAAAAAATAGTATTAGAATGCTTTGTTTGAAGCTGCGTAGGAAGTGGAAACAGTCCAACCGTACTGAAAAAATTTTTTTGGAGAACAATAATTCATGGTTGCATTCTGAGTTTAATTGGCCTCATTGTATAAGACTGAAAATTAAAGATATGGTAGAAAAGACCGAATTTATTCAATATAAGGATACGCAGGAGCTCATGTGTTCTACAATCAGGAGTATGTACAACAATGGACTTAACGATGTTGCAAGGATTTTAGAACATTTACAAGAAAATCCTGAATTTGTTATAAAAATAAGAAAAATTCTTGATGATAAATTTAAACCTGTCGGTGAAAAAATTTGAAAAAATGAAAAAATTTAAATTTTTTGAAAATGCAGAAATATCAGCAGAAATAACTAGTATAGATGTTGATCTTATAAAAAGAATTCGTACAATATTACATGCAATAGCGTCCGGTGAAAAAATTAATCTGACAAAATTCAAAATATTTGCAAAAGAAACAGCGAATTTGTATGTTTCACTATATGAGTGGTATTATATGCCAGTTTCACTTCACAAAATACTTTTTCATGGTGAAGGCATTATTAAACACGCTCTTCTTCCGATTGGCCAGTTATCAGAAGAAGCTTCCGAAGCAAGAAATAAGGATTTTCGAAAATATAGAGAAACCCGATCTAGAAAGTTTTGCAGGGAAGCATCCAACGAAGATATTTTACATAATATGCTAATATCTTCAGATCCTTTTATATCAAGTATTCGGCCATTTCAGAAAAGACAAACAAAAAATCTTTTACCCGAAACTTTGGAATTACTGGAATTAACTCCAGAAATTGAATTAACAGACGCTACTGAAAGCGATACAAATTAATAATTATGTAGCTACTAATAATTTATTTTCATATATTAATAAAAATTAATTTAAATTAGTTTAAATCAAATATAAATTTGTTTAGGTGGGTTCTGGTAACAAAACTAATTTTAAATTTTCGCTGATAGGTAACTCTTTTACGCTATGTATAATCAATGCAACAATAATAAATTATTATAGTATTTTCTAACTATAATTGGTTAGTTTTTAATACGTGATAGTAAATTAATTGATATATTTTAATAATTTACTAATCTAATTCCTTTTACGTGTTACAAATATATTTGATATACATTTATATTTTCATTTTTTTCATATTTTTATGATGAAAATGAGCGGATTTGGTACATAAAATTAAGAGATTAAAACTTGAAATGACAATATCTTCCTTATAGGCAAACATTCCAGCGAGAAATTGATACACGATATAGATGTTTAGGTAACAGTAACGCAGGTCTAAATTTTAAAGTTCACAATTTTATAGAACGCTCGAAAAGTTCAAGTTAAGATAAACCCTAAAATCGTTATTTTACCTATAAATTTTAAAATAAACGCATTGCTATGAGTATCATCTGTTTAATATAATCATATTTAATATTCATAAGCATTTAAACGCAAAACAATCCACCAGAACATAACGAATTTTGCGATTGTAATGTGCGATTTTTTTAATATTACCAACTAAAAAAATTTACTATATAAACATTAATTGGAAAATAAATTTTTACATCATTTTTCAGCCCAGTGTGCGTCGTTTGGTTTGCGTCGATTCGATTTGCGTTGCATTATAAATACAAGGTCGAAAATCTGCTCTGTGTCAACAGGATTCAATTTGCGTCTATTCATTTTAAATTAAAAAGTTATATTGTCTTGCATTGCATCGCATATACAATTGAACAGAAGTAATTTAGCAAAATTGATGGAATCAATAGTGACACGTTCTATGCGGAGCATTTTATCAAAATATTAATTTATTATTTTAAGTAAGTAATATCAATATTGCCTATTAGATGTTACAATCTTCCGTCCATTATTTGTACAAGTGAATATTTTTTAGGTACTATTTGTTTTTAATATTTATTTCTCAAGTCAAAATTATATTAATCTGATATCAATGTCAGTGGCGTAGCTAGAATTTTTGAGTCTAGTCGCAAAATATTGTAAAGGCCTCCTTAAGCTACATTATAGTAAAAGTTTTCTAAAAAAATGGGTTAAACTTTGCTCATTAAATTTATTCAGGTTAAATGGAAAAATGTCACAATTAAAAAATTGCAAATTCTGAAGAGAGAAAGGGAAGTAATATAATATGGCAATAATTATTGTAAATTCTTCTGTTTTACTTATATCTCTAGAATATTCTTATATTATTACAACATTGCTTATGCTGGGCGGCCTGAAGGCCACACCGAAACAATTTTATCCAAGAAGAAATTTATATAAAATAATTCGGTTGAAGAGAGACTAATATTCAGCATTTTATTTAAATTTAAAAATTAGAAATAGTCAACTTTATTGTAAAAGAATTGTCACAACTGAAAATGATACCATTTACCCCTTATTTCTTATACATAGAAAAATGTCGTAACTCAAAATAAAATATTAGTTATCTATCAGTTTCTATTTTCGCTGTGTGCATTCCTCCTGCTGCCCTCTGGTGGCTCAATGAAAAAATGAATTGGGACTTTTTAATTAAGGTTTTTTAAGGGAAATTTAAATTTAAACTTTGTTTTAGAGGTCTGTGGTGTATTGGTGTGTATGCTAATCACATAAGGCAGCGGTTCTCAACCTTTTTACGACGCAACCTCCAAATTTTCATGCTTATTTTCTGCGACCCCAACAATGTCAGTAATCATAATTATGCGCAACTAGGGTCAAAAGTTTGGGGGGACTAAAAAAATGTTTTCAAACAATTTTTTAAAGGGGGGGGGTAAAAATAACGAAAAATTGCGTCACAGGCAAAAAATTTTGATTTTTAAGGTCAAGAGAGCTTAGATTTGAAGTTAGAAATTATAAAATAGATGTTTTTGTACTAATTTTTGGGATTTCAGGGGCAGAAAACTATTTTTTGAAAAATAAGCTTCTCGAAAGCCTGGCCTTCGACGCTAACCTCATCGTTTGCTAATATCATAATAACAAAAATAATTATAAAAATAAAAGGGCAGATCTTAACATTTCTTAAGAAATCAGCTAAGTGGGTGGATTGCCAACTCAAAAATAAAGTTTCTGTGGAAATTCAGTGTTTACTAAGAGGGTAAGGGTTGCGAATTTTAAGTTAATCGATTCTTCATAATATCGCCATTAAAAACTAATAATTTTTTAGATATTTTGGGGGGCTAACTTGAATTTTAGGGGGCATAGCCCCCCCCCCCTAGTTGCGCCTAGGTCAATAATCAAAAATAGTCATAAATTACTATTGTTTCAAATTTATATTAAAAAAAGATACACATAATATCTAAAAAACACTCAAATACTCAACTTATACTTTTTTTTACTTATTAATGACTTCCTTAATCTTGATGTTTTGATACGAGTTTATCAATCCTATATTCAATTGTTTAAGCAACAAAGTAATTTTTAGTGTTTGTGTAATTTAAGAATTTTAATTTCCAATTCAAATTCAAAACTAATTTTGGAAAGAAATCGCTAAATTTTCTGCGACCCCCTAAAATAGATCCGCGACCCCCAGGTTGAAAGTCGCTGACATAAGGCATAGATAAATAATAATAATAATTAATAGATAAATAAGTCCTGTTTCGTTTCTATTACTGCCACTCCGAACGCTTCGATCGGTTTTCGTATCCCATCTCTATCCACGCACAAAGTGAATAGCGGCCTCCATCTTCTGGCAGTTAACTTGCAAAAAGAATTTATTTAATTACTTGGCGGTTACCTAATTAAATTTAATAAATTAAATTAATACTTTTTGAGTTAGGACTATTATTGTGCTTAATCTCAACAAGTAAACAAAAATAATTGGAATATAATGCATATAACGGGGAAGCAAACCAGCCCCTATAAATACTGTCAACAATATTAATGACTTATCTAGGAGGTGAAGAAAATTAAACCCTTTGCCATAGGCACTTTCTACCCTAGTTACGGCTCTCCTTTTATTTATAGATAACAATAAAAATGGTGAAATGTGTCAGCATTAAGTTACTTCATTATTATTAAGATGTGCTTCGATTTGCGTTGTTTCAAACTTTTCCGAAACGTAACTCTGATGCAAAAATTTTTAAAATTATATTGGTTTCGTTCAATTACCTGTTAAATTAAAAATAGTTCCAGTGCGGCCTTTAGGCCGCACAGCATGGGAAATCTAGTTTACAAATATAAAGATGGCGGAGTAACTATTAACGAATTTTTCTAATGTTGTCAATGGCAACGTACTTTAGAGAATTATAATGTAACGTTGTCAACGACAACGTACTTTATAGGAAATAAAATACGTTAAAATTCTAATTTTTATATTAGTGTTAGAAAAAATATTGAAGACAACGCGTGTTTTATAGATTAAAAATCTTTCTCTATTAAATCCTCACTCCCTACGGTCGTTCGGATTTAAACTACGACATCGATTTTTAAACAATCTGTAAAACACTAGTTGCCTTAATAGCTATAAAAGGTCCCTTTAAATTTTGATAATAATAATAATAATCAGTTAAAATTCCAACAGGCGAACCCAATAACAGGAAAGTCAATTTGATATATTACTATATTTTTCTTAGCAGTGCATAAGCACCGCTCAACGGGAACGACAGTTTTTAAAGTGGAGTCTGAACCACTAGGACAGAAAGAAAATCGTTCCGAGTAGGATTCGAACTTAGAAATTCTACTAACAAGCCCGGCACCCACCTTTCTAGACCAACTTCCTGCCTTTCCTGCAGAAACATGTTTCAACAGGTGGCGCGCCCTAAAATATTTATCTTTTCTACTTATCTTTTCAACAATACAGAATTCTAAAAATTTATAAAACTCATATGAATAAACGATAACTAATTTAGGTAATGAGGAAGTTTGAGCTTGCAATGTTGAATATTTACAAGTATATTCTAAAAAGATATTCATATTTGAAAATATTGAATATTTTTTTAAATATTTAACTTTGAAAGTTCAAACTTCCTCATTACCTAAATTAGTTATCGTTTATTCATATGACTTTTATAAATTATTAGAATTCTGTATTGGTGAAAAGATAAGTAGAAAAGATTAATATTTTAAGGCGCGCCACCTGTTGGAACATGTTTTTGCATCACAATTTAAAGGCCCCTCTTAAGGAACTACTATAAGAAATAAACACCTTGAATACTGGCGGGGCCTCCAGGGACTCAGGCAGTTGCGGATGTTCATGGAGGGCCCCTCCAGTAGACAAAGGAAAAATGAAATCCTCCAGCTGAGCAGAGTGCGGCTGAGAAAGATAGTAGGACTGTTTATCGAACAGGCACTTCAACGCAATGGGTCTCGTAGAAGATTCTACATGTAGATTATGCGGGATGGAGGAGGAAACTCCGCACCACATACTATGTGTATACACAATACTAGGCCCAAAAAGGCTAAAAAATCTTGATTGTCTATATCCGACTCTCAGAAAGATAAATCAAGTTCCCATAGGTTGCCATTTGCGTGTCCTGTAGCTTTCTTGCTTTAGAAGCAATGGCCTTGAGGCAATTTGTAAATTCCTCAAGAAGCAGCTAAATATAATTTTAAATAAGCAGCTGTTAGACGCCATGGTGTAGTAAAGTAATAAATTGAATCAAGTCCAGCAAAAATTGTTTCGGATTATCGACGCTATAATATTATCTATACCATAATATAATATACTATGTATGAATTATATATGGTCGATATATACCAGTATCGATTACCTGTCGAAAAAAAAACAATCCAAAATATTAATGTGAAATCGATCCTTAAAAATCGACTAAAATAGTTTAAAATGACAAAACTGGAAGTCTTCTCGCGAAATATTTTCATCTAAGGAAAACCAAAGTGATATTTACGTCTATTACGTTCCAAAATTTGTATAATAAATTGCCAACATCTGTCCCATGATAGAATAGAAAAAATGTGTTAAAGTGATACATACTTAATAGGCGAAGCCTTTTATAGCATGAACGAGTTCATGAATAAATCAATATTAATCGTTACGTAGCTTGGAAGCTACAAATCCGTGGTTGAAACGAAAAACATCTTTCGCAGATCTTGACCAACAAATTCATTTAATTAACACTTTGTATTCGCATTATACTGTGCAGGAACAAAAAAATTCTGCTATTACACAATTGAAACTCATTGCGCAAATCCAAATAATGAAAATTTAGCGGCCAGGGTGGTCCAGGTCCCAAAGGTCCTCTTAGCTGAAACTTCTGAAACCGGACTTGCTGAATGGTTGACCTAGTTTGGAAATTGTGTATTATCACAAAAGTATTAGATAGAATAATTGATGTGGGTAGCATTACCACCACACATGAAAGGCAACCATAAAATTTTGCAAAATTAATTATAGACAATGACCTTACTTATAATTATAGTGCGACCAATCAATTAGTTATAGGAACTAAGTTTTATCTGCTGTCATTTTTTAATTAATTTTCTGACAAAGCTTGTCTTATCGCATTATACAGGGTGACCCAACTGCATGCTTGAATATGTTTAGCAAGCTTGTAAAATTAATTGCAAAGCATGCACACGAGAAAAGTGAAAATGTTTAAATGATAATACTTAATTCAACAACTTAATTACCAGGTTACATAGTACATAAAACGGCATACCTATCATGGTTAATGCTTATGTTCAACTACCTGCCTTTGATGTATTTTAATGCAAGTCATAAATCTAACAAGAATTCTGTTACTGTGTATGTGGTGAAATTTTATCGGTATTTTCCTTTGTGGTGACTTGGTTAATCACTTTGGTTACGCTGAATATATTGGCACCATATACGCATACAAAGCTTACACATTTGGAAGACAGGCAGTCTGGTGAATTGTGAAATTATAAACTCGAATATTTTTTGGATAGATTTCTTGTTACCCGGTGTGAATTCCACGTTAAACTATAGGTACCAATCATAGATGAAATATTCGTGAGAAGTTATAAAAGGTATAGAAATTATTCATGACATTGGGGTTGGAGCAAAGGAGCATAGGCTTTTAGGGACCTTTAGGAAATTTTATAAACATTTATTGCTTATTTCCAACAATAACTGCCGTTAATATTAATCAAATTTTACCGGTCAGCGGAGAATTTCTACCTGATCCGCGTTTTTTTAAATTTTCTATTGTTTTTATCATAGGTTTATTAACTTATATCTATAAATAATTACAATAATTACTTTTTTGTTAAAAAGAAACCACCGAAATGCATTTCGTATATTACTGTGGGATATTACGGAAATAAATATGTGATTCGATTTGCGTTGTTTAGATAACGTGTGTAAAACGTAACTCTAATGAACATGTACCTGTTTGGAATTAAAAGTATATATAATAGATACAGCTTCTCCCTTTTTTTATTGTTTATGATTTATTTATTTACGGAAATATCCGTTTTACGGCACAGATAAATTTGGGAGCGATCGGATTCGAACCTATGAATTTTAGATCTATAGCTCCATTCCCTAACCACTACACCAAACTACCTGTACATAATATGATGTCTTTATGATTTAATTACGAGGTTTTAAAAATTTATATAATTTCGGTGACGATGTATCAAATATTGATGAATATAGTGGAGGGAGGGAAGAGTAAACGTGGAAGAGTCCAAAATTGTGTTTAAGATAAAGCTCAATATTTATAATTCATGGTTGTATATTGAAAATTAAATATTTAGTGCTTATTACAAGAAACAAAATAAGAGTGGCCTTATAAACGTTTGATCTACTCCGCAAAAAATAACTTTCTCTTACTCAACAATGAACGACTTCTTTTTAACCACCTAACCAGGGTTTAATTATGTACACCTTGGTCCATCTCCGTTGAGAACCACTGGTTTACCTACTTGTTTTTCACATGCATTGCTATTTCCTATTCATCACCTACTCTTGCACCCCCCTTGATAATGTTCTGAATCAAAGCGCCCCTAACACATTTTGCGCCCCTATACAACGCTTACCTAGCTTACCACTTAGCACCGCACCTTATATCGTTGCAGTACCATATTGGAACGGGCATATGCAGACTGCACCGATGATCCGAAATGAATCCCTTTTTTGGGGGTTTCGACCAAGGGTCATTTGTAGATTGCACTGATGGTCAGATGTGGATTGCACTGATATAAATAGTTAATACTTGGAAATTGTTTTAATTAATTTAACGATGATGGATCCGAATCGGATTTAGTTGTCTTGTCAAAACTTTGGTTGTAGGTAAGAGACTTAGAAAGGGTTACTGTTTTAACGACGTGGAATCTAGCTTTTGTTATTCAAATCTGGCGGGGGTGGTTGGGTTGCCAAAATTGACTCTTCCGATCCGCGCTACGCTCCGCTCCGCTTTGCAGCGCTCCAGAGCCATTTTGGCAACACTAAACTCATTAAAAACATCCCCCGGGTGGTGATCCAACTCGGCAAATTGTGCTATTAGCAAAGGTTGAATCTCGCTTTTGTTTTACTGCAAATTTAAGCCAGAAATACGTTGAAAATGTGAATTTGCCTCGACGTTAACTGTACGATGAATTTCCCCGTGTTTTTTAGTAAAAAATACCCCTAAAAAGTGAAATTATGTCGACGTTAACTGTAAAACAGAAAATGGAAACACGATCTGGATTATTTGCATACCTCTGTAGTAAATTAAATACCTTCGTGCTTTAATGGAATTAAAAAATATTGCTTAGTGACCATCGGTGCAGTCCACAGATGTCCCTAACCGTACCCAGTGCAATCCACATGTCTAATTAAGGGACCCTTTGACCATCGGAGTCTACGAGTGCCCATTGGAACCCACATTTGGTTAAGTTCTAGTTTTTTTTTTAAGTGATTCTATTATTTTTAAAAGATGCTTTGAATAAAAAAATATGATTTATTTTGCGTCTCAAATCTATGCGCCACCTTCGCCACGCCTTAGTTAAGATGCTTGAGCGGAATATCGTTCAGCTGTCAGGAAGCATCAAAACGACTTTTAAAATCGACGTTTTGATTCTTCAAAAATCATCTGGTTGCTTACTTACAGCTGGGGGTATTCCAGAACCTTCAGTTTTGGGAATTGAAACAAAAACTACCCCCCTGAACAGCATCAAATTTGTTTAGTAACGATGTTAATAGGCCAGCTATCAATTCATGCGAAGGCCAGGCCGTGGATTTAAAAAATATGGTAGTTTGGGGGAACTCAAGTGATTATCATTTCCAACAATTGCAATGATTGAACTGTGCAAAAAAATATATACACACAGTAGCAATGAAAATAACAATCGAAAAGTGCACCCACATCAAAAATAAATAAGTACCCAACATAAAACAGTAACCTCTACGGTTACTCAAAATTCAACACAAGAGCCACAATACACGTCGGTTCACACGACTTGGAAAAGATAAAATTGCTTACCTCGAGCTCTCGTATAAGCTTACAACTTAAAATGGTGACAGGTGCTCGCTTCCAATCGCATTCCAACGTGAGGCTTCAAAAGATGAAATCTGGAATACTTGTTATAATTTTATACAGGAGCACTTGATCGTATTCGCGACAGAATACTGGAGCTGGTAGACCGTGAGGGAGATTATGATGTTGTTAAGCAACTCTGGACCATCCAGATAACGAAGGAATTCCCCACTCGTCATTCAAATCAACAACAATGGTCGTTGACTCTAGGTTATGGTACAACCAAAAACGTCGCCAACCAAATGAAATCGAATGTGCTTAGAAAACGTACTTAGTAGTTTGCGCATAAAAGAGCCTCTCTTATCACTTTTGCTCGACTTCCAGATGTTATATAGGATCTCAAAAACACTACACAACAGCCGGAGCAATTGTCTCAACGACGTGGCACGAAAAAATAACACTGTACCAAAAATTACTTGTCCAAGCAAACTAACGGCACTCAATAAAGTCGTTCTGCGTTCATCGTTCACGTTATCAACAATTTGCCTGTCTCCACCGCAAGCAATCAAATATTGAATGCAAATAAAAATACAGGGCTGCATTTAAGATTAATGTGAAAAATAATTCAAGGAGGAACTAAATAACAAATACAAAAATTTGTTACAGATTGTTCACTTTTAAAAGTTGCCTCCAGGAAAGATTTGTGTGATAAGTGATAAGTGTTTTTTTTAGTTTTTAAGGTGGCTTAAAAGCCCGTTAGACTCCCTAAAACGTGAAGAAACGAGTGTGAAACCGGGGGGTCTGGGGGTATGGAATACCCCCCAGCATGTGGAAGTAACATGATAACTTTTCAAAATTGATAATTTCTTGATTTCTTGAGAAAGGACATCTTTTTTCATTGTATTCCATACCCTCCATACGTTTGGTTTTCTGATTGTTTACTACAAATTACATAATGCTTCATTTTATCTAATTTTTTAATTTTTTTTTTCTATTTTCTAGGGTAGATAACCCCGCAACTTATTTTGAGCCACAAATCAATGCCCCAGTGGCTCCGCACCACTTTGGAATGCCCTAGTTACGGTGTTACTAATCTTCTTCTTGCTGGTCTTCACTGATCCATACGAAAATATTATAGTTGATAGGAAGAATAAAGTCAACTTTACTAGATTTCGAAATCACCCTGAATGATGCCGAAGACGGAGAGTTATGCCTGTACGTATGAATGCTTTCTTCGTCAATTGGAACGTATACTGACCAGCTAGAGCCTTCAGATATGGGCAAGTCTTCCTGAGAAATACCCGAAAAGGCCTAAACAATGTTTGCCATATTTCCTTTAGGTTTTTTTATTTTTAAAGATTTGTTTCTAATAGTTCTAAAATTACACATTATAATCTAACCACAAATGATTGAAAATTGCATTCCCTTCAGTTCCTTAAATTTTAGGTTACGTGAATTTATTATAGTTTTTCTACCACTACAAAAGCAAGAAACGACGCGAAAACTGGTACCGTTGGAAACATCCAAAAATAGAAATTTAAAATTTTGGGCAATACAAACACGAAACCGGTAGCAAAATCTTTAAACTAATGAGGTTGTCAAATATAAAATTCAAAAGGAGATTATAATATTTTAAATAAAATTGCTAAAGAGAAACACAATAAATTTGCCATATTGTAAAATAAGGATCGTCTTACAAAGAAAATCAACAAAACTAAATTAGTTGCAATAATAAATCATTATTAAAATATTATGCTATGCTTATATGTGGTTGTTTTAAACTAGTCAGGCAGCTTTTATTTTTTCGTCTTTATAAAACATGATGTCACTCTCTACATTATACAACTTATCTTCTTTAACGGGCCGGAAACATTTATCGTTGGACTTTTTGCAAATTCTACATCTTTTGAGATTTTAAGATCGCATACCTAAAAGTTAAAACGAAAAAGGAACGCCAAATTAGATTCTTTATGCAATCATTAACATAGCAGAAGATTTTGAATACGTGATGAGTGATGCATGAATTGGCTTTCAAAGAGCACAATGCTCGTGCTCTTCAGAAAATTTTTTATCATCTGGATTAGAAGTTTGATACTGATATCAGAATGCTTTTGTTATGCGATACAGAAGAGAAACGATTGCGATCAGTATTTACGAAGCAAATAGAAGAGCTGGATAATGAGTGGCCATCGAGGTGGTTGCTTTAAAAAATCACAAGGCAATCGATTAAATTTATGACCCATCGTAAATGTAAACACAAATTAATTTTTGTTACGTAAATCCTCGTCAATCAATTTATAATCATGTAAGCACATGTAAATTTAGCTCTTCCGAAAGTTGACTAATTGTAAGTGCACTTGGTGTTCGAAGGCTACACCATCTTCACGATGTCACCCACGCCAGATGATTCAACTCTCAGGTGTGATAGATTCATTAATAAAAACAAATGTTAGTGATTGAGCTTTACTATAATTGGAAACTCAAGAAGGTGCGGTACAAGAAGAAATGGCAACCGACCTAAAACATATCCACGTATGTTAATATTTGTTGTGCAAGAAATAAGGAGGGGACTTCAAGAACTGATGAATGAACATATGTTGTGAATGAATGATAAACTTATTTAACTCGTGCCAGCAGATAACATATGATCATACAGGGTCAGGCAGGCGTGTCCCTATCAAGGGTCCAAAACTGAACGTGGGTATCAAAGAATGAGACCCGAGGAGTGTCAATATGCAAAACTGGCACCGATTTCATCTGGACATGTGTTCAAAATAATTTTGCACTTGATTACAGTTATAACTGTTACTTAACTTAGCGACTGTACTAATCATACACTTTCAATTTTATTGTACTTTCACATTTATAGTAAAACTTGGTAAAAGATATTTTCTAATTAATGCATTAATTAGGATGTAAACAGACCCTTAGCGAGTATTCTCTCTTCGAAATAATTATTTATGTTCTGGTATATCGAAAGCGTTTCGAAACTGCTTACTTAATGCAATTATTTAACAAATAAATAACTGGAAGGCAATTTTTAAGTAACTAATTAAGAACTCATCAAAGTAAGTCACGAGAGGTAAAATAATGGGAAACTAAAATAACTATTTGTCTTCTTTTTAAATTTATATGGATACACTCTTACACATGCCTTGTTTTAAAAGTATATTGCCTTTGGTTAACTCTCCTACATGGTATGGGTAAATTTAACAAATAAGTGCGCTTTTTAGATTAACGAGAAAAGGAAAGATAAATAGGATTTTAAAACAACGCAATTAAAGAACTTTTTAGGATCCAATTTGTTCAAATTATATGCCATTATAGTGTTAAATGAATAATGATTAACCTAAAAAATTGATTAGGCTATCAAAATAGAAACAGATACAAAATTTTACATTATTAATATGTGAACAATTTTGTAATACAAACGCAAACCATCTAATTACGTTATGACAAATGATATTCAAATTAAAAAGCCATTAAGGATTAATTTTGTAATATACATTTAGATTCACGGATTATGTGGGCGTCCGAATGGTTAATAGAATTTTAAAATTTTTAATAGCATTGCAAAAAAAATGTGTCTGCAATTGTTAATAGACAATGCAGACACGACGGTTAATAAAAATTGAAATATTTTAAAGTGTTACCTTAAGAAGCGATAGGATTAATTTAGTGTAATTTTGACCAAAATGTGGGTGGATGATTATTAGCTATTCTTGGAGCAAGCAATTAGTAGATCACAACAAATTTGAACAAATTAGAATTTCAAAACGTCAACATCTTTAAATAGTAATTAAAAAAGCAATTCTATTTTGTATTTCAAAACAGTCATTAAATTTTATTTTGATCATATTTGGCTATAATTTTCAGTGTGAGAGATCTCTGATTGATTATTCCATAGTTGGAAACAATCATCATTTCGTTATTGCAAAGATGCAAGGCAAACACCCACAAGAAAATTAGTGTTTGTCTTGCGATATCAAAGGTTGGAGTTGTCCAAAATTTTCGGGTTCATTATAATTATGAGAACTGTCTGTCCAAAAACCTAACATAAAGTGCAAAATCCAGCCGTCAGAGACTAGCATCGCTCTGCTAAATGTTAAACCCAAAGAGATTAAATAATTTACAAAAATTATATTTTTAAAACTTAAAATGCCCTCCCATTGGTAGTAAAATTTAAAGAAAATATTGTATTTTGAATTCGCTTAATTACCAAATTAATAATTAACCCAAATAAAACTGCTTATCTATATAACAAATAATATCAAGGAAAACTAAAAGTTTTACTAGCGACACCTGTTAGATTCAGTCAGGCTGGCATGAAAGTTTCTGTAAACTTGCAAATATTACGAAATAACCTAATCCTTTCATTTGTAAATATAATCAGGAGTTTTTATATTGTAGACAGAATAAAGGCGGCCCGAATTAAACTTCATAAATGTAAATATAGAGACGGTCGCAGCATTACGGTTAAGTACGTTGACTGTCGACTCAAAATGCCCGGTTCGATTCCGGATAAAAGTAAAAACTTTATTCTGGCCGTTTCTATGCAGAAGGGAGGGGGACCCCCACTGTATACGTACCTTGTCCCAAGAAAGCAGCATTCGCAAATGATAAGCAATTGTTTATTATGAATGCTGCCACGATGCCCGAATTCGGGCGTACCGACCAAGAAGAAGAAATGTAAATATGAAGATAAACTATCACCCTCCTTTTAATTGTGTTGTAAGTCTTCCACTTTTGGAAGTGGCATCCCCTGACTCAATTAGCATAGAATTGTTAGATAAGTAGTAATCATTTTATTTTCAAAGCCATCTAAAAAAATTGAACTATTGGCTAGGACAGAGGTTCTCAACCTTTTTACGACGCGACCTCCAAATTGTCTTGCTTATTTTCTGCGACCCCAGCAATGCCAGTAGGTAATCAAAAATAGTCATACATTACTTTGTTTAAAATTTATATTAAAAAAAGATAAATATCTAAAAACAAAACACACAAATACTCAACTTGTACTTTTTTTTTACTTATTAATGACTTCCTTGATCTTGAAGTTTTGATACGAGTTTATCACAGGCCCATAGCTAGACCGAAAATGAAGGTAGGGCAAACGGTTTGTATGGCGGAGCAAATTTTAGCATCATGGGTGCGCGGGGGGGATCCTTTTCAAGCGCCGCAGGCGAAAATTTTTGAAATTTCAAACATATCATAATTTTTAGACACACTAAAAATGTAATAGACACTTTTAGCAATAAAAATATATAAAATTGGCACAGATGTAAATATATATTATTCACAATCGATTTCGTTAACACAGTAACATCCTCAGGTGAGTAAACAGATAGTGACGAGAGAATTTTGGTTAAACATACACACAAAAAGGGGCGTGGAAAGATTAAAATTTTTGGGGATTTTTAAATTTGAATTTGGGGGAAAATTTAAAAAAAATATTTAAATAATATAAAATAGTATTATAGAGGATGTGGCAAACAAGGAGGGGGTTAATGTAGTTGGGGTTAAGTTTATATAGGGGTGGAATTAAATAATTTTTGGAGAGTTAGGAAGGGGGGGTTGGTTTGGGGGGGGGGTATTTATTGAACATATTTAACAATGGCGAGTTATTCAGATCGGATTGACTATTAAGTAAGGTAGATAAATGTTTTAATCTGTTAATTTCCATAGCTTCCAAAAACTCTAATTTTTTACTTTTTGATTCAACATGCAAGATTTTTTGACCTAGTTGTTTATGATTATTCTCCGTAAGATGATTCGCGAACGTAGATTTACCATCATTTAAACGATGGGACCTAGAAAGTTCAAAGTTTCAAAGTCAACGCGGTTTATGAAAAGTTAGAAAATTTACCAGTTTGGCAGATACATAAAGATAGTTTTATGCGAATGTGGAACATTAAAAAATTAAAAGAATTCTTAAAAAATTAAAAATAACAATTTTCAACAGGAATAATTAAAAAAAAAAACTAAAATGTAGCTACGTATATCAAAATTAAGTATTTAATAAAGTTGCAACTTTCTGAAAAAAATAATGTTTGAAAAAATTTGAATTTAAAAATAAAAAATACAAAAATCTACAAAAACGTTTTAGTTGACCGTTCCATTAAAATAATTAGAAAAATTATAGTTGAGAATGCGGTCATTAATGATCTAAATATAGATCCGAGTTTACTTCTTACATATCATCACACAAAAATAGGAACAAACAGGTCCGTCTAAGGGATACGAAGTTAATTGAATTTGTTTTTTCAAAGTTAAAAAAAAATAGATCCGCGACCCCCAGGTTGAGAATCGCTGGGCTAGGAAATCGCATTAAAGATGGATCACAATTGCTGGATTGCTGGAATACTTTCGTGAATGGATGAATTTATTAAAATGATGGGAATTGAAGTTATGTATATCTCGTTTATACCGCAATACGTAGCTTCCCAGTTCTCAAACGCCATTGGCGTTTGGTTTTTGTTAGAATTTTAAATTCTTTACCTACGACGAGGAGCAAGCCCGACGTAGAACCCCCAACCTGGAGAACCAGAGAAGCGGCCAGAATAAAGTTCTTACTTCACCCGGATTCGAACCGGGTATTTAGCGTTCATAGTCAACTCGCCTGACCACTATGCTCCGACCGCCTCGGAATTGAAGTTCATTGAATATTAAACAAATTTCTATCAACTGAGATTATTTTAACACAAAAATTCAAAAAGGTTGTACCTCCTCGTTCTCAATAGTTTTCACTGCGACGGTTAAGCTTCCCATGATGGAAATCATAGAGGTTAAACTTAATTCAAAGGAAACCGATATAATAATTCGAGTTGGGGAGGGACATCATTTCTAAAGGACTGTAGTCCTTTCCCTAGAAGGTTTTCTCAAAAATCTCTTACGGTTGCGGCTCAAACGCAACCAATGGAAGCTCATTAAATTTAAGACTTTTGATACCAATTTCACTCAAAAGTTCGACTTGGGAGGTTGACTAAATATATCTCCATATCGCGAATGATCAGTGGGCGAAACATGGCTTCACTCTGGAAACAGCCTAAGTTTCGCCAAAGCTTTCTCGGACGGCCAATATCCTTTTTCGCTTTCGGGTTGTAAGAGAGTATTTTCTTTGGAATTCCTTTATCTTCCATTCTATTCAGGTGTGCTTTCCAATTTTCTCTATGTTCTAGAATTCTTTTATTGATTGAGAAGATTTGCAATTCGACGTGAATGTCTTCAAATTAGCGATCATATCAGGAGGTTAAAAAAATAACTTTAGAAAATGTAGGCTTTAATAATTGTAATTCGTAAGCTACATCAATGGCGTGCTGTGATCGCTGGTGAGTTACAGAGCAAAAATTCTGGGTTCAAATCGCGGATTTGACAGAATTTCTTAGCTCGGCTCTCCTGTGAATGAACGTCCGTGGTAAATATTGCACTGTTACCTTTTAGGCAAACTATATAATTATTTATTTTGAATTACTGTATCTTTTCCTTTGTCACATTGGTGTAAGCCTGGTGTATACTTGGTGTATACTTTGTATTTCTTGTACATATTTCTAATCTAGACACAACTAAGAATTTCCCAAATTGCGTATTGTAATACTTATCAGGTATTTTTTTGGTTCTTTCGTCACCTTGTTAAGTCTTATTTAGTTAGTTTAATGTAAGGTTTCAAGTGAGCAACGTGAACCTTAAGTTTGCTCCGTCAATTTAAATTTGTAAATAAATCATTTTTATCAAATTAGTGTCGTAATTCAAGGTCCCATATGTGCGACGTTCCAATAAAATAATTAGAGCTTACAATCGCTGTATATTAACATTTTTTTTTTCTATCGTTAAATAGTTTTTAGGCATCATGAGTCGCACTCGAGCCCTCGTGGTACAGATTTGCAGATCATGTTAGCTTGGTAATAAATAAACGACCAATCAGACTCAGGTAAACTTTTTTTAAGTTGAAGCTCCAAATGGCGTTAAGAACAGAGTGATAGATCGCGTTTTCTACGACATTCTTATGTTTATATTAAATTTGTATCATTTTGAGATATCTAAAAAATGATAGCTTGTTTATCCAATTATTGGTAACATAAATTCCAAGTACCATCTAAATGGCAATTTATTCAATTAAATGTTGATAGCAAATTATTTCCTAACACCGCTCCTTTGTAATAGTTTCAATTGTTAATGCAATTCCTCGAATCACCGAAGGTAATATGAACATGAAATCTTGATGCATTTAATTCATATCAAACCAGTCCATTATTATTATTATTAGAAATATTTTTAATAATGTTCAAAATAAAAATAAAGGTTAATGAACTTGGTTTCCAAAAGGTTTGAAAGATATTTTAATAAGAAACAGAAATGATGATTCCTAACTAAATCCTAACGTATTTGAGAGTAGACGTGGTTTCGTATAGAATAGAGACCTCGACTTCGTCTCGGTCACTAAACATTATCCTCGATCGGTAAATTGCACTTACTGCACTTGGTTCTTATGTGGGCACTATAGTGCCATTTAGGGTCTCTTATTACATATGAGACGGTCATAGCCTTGCAGCTAACGCAATTGGATGCGAACGCGGGGTACCGGGTTCAAAGAAAAAGATTATTACATCAAATAATTCTTCAAATTATTATTAGTTCAGTCACAAAAACATTGTCAAATAAATACTATATATTTTTAACAACATTAAAATGGAAAATAAAGAAATTTATCTGTAAGTGTCATGCAATTTAGGTACCTACATAATATAATCAAAAAATCAAAACAATTTAGGAATAAACTATAATACCCACGGTTTTTATTGACTTACCGATTTATTAAAACAAAAAACAAAAGGTAATCGTTTTCAAATTACTTTAAAGTAAATAGAACATTAAAAACCTATTGTAAATATATTTAAATTATATTTGTTTTAAAAATGTAAATCTGAAAGACCAAATCCACCCCCACACTCAAATTAGCAATATAAAAGCATATTTTAAAAGTAGATACCTATCAATTTCAACTCAAAAAATTAAATTATTAACTTCTAAAATTAGAAATTTGCAAATGAAGACAACCACAATTTTAAGATAATTCGTTGATAATTACATAAGGTCATACAAGGTAGTAAATAAAATAAATTGAATTATGTATTTCCTTGACCTTTAATGTGGAAATGTACCAAATTTTTCAAACGTGATGTTGAGAAGATCAAGACTTCATTCAATGCAAGGGAATTGATATAATGTGCATGAACCCTGACGTCAATTTTAATTACAGAAGCACCGATACTAATATTTTTATGAATGAACATTTCTGCCTTGAACTAAATCATTAAATGTCAGTTACCTGGCGTGACAACTACTATGAGCTAAAAAAAATCTACAGATAATGTATTCATTTGGGATTAATGAGCACACTACAAAAATAATCCATTTAGAATAATTTATCATGATTTCATAAGTTACTCGTATTATTTAATTAATTCATAATTTCTTATTGGTGCAAAATTTTCTTCTTGGCCTCGAACTTTGCGAGGTTATATGAGTGTGAAATTTAGAATCCCGGTTTTCATATGGGGGATTTATTGGTTATATTACCAATAATTTTCAGCTTTGATGATCCATTTCAAATCTCGTCCTAATATATTATTAATTCTTCCAAAGGATTAAATGAATTTATCCTGAATAAAGTAATTCAGTCCAAAGTAGCAGAATTTTCAAATTGAAAAATTGGTTAATTACTTATATTCTATATCGTCAAAGTGCTTATCAGACAAAACAACCCAAAAACAGAGAGAAGAGGAGACCAAGAGGCATTTATCAGTAAATAATAAATAAATAAGTATAATTTAAAGTTTGTTGCATAAATCTGCAAGATCGCAGTATTTTTCCTAACTTTCATGGGATAAATAATAAGGATCCCCACACTCAATAATCACGTCAATAATCTCGGTCTTACTGATGAGCTACAGAGAACCACCAAACACTTATGAATCAAAATTGTCAACCAATCAGGTGACTGAAAAACGAATCCACAATATTGATAGCCTTCCACGACGAATTTCAATTTGACGCTTAAATTCTTACATTTCAACAAGATAAATTTTCTATGGATAAATTTGCAGCAGAATTCAAAATAATGCAAATTAATTGCTATTTTAAATATCCGAATAAACATAACGGAATACAAAGACGCGATGAAAACAATTTTATGGTTAAAAATAATGTATTTTTATTTTCATCGCCTTGAGTTAATTGAAATACAATTTAAATTAAAGTGATAAATCTATAAATATTTTTTTAATTGTTAGTAATTTAGTAATTTGCTTTACTCTTACTTTTAGATTATTATTTTTTTTTTATTAATTTCACGGCAATGATAGCGCCGTTAACAATGAACTAGATTTCCTAGACTGTGCGGCCTTAAGGCCACCCTGAAAGAATTTTTAGTACTGTTTGTATTTTAGTCTCGGACAGATCTAGAAATGTTTATTATTATGATGGTAAGTAAAATATAATAATATTATTAACGGATAAAGCCTGTAAATCATTTTGTTAATTAATTATAAACAATTTTGTGACACATAAACTTACCTTACTTTGATTCATGACAAATTCGACATAACCTCATTATTCATTAATCTAGCTGTGATAAATCAGTTTATAAGGTTTACTTATAAGATATAACCCACTTCGTCGTCCTCCAATACCCAATCTTTATCTTTACCTGTCGTTCTACAGATGTTCCATCTAGTAAATAGCAAGTCTTTTCTAAGTCTTCCGCTATTTGCCTTCCCATTTATTCTCCCATCTACGATTTGCTATTATTCTTCCACCGATCGACACCCCCCCCCCCGCATTCATCCAGAGCTCTTCTCGTAATATATATTCACCGTACGCATTAATAAGCCTAGGGGAGAGAATGCATTGTGGTCGCACTCATTTCTGGGTCTTAAAAGGTATCGATTTATTGTCGTCTAATCATACAATCGCCTCATTTTTCTCCACAAATGCTGTATAATTGCTATCCAGGAACAGCGTACACAGTCTAAAGCTTTTTTTATAGTGTATAAAACAATGGAGGATTGGGTTATTGAATTTGCGAGATTTTTGTATCAGTTGTCGAATATCAAAAATTTGGTCTCTGGTTTATCATCCCCCAATGCTTTTAGCAATTCGGCAAATAACTCGTTATTCCCATATGCTTCATCATTTTTTGGCCGTCGGTCGTTATGGCATATTCGGTTAAAGCAGAATTCCATCCATTCTTCTTTCATGATTCCTTCCATGCACAGATCCTCACAATACTGTTTCCATCGCTCCAAAACCTCCTCATCTTTCCCTTCTTTATCATCTACCACCAGTATTTTTGGCTTGAAAGTTCGTCTTAGCGTTGTCAGTTCCCTTCGCCTCACTAACTTTCGATCTTCAATCAAGGCGAACGTTTTTCTGTTATCAAAACCTTATTATTTCTTTTTGATTTTGTCACGCCTATTGGTTTTCCTGTAACCTCTTCAACCGTTTCCCCGATAGCGTAAATTAGTATTTTCCATTATTCATCAGGATGATATTGTCTTGTCTCTTCTTTTCGAGCTTTACGTAGCCTTGGTTTAATTCCTAACTTTAAACCTCTGTATCTCGTCACGTCATAGCTTGCTTTACTGGCCCTTTCATATTTTTTTGTTTCAATTTTAAATTTGCCACCAACAGGTTGTGATTAGATCCGCAATCGGCTCCCGAGTATGCGGTCATTCTGTTCAGGACAGAAGATCTCTATCAAGCGTGAGTCATTAAATGTTAATGACTTAAAATGTCCAAAATTGATCTGTGGACTATGGGGAAGGGTAACTACCCCACCAATATTTGAGGGTCACGATACTTCTGTTAAGAAGCAAAACGGCTGCGACTGTATGATGATGATTAAATGAACAAAGCAATCTGGGGTGGGTATACAAATGACACCGAGGAGGAGATTCTTAGCAAATTATTCTATTAGATTTGAAATTTGGAGTCAGTATTACTATTATAAGCACAGCTACTCTCAGATTTGGAGGGTACTAATTCAGCAATAAAAACGGCTATTTAAATATAAAACTTACATATTGTCGTATTTTAAATAGCTCTGAACAATTTAAATTTTATATAAAATCTAAAACAAAACGTTTGATTTCTTGTCTTCCTAAAATTTGAAATTTATAATAAATATTATAATAATTTTGTATTCAGTTAGAGAGGAATTACCGAAATTAATGGTATCTTTTTGGTTTAATTTAATTGTTCCTATAGAGAAACTAAAACACTGTCAGAAATCTTAAGGAAGCAAATGAGCTTTAATTGCGTTAAAAATTCGAATATTTAAAGAACAAGGTTTATTAAATTAGAATGCTTATTTTGCTTCTAATTGTTAATGACACCAATTGCTTCATAATATCTAACAAAACAAGGTCATTAACAAGGATATCTAAGTTACGAACCTGAAGAATGACAGACTCGCATTTGCAATTATGTTTTTGTTGCATTTTTTCTGGACACTTCGTTTACGCTTAGTTGAAAAGACAAGATTGAATGTTTTTTGGTGCCAGAAACCCAAGATGGAACAGCGAATTTTTGAAGCCCCGAATATTTTATGAGAGGTGTTTCAACTGAAGACATGGTAATAAGTCTTGTTTAATCACATGACGGGAGTGTCACCAATATAATTTTGTGCGCGAAATGGAAATGAATATAAAGTTTATTCGAAAGCATTATATTGAAGATGCAATTTTTATTACAACGCATTAGTAGAAATGAATTAACGTTTTGAGAATACTCAACCCAGTCAATTGACACTTGAGATTCCATGAATGTTAGTATTTCAAACAATTAATGTTAAATGTACTGTCGTGAGATCGCTGTGTCAAAAATGCTTGATGAAAATTGTTTTTCTTTATTTTCAACCACGATTGTGGTGGTAAAAGATTTTGTTAATTTCATGTGTGTAAATGTAGACTGTAGATACAGGAAATTACTGTCTAGTCAAGTTTAATTAATTTCATAAACAAGAAATAGGATATTTTATTTTAACTTTGAACCTAATCAAAAATATCCCCGATTCCAATATAAAAATATTAATTATTTATTTTATTAAAGTTGTTTTCGATATAATATTTTTAAATTTAATATTTGGTGAATTTGTAGAGAGGACAATATATTTATTCCCAATTTGCGAGTGGGGTTGTCATCGGGGTTTTTAAAATTATTTTTATTTTATATATTAAACTTGAGCTTGAACGTTAAAATATGTATTTCTGCAAAGTAAAATATTATTAGATATAAAAAAACATTAAGGAAGATAGCACCTGCGGGGACACCTACAAATTTGCTTTTAGTAATTTTAACAAATGATAAATTTGTTGTTTTACTGAAATTTTATATCGCCTGCGCCTACATGATACATCTAAAAAGACAACAATACATTTTAAATCCATTAAAAATTTTTGTAAAATTTAAAATCTCAGCGCTATCGGTGAACTGGTAAGCACAACTTCCACTTCCATTATTAATATAAACAATTTCTTTTGTAGTGCCTACCGTAATGATTAATAGTTATAATCTGGTCAATTAATTAACTGTAAAAGAATCTGCAAAACGCATTTACAACGATCACCTATCCCAGGTTACTGCTGTCAAGATAAGAAAGAGGCTGCCTTAGAAGCTCATAATAGTAGTACATGGTAAGTAAATTATTTTTTCCTTCTTATCTTTTGATCAAAAGCCCACCGGGTTAAGTTATAAAGTAATAGATATGAAGACATTAGTAAAAACTCATTAGGATCTAAGCGTTCATTAGTCATTATGATAGGTGCAACGTGGAGTTCATTTATTAGAGCGCGGTGCGCTTTAGACGGCGGTACTTTGCCTTTGGATATGACAATCCAAAAATTATTATAACTAAACAATGCATTTGTATTAATTTGTATCATTCCTTCATTCCAAAAAGATATTAATACCTCTCATCTAAAAAGTGAGTAATGGTTTTTAAATTTGATGCTCCCAGTTTATAGACGCTCATATTTCTTTCTATTAAATTAAACCTTATTGAAAAGTTGTAAAAAATTATGGAAGGAGTGAACAGTTAATACACGAAACCTTGACATTACCTAAGTAAATAGACTTAATTTATAGGAATAGCGGATATATCAAACAAAGTTATGAAGTGTCCAAGGCCTGTTGCTGTAAAAGTAAGTTTTCCATTTTTCCTGCAATAAAATAAAAATTTAATTGAAACTTAGATTTTCAGCTTTGTTGAAGTTCTTGTTAGGGAAATTTTGAAAACCTAAGAGGAAATTTACAACGAAAGTGATAGGTCTCTTTTCATTTATTTTTATTTCGACCCAATTTAGTGAAAAATGCTTAACGATTTCTTCTCAGTTTTCAGAAAATCCCCGGAAAATCCGAAAATAAGATTTTCAGTAAAAATTATTTTAAGAACAAATTGAAGTGGAATCGAATTTCTCGTTGGAAGCTAAAAGAAATCGCAATCAAATAATTCGGATTGAGATCGTCGCCCTTTGGCAAAATTTATTTATGGTGCTGATCTGCATCGCAGTAAAGTGGTTAGGCTTCCACAAAGATAAGTTTATATAGTTTCCATGAATCGCAATAGTCCAATAATTATTACCTTTGGTGTCCAGTTTATAGCTGAATGTGACAATAAGCAAGTGGCAGTTGGGAGTGTCAGACGAAGAGATACGGCAGCAGCACGACCATCGGACACCATAAATTATTGCTACGTGGACCATTCTTACCAGCAAAATCCACGATATGATCTATAATTGCCACTTCTATAAATTACGTTCAAATTTATTATTCTCCACCAAGGACAAATTTTAATTAAATTAAAATAGCGCTGAACGTAAACTATTAAATTTTTACGAAATTACCAACTTTTTTGGGTTAATTTAGGATATAACCTTTCAAAATAATTAATTTCAATAGAGATAAAATTTTTATAAAAAATTGAAAGTAACCAAACAGGATTATTTATATTATCGACGTTTGCTCCCAGGTAATAGGTAACTTACATTATAATTACGCTCTTTAGAGCAAATGCATGCAAATACGGTAAATGCATGTAGATTAACATCTGTTCCACCTCACCTAACTTGATTTTATTATGAAGTTGAAAAATATTAACGGCATAACGTATGAAGAAAAGTAGGTACATATCTACAAAGAAACTATAGCGTTATCTATATTTCTGTTTAAACATAAATTATAACTGCAATAGAAAGTTAAAAATTTATTACGAAAATTAATGGAGGCTGAAATAAGAATTAATTAAAAATTTGTCATGTATGAGCAAATGAAACTGTGCCAGTAGAAACATTTTATTAGGACTAAGGGATGTTGAACCGCCAAGATTCGGTTGAGCGTTGAGATATTGAAAATTGACTTCTGCTCCTCATTCACTTGCAAATAAATTGATGTAGTACGGTAAGCGATGGAGTAGGATTCAAGCTACTCATGTTAAAACATAAACATGACCATAATAAATAATGCAATAATAAAATAAACTGTAAAAACCAGAGGCTTGTCAAACAATTGCTATGCAAATTGAAACAAGATGGCGTTTTTCTCCCCATAAACTGAGCACAGCATAAAAGTAATAATAATAACTTATTAAAAATCAATCCAAACGTTCAGGGGTCACCTAGACAGTGAAACACTCAAACTAACTGCAGAAGAGACGATCTCAGTCCAAAATGTAAGAGTAGCGCCAGGGATGATGCCGGACGGTGCTTCAATAACCTATGAAATTGGAGCTGATCTTCGATAGTATATCATTAGTAAATTAACAATAAATTGATATCCAAAAACCCACAACAGCGATTCAATTTGGGATCATAAGTTATGCCCGGTTTGGAATTGATACAAAATTGCATAAGTTACGCTAACATTCACAATAATTCTGTCAACCGTAATCGGATTTTAATTAAAGCTTTGAGAACATAAGATCTTATTAGCCAATTTAGAGCGGCTCTATTATTACTTACAAGGAAGTATAATTGAGACTACTTACCGTGGTATATAAGTAATTGCTTAACATATTTTAAACAAGAAACAGTATTTAACTACCTAATTAAAGATGCATTGATGTTTGTAATTGAATACATTTTTAAACTTTTTCACGCGATTACATTTTATCGGCGTTTGTATCATCCTACATAATGGATTCAAATTGCACTGATGATGGTTTTCAATACAGTCTAATTTAGTTTAATTTTCTACAAAAAAGTCCGTAACAGCATATATTTATCTTCAAAAGTTAAGGAGCGGAAGGCCCTTCAAGATCGCAATTTTTGCTTTGTGTTCAGCACATTTACTTATTCAAGACAAATATAATGCATCAGCAGTGTGGTATTAAGCATAGACCGGCTAGGGAGCGGAAAATCGCGGCTCTGTTCCTGAGCGAGTTGGATGCACTGCTGTATGATAATATTCAAATAAAGATGAAGCTAATATGAAATATGAAAATAATAGTTGTTCATATTGTTTATGGATTTTGCAGGACTTTCCCCTGAATTTCGGCTAGTATTTTCAAGATGGCGCCCCGCGCACAGCAGTATAGGGACAAACAATGGAAGTTATCTCCATGATCCATGTATACAGGAGCAGAGCTGGCCAGCCCTAGAAATAGCAAAAGTTATTAAGAAATAAAGAAAATTAAGATACTAGGCAATGGTCATTGCCATTTCTTAATTTTAACTTGGAAAAGAAGCAGATTCATAATACATAATATGTGTAATTTAGCTATGTTTTATTGATATATTGTCGTATAATCTTTAGAATGAAGAAGTTTTTGCTTGGAAATTAATTTAACATTGTATGTGATTTCGTAAATTGGAAAATTTGTAAAGTTGAAATTTGGGCGGCGCCTCTGGTTCTCGATTAAGCCTAGACGGAACCGGAAGTGAAATGGGGACTTGCGAACGATGAGCAGAATAGCGAGGTCGCATAAAATTTTATATAGTTTTCTGCTTTGTCTTGTGAGAAAATTAAAGAAAATTTCGTTTTCATTTCTTTTTTAGTAGTAGTTAAACAAGAAGAAATTTAAAGAGTGCTTGGAAAATTAATAAAATTTTTAGTGTAATGCAAGGTCGTGCGATAACATCCGTAAGAGATAGTAGACTGAAATAGTGGCCATGTGGGTTAATTAATCCGAACAATTTGGAAATATTAAGAATTAAATTTTGGAAAAAGTTTAATTTTACTGGGACAAATTTGGTGGTTGGATTATGAGATTTCGTCTGGCTTTCCTGAGCGTGGGGCTTCCTGGAAGCCATTTTTCATTCTCATTTTTTTGAGATGATATCTCACCGGTCAAGGTCCAGTGAGCACCCCGTAGTAAGTCTAATTTCGTTTTTTTTTTGATAAAAGAAGAAGCTTTTTAGCTTCCGCAGTCGAGTAAACTGTGGTCTATGAATTTCATTGCCTGTCTTTGTCCTGGTGTATTATGCCAGAAGGTTTTCTTGCTTTCCGCTTCCCACTTCTAGATTTCCACCATTATGTGTGTTTTGGATAGGCCACAAAATGGCTCGGGAGCAGTCGGGGACGTTCTTGAACCTGATCTAGCTAGTTTGTCAGACCTGCCACTCAGTGAAAGGCAATTTTGTTGCCCTTGGCCAGTTTATCGAGAGATTGTCTGCATTCCCATGTGGATAAAGACTCAAAGCTATTGGCTTTAATTGCATTAATCGCAGCTTGGCTGTCAGACATTATATTGACTACCTTGCCTTTTAATTCCTTTTTAGGTATTCATGTGTACATTGTGCAATTTCAAGTATTTCAGATTGCATAATTTATTGTGGGATGGGTTCCTAAAGGCTACAGATGTCTTATACCTTGGGCCGTGTATGCCTATGTCTGTTCCTTGTTCAGTTTTTGATCCATCTTCATACCAGTTGGTGAATTTTGTGTCCACTTGTATTGTTTGACTTCTACCCTTGTTCCGGTTCTGAATGACAACCTCAAACGGTATCAGAAAATCAAAAGTTCTCGGAATGATATCCGAAGGTTTTTCAAACAGATCTGGATGTAAAAAGTCCAGTATCTTTAGGTGACCTGTTTTGTCCCCTGCTCTGGTTTGAATTTCTTAATTTGGGTAATTTGTTATGGAATCTATAGAAGTTTACACAATGGAAGCACGGTCTAAGGCGCATTTTAGTGTTTTTCTCAATTTTTCCCTAATATTTTTGACTTTGTAGGTGGTTTTTTCTTCAGAATATCTGTCGACTTCTTACGACTGAACCTAAAATCAGAACGATTGAAACGGAATTATTGAACTCATAGACGAGAAACGGCGACTTTTCCCGTGAAAATGTGATTTCCTTTTGAACTGGAGAAAACAAATCGTGACTTTTCAATTATTTTTTGAGAAATCTCGAATTTTGATGGATTATTTCGGATGTTGAGTGACAATTTATACATGCTTTAAGTATCCTCAATTTGTTTCAAGTCACCAGAGACCTCCGTTCTTTTAGAATCAGGGAAAATCCAAACAAAAAATAAAGTCGAGAAAAACTAAGTTTTTCTTATCGATAAAAGTTCATTTACCATGTGCCGGCTCCGCCTTTTCGCTTACTAAATCAACAATTTTATGAATTTCGATTGAACCAAACGGGATTTTCTTCATGAAGGATAGTACTGTCAGAAAATGCATTAAAAAATCGATTTTTCATTGCCTAGTGCCCTAAGTAAGTATTTACAAGTAGATTATTAAAAAATAATTTTCTTTCCAGGATCCGCGGGGTATGGAACACCCCCAGCTGTAAATAAGCGTCGTTATTGATTTTTGAAAGTCATTTTGTTGCTTTTTACAGTTGGGGGTATCCATACCTGGTTTTTCATCCATTTATTCACATATTCGCATATACCACAAGGTACTCTACAATAATGGAATATTGATACTTGAGACACACTTTTTATTAAATTAAGAATTATTAAATTAATTTTATTAAATTAACAACATTCAATTATTGCTTAAGTACTATTCAGGGCATTGCCGATGTAAACTGTTTTCTATGGCCGTAATACCTCTGAGTGAGGCCTCAGGCTGAGCAACTACAATCATTCACGTACTATATATCTATATGGGCCAATAGTATATTATAACAATCACTAAGGTCTCGATTTGCGTCGGAGCTACTCTTCAGAACAGCAAAAAGGCATCTTAAAACGACGCAAATCGAATCACATAAGATTACGAGATGCCTCTTCCACGATCGTCGTAAACTTTTCATATCATCATTAGAATCAAATATGTTGTACATTTGGAAGTGAAGGGTCTATTTACATGGTAACATTCGCTTACCTGGCAATTTGTCACTTTTTTTAAATCTAGAAATAAAATTTGCCATAAATACCTCGATTCCAGAATTACAAAAGCAGAGGACCCCATTACACAAGAAAAAAAAACTAGTCCACCACTGTTAAAAAGAAATTACATTATGATTTGTAAAATTGCGTTCAAAACAAAAAGATTGATGTGGGTGTCGGAGTAATATTTTTTGATTATCTTAAAAGCCTTTTTATTTTATTTACTTCGTTGATTACTGCTTGATTAATAAAAATTATTAAAAATTTGAGCTGTCACCTGCAAGTTTTCTTTTTACCTGTGGCAGTTTTTTAAAATAATCACAGGTTTAAGTTAATTAAATTAAAAATCGCTAATAATAATCATTAATTTTGTTGAAGGAGAATATAAAAAAAAAACATGAATGAATGGAGAAGTAGTTGTGAATGAACATAAGCAAAATTGTCAGGAAAGCAACGTGGGGCGATGGATGGTTGGTTACTAAGGTAATCTGTTCGATACGAGACCCCAAATAAAAAATCGTTAAAGAGTATGACAATGTTGTAAACTTTGATGATCGGTGATGATGGTTAGAAATTTATTTGATAGTTTAACCTTTAACTCTTTAGTGTGGTTGATTTATTTTACGTTGTTTAGATACGTAAAACGTATAGGTTACTTGGTTCATAATCCATAAATTCTGAACTCACGTGGTTTCTTTTGAATATGAATGGATTGATAGATACCTAACGTAATAGCTGTTAAAATGATTGTGGGCATTAAAAATGGGTTTTTGTAATAAATAAGCGATACATTAAATCATTTTTAAATGAAACCTGTTGGAGTGCTATGGTGTGTTTAGATGAGTTCAATGTAAAGGTCAAAGTTCACGCGTGGATATGCCGGTCGTAGTTGGACTCGTCGGCGCCCACACGTTGCAGGCGGGGCTCGCGCGTTACCTCGCTGGAAAGACTGCAGTGGCTGGTAACGACGGATTTTGAGAAGCGTCGCGGAAACCCCTTAAAAAATACCAAGTTACCATAGACGTCTTCACGTGCAGCTGCACTCGAGCGAGATCAACCGACGTACACCGACCCACCCACACCTTAAATATTCTTACTCTATATAAAACATCATCTACGGGTTGATGTCGTTGTGGGGGTAACCTGTAGCTGGTTCGTGCCGTAGCGTGTGTACATTACCCACGGTTAAGGATACGCGGTTTTATCCAGGTGAGGTCTAGGTTGTAAGTGAAGGTCCCGATTTGTACATCCGGAGCTAAACCGCGTTTATAATGTGACAAGTTGTAAAGAAACTAAGAAAGACGTTTGTTCGCCACGAATAACCATTGACCCCGTGGGGATGCTGTGCCGAGAAAGGTAAGTCAGCTAGAGAGGGGATTACAACGAAAATGCGCGAGGTCACTTGTTGATTCTGTACCATATAACCGCTGGTGCCTCAGGAATTTCAAAAAATTATCGATATTGTTTAATATTTTAATAATTTTGAAAAAAAAAGTTTCCTTGAAAGTGGAGGAAACTTCCTCGTTATATGGGATCACAATTGACTTACGCTGAAAATTGTTTCTACCTGTCATTCCAAATCGATACGGAGACAATTCGGTTATTCTAATTTTATACTCCATTGAGTGTTTTTCTCAATAAATTGTGAGTTTAAAATATTCTTGGAAAATAAATTAAATTCAATTCTATAATTTTGAAAATTTATACTCGAAAACAAATCGTGTAATCCACGAGTGGGTGAAAAGCTGTGTAAGGTTACGATTTTCACTGAAGGAAATTTGTAGTTAATTTATTCCACTCGATTTCCCCAACCGATTGTTGCGTAGAGCAGAGGAATTCGGAAAAGGAAATTTAGTCCGGGATATTTTCACCTTTTTCACTGAAAAGCGTCAGCACCTACACCTTGTAAATCGAAATACAACTGGAACCGTTTGATACGTTTTAAGGTTTATCCACACCAAACTGCCCATATCCAAATTTGCGAATGGTCATGAAGAGCTTATAACGGTTGGTTTATAAAACAAACGGTCCCGTAGGTTATGGGTTAGAGACGTGTCCAATTAAACAGATCTGATAATCGTATTTTGTATCTAAAATGCATAATATCAATTTAATGACAGATGTATCAATTACTGCTTATTTAGCTACAGCTGTAAAAAAAGCACAATGAAGGTCTTGCAAATACAATCTGTTGAAACTAATTATTCATCAGCAAAACCTACAGTATAATTTGATAGTGTCTTGCGTGGGTTTCCATTGTAGTTCAAATGGAAGCATTTAACAATCAAAACCACTATTTTTGCATAAGTATTTCTCCTGCGAAATTTTACCAAAATATTTTTTTGGGGGTGAATTTGATTGACCTTTAAAATTGTTTTAGTTAACTCAATAATTTACCAGAACTTCATTTGTTTATGAAACACACAGTAGCATTAGAAAAGTAAACTTGAATAAATGAAAGGTTACGTGCGCCTTCAAGCTTTTTGTAATTTTAATTTAAATATCAAAGTAATCACGAGCTAGGAAACCCACATTAATACTTTGTATTTGACAAACTAATAATTTTTTGAAAACGTTTTAACGCGTAAGTGTGTGTGACAGAAACCTGTGAATCAAATTTTAAAATTTTCATAGTTTTAAGGGTAGTTTTGATTTATAATATTTACTAATACAGTGTAACCTCGATAATCTGACCGTGACCTTATTAGTCACCGAAATTCTATTATTATGTAAATTATGTACGAGCATGCATTTTTTTAATTCACAAATCCGAACACCATTTTGCATTAATTAGTTCGGATTATCAAGGTCAAGAAAAATCTACAAAATTACAGTATCCATTTCTATTATTTATATTTTGGGCGGCAGACAAAGTGTTTTTCTATTACGGCAGATAAAATAAAAGGTACTGTTTTTGCATTTTAAATTTGTGTATTTAACCTTCATCCGCTCGCGCATTTTGGAGTTGAAATTTGCCTTTTTGAATATTCTCTCTCATTTCCAGAGCGTCATGGAGAGGTGGGAAGGGCTTGTATTCTCTAATTACTATCTCCTCTACTAGGCCATGTCCGTGTTCTGTTTAAAAAAGCTCCACCAGCCGGCTCAGTACATCCACAAACTACCCTAAGGGCCGGTTTTACAATTGGAGGTTTAGCATCGGCTCAACTAAGCCGATGCTCAGCTGAACCGCACCTATGCAGACCAAATCAAATGACATAAAATCTGTTGAACCAGGTTTAAGCTCGAAAATGACGACGGTTCAGTAAAGCTTCAAGTTGAGCTCGGCTCAAGTACTAAGCGCACATTGTAAAACCCATAATTTGTAAAATTTGAAACTCAAGGCTGGTTCAAAGTTGAGCTGAGCTTAAGCTTCTATTGTAAAATCGGCCCTAAGTGTCTTACTGCGGCCAATTTGCCGCGTACGCGAGCGGATGAAGGTTAAACCTCAAATAAATTATTATATTTGGCAATGTAATTAATTTTCGTAGTTTGAACACAAAATAGCATAATATTGTATATTGAACAATAAGTAACTCTTTGTTGTTCGTAAATCAATATAGTAGATAATATTTTATTCCAATTAAATTGAGTGCTTTAATTTACAAAATCATAGCACTGCTTGTTTCATTTGGGGTATTTTTGTAAGTTTTTTTGTAAGTTCTTTAGATCCACAGATCTTCATGTCCACCACAGGACCGAACTAAAATTGTTATTTAACCCTGTAAGGTGCGCTGTATCCATATGGATACAGTATACAAACATAGGAACGCAATTTATCTGCATGTTAAAGTTTATTGTATCCATATGGATACGGCGTGCCTTACAGGGTTAAATACACGAAAATAATTCATTTCATTTTGTAAACGTAACATATTCCTTAGAATAACAACTCGGCTGAAAAGTTCTTATCGTTTTGAAGAAAAAAACATTTTTTTGGCAAAATGCAATTTAATTATTCAACATAGTTGCCTTCGAGGCTGATACACCGATTATAACGATCTTCCAACTTTTCGATACCATTTTTGTAGTACGATTTGTCTTTAGCCTCAAAATAGGCCTATGTTTCGGCGATTATACTTCTTCATTGGTTCTAAATTTCTTTCCAGCGAGCATTCTCTTGAGGTCTCCAAACAGGAAATAGTCGCTGGGGGCCAAATCTGGAGCAAATCATAAATTCATTAAGTTTGACCATCGTTTTTATCGACTTGTAACACGATGCATTGTCTTGGTGAAATAAAATTTGTTTTTTCTTCAAATGGGGTCGTTTTTTCCCAATTTCATCTTTCAAACGCACCAACAATGCTATATAATAATCGCTGTTGATTGTTTTCCCCTTTTCAAGATAATCGATGAACAATATACCCTGCGCGTATCCCAAAATACAGACGCCATAACCTTGCCAGCCGACTGCTGTGTTTTTCCTCGCTTTGGATTGGGTTCGTCGCGTGCAGTCCACTCAGCTGACTGCCGATTAGACTCTGGAGTGTGGTGATGGAGCCATGTTTCATCCATTGTCACATATCGACGCAAAAATTCGGTTTTATTGCGGTTAAACAGCTCCAAACAGTGCTCCGAATCATCAACACGTTGTTGCTTTTGATTGACATTGAGCTCACGCGGCACCCACTTTGCACAGAGCTTTCGCATGCCCAAATATTTATGCACGATATGTCTAACACCAGTGGCGGTTTTCGAACTGATGAGGCCCCAGGCGCAAATCAATTTTGAGGCCCCCCTCCAAATATAATAAGGCATCTTAGGGTTAGATTAGAATTTTGTTCCGTTATTTTTCCTGTATTTATTACAACAGAATTAATATTTCCATATAATATCAGAATATTTGAACAAAATTAAATTTTTATCAAATAAATCAAAAATTGGAATGAAATCAAAATAACTGCATATCTAATGCATCTTAGGGCTTAGAATTTTTTCGTTATTTTTCCTGTGTTTAATACAACAGAATTAATATTTTTATATAATTTCAAAATTCATGGTACCCGAGACCTAGTAACCATTCTATAATAATAACTTTTCAAGATTAGATCCATCATCATGAAATCTGATCAAATTTTCATCAATGTTATTATTTAACTAGAAATTCCTCATGGACTTTTGAAGGTCACGTTTAAAAAAAATTTTTTTTTAACTAATGAACCTTGAGAATTCTTGTACCAAGAAGTTTCAATTTTCATAATTAACACAACCTGAACATAAGTAATCCTTTAAATATAGCCAAGCAGTTGTTATTTTATATTGGTTAATTCACAATTTCTTTTCCCTCTGTCTGACTCTTTGAGCTTAAAAAGTTTATGACAATATGTAAGAAAGATTCATGTCACTAATTAAAGGTTAAGAGATTATTTTTACGAAGAAATGAAACACAATTTTTTGGTTATTCAAACTCCTTAGTGTTCTGGAGGGTTTCTTTCCGGAAAGGATAATAAACACATTTTGTTTAAAAATTTGTTTTAAGGTATCATCAGGGCCGCCGCTAGGGGTACTTCCGCCCGTGTGCAAAGTTTAATTTGGCCGCCCTTGTAGCCGATTTTTTTCAGTTCTTTAATACAATTTCATAAAAATTCTACTACTTATTATCCCTATTTTTAGGATTTTGGCCGCCTCTAATTTTGGCTGCCCGTGTGTTTTGCACACTGTGAACAATAGGGCGCGGCGCCCCTGGGTATCATTTTATGCTTTTTTCCTTATGGGTTATGGGAAAAATACGGAAACAATAAATAATATTTGTTCAAGTTATTTACAAAAATTTGTATTGCGACATAATTTTTGAGCTGTTATTTTGATCAATAAAATAGATACACAAAGAAAATTCATGTTACGTTCAGATTTTCTGAGAAAAATAATTAAACGTTTCCTAATTTGTTTCATGACTTACTAAAATTTCATTTTAACGCCCTGAAAACCAATCCTTGGGCAATTAGAATTTTTTAATTACTTCTGCTTTACAGTACAATATTAGCATATTAAAAATTTGTAGAATACAAAATAAAATGTTTTTTCTAAAATATGCATTAAAAATCCAAATTAAATTTCATTTATTTATATTTCGGGCAACTTAAAGCTTTAAAAATAATTTTTTTCAAAACTTTGAATTTTCTTTTAAAAATAAAAAAAAAATTAGTTCACTTGCACAATTCCCGAGACAATTATAAAATAATTATTTGCTAATGTGTTTATTTGTTGTATTTACAAGTGCAATATTGGCATATTTACAAAAATCCAATTTAACTTAAATGTAAGGCTAATTGGAGTTTTAAAATTAATTTTTTTAAAACCTTGGATTGTCTTGCATAATAATAAAAAATAATTCATTCATAATAATATACTAATTATGATAAGAAATAAAATTAATCATTTGTTGATTTGTTTGTTAATTTACAAAAATGCACTTTTTATCTCCCAGACAACCTCCCCCCCCCCGCCGGGGCAATTAAAATTGTTTAATTATTTTTGGTGTATTTGCAAGTGCAATATTGGCAATATTTGAACTAAATTAATGTTTTTTAAAATAATTTATAGAAAATCCAAAATTAAATCCAATTTATCTTATATTTAGTGTAATTTAAAGCTTTAAAATTAATTTTTCTCAAGCTTTGGATTATCTTTTTAAGAGTAATAAACTAATATTCACCTATTCACCTCACGTGCAGACTTTTTGAGAAAAATAAATAGCATTTTTTTGATTTGTTTGTTAATTTACTAAATTGCACTTTTTATCCCCCCCCCCCCGGGGCAATTAAAATTGTTTAATTATTTTTGTTGTATTTACAAGTGCAATATTGGCATATTTACAAAAATCCAATATTAAATCCAATTTAACTTAAATGTAAGGCTAATTGTAGCTTTAAAATTAATTTTTCCAAAACCTTGGGTTGTCTTTTGCATAATAATAAAAAAAAATTCATTCATAATAAATATACTACTAATTTTGATATGAAATAAAATTAATCATTTGTTGATTTGTTTGTTAATTTACTAAAATGCACTTTTTATCCCCCAGACAACCCCCCCCCCCGCCGGGGCAATTAAAATTGTTTAATTATTTTTGGTGTATTTGCAAGTGCAATATTGGCAATATTTGAACTAAATTAATGTTTTTTAAAATAATTTATATAAAATCTAAGATTTAATCCAATTTATCTTATATTTAGTGCAATTTAAAGCTTAATTAATTTTTCTCAAGCTTTGGATTATCTTTTCAAGAGTAATAAACTAATATTCACCTCACCTGCAGACTTTTTGAGAAAAATAAATAGCATTTTTGCTGATTTGTTTGTTAATTCACTAAAATGTATTGTTTAACCCCCTGAAACCGACCCCATCGACAATTAAAATTGTTTAATTTTCTGTATTTTTGACTAAAATTATGGTAGTTGGGACAGTAAATTACAAATATAAACATAAAATTTTGTGGATTATTCCAATATTTGGGCGAAATAGGGCGAAAACCGTAAAAATAATATGCGAGCACTATATTTTAAATTTAGATGCTGGATTGGCTTTTGAATAACAATAAAAGAAAATTGTCCTTCACAAACTTCCTGATATAAATAAATAATTATTAGTGCTTTGTATGTTAATTTTCAAAAAAAATTTAGTTTTTTTCCGTGAAAATTTTAAAGTTTTCTTTATTTTTAATGCATTTACATAATATACTGGTTTTAAAAAATTAAGAAAGCTTCAGGATTTTTAAATGTTGCTTTCTGAAAGCAGCTTTCTAAAGCATCCAGGAGTGCGTAGAATTTTATGATAATTTTTGGTGGATCCGTAGGTGCAATATTGGGTGTTGTTGGTAACTTTCGAAGCAAATGGAAAAATAGAAGTAAACTATTTACTATTTCTACTTAGTAAGATTCGTTGAAAAGGATTGAATAAAATAATTGGCAAAGCAAAACTTGACTTTCAAAGTGCGCCTAAAATGAGAACTTTTACTTGCAACGTAAAAATTTATGTTGTAGAGCCCTATGCCACTCACGCATGTGAGTAGGTTGGAATAAATTAGATAAAAATTTTTAAAAATACAAACAACCCAATCAAGTTTTTTGAGATTTATTCAATTTGAAAATATTTATTGCGTACTTTTTGCTCACGATTATAACACAATCTTCTCGTTTGGTTAATTTTAAATTGTAAAGATGTAATTTACCGAGCAGAAGAATTTACATATTTTCTACCAAACGAAACCGAATAGCAAAATGAACATCATAAGGTCAATAATGTAAATATTGACTGGGCTTAAGCAAAATTTGAAAATTTATACGAAGACTTCGCAGTCATCTAATTATTTTGCATATTCACAAATATATGACAGCAACAATATTATGATAATTAATTTCAATCTTAACATATTTGAAACAAGAAAATAGTATGAAAAAAATGCGAAATTACGGATGCGTTTTCAAAAATGGATTTGACATGCAAACAACATCACGTAATCAGAATTAATGTTGATTGATCATTATTTTCTCACTAGGCATCTTGTAAAAAAGGTAATTACATCAACTGATCCTTAACTGCTGTCCTTTCGATCGAGCATTTTAAGATGTAATGATACGGGTTGATAAGACATCAAGATGATCGAAACCTGTTGCAGGCTGTCTGCAGTGCTTTTATTACTCTATAACAGGATATTTATTATAAATATTCATAAAGCATATTATTAGTAATTCAGATTGTAAAACAACAGCTATTTGTATGACTTGACACTTTATAACTTTGAAGGCTCTCTATTAATAAAATTAATAACAATGTGTACGATGGTGGTGCAATTATCAATAAACCAATAATTGAAATATTCGGATACAATCGCAACGCTTAATTTAAGGAGCGCCTCGAGTAATTTAGTAAAAACACCAACTATTTCACTAGAAGATAAGTTATTATTTATTGCCAAATCAAATAAATTATTAAATTATTTTACATGCGATACGTCCGCCTTCAACTAAATCCATTCTTTATCGCAAACGTGATTTTTTACTTACTTTTATTGTTCTCTCACCAAGTAGGGGTTTTAACTTTTAACTTTTAAGATACATGAATTATTTAAAATAAAAATTAATTATCTAACTTATAAAAGGGAAATTATTCAAAAAACATCCTTCACGTCCTGGACACCATAAAAATACCACCAACGTTTTGCTTTTGCACGTATAGGGTGGTCGATTTTATCTATGGTAATTGGTAATGAAATCAAAATTTTTATGACCTCTAAAATTTGTTACAAATCATAATTATTGAAATCTGATTTACACACTTAACCGTAATCCTTTCTAAATGAATTAAACTACAAATAAACATTTGATTCGCCTTGAAGATATTTAAACAACAATTACTCCTTTAATATTCTATTGTGATAATTACGTTTTTGGACCAGCAAATAGCCTACGCTTTATTTATCCATCAAATATACTATTAATTAAGTTACGATACAATGAATTGAACATTTTCTATATAAGAGAGCTCCAAATTTATAACACATGCATATTATGTAAGTTACGTTATTATTAATAAATTAATGATATAAGGAAATAGGAATTAACATTGAAAATATGTAAATTTTGCCTCATGTTTCATTCATTCAGTTTGCAACAAAATTATTCAAATTGAATTGTTTCAGTTTTCGAGAGTACGCAAATATTGTGCAGCAATATTTAAAAATATTCAATAATTTATTCGAAAACTGTACTGTAAGGACTGTGGGAGTTTACTTCCAGCATCGGGAAAGTTATGTGAATTTCCTAAATTTATTTGGATAATATCAAGACACGAAACTTTCCAAATTAGTCCCTTAGTTTTAGCTAACTTTAAGCAACGTAACCCAAAGGATCTTCTAATTTGGGAGGAATTGTGGAAACTGTAGCATTTGCCCACCTTTGGGTTAGGAGAACGAATCGATAGATTAAATAAACTACTTGCAAGTGGAGATTCTCCAATAACGTACAAAGAGACTTTTCGACTAGGATGGTTGATCATCCAGTTATGCAAAGGCAGCTTAAAAGCCCCAAGTCGAAAGATCATTAGCAGCAAATGATGTTCGCCAGGTTCAGGTTTTGGTTCAAATAAGTCCCAGAAAAATTATAAATAGTTCTGCTGTGATCTGTCCACTTTTGTTGCTCAAACCCAAGCTTCCTACTAGAGTTTCTCCAAGAAGACGCAGCCAGCGTTGATAATTCCCACAAATGTTATGATCAGAATGTTTGTTTCCAACATGAGCATACCGGGTGGTGAAAGAAATTAGCAATCGCATTGTTACAGGATGAAAGAAGTTGTAACCAAGGACCAAGTTCTCAGATGTAAGGTTATAAAATTATTCTAAAAATAATTAATTAGTAGGTAGTAGTAATAAAAATTCAATTCATATTTGTAACACGAAAATCCAAAAAAAGTATGGTTGTCTAACAGCTTCCAGCACTAAGGAAACTTCCAATAAATTTGGAAAAAAAAATTAAGTCCTAAAGCTTGCGCTATTAAGTGTTCACTGGATAATTTAGTAATTTTCCGGACTATCATTGTTTATTGATCTCCCGTGGTTTGTGAGATGTAATCGGCGTTAATCGGTTGAACTGACTAGCACCTTTCCCCATGGTGCATATACCTTAGTACCTAAGTTCCAGTTTACGCTAAAAAATATGGCTACTTATTATCCACTTTCAACAATACATACGTATTTGTTTCACGAACTTCCTCAATCATGTCATAAAAAGTTTTACAAAATTTTGATGTGTTTACTTTGCACCTAAAAATTATAGGTTATTATTTTCAACAAATGTCAATAACAACACTTCGGTAATCGAAAAATTATACATAATTTTAAAACACTTATTGATGTTGATTGCTGAATCATAAATTTAATAATTCATGCTTTGGGCTATGTTACGACTACCATCAACAAAAAATATTTAATAACTAAAAATTATTTTAACTCTTTCTCAGCAATGTGGCAAAGTGGAAAACTAATCGATCGAAACAGATAACTGTAGGTTAGAATCCCAATTTTGCCTGATGGTTTTTCGCATATAAAATGCACCATCAGGCAGGAAATAAATTAAAAATGTTTTTATGTTGCAATAAGTTCCCTAATGGGACTAATTTTATCTACGATTAATTGACAAACAAATTTGAAAGACCATATTACCAAAATTAATGCATGTCTCAACAGCAGGTGGGAAGATGTCAATCATTTCTATTCTAAAAGTTTTTTAACTGATGACCCCAGTCAATTTATCATCAAATGAAGATTAAAATACAAACAGTACATTAATTACATTTTTAAAGGAACCATTTAACAATGATTACTTTTCGAAAAATTGAGACAACCTGAGCAGAAAATTAGACTCGAAAATATTGTAAAGGTTTTTTTAAATATTATTGGCGCCACGGCGGAGGTTGTTATTTTCTTATTGCTTAAGACACTAAATAATAATAATATACTAAAAATTGCTTAACGAATTATCTATACGTTTCCGATAATTACTCGACCTTTCAATTTTACTATTATTATGGTTTAAGCATAGAAAGTGTAAACATAAAGGAAAATTGTCTGACTGCAGCCATAATTTAGCTTTTTTATTGTCTAAGAACAACGATAAAATTAATTTCTTGTTGCATTTCTGACCATTAAAATAATTTGATAAAATTATTTTAAACAATAGGAGCGATTTTCAAAGTACCGGATGTTAAAAATTTAGAACTAGTGATGGAAGGTATGTGAAGACTAAGTGTACTATCAACAATTTGCATAGATTAGTAATAATTATGTTGTAGAAGAATACAATCGCCTCGTGCGTAGACATCGCAAGATGAATATTTCAGGTTTACAGGTTACAGGCACTTGCTTTCAAAATTCTTTATGGTCTATCAGTTAAATATGAATTATAGCGACATTAAAGTTGTATTCAAGTGAATATCTTCGTGTATCGGATTTCGATGGTCTTGTCTTTTGTATTTATGATTAGCATCTTCAAAAAAAGTTTACATTAAACCGGTACATTTTTTTAAACGATTGTTTTTTAAATAAAGTCAGTGTCGCCTTTTTACCTTGAAGAACAATAATAAACGAAGGTAAATTTTGAAATATTTTCATTTTACAGTTTGGATTAAGCCATCGCTTCTCCAGAGTTGGTACATACTAAAAGAATTGACCTTTCATTATTCAGTAATGTCTATTTACTAATCTGAAAGCTTTCCAGTTGTTTTGAAATTGAAGTTAATTCGGTTCACCAATTTTAGTTTTTAAGGGTAGATATTCATTTTTATACATTATTCAAACCATTTGAGTAGTTGGGCACTTTATATTTTCTCCTCCTCTTCTTCTTCAGCCTAACCTAGTCCATTCCTGGACCATAGGTCTCTCCAGTACTGGAGATTTTTACATGTTCTAGTAATTATTATATCGTTTGCAAAAAGTGCAGCGAGGAATATCTAATAATAAGTAAAAATCACTTTCAGTTTTATTAAATATAATAATTTGCTAGAAAGCTCCTCCTTTTTATCATTTATGGCGCCCTTTTAATAATTGATTCGTTCATTATTTCAACCCAAAAACCAAGTTTACGAAATAGACGTACCTATCTGATTTGTACCTTCAAATTATTCAAATTAAAATCATGTATGTCAAATTTGTACGATCAATGCTCGCGGTAAGGCTGGAAGCCGAACAACTATGGATTGCGTGTATTACCCAAGCAACAAACCAAATGCCAAACAACCATATCAATGATAATATCTGGGAAAACCATTATATTTCGACAATTTTTATTATTAAGATTTAATTAACAAAGTTTACTGCTTAAAAATTGCTTTACTTTTAATTTCCGAAGACTGGACGTAGAGAAAAGAAGCTCAACAAATGAGACATAAAACGAAACCATTTAATAAAAGCAAGTACTACAGCAAGCCACTACCCAAGACAATATGAGACGTCCGGGTAGTGCTAGCAGTAAAGCCCTAGGTGATTTTTCTTCGAATGACGTCAATAGCTATTTTTGTAATATCGGTACCGATTTTGTTTAGATATTTGCTCTTGTATGATACCTAAAAAGGGAGACTTGTCTGATATTTCAAACTATCGTCCAATATCGATTCTGCCTGGCCTTAATAAGCTATTGGTTCTCTACTTGAAGAAATTTAATGCTTTGAGCGGTCTAGGACATTGGAACGCGGCCGTTTGAACGTAGAAACGCTTGAACACAGAGACATTTGAACGCAGTGACGTTTGAACGCGAGAAATTAGATACAATTGCACCCCCCCCTCTTATTATATTGAAATATAATAATAAATTATTCATTATTAAGACAAATGGACTGGTCCGCAGTCCTGCTTTGCTCTAATTTAGATCAATAAAGACTAGGTTGACTCGGCCATCCAAACATGCAGTTTAACAAGTTTAAAGGGTTTTAATTGATCTAACAGCGAATCCTAGGTGGAAGATTGTTGTCTTGTCAAAACTGACTCTTCCGCGCCTCCGATTCGCGCCGCTCCGCTCCGGACGCTCCAGAGCCTTTTTGACAACACTATACCAATTAAAAATACCCCCTCGGGCCGTCTATTACGTAATTTATAATAATTTCTTGCGTGGTAATTAATGGACAGCCCCTAATTTGGTCATAATGAAGTGCGTCAGTCTTAAGTCGAGGAATGGTGCAATTTCTTGCGTTCAAGCGTCTCTGCGTTCAAACGGCCGTGTTTAACCGGCCGCGTTCGGTTTTAGAGGTGGAAGATCCACTTGCAGTGTGCGATCGGTTCTTTGCTTGATGTCATTCAGGGTTTACTGGAGGATAGTATGTCTATCTATATAAGGTTTTTAATTATTGTGTCAGCCACATCATTTTTTTGGAGAAGTTGCAGTTTTATATAATCTTCTCCTGCAGCCCACAATATTTATCCTATTTGGAGGAGAACTGTGTATTGTAAATACTATCGCCAGTGACTTATCTGGCCTGGAAATATTAGTAGGGAAGCGCGACAGGGTTAGATTTTTGGACCTCTGTTTCTCCTTTTAAGTATTATTGATCTGCAATAAGTGCGGAAAAAGTACTTGCGGATGATGATGATTTGACCAACCGGGGAAGCTGCAAAATGGTTTGCGGCTAATGAACTTATTTTTAACGAAGAGCTCCATCTTAATTTTTTCCAACAATTGCAGTGGTCACGTTAATTGTGTGTGCCATTAGCTGCAAGATGGTTTGCGGTTAATGAACTTATTTTTAACGAAGACCTCCATCTTAATTTTTTCCAACAATTGCAGTGGTCACGTTAATTGTGTGTGCCATTAGCTGCAAGATGGTTTGCGGCTAATGAACTTATTTTTAACAAAGACCTCCATCTTAATTTTTTCCAACAATTGCAGTGGTCACGTTAATTGTGTGTGTCCAAAATTAACAAGAGCGGTATACGCGCTCAAGAAAGTTAAGCAAACCTCTAACAAAGATAATTATCGTATTGCATTCTATGGCATCTGCCATTCTATATTGAGCTATGGACAACAGATTTCTGGAATTCGTGTGCTCGAGGTCAATCAGTGTCAAGAACTTTTTGCTATTGCAAAAATTTTTACTATTGCTGGAGTAGGATCAACAACTAACTGTGTGCCATTTTTGAGGGACTTTGGATTATGTCGCTGTATTCCACGTTAGTGTATCGGAGCTTATCCTGTGCTGGAAGGCAGAGAAATATGTTTCTGCATCGTGCCGATTTGCACTGTTATAAAACTTGCGATAAAAATTCCTGAGTGCATGCAGGAGTCTACCAGGAGGAGGCTCATTGGGTTGAGACTTTATAACTTTTTGGCTGCCCAAAAGAGTGCGTGCGCTACTTTACGTTAAGTTTAAGGAGACTATAAAAAGTATCCCGAAGGATAATTGCTTGTACAGTCTCGAGGAGTTCTTTGGTTTCGAGAACAAGCTCTGTCAAATGTATGATCATTAAGGATCATTTTCTCGAATCGGATACAGATATGAAAAATAATCAAATTACCATGGATTACCATCGATTATTAAATTAAATATTCACGAATCTCCAATTTAATAAAAAGTTAATGATCATTAATTTGTATCGAGTTATTGTTGCTACCAAGAAAAATATTCCATAAAAAATATTTATTCAGAGTCGCAGGACTGCTTTCACAACTTTTTATCCTTCCTAAACTTACTGCTCAATTGATGCAAAAAATTTTATATTGATTTTGATTGGGTTGAATTTTTGAGTTGGCACAAACCTGCAAGGCACTTTTAATAATTCCACACCCTTTTATTATGATCTGTAAATAGGGAAGGACTTTCTCGTTACAATTTAAGGATCTTGAAAACACCACGACAACACTAAAAAATTATTAATGACATGTTGTCGATTCCACGTTAAGTTACAAAAATTTCTCGTAAAAAAACTGTTCGAATTAGATTTTAATCTTATCATACATAAAAAGATAATACCTACACATCTTACATTATTAAGAATTTTTTTTACTTCTATAAATACGTAGGTTTTTTTACTAACAAGCTCAAGAATTGCAATACTTTTTTTTAAAGAAAATTGTTAATCCAACCGGCACAATGAAAATAACACAGGTATTTCATTTTAGATTAAAAGGAAAAATGAGGAATAACATACAGACACATTTCTCGTTGAAGAATTTATTATTTAATATGGTATGGCATTTACATTGGTAAAAGTATTTACTGAAACTTTTCTAGATTTTTCGACTTTTTATTTTTTCAAGTTTCTACGCGCTACATTCACATTGACATTTTAGCAAAATCTTTCCAGGTTCTTAATATAAGCTGATTTTCGTTGCTATGAAAACGTCGGCGGAAATTAATTAACTCACGAGATCATTTTCTATAAAATAAAGCAACAAATATGCTTTACAGTAAATTATGATTGATTAAAAAAGAAAAAAAAATTTTAATGGGTTCATTGAAAATGTTTCTAGCCTTTTTAATATTTCGATCTTTTTGTACTTTCGTATTTTATTCTTTGAAATTTTAATTTCGTTTAAATATTTTTGATCAATTTTCAGGATACGATCCTTAGGCTAACAATTTTTATTTATTTTATGTATAGATATAATTTCTTCTTGTTAGGTTAAGTTTTTTTACCCAAAAAAATCAGGTAAATTAATAAAAGTATGGCATATGTTCGTACTTTTGTGAGTAATTAAAAATAAACTGATAAATTTAAAAAGTATAATGTGCCATAAGTCCAGGAGAGTCAATATACTTGACATAATATATAGCATGGCCTTTGGGCGTGTGGAATGAGAAACATGCATATACACCATACATAATAATGGTGGTGTTACTGTATAACAATACAAGACCGGTCCCAGAGGTTTATAAGCAACTTGAACAATTACAATTTAAATAATATAATAAATTATAATTAGATCCAATAGAATAGTCAACATTAAAAACTGTTAAACGATTTTAATTCAATGGCAAAATAAACCAAAGAGATTTAGGTTGTTCGTTGGAACAGAAGCACGACCTCCTTTGTTGCTATTTAATTACTATTTGCAACAATTGTTATTAATAAAATTCAAAAAATTAACACATTATTAAACCTTTTATTGCTGTAGTTCTCGAAACATTCGAATTCCAGTGACTACCAAATTATTTGTGCTGTGGTTTGATTCCACGTTAAACTGTTAGTCCTTTTATCTACCTAATGGTAGTAGATATTATCTTTAAATACAAAATGTTTTATGATTATGTAAATAAAATGCCTTTTAATCATCGGTAGCCCATTATAAAAATTAATAGTTCGACGAGTGCGTTAAAATAAATTGTATTATAAGCTCACGTCTTCGCGTTGTATTGAATAATTTGAGAATTTCATTAACATATAAATATACGCTGCAATAAAAATTATTACAGGTGTTTCTGATGGAAATTTATTATAAAGAATATTTTATGTTTATTAGTGAGGCATAATTATACATTTTGAAAGTACAGTTAACAACATTAATTTTATTTTGTCTTTATTTAAAACGAATAAATAATCGTTTGTAGGTTTTCTATGTTTCTGTTCTAAAATTTGTATTGTGTTGTTTTTCAAACCATAATTTACGATTGGATGTTCTCCTATGAGATGATTAATGGTTAAGTTAAGAAAATTTTATTTCAAAATTGCATGCTTGTCCAAGCTAATCGGGACATAAGATGTCTTTACTCTCTATGTGATTTTAACATACAACCAAATGGGGGAATCACACGCACGATTATTTGTGATACTTAGTTTTTTAATTTCAATTTTAATTTTTACTACCACGATAAAGTAAGATATGACAGGTTGAAATATCTGCGTGTTAATGTGGCGTTTTGTATCCAAATTTGCAAGCCAGATGAGATTTGAAGATAACCCAACAGAAGGTAATTAAATTTTTATTATTTTACACATTTGATCAGTAATTTAATCATCAGTATAAATTATAATTTAATTTATACAAATATATCGTGGCAAATCAGCAGGGAATAATAAACCAGACATTTAATTCGATATAACATAACTTTTCTTCTATTAGGGTAGAGGTATGTAAGTTGCTAGTGCATGTAAGTTGCTAGGGTCTCTGAATTTTGGCATCTAAGCGGGCCACAAAAAAAAGTTTCGACTGAAATCGTCAACAAAGGAGGTGTGGTCAATTTTAAACTAGTTTTGGTCCGAAAATATCCAATATTACAGTTTTTATTGAAGAAAGTGTGAAAGAGCGTAAATTTAAAAGTGAATAATTAAAATTGTGTTTTTGTTTTGTAATTATAAATTGAACATTTTTATATAAAATTCAAGGTAAATATTTTTACTGTGTTGTATTATCATCAATTTAATTAATTCCAAAAGAATTTCAAAAATATCATGAATTGGCAATTTTTTGTTCGAATTATTGTAAAATAGTTTCAGAATGTAAGTTGCCAGGCTTTAAGACTTGTAAGTTGCTACCCCTTTCTTTTTCGCTTATTTCAACTTGTATGCCATATTTCATGATTTTTTGATGATTAATTGATAATTAATTGTTATTGAGTCAAAACTGAAGTGTTTTTATTGCATTTTACTGATATTTTCGGTGATTTTGTTTACATTTCCGTTCGCTCAAAATATGCTGATATGCGGTTTAGTGTTTACACTTGCCCTAATTGTGATTCCGATAATGATTTCGAATGATTTCATATCATTTTACAAAATTAAATTTGCAAAATAATTAAATTTGCAAGATAATATGGAATCCTGCAAATTAACATGAAAAATCAAATTTTGATTTTTTATGGCAATTTACACTAATTTTTTTATGTTTACGACCACTGAGTGTCAATAAAAACCCATAAATTTTATAAATCAGTTGTTTTTCTTTCCGTTTTTCTACATTTTCAGCAATTTTGCTGGGGGTGGCAACATGCATACCTAAATTTGAAGAGCTCGATTTTAGGTACTTTTCAAAAACTCCTGTAAAATTTTTATTTTTTGAAAATTCAAATAATTTCTACGTCAGGATTGTGCCTTTTGAGTTCCTCTTTCCAACGAATTTTATATATCAAGAATACGTTGATTTTGTGACGAGCTATGAGCAAGAAAGTTAAGGGGTGGCAACATGCAAACCTCTCCCCTACTTATAACATAAATAATCGACATATGGCTGCTTCTTGTAATTGAACTTTTGTATTTTTAGTGCTTTTTTTAATAATGTAATTTGTAAATTAAAGATTACGATACGATTTCAATAAGTCGATAGGCATAAATAAGAAGTTTTATAAGCGAGAAATAAAAAGTTGATGTACAATATCAAGTTGTATCAAGTACAGTGAAGCTGGTAAATATATGACGATAGTAAATGTACATGTAAATTTTATACGAAAATAGCAGCTTTATAAACTTAGCAAATAATATGAATAGTCGTTAAAACTATCTGGCAAATCAAATAACATACATTATAAACCATCATTCAAATTGAATTATGAAGTAGTTTGTAAAAGTTTAGTGCATGTATATCATATGCTTAAGAAACTTTAATATCTTACAGCGGAAAGCAGTTACAAGAACAAATTTATTAAACTATTTAATGACAGCATATTATGAAGATTTAGAAATGCACGAAGGATTTAAATTACAAAATTTCTTTTTCCTTTACATTTTGCAATAAATAACCGACGTTGGATTGTTGGTAATTTCCAGCTAAATAACATTTTTGGAACCATTTCAATGCGTTACAAGACCTAAATATACCCGGTGGAACCGTTTTACAGTAAAATAGGAGCTTATAGCTGCTGACACCAATTTTAGTGATTAAAAAAAAATTAAAGCACAAGTTGCCCAAATTTGAAGCACTTGCCCCGATAGTCCACGAATAGTGCGGCAAACAGACTAACTAGGTGTTTATTCCTCCAGCCACGAGAGCTTGGAGTTTTTTCACGTTGTGACTCTCTCGAGAAAAACATGTTGGGGGCGCCAGCCTTCAAAATAAGACAGGAACAAATCGAACAAAAGAATAATAGATTGGGATTGACAATATTTGATTCCAAAATCAGGTATGGGAAATACACATAAATAACACAGCCAAGTTAAATCCAGAGAGTCAATCTGGAACAATTTAAATTAAAAAAGCGAATAAATTAGTTACGATATTATGTAGGCAACTCATCTAATAATAAGTTTGTGTTTCCAGGAGAATATGCGATAAATTTGGGGATTTAAAAATGCATTAATCAGTCTTGTCCTCCCCATTGATTCCATACTGGAATTGTGACCTGTTACTGTGAATTGTAAATAAATAATAAAATTTATTTATTATTATTTATTTAGAGGCGCTTAAAATAAGGTTTATTGTTAACATAATTAACTGTAACCGCCTCGATTAAGTTTGTAATAAATCCAATATTATAATGTCACTGCTAAATTCGATTTTCCTCTATCTTAGTCCTAACCCCTTCAAATGGTCTCAGATGGTGGTAAACACAGTTACATTTAATCTAATGCTTTACAAATTATCCTAATTGTCAGACAAATTATTTGAGACTAACCTATATATCAATCTATCTAACCATAATATCAATTTTGACAGTAGATCTACTTTTATGGCTTTCGCTATAAAATTATAGATATTTTTTCACTTTTGGAGAGACATAATAATTCGCGGGAGCAAAGTCAGGTGAATAAGGGAGTTGTTCCACCAATTCAAACCCCAAATCACAAAGTTGATGTGTAATTTGTGTGCTTATAAATTGTCTTGCAAAATCAAGTCCAATCTTTTCCAAGTAATCAATGACAATGATACCGCAACTGTCCCAAAACACTGAATCAAGAACTTTTCCAAAAAAATTTTGAACGTGAAATATTTTGGTCTTGAAGACATAGGAGTGGTTCCATTCCATTGACTACTGCTTTGTCTCTTGATCGTAGAAATGCACCCAAGTTTCATCCATAGGGACAAGTCGGTTTAGAAAGTCTGGATCTTCTTTAAATCGGACACAGATTGAGCGCGATGTTTCCACTCGTATTCCCTTCTGATCTGACAAATCGCCATGAACAATGCGATGGACGCATTTGTATGAAATTTTCAAGGTCTCAGCTATACTTTTTAGTCCAATTTGATGGTCGGATAATATCAAGTCATGGACTGCATCGATATCTTCTGAGGTTAACCCTGATGTGGGTCTTTCAAGTCTAACGTCATCTTGAATGGAAAATTTTGCTCGTTTGATGCAAGTATCCTAATTTTTGACCATAGTATATTGTGAAGGGCAGTATCCAATTCACAAGTCAAGAATAGTACTGACCATTTCTTCATCAAGCAGCTCATTTGCGTTTTTTCTTGCTTGGTAATGTTTAAAATTGGTCAAAAACAACTAGTTATAAATACCCCCCTCCTCCTCCTATGTACCTATTGTATAATAAATGTTATCCCATCAAGGAAAATACAGTGTTAAAAAAGGTCTATTCTCTACTATTCTGAATGACCTCATCGATCGACTTTTCTTTAATTGACTATCCATACTGGAAGTTGGATAGCATCTTGACTATTCTGATCTTATTGGTTGCTGTACGGAAACGATCTGTCGTTGTCATGGATACCGTCATGTTCTAAGAATTTTTAGGCATGAAGTTCTTTTTTCGACACATGTCTTCATTTGAAGCGCTTTCTTCTTCTTCTTCTTCATCAGCCTTTTTTCCGCCCACTGCTGGACATAATCCTCTCCATATTATGGAGGATCTGGTCATAACTCACCACGCTGGTCAGACGGGTTGGTGAGTAGTCCGCAGATCGATTTTGGACTATAGTTGTTTTACATCCGTTAGCAGCTTGCTAGCCTAGCATTCAGATGTGCCTGTAGCCCTGTTTTTATGTTAAGGAGCGCTTTCTACTAAATCATTTTCCCTTGTTTGGAAACAAAAAGAAGTCGCATGGGTTAAATCTGGTGAATAAGGTGAATGCAGCAGCAATTCGTAACGTAATATGACAAGTTTTGATGTGGCGATTGCGGACGAGTTTTTTTTTAATCTTTTTCCTTTCTTCCTTTTTCTTTGCTAAGGGGCCGATTTCTCATCAATTCAGCGTCGGTCGAATCGTTACAGTAAATCGGCATAGTACTGCCCCGTGATTGTCCTTTCCTTCTCCAAATAGTCGATAAATGCGTTGCCTTGCGGATCACAAAAAAGCCCCTCTTTTCTCCCCCCTTCTCAAAAAAACAGTTTTCGGCTTCTTTGGAACAAGTTTGCCTGGCGTAGTCTACTGTTTTGACTGTTCTTTAATTTTTTCCATTTCCAGATCCATTTTTTATCAACTGTCACGAAACGCCTCAGAAACTGTTTCAGATTACTCTTAAACGTGTCCAAACAGTGTTCCTGTTTTTTGTTGTGAAGCTGTCGTTTCGCCGATAGCTTCCTCATGTCTCGTTTTTTGTGTAGTAAATTTTGTACTCGTTCTATTGAGATGATGTTTATAATGTCAGTAATCCCTCTGAATTTGTTAAACCAATGTCTATTATCGTAATCGAAGGTGCATGGTTCTCATAGACAGCATGCAAGTTTTTGTTTTCCGCACATGTCTTCCCATCCAAAAATAGAAATCGAATCACTGACAGATATTGCTCCTTCTCCACAATTGCACGCAAACACAAACTTGTTCCTGTCAGCAGCTGTCAAAGCAAAGCTGCTCGATAAATCTGTCAAAGGCATCGTTCGATAGATAACGCTAAACAATAATATACAATTTTTATGACAGAGTCATAAAATATCATCATCAGTCTCTAAACATTGGTAATTCTAATTATGAACCTACCCTTGTAGTTACTTTCAATTTAATTCCCTACTCCTAATTCCTACTGTGAGGCCGAGCAACTATGGCCTGTATTAGCTTATGGTTGAAAACCCTCAAAGCATCATAGGGGGGCTAGATCCTCAAATTTTGGGGTACATTTATCATCTCGCGAGTGGGGTATGCTACTTGCAATTTTAAGGGTGGTTAGAAACCCGAAAGACCTACCAGACCATAGTAGAAAATTTAAAATTTTCCAAAAAGAAAAATAAATGTAAAGAATCATTTTCTTGCTTTTTTTTAAGTTTGATTTGAATTACTTTCTGCCTTTTCTTCCCAAAAACCTCTTTCGTTGTTGAATCGTCAACTTATTTAATGTTTTGATAATTGTTCAATGTATCATCCCAAAGGATACTATTTTTCAATAGAATCACCGCTTTTTTAATTATTGAAAAATAATTAGTCAGGACACGAATAATATTTGTATCGTAAAGTGCGTATGAATAATTTGTTGTGTCTAATTAACACCAAAGTCTTACATATATTTTTTTAAATTAAGTTATGTATTTTTAATTAAATTTTTGAATAAATTACAGGGTACATACTAAAAATAGTAATTAAAGAGAATATAAAAAGTGGGCAGATGACATTTTCGACTTATATGGTTATGTTTAGGCATGAGTCTAGACATTCTTGGAAGGTAATTAATAATTTATCGGTGTTTGGTCTAGAAATTTTTAATTAATTTTACATAATATCGGTAGCTGTTGATCAAATTATGGTCGGACCGTAACACCGAGGAACCGCTTTTGGAACAGCCAAGCGGTCTTTTTTCTTAAATCTTCCACCATGGGCCATTTCATGCTTATCAGATAGTACCTACTCAAAATTCATACCACGATGATATTTTATTATAATTAATTGATTAGCTTTTACTTCATCAATGAAATATTTTCTAACGAGAAGTGTATCGTTAATTTAATTAATGTCGTCCATTGCAATGCGAGCAATGCTGTTTATTTCTTAACACTTACATTTTTTAAATGTTACAAGTGCAAATTATAAGTTGCAACTGAACTTAATTATGAAACAAATTCAAACAAAAGGAGCGTAATGATTAACTCTATTGATCGTTATTTTATTGCACACCGGAAACAAATTCTACAATACCTCCAATACAATAATTAATTTAATTTCTCATTGTTAATTATAATAGAAAAATGCAATATTGCCATAATTGAAATTACCTTTTAATGTACCTTCAAGTAAATAAAAAAAAGTTACAATACCGACACATCAAAGAAATAAACTGATTAAACGATCCAACAAAATTGAAACACCAATTAGATACACAGTAGCTAAAGTTAACATGGCGTACATTTAAGTATTTACTACATAATTACCAGGTACAACTAATTGGTAATTTAGCGTATAATCCAGAGCAGAAGTCCGGTAGTCGAACCCGCCTTATAATAACAAGTTCAGCATGACGATGACGGTACACTGCCCAATTTTAATAATTCGCTGACTTCAACTTTAATTCCTTTACAATGAAAATTCACAAATGCAAGTAATTTTACATAATTGAACCAAACCTGCGTTATTTCATAAAATTATCCCTAATTAATTAGCTTTCCATTACATGCAGACTTAAATTGCCGCTTATTAACGTTCCCTTATAATTTTTAAGTTTTTAAATTGAATTTTTTTTACTAATAGCCGCCAGTGTAGTCTGACAATTCCGCCAAAAATTATAATTCGCAGCGAAACGAAATCAATTTATTTTGAAAAGTCCAAATCGTTATTTTTTGACGAATTGAAAAATTTTCCTTGTTTTAGTTGTTGTGGTGCACGGATTTTGTTACTTCCTTTGCTGAAGATGAAGCTCCAATGATTATACCTTGCAAGTAAGTAAAACTTGTTTTAGTACAAATTAATAATTTACTATGTAGTGATTTATTACTAAATACCTACCGCAGTGGCTTGGATTAAGTTTCCGATTTACGAAGGCGCAGACTTGGTATCAAAATAAAATATCAATTCGAAATATTAAATATTGCTTTTAACCCATACTTCCAGTGGTTTTTGGAAATGTTGCTAAATTTTATTGATATTTGGACAATACTTGCAAATTTAGTAAAGTTTCATTTTCTATCCTTGATGGTCCTTTTACCCTAACGAAGGTTGGTTCAGTCAAACGACAAGAACCAAACGGATTGGGCAATCCACCTTTTTGCCGATCTTCCTATTGGTCTTTTCAGTAGGATAAGAATGAAAGGATTCATTTTCGATAGACCCATATTTCAAAGGTTTCGATTATCTTTTTTCTGGTGTTGTTAGTATCCAAGTTTCAGCAGCTACGTATAGCAACTGGAAAAAGAAGCGAAAAATTCAGACAGAATATTATCAACACAAAAATGTTTTACTGTGCGTCTTCCAAAAATAATAATGGGTATAATATTATGAGGAGCCCCTGCCCCTAATAATGCCCAATTCCAATTTCTAAGAAGTACAAAAAGATGAAACCATCCAATCATTAGAGGTAATTTTACGTTAGATCTAACGTAGGTTCGTGAACTGGGATCCTTTCTTCGACGTTTGAGGTTAATTACGAATCTGCGCCCATGTTCACAGATTCTTTGCCTCATCTTAGTATTCTAAGGGAAGCTTCTCCACATGAAGATCTCGACTGGGAAGTTAAGGAAGGACCTTTGCAACTGGTGGAAGGATGTTGCTGTTATCACCAGCTTGGTTCTGAGTTGTAAGGCCAGAGAGTGACCTTGACATTTTCAGACCTGTGTGATTGCTCTCGGATAAGCTTCCTCTCAAGAAACTTGCAACTTTTTTTCTGGAAGATGATCTCCAATGGTGGTGGCAGCCAAATAAGGCAATTCGATGAAAATTAATTACAGGTAAATCAAAAGTACCATCAGGCCACATTTAAAAATTGAATTTTTTGCTTAAACTGTGTGCCCGAAAAAATTATAATTATATCTTACAATTATCACCTTATTATTCAATTTAACGATATATAAATTATTATTAAATTACACTATAAAAAAGTCCTCTTACATCATTACGTTTCGTTTGTGTAGTAAAAAATTAATTTAATGATTGAACTTCTCTAAATTGAAATATTTAGCTATAGCAGTCATTATGTTGCAACGGTACTTAAAATTAAACATTTAATTTAAAACAGTGGCGTACCATACCGGTCCACCTGGGAAAATGTGGGTACTTTAATGAAATACCCTTTAGCCCTGTATTAGCGTGATGCTATTAATAAAGAGAATCGTTCCAATTTGAAATTTTACTTTTTTGTTATTTATAATATCTGCAATTTCGTTTTTCGTAAGAAAAAAATTAATAATTGTGTAACTTGGTAGGCAAAAATGACAAGAAGAGAGATCTAAGTTGTAACAGAATTTAAGTCATTAAATAATTTTTATAAGTGCGTGATAGCCGCAGAAATTTAAAATCTTATAACGTTGAATATTTTTATTTTTTTTTATAAAAGGTCAAAACTTACATTAGCTGATTTTAATTCCGACGGTACGAAGAAAATAGTGGTTATAGTAATTATAGACCGGACTTTTATGTTGTATCCTCGAGCTAAAGAGCCATCGTCATTTGCAGTACTCGCACATCAAACTTTCATTACTACGTACTGAGGTTGAGAAAAATTTTAGCATCACCGTGTGAGTGATATTGATGAGGTTTATTAATTATGCAATTTTATTTTGAAGTGAATTGGGCGTTTTGATCATTCATTTCTTTAGGGCTTGCCAGTTATGCCTTAATGGAGGTCAAACAGCGTCTAGTTCGACCGTCTGATTTAGCAAATATACGGGCTTGTAGATTTGCAGACATGCCATTTGGGGAGGATGTTTGTTGCACTGCCTCAATACAATAAAGATAATTCGTTGAAGACTTCCCGCGGTTACACCAAGACGTTGGCACCTACAATAATAAGAATTTATTTATTAAATTCTTCTTTATTTTAGTGATATCTTTAATCAACATTCGCCGAAAACAACCCGAAGAAATAGATGCAGATTTTATACATCGTGGACTGTCAGGCATAACTAAGAGTCGCAATAAATAGCATCGCTGCAAGAACATCCGCACGTGGTGGTCAGTGCAGACCGGTGTAACACCTCAAGGAGGCACACTTCGTAACGGACCACGTAGACGTTGGATATTGTCATTTTATTATTTGAGTGGTTTTAATTTACCACCCAATATTTTTACAGTAATAATTAACCTTACACCTACAAAAACAGTTAATCTTCCATATTATTTCCAAGAAGAGTTTCGTCCATACGGTTTTGATTTAATCGGTTTCTTATTTTGCTGGAGAAACGTATGGAATTGACAAGAATCGATACTAATCTACGTTGAAATACACTGACTGCCACTGTATACATTCCCTGATTGGTGTAGAGATCCTTAAGCCTGGTGAGTTGTAAATCAATCATCTCGTAACTGATACTACTTGGAGAAGATATTCCAAGATTTACATAATGGCGAGGTGAAGTAGCTCCTGGACCTGTGTTCTGTCGCCTGGTCAGCTATGTTTCTTTCATTTGCCTATCTGTTGTATTTTAATCTTGGTCACTGAGTGTTTTATTCATTACCGTTTGTGTCTTTGTGCGTGTGCAATCCTGGTGGTGATAGAAGACCAGGTGAAGATTCATCTCTAACTCCTTTCTACTCTTTCATAGCACTTCTGGTCAAGCGTACCCAAGAAACTCAGTAGCGAAAACAAAGTCATAATTCCTTTCACTACATCCAACTCGTCTCCAGCATTGAATCCTTTCTTGTCCGTTTATCTTGACATGAATATGCAATCGAATGTAATTTTTACACAAAATTGGTAAAATTAATGCTACCACCAAGTTACCGCTACTATGCTATACAATTTTGGAAATTCAATCGGAATTTTTACGACTTCAAGCTTCAAGGTACGTTTTTAAATTAAAAATTTGGTGCAATCACATTTCGTCTGCACGCTACCCCCAAGAAATAAATTATTCATTATTAAACATTAATAATCGCCTTTTATTTTTTATTACGATTTGTTTATCAATGTCTTCATAAAACTTTAAAATTAATTTTATAATTGCCGTTCGATAAGGAGATCAATATTTTCAAATAATTTATCTTTGATTAAGACAAGTTTATAATTAAATGCTCGCGTAATTTAATTAAAATTTTTATATCATTTATTGTGATTTACAACTGAAAATGTGAATTAATAAATTGAATTATGAATTTATTCAATAACATTTGAATTGAGTTTTATTTTGAGTTTGTTTAATCGATTTAGTAGATTGCAGCGCTTTTAATTAAGCATTAATTACTACAGTGACAACAATTTTGGATCATAACTTGTTTATTAATTTTCTTAATCTAACCAGAGTTACGATGTTGTTATCCTTTGAAAAGAAATTTAAACCACAACTACTTATTCGTAGTTAGTAACTTGTTCCACTATACCACTCTGCGGGGTAAAATCAAATTTAGAGTACGAATTTATGACGATTTTTGTAACCTGACCGTATATTTTGAAGCCCCTTATACATTTTCGATTTGTGTTCGTGCAGGTGAATGCTCATCTGCCTTTTTTCTCGATGCATCGTTTGCTAAAACTAAAACCGCACGACGATTACCTATACTCCATACTTTATAATTACAATTATATATCAATTTCATCCCAAGTTCTTGATTCTTTATTAATTTTTACACTATCTTGCTGCATTTATTTTAACATTTAACACTTGAGTAAAAAATGAAAATATCATAAATTGCTCTACCATTTTGTGTCTTTACATTTTACATACAAATTACAGCCCTTTACTACCGCTGCTTACCAACTGGCCAGCAAATTGGCCCTGAATTACAAAATAAAAGAAAGCTGTAGGGACTTTAGGGACTGTAATAAATATTTTTTTATTCAGAATCACTTCCTTCGATATCATCAGTGTTACGGTAGTTGGTACAGTGCATGGGAAATCTGGCTGTGGACCTTAGTGTTATAGGTTCGATTCCCAGTTGCTACCAAATCATTTGGAGTTGTTAATTCTATTGTTTTTAAGAACATTTTAAATGTAAGGTTATAATAAAAATTATGATGAGAGAACAAAAATAAATGTAAAGATAAAATTTCGGAGAAAATTGAAAATCATTTTAAATTATAAAAGAAATAGCAAGTGGGCTGTAGTTTGGGAAATTTTTTGAAGAAATTACAGCAGTATAGCCCGCACGCCCGCTATGAAAATTATGGCAACTCCATGTACATATTAAATATGGTCCACCGAGTGATCACTGCTAGTTTTTTCTTTGAAACCTAATTGAATCCTTAATATCGGCTTGTAGGAATCCTAAAAACTAAAGTTCATTTGAAATCAAAAAATTACACAATAGTTTGTGACCTTTCTCTAAAAGCAAAATTCCAAGATCTTAAATCCTTCACTAAATGTTACGTCCATCTCCAACGTCTTTCAGAGAATATTTGAGGTCCGGAGCAACCTATATTTTCAGGTCCCTTCACCCCCCTCCTCTTACAAATTAAACAGTATGGAGAAGAAAATGTATAATAATTGCTTTTCATTTACATAAATTACAGTAGAACCTGTCAAGTTCGACATTTCTCAAAATTTCACTGTGAATGAAGTGGACCGCAGTTCATCTAATCTCAGAGGTGATATGATTTCTTATCACGTTATAATATTACAATAATTAATTGCAGTAAGAAGTATTACATATAATTTGTAGTTAGATAATATAGTGATAAGTTCAAATTTATAACGATCTTCAAGAAAATTTTATAAGAAATAAAACTTACTGCAAATTGTAACGATTTTCAATTTATTATTAATAAATGTTTATTATTTTTTGTAGTATACCGGGTGGCCGGCCGCCGATGTGAACATAGGAAATTAGAAAATTCTGGTTTAAAAGCATAAATTATGTGCGATTTGTCGAGCTCAATAAAAATGAAATAAGAAATATTTTTACCATTCAGATTTTTACAACATATTTCCTGATATTTTGAGAATATACAGAAAAAAATTTGAAAAAAGCTAATGAAAATTAAACAAGCTATAAGCTGGAAAAGTTGGGGGTAAAAAAAATACAGGGTGTGTTGGTTGACACGATTGCAACCCTTCTGGTAATCGGAGACAAGATTTCAAAAAAGATTCTTAATTGGTAAGAACGTCGTTATCGTCCCTACCAAAAAGAAAACGGAAAATTTTTTTTTCGCATAATGGCGGCTGTCTGAAGAAAACAATTCATTTTTTGACTGTTTTTTTCACAATTCTTAATTTTTTAAAATAGTAAACCAAATAATTTTGATGCAAAAGTGGTAGGGACGATAGACAGTTATATAGTGAAGGTTGATACAAAATTTGAAGCAAATCGGTTACAAAGAAATTGAGATATCATGTCAACCAGGTTGAAAAATGTTGTTTTGAGGAAAACACGTTTAAAGTTTTAAGCAAAAGTTTCAACCCGTAAAACAAATAATTTTGATACAAAAGTGGTAAGGGCGATAGACAGTTATATATTGAAGGTTTGTACAAAATTTGAAGTAAATCGGTCAAATGGAACTTGAGATATTATGTCAACCATGTTGAAAAATGTTAAAATGTCATAAAATACATAATTACTACGACCTTCGGTAAGTTACTCACTGCTAGATTCAGTTGCTGCGTCACTAAAATACCTAAAACGTGGTAAACTATTGGAATTTTAAAATTTTCTCTTGAGAATATATTCTTAAAGGTCTAAACTTTAAGAATATGCAAAAAAAACAAAACCTTGATTTTTTTCATTCCAAACCAAAACACGGTCTTAATTCCTGCTTCCCATCATAGCGGATAAGAATGAAAAGGGTACCAATTTAAAGAGATTTCTATTCCGCTTCTAAAAATACCTAACACTTGATATTTTGTTACTGATTTTCAAGCAAAAACAATTGCAATAAAATTCAAACAAACCAATTAAAATTTTTTTAAAGTTTACATTTTATTAGTGAGTTTTTAACAGAAATTAAAAAAGATAATATAAAGTGTTAGGTATCTTTATAAGGGGAATAAGAATCTCTTCAAATTGATACCATTTTCATTCTTATCAGTTTCGATGGGAAGCATGAATTAAAGAAATAGTAGTTTTCACTACAAGGGCGTAAAACGCCATTTTACGTACCCGAGGGGGGGGGGGTTGGTAAGGTGTAGAACTAATGTAGAAGTTCGATTATTCATCAGCCGTTATTCGTTAGTGCCGGTACCAGCTGCTCTTGCACCCCCCTGCAAATTTCAAATATATCGCTCCAAATTTGCAATAAAACAGTCGAAACGTGTTGTAGCCATATAGCAAATGTACATCACATTCTGAAGCGCCCCCTTGGCATAGCAATGCCTGTCCCTGAATTTAAGGTTATGTTTAACAAATCAAACGGTGGCCAACTTATTGGTGAACCTGTGCACTCGGCCTACGGCCTCGTACTGATCTTTTGTAAGTTTAATTCTCCAAATTTCTTGCAATTGAAACAATCTCAATTTTTAGATTTAGATTTATCTCAATTTTTTATGATGGATTAGTCAATCAGAACTTTTTGTTTACTTTTGGTTTTTACTCGTATTAGCACAAAAAATTGTACTGATGATCCAAATGATTTGTTTTAAATTATTTTTGTTTGTTTTAAATCTAAAATTAAATTTTGTAAGAAATATTTATGATTATTTGATTATAATGTATTCCTACCTAGGGGAGAAGTGCGAGGCCGAAGGGCGAGCTATGTTTTGTGATGATGGAGGGCAGCTTCAGCAATGTGCACGTTTACCAAAAGAAAGCTACCCTTTACTTTGTTTTCATTAACATATACCAAAATGGTTAGGTAACGAAAATGGAGATTTGGAGTAGGGGTTGATTTTATAAAAGTGTGATCTCACTTGGTGCAGTCTCGCGTCGCTTTCGATGCAATGCATTTTTTATCTGACAGCAAACAGAACATTAAATTTTTAAACAGAATTTTTATCAAGCAAATGGACAGAAAAACGACCTCGCTTATTATTGCTTAGTTTCCTGAGGGCGCGGCTTTCCCCTTCGCATTACATAGCTCATGTATATTATAATTTTCAATTGGAAATAAACAAGTCTAATTTTCCCAAAACTTTTTATTTAAACGACTATAGTTTCACCCTTGCGGGCATGTTCAAGTTAATGAGAACCCCACAAGGGTGAAACTATAGTCGTTTAAATAAAAAGTTTTGGGAAAATTAGACATGTTTTAATTATTTTATTTCCAATTTAAAATGAATTTTCACCAAGTTTAGACCGAATCCATTAATTAGTTATATCATTTTCCTTTAAAATTTCGAAGATTTAAAAATTTAAGCAGGGTCCGTTGCTACCTGCTTTTGCGTACTCCTTAAAATTTCAAATATTATATTGCCCCAAATCAGAAAGTTGCAATGAAAAAGTTAATTTTATGGTCATCATAACCATAAGTAGATCATATTCTGAAGTGCCCTCTGATATTTTGCGCCCCTATACGTTACTTACCTGGCTGGCATCAATTGGACTTGTCATAAGAGCTAAACCAACTAGAGATAACGACAACATTTACAAAACAGATCCCATTGGAACGAGAACTGTTGGAAGGTCATTATACAACGACAGGCCGTGACCTCTGAAAAGGGAAGATTACTTATACTATTAGGGGGAAAGAAACATGCGAATACATTGGAATATTTGGAGAGGCATTGCATGATTGAATGCACAAGGGCCTTTATATTTTCGCAAATCGATACCCGAACTCCGAACTTGAACCTGAATTCCGAATAAACTGAAAAGTTTGAATAGTATTTCGTAGGTCTCGAAGGGTGCGTTCCACTTAAAGCTCACGACGACCACGATTAATCGTCAGTCCAATCAAATAACCGAGTTCAACCTTTAGTCCAATTAAAGAACCACTGGATCACGCCGCGGTCATCATGGGTTTTAAGCGGAACGCACCCTAAAAATACTGGCAATTGGGGCCGAGGAATGTTTTTTGCACCGACGCCAACTCAGTGATCCAAAAATAAATAACATTCTTCACGTGCAAGAATAGTAAGGAAATTTCGACAGACTTTTGATGTCGTCGCCTTGCTTTAATTTGTATAACATTCTCACTCAAAACGTTGCAAAAACGGCAGATAAATTTTTGAATATGGAATATTCTGTAAATAAAGGTCTGTGACAGTTTATTTTTATCTGCATAGTAGAGTAGGGGTGGAATACGTTGAAATTCGCGAATATTGACTTAAACAACTAAAAGGCCAAAATATGTAATTTTGAATGCAAAATAAACCCATTGTCACTAAAATTTAGTGTTACATCTTCCTAACCTAACTGATTTACAAGCTTAATCAATTCTTCCTCTTTAAGGGTGGCAATCTATCAATATTATATTTTTGTTTAATATTATTCAAGTTTTTAATTTTAATACCTCACGAATTTTCGATACGATAAAATAATTCCCTCAGTTGTGGCATCGTTTGATGTACTACAATTAGTACACAAAATATTAATGTTACTCCAACCCCACTCTTTTAATCAATCCGGAACAAGGCAATATAAAATTTTTTGTAGCGGTTTTTAATTAATTACTCTCTAACCTTAACTAATTCTGATTGCTACTAAACAGTATATAAATAAAATTATGTTCATAATATAATTTAAACAAAATCGAAAACTAAATAATTAAAATAATGTGTAATTAGAACGTTAATCTTATTTTAAAAAGGAATAATTTTGGAACGTAGCAGGAATAAAAATCATTAAAAATGTATATTCACCTGAGGTGGTTAAATGGTGCAAACTGTCTACTCTGATGTCTAAGCCCAATTCTAAAGAGTTTGTTAATAATAAAAATTTTTGCAGTCGTAAAAAAAACTTTTGACAGCTTATCCGTGCCTGTTTTTGGTTTCTAATTACCTTTTGTCTAATAATAAAAAAGAATTCTCAAATCTATTGTAGCAAACTAATATCCTTATTCAAAAATTAGCATTCAACAACCGTTACCTTTTTTGTTTTAAACGCACGCATTTAATTTTTTATGGTAGAAAATTTTAATTAAAATTTAAAGCTGTAATTTAAATTATCGAAATGTTGGAAAACAAACATTTTTAACCCAATTTTTTTTAATTAGTTAATAAATAAAGATCAGCGATAACCCCCTTTGTTTGTTCTAGATGTTGAAAAAGTTTTCGCTAGGTGTGGCTGGCGTCTTTCCTTGAATGACATTTGGAGACTTTAACGTTAGATGAGAACACGAACACCTATTGTGTCATATAAGATATACCCAGCAGGTTGAGTGTTTATCTAAAGAAATATTGCCTTATCATTCCTAAAGGTGTGTCCAAATACAGTATGAATAGCATTATCAAAACAATCGCCTATTTCATTGACTAGTTCGGTTGTCGCGAGACAACCTGTAGGTATAGGTACTCCATAAAATACAAATAACAATCAATCATTGAACCAGGTTTAATTTTGTGTTTGGGAAATAATTATAAATTTAAGGTTGATGTGATAGCGTGACTAAAGAATTATTATATGCATAAAGCATCATCGTAAAATATGGAATGGACGTCGTAACAAGACTTGTATTACATCACATAATTCTTAATGTGTAATTAAGAGCCAAGATACGATGGTCTTTTCAGTTGTATCATACGATTGTTTCAGGAAAAAGCATAGAGCACGTGAGCGGATGTCGAATGGCCTGGAGCTTTTACTGGATTCTTGAGACTCATTCAATATGTAGTCAGATCAGGGGCGTCCGTCACACCTTCACCTTAACTTTTTTCATTATATCTTCCATTATGCACCATCCACCATCGGTACTTACATTTTAAATAAAAAACCAAACAATAAATTAGTTTCACTTGACTTACCTGTGCTTACTATTTACAAAACAATTAGTTGGGTGTAACAAATGAACGAAAGCCTGCCATATGTTTGAAGATCAATTTTAGATAAATCTAAAATCGCAGTTACAACTTTTAAAAATAGCTTAAATAAACATGAAATTTGAATTCATTTGAAGATGATCTATGGTATAATCTTTAAATCTCTTAACGATTTATCTCTGTCAATCACGTAGATTGATTTTTGAAATACCAACAAAGGCAATTAGTAAAGGAGAATAGTTCAGTTTTCCATTTAACGATTAAATGTTTTTTTTTTATAAAATCAAACTTGACCAATATAATATGGAGAAACTGCAATTAAGATATTGTAATTAATTGTTTTTACGAAGAAATTTTTATTTAATCGTCTGTATCTCCATGCTAATCTAAACATTGCAAAATTGAAATATTTTATGTATTTACCTACTCCCAGGAAATTCAATCCAAATCTATTACATAACAAATAATTTTTTTAAACATATTTTTGAACTAATTAATTTTAACTGTAACACTGCATTTAGACGCATAGACAATTTCACACAAAACTTATTATTCAATTGGTGCTTTGATTGGTTTGAATTTATCAAATTGCACCAATTATCTGGGCGTCTAATCTACAATAATTTCAAATGCACATAAGATGTAAATTTAAATCAAATACTACTACATAGAAAAAATTGAAAGGAGGGAATTTAATAAATTAACGTATTTTCGGAAACCAGAGCGCGAGAAACAAATTTTCCGCAGTTGTCTAGAATCCCCTCAACTTCTAGCCACTAATCTGCACGAATTAAAACTTATATTTCAAGATCCTTTGAAAGAGGGCCATTAGTAAACATTGAGGGGGAGTTTTGCATTACGCCACCGGTTCATTGATTTTTGAATTTTAAGGGATGAAACTCCTACCTATCAAAAGCAAACTTGTTTATATGAGGATAAATCTGAAGGACCTTTCAGAGAAATTGCGAACCTCGGTGTAACAATATTTTTGAAGCCGCCTTCCACACTTTTCTCCACTCCACTCTCACAAGAGCAGCCTCTTGTTATATTTATATCAAAAGTTATATATAAAATTGTATATTATAGAATCTTCCCTTTTTAACTTTTCAGATTTAATTCAATTTCTATTTTATTTATTTGTTTGTTTTTAAATTAAGATGCAAAACCACATTAAATGATATTATGTGGTTACCCTTATTCATTATCGACACGTTTTTCTACTAATTCTACTGATTTGAGTTGTGAAAAGGAATAAAAATATTTTTATTACAATTTGTTTTTATCTTAAGCACATCAAAGTTAAGTGTTACGAATAAAATGTTAATACCTACAACCGGTCCGTAATTTCACTTAAAAAAGCAATATCGTAAAGTTAAGTTCGCTTAATGTTGAATTGTACATATACAAAATCCTACACAATGGCAAATATTTAAAGGGGTAGTACCAGATAAATTTCAAAAGACGTGCAGTCTGATACCACCCTACAATTAGTTATCGGAATAGAACTAAAAACAATCAACAGCGGTTCTAAAACAATAGTAGGCGTGCCTAACAATCAATTGTGAATGCGGGCTATTATTATAGATGCGAAGGTATCGAACTTTTTTTATAATGCTAGAATGCATAATTGAAATTTTTGTGTAATAAGATCATGAAATAAAATTAAAATCGTTAATCTTGCGGTGTTTTCACATCTTTTGCCCATAAAAGCAGAATGCTTGGTTGTTTTGAATCAAATTAAACTTTTAAGTAACTAAAATTTTTGTAAGCGTTAATTTGATTGCTTTATTTGGGAATTTCTACATTTTTTGGAGGAAAATATGGAAATTTCAAGGATGACGATCAAAGATTACAGTTTGTGGTTACATTCTTGTTCAAAATTAATGAATCGTTCCTTATCTTGGTTTTGGATCGTAAATTTGTATACCCAAATGGTACATTTAGAAATCTTTTCGTATTAGCTTATATTTTGGTTAAACAGGACACACATAATGTAAGAATTTTTTGATAAGATCGGTACGAATGTTACCTAAAAATATTGTTTTTTTATATTTTACCAGTAATTTGATCGGTTTGTCGTAAAATTGCAATTTATGTGATGACTACCATATTACGCCGTTTTGTGTCTCTTTAAATGTATAAGCAAATATGCGACATGAGATCCGATATCGGGTATATTGATGTCCTCCCTCCGGACGCTTGTAGTAATGCGTTAGCAGCCTTGTCTTACAATCTGCTGCCGAGCAGCGGAGGTCGGACTAGTGTCGTAAATTCAGTCACCTTCTGATCGCATCCTCCACGAATAACGTGACCACCACAATAGTATACAACATCCTTAACACTGATGCAAAAATTGATTTTATGTTGTAACAACTATGCAAAATTAGAAGAGAAACCAGTCAAACGAGCAATGAGTTGTTCATTTTTTTAGACACTTACAGCTCTCTACATCCAAAGATTGCAAAGGTGTTTGACTGATTAAGCCTAACGATTTGGAAATTATTGAAGGTTATTAAGGATATTTACAATATGAAACGCATGTATCGCTGACCGTCGCACTCTGTGGATGATCCTTAATGATTTAGGGTAAATATTCCCACTCGGGAAGACCGAACAACTAGAACTACTTACATAGTTCGCCCAGGATGTGCGACCTGAGGGCCGCACTGGAACTATTTTCAGATTGATTGAACGAACCTAACCAAGCATCACAGTCGTCGACCAACTTTCATGGACAGACCTATCGGGAGGGTAATAGAAGGATGTAGATTTCAAGAAAAATGAAATGTTACGAAATATGACAGGAAGACAATGAAAATACTTGCACGATGATATGAAATGATGAGAGATGTGGGTAAATTTTAAAGGTGAATTAATGGTCCTTAGGACCTGATTCTTTCCTAATTTGTTCAAACTATAGATAACAATGGTGGAGCGAGTTAAATTTCAGCAAATAGAGTAGGTAATTGCTATGAATTTGATCCATGAATTTCATAACATTTTCATAAATATAATAATTAAAGATTCAAAAGTCTAATGAAATTTTTCATTAATGCTTATGGAATGCTATAAATGCAATTGAATGGTTGAAATTCACCAACAGTTTTTGGTTCAGTACCACCAATCTACACCCCAAACTCCAATTTTTTCTCAAAGTGGTTTGGTTTTTACTACTATTATTATCGTAATTTTTATCATCATTTTACATTGTTTTACAGTAGTGGTTCTTAAACTGCTTTGCTCAGGGACCACGCAGAGGAAAATAAGATTACCAGGGACCTGAAAAACAGGAACGATTTTTTTGCTCACTCGTCGCGTAGGTAAAAATATAATATCGTCATTATCAACAATAACGACTACTAATATTGATTTTGGAATTTAATAAAATTAATTATTGTCTTCAATGACTTTGGGAACCACTAGAGCTGTTGTGCTACCCCCCCCCCCGACTATAACGGCCCAAGTAAATTTAAGTGAGGAAGTAAAATTAACTGACCAAGTTAATTTGTATTCGTGCAACTTCGGATTTATATTTAACTTTGACTTAAATAATAGATACTTAAATAAAAATTTAAATAAAAAAAATTACTCTGTCCAAGATTTGAACTCAGGTTGACAAAATGTGAGTCAAACGTTTTTTGTTTGAAAATTCTTTATTAATTAAAATTACAGTAATTCTGCAGGTACAATTGGCGCATAGCTAATAATAATCAAGGGTTTCCGCCGAAGATCTGGAGTCCACCGCGCCGTCCCCCGGAGATTTTATGAAAATTTGGTTCACAATGGTGAATTTTTAGACTTTTCCAGTTACAATTAAATTTGTAAAGTAAATTATTTTTACCAAATTTTGTGTCTTAATTTAAGGTCGCATTTGCGACGGTTCCAATAAAATAATTGAAAAAAAATTTACGGAACAATTTGTACAATGTAATAATTATTAAAATAAACTGTGGCGGGCCAGATACCGGGTATATCTGGCCCGTGGTAGTGGGCCGGATTGATGGTACTCTCGGGCCGTAGTTTGGACACCCATGCTCTAAAGCAGCGGTCGGCAACCGGTGGTCCACGGCGTAATTTTAGTGGTCCGCGAAAAAATTCTGACGTTAATTAAATTTGATGAGCTCATTTAATAAAATTTTTCATTAAAAAATAAATTGTGTTTAAGCTGCCTACAGTGATGGATTTTCAAAGAGGCATCAAACATTGAAAATTAACCAAATATAAAATTACAACTGCTTGGCTGCATTTAAAGGTTTGCTGATGTTCAGGTTGTATTAATTACGAAAATTGAAACTCATTGGTACAAGAATTGTCAAGATTCATTAGGTAAAAGAGTTAAAATCCAAAGTCCACGAGAAATTTCTAGTTAAATAGCAACATTTGGTGAAAATTTAGATTGGGAATTAAAACTAGGTTTTAATGTGCAATATTCCTACATAAAATAGAGAGTATTTTCAAAAAAAAAAAATCACGGGAGAACGGGACCTCTCCTCCCGTGTGCCGGAAGTTGAAAATCATTGCTATAGGGGTAATGAAAATATTTAGAATGGGCCTCAAAAGTTCTAAAGCAACCAGTGGCTAATACGTAAAAATATGTTCCTCGCATGTTGCTCGGAGAAAATGTAAGCGTGGAATTCAATAAGTTTAGTTAATTATGACATCTTCTTCTTCTTCTTCTTCTTCATTAGCGTTTTTATTTACATCCATTTTTGGATATACGCCTCTTCAAGTTCTCTCAATTTAGAACTTGAAGGTTTAGGCCTTACCATTTCACGCTGGCCTAATGCGGGTTGGAATGGATCATAGTCCACAGATATATTTTGGACTTTTTAGATCACAGCACATATCCGACGCAATCAGGATTAGAACCGCGGTTTCCCGCTCTCCAGTTTATCCGTGTTTGATTTACGTCAGACTGCTGGTCTTAATTATGACATAGATTAAACAAAAAGGTTATTCAAAAAAATTTAGCGAACAAAGTGAACAATTAAAAAGTTAGTGGTCCGCGAAATTTAAATTGCCAATTTAGTGGTCCGCAATACCCAAAAGGTTGCCGACAGCTGCTCTAAAGTATGAAGGAACGGACGGGAAACCGGGGGGCCTGGGGGGTATAGAATACCCCCCAGCATAAGGAAGTGAGGAAATTACTTTAAAATTGATTAAGAAGCTAATTTAATTCCTGAGAAAACATCCTTTTTCTTACTTACTGCGGGGGGGGGGGGTACTTTATTCCGGTTTTTCTATTATTTACTTTTAAAAGTACTCTCTAGAGGTCAGGGAAACATTATTTCAGGAACGTAATACTTAATTTTATCTAATTTTTGAAATGCATTTTCTGATTTTTAAAGTAGCTACTTAGTTTGGGCTTGTTACGATGTTACGTATCTAGTTACGGCTTGGGAACCACTACTTCAACTTTTGCGGACCACGGGTTGAGAACCACTGTTCTAAAGGACTAGTCTAAATAGTACGCAGCCAAAAAGAAGTTGAAAACAACTGGGCTAGTACAGTATAGGGTAGTTTTAGTAATAAGAAAGCCCAATAAAGTTGAAATGGTGATATTTCCAAAATTTGGATGAAATAATTTTTGAAAGTTGAAATTTCAAGTAAAAGTAGTAACATTGCGGGAAGAAACTAACAAAAATTGTTGATGAAAAATATACATCAAAATTACCACGAGAACAAGATTGAATTTCTGTTGAAAATAAAGGAAATATAAAGAAAAGTATGAAATTCTTGTATAACATTCATGAAAAAGAACAAGAATCGCAGGACATTGTAATCACTCGATTGTATTCTTCCAGGCCTGTATTCTTCTTCTCTGTATATTGCATAGGATGAGATTTTGTTTCCAAAATAAAGTTTGTTAATGAATTGAACTAAAATTTGCTAGAAACTGGAACAATAAATAGACAATACAGAAGAAGTAGAACAAATGGCGTGATAAACAATTCAAATATGAAGTGGGAAAAAAATAAATAGGAAGAAGAGTCTTATTGGCTAAAAGAACGAAAGAAAGAAACAGAAGTGCGACTGATAAATAAGGAAGAGTAAAAATCGCAAGGAATAGAAACTGAAAAATTGGCAATTCCTTTCAAAAGGTCAAATAGTTTTAATTTTTTGATATGCCATAGAGGTCGGTCCTGTGGTTCAGCTAAAGAAACTTGAAGATAAGAAAGTTATAATCAAGACTCCAAACAAGGACGAGGTTTTGTTAGTGATAAGGAGGGAGACAAAGAAAATATGGGTGGAGTACTTCCAGGAACTGCAAAATGAACCGAAACCGGTTTTTCTGATTTTTTTCGAATATAGATAATTAATTTCAAAACAATAATTGTATATTTACTTTTCGCCCTGCATGTGAAAAAGGTAACTCAAAAAAGAATATAAGATTAGATAAAAAGTGTTAAAAAAAACACTTAAATACAATCTGGAAATCATCATCATCAACCAGCTATAACATCCATAGTCGGATGTAAAGCCTCCACCATATTTTTTTGGGGGGTTGTTAGCCATAACACATCCGACGCAATCAGGATTAGAACCACGGTTTCCCGTTCTCTAGTCTATCCGTGTTTGATTTACGCCAGACTGCTGGTTCTGGAAATAAGAAGTCGAAACATTATTACTATGTAGGTTTGGACAGAAATGAAAGTATAATTTGAAGAAAATTCAAGTACTAATTGGGTGCTAATTATAGTATGAATTATAAAATTGTATTGAGCAGCTCATCAGAAGTGTAGCGTAAAGCATACACCGGGAAGTGGAAAACCGTGGTTCTATCAAACATAATGTATCCCCAAAAAATAAGGGAAAGTGTCCGACTTTAAATTGTTGAATAAACAATAATAAATGTTTTATTTGTTCCATACAAATTTTTGGCATAAATCAAAAAATCAGTGAAAATCTGTTAAAACTTCTAAATTTTCTTCGCTGTGTTCAATGAATGAAAAGCAAATGCTAACTGGAAGAAATAAATATCAACTGGTAATTAGTAAATATGTCAATTATACCATTTGTTAATTACACCGTCATATTTTTAATTTGGTAAGAGAATTTACAGCCACTTTACTGCTTCATACATTTTTAATTCTTTCGTTCTCAGCCATTTATCAAAATTATTTTATAAAATTGACATTATGACTGATTATTATATTGCAAATCATTTTCTACATCGATAGTAAAATAATTAATGAGTACCATTAGGAAAATTTGTTTCACCAATAATTGCAAAATTACTGTCTAATAAATTAATTTTGCCATCGCAGATACCGTCAGAATGTTACAACTCTTCACGATCGAATCGATCTTAACGCAGAAAAGTTTATTGGGTATTAAAGACGGAATTGGTAAAATAATTCCCTTGACTTTCTATTTCTTCTTTTTTACCTATTTGTTCATTAAACTACTTTGTTGATGATGCAGGAAGGTTTTACAAACGCTAATCTTTAGCTATAGCACCATCATCGTGTTGATCTGGTTCGTTCTTGATTACTTGAAGATCATCTGATAGATGGAATTTGGAATTAATTGATAGAGGAAGAAATTGAGATTTCAAATCCGTACTTTTTCGGGGGACCGATAATTGTAATGAGTTTAATTCATTTTTAAAAGATACTTTTTGTCTGATTGTATTCAAACGTTTAATAAATTAACGTAGCAAAGCTCTGGGATTGCTTTAACGATAAATTTGTTAAATTAGCGCTTATTTTAAATTTTGAATCTGCGACAAATGTTTGTTAAAAAAATAACTAATGCGAATTTTATTTAATATTATTCTCGACATCCCGGACATAACCAACTATATACTTATGTGCTGGTAAAATTTAATAGCTCGTCATTATTAACGCGTGCCATCCATTTGTCTAACAAGAACAATTTTTACATTAAACGAACTAGACATTCCGACAATCGTCTTCCATAAAAAAATATCAACATAATATGAATCATTATCATTACACAGCCGAGATCTTATGGGGAATAGAAAGAGTAACAGACATCTATTACGGGACGGTGTTATAAGTTAAGGAACCCTTTACAGTTTCAAGCTTGCAGTTTTTCAACTTCTCTTCTTGATCTATCAGTTAAACAAAAATGATTGCCGAATAAACGCATTTGGGATTTCAAATTTACAACTCAGCCAAAATTTCGTTCTACTGGTCGTAAGAAAACATCAATTACAACAACTGTTAACGCAATTTTGCTTAATTAGTACGCAATAATAATTTAATTAGAAAATTACAGAGTATAAATAAAAAAACTGTAATTATATTTGAAGTGACAGTAAAAAATTGTATCAATTTTATATGACTCTATCCAATTTAACATACCGGCGCCTTGAAATCATCTTTTAGGGTCACTTAATTAAAATTAACTAACAGACAAGCCAGAGTTTAAAAAGGATATTTGACCCCACCATAATTGTTCGAGTGTTGTGGTGATGTTATACCTGAATTATTATTCTCACAGAAAATTGGTTTCCTAAAAATGCAAATTTTGGATTAATTATTTTCTGATTTTTGAATTATTTCATTTCAATAACTATAATTTGTAATTGGAAAATAAAAGCACTGATTAAAACTAAAGCAATTCAAATAATGGAAGATTGATACATCAAAACACGGCAGATGCTGCAAACAAAACTAGACGTGAACTTCTGTTTTAGAAATTTTTCTTGCCCTCAGATTGAAATGCAATTTACTAAAAGGACTGCCTCGATGATCCATGGATGTTTCTGTGGATAGATTAGCTAAGGGTTCTTCCTAACGTTATGATTCCGGTGATTCCCCTAGTCTTCAAAATAAAACAATGAGTGGTAGTCACGAAATACTAAAGCTTAAAATCGGATGGAGCAAGATTTTCTAAATGGACTATATCCAGTTAGGACTAATTGGCTGAAACAACAGCAATAATATTAATAAGGAAGGAGAGGAAAATCCTTCCCGATTCCGTTCAGGGAGGGGTAGTTTTAGTGGGTATAGCCACCCAGTATGATCAAGTGTGATGTTTTACTTAAGATTTTTGAGCGGTGTGTTTGTTGCTACTAACCTAAAAGTATTTCCAGTTCGGCCTTGAGGCCGCACAGCCAGGGTAATCTGGTTAGTAATAAAAGTAAAATTCTAGATTGTTAGATTAATAATGTTCAAATGCTTCTTGATTGAATTTTTTTCCTTTTGCTTCAGAGCTTCTCTGCGTAGTATTTCAGTAACGCCGTGTATAATTAATGAAACCATAAACTAATCAAGTAAATCCACACCTAAACGAATAATGTAATGAGTTTTTAGCATTTAGACTAAGCTTCAAAGTAAATTTCTACACTTCGTTATCATCGTTTTGGAAGTTAATTATATCGAGCGTGCCAAAGTTAGATATTTGCTATGCGAGCCAACTTAAACAAATTAACTACATTTATGTTCGAAAGGTTTCTTCTAATGTGTCAAAATAGATGATAAATGTTGCCCGTTAAAAAAATTTTAATTGGTACCAACTTGAAGTTTAAAAAATTGTCCCGTTTAACGGATTTGGTTTGGTATTATGGTATTCGTATAAGGAAGTTTAAGTAATTTAGCACAACTGCTATAAGTTGATTGTCATTATAACATTATAATAGTCTCATTTCTGTATATAATCGAATTATTTATGATATAAATCAATTTCTACCTTTTAAAAGCAACATGTACAATCTGTCTTGTTATTATGTTGGTACAATTCATGTAACAGCTCGAAACGCTTCAATAGAGACGTTCACCTATAATAGTGTTCTCGTTGTTTTGTATAATAAGGTACAAGTTTATTCTTGGGATAAAAGTATGTTTAGCATTTTCAATTTGAGTATGTCACCATCACGAACGTCGCAGTTACAGGTTGACATTCTGATAAGATAGAAAGCTAAGCTGTGTATCTGGACGGTTTACAAGTGCCCAATATCTCGGGATGTAAATCATCAGGTGCTCCATATAAGGTGCATGTGAGAACATGGCGAGTGTCGAGTGCCCTGCATATCAATAAGACACTCCTATTTTATCTACTCGTGTAATTATTTTTATTTCGATTCATGCAATTTTTCGGCCGACGTCATCGATCGAATCTTCACCAATTAAGCAAGTCGATCCAGTTCACCGCACGCTTGCACCATGCAATTAAGATAAATGTTGCTTCACTGCAGAAGCTAAACTGATTGATTCTTGGGTTCAAAGATCACCATCGTAGTAATTTCATTTACCGGTCTTCTTAAAATCCATGTACCACAAGCACCGACCGCGTGATAGCGTTCAAGTATCGGACGCTTCGGTATTCCATTTCATTTTTTTGAAAACTTCTTGCTCATGAGAGCATTCTATGTGTTGCATTGTTTCCGCCAATAACCTTTACATACGGACCTTGCACCATGGTATTGTTCGGCAGCGAGAAGAATGGGATATAAATTAAAAGAATTGTAATCGTGACTTGTCAACTTGGCCGCTTTCCTCTTTTAATCCAAATGTAATTAAATTTTCAATTAAAGTAATTTAATTAATATAATAATTAAATTATACACTATTAAGTACATGAAATTTTTGATTTTCCCTCTTTAATCAGTAATAATTTATTTCGTTTATATTAAAAACGTTTAAATTCGTTCTTTGTCTGCAATTTCAATTGCCGCCCGCATAATATACATTAACTTGAAATATTTAATTTTTTTACGGTCTACGTTATTAACATTTCTTAATTTCAAAAAAATGCGTTAAAAAATAATAGACCAGGTAGTGCGGTTACACTGCAAAACTTTTTGAGCGTAGATTTGGTTTTGAATCTGTTATGTACTTCTAAAAGATTTAATTTTATAAAAATTTAGGTCTTTTGAAGCCGGAAAATTCGATTAAAATAATACATTTTTTATTTACTTTTAGCAACTGTGACCGCTTTACGCCCTTTTTTCCATAAAAATTCATGGAATGGTTTTCTAGCTATTGTTTCTTTCGGTTTGAAGTTCGCAGGGGAATCATAACCTTTCCAAAATTATTTTAATTCATAAACACCATTTTGATTGAATTTGATTAATCCACTCATGCGCATTTTATTAGAGAATTTATGTAAAGTGTGTAACTAAAACTTGTGGATGGGTAAAAAAAATTTAATTGCTAAAGTTTAAAAACAAATAAAGGAAAAATGGTTTATTTATGTTTAATTATTAATTTCGCTCTCGAATTACAAATACCCTACTAATTTTCACCATTTCTATGAAGAATTGCGAAATAAAACAGATTAAAACTTTATTTTGTTTTACTTTACTTCCACTACTTCTTCTTCCACACGTGCTTCGAAAGGCACGTGAAGCCGGTGGGTTAGTGAATTGCCACCATTAACATAAAAAAAAATCAAGATACAGGCACATCTGAAGGCAAGTCTAGCAAGCTACCTGATGGATGTATGGTCCAAGTTTCTAACACTGCCAAGGAAATGAATCAGATGTTAGGAAAAAATTGCTTCTAGAAAGAAGAAAAAGACTTCCACTTTCACTTGGCCTCTCTGCTTTTCTCCCATTAACTAGCAGGCCCCCTTACTTTACTCCCGCTGACGCCGATATGTTTTAAGATAAAAAGATTATCCCCATTTCTGATCATAATAATGAATAAGTAACTTTGCGCTTCCAATTATTCGAATGCAAAGTGTCACTTTACAGCATTGGTGTGTTCCAAGACAAAACGGCGAAAGTACAGTAAAACGGCTGCCTATTAGTGCGAGCGGAATTTTAGTCTGTTTTATTATGTTAAGAAGGTTTGTTTTTGCATCAGTTTGAGACGATTTGAAAACCTCAGACGTAGTCAAACTGCTACTGAAAAAAATATTAAGCAAAGCTAACATTTCATCAGTCGGAAAAGTGTCACTTTGATACTTTGCAGCATAATCTAATATTTCGCCATTTTTGATACAATAGGTCACTTTTCATCCACTTCTTAGAAAGTAAAGTGCCACTTTTCGGCACAGGCGTGGTCCGAACAACACAGCAAAGTAAGGGGGCCGGCTATGGAAGTTTGAGCAAAGTAAAGACATTAAAATGCTAAAATTTAGTTTTCTTCTCAAAATTTATGATACAAACAGTGGCGTAGCTACCATAGGGCAAAGCGGTGCAGTGCACCGGGGCCCCGGAGGCCAGGGGGCCCCTTGGGGGCCCTCTGAGCTGTGTTTTTTTAAATTTCTAATGCAAACATGTGAAAATAGGGGAAGGGTGGGGCCGATTTTTTTTATGCACCGGGGCCCTTGTCCACCTAGCTACGCCACTGGATACAAATGGCGATAGAAATAGAAACTTATAACGAAGTTTCAATGTTTGCTAAAAATATCAATTCTGGCGTCGATTTTAAGTTTTTTTTTCCTGCTCTGATCTACGTACCAGGGACAAGAGCAAACATATCAAGAAAAAGCAAAGATCTGATGCTATCTTATAATTCTTACGTCAAAATATTAAACTTAAACTACAATAAAAAATATCAATACCTTGCAGTTAACGCAGGTGGATGCGAATGCAGGGTATCGGGTTCAAACCTGGGGAGAGTCAAACTTTCTTATGACCAAGTCTCCGTACATCGGAGGGTACGTTAAGCCCCCTAAGTTGACGAATTGCCACCGTTTACAAAAAAACAGGGCTATAGGCACATCTGAAGGTTAGCCTAGCAAGCTGCTACTGGATGTAAAACAACTATAGTCCAAAAACTCGATATGCGGACTACTCACCAACCCGTCTGGCCAGCGTGGTTAAGTATGGCCAAAACCTCCATTACTGGAGAGGCCTATGGTCCAGGAGTGGACTAGGGTAGGCTGAAGAAGAGACAATAAATATCTTCAAAAAATTCCAAAATGTACGGATTTATTGACGCATATGCCCGAACCAGATTAGGCGATTATCTCCTTCGCCTCCGTTTTCTCGCGACCTTCCACACTTCCAAATTATTTCGTAATAATTAATGCTAATTTTATTAGCTTAACAAGAACTTCCAATTTTGCTCTTGTCAAAATTAAATCTAAAACATCAAGACGTCTCTTGCATTAATTTTATTTTTGTTCCAAAAATAATCAAATTTAACAAAACTTTTCATCATTTTAAAAATTCACAACCTTTCCACTTGGGGATTCGTACGCAAGTCCTCTTATCTCCCTACCCCCGCCCCCCTCACGGCTTCACAGAAACCCAGAGGCGCCGCGCAAATTTCGACTTTACATTTGTAAAGAATTTCAAGAAAACTACCCCAAACAAAATTTTTTCACTCTAAAAGGAATACGACAATATTATAATAATTATTAAATTCCAGAAATGGTTTGAAAATCAATTTTGCCAATTTAATGTTTTTTTTGCATAGACATCGAAAAGAAAGTTACGTAGTCAAGGAAACAACTAAGCGAAGAAAAAAAATATCTGACTTTTTGCACAGCAATTCTAAAATTAAAGATGCGCATGAATAGATATTATCGAGATTTCTGTTGTCTGTTGAAAAAAATTAGTTTTTATTAAGACAAATGTAATTTTGAAATGATGCTGAATGTATCAAAACGAGAAATTTTTTGTTAAATAAAAAGATGTGTAATTAAGGGTCGACCACGCCTGTGGGCGGGGTAATATTTTTTATTATAATTATTTGTAAAATATTTCATTATCGGACGTTCTTAGGGGGGGGGTCTGAATTTTGTATGGTGGCCATTCTGTTGGTGAGAACTGAAAAACGTTGGTCTTCTCTTACCCGAGTAATATAGCTCGGCCTTCGGCCTCGCACTTAAAATTGCAAAATATCTGTGTAGAAAAGTGCGAAGGCCGTAGGCCGAGCTATATTACTCGGGTAAGAGAAGACCAACTCTGACAAAGAAGGAAAAATTCGGAAAAAATTGTGGACTTCTGTTATGATTATCCCTTAAATTCCAGAATTGGTTTGAAAATTAAATTTGCCAATTTAACGCCTTTACTGTTGTTTTTGGGATAGTGTGGTTAATTTTGCATAGTTATCGAAAAGGTAATTTTTCTACACTAATGCAACTAGCAATTAGGATTTCTAATGAATTTCGCGTGCAGGACTAATTGGGGGGGGGGCAATGGCTCTCCCCTGCTCCTACGCGCCTAAATTGATTTTAAAATTTGGAAAGAATTGTTTTTAATGGTGATGAAATTAAAGTGAAAAGTGGCGAACAAACGAAAACGTAATTGAAATTTTGAGAATCTAGGGAAACTGTAAATCTTTGATCACTCGTAAAATGAAAGTTTGCGAATGAAATTTACTCAAATTTACCAATTATTCAAAAGATTCAGTAGAAGAAATTTGTAAAATTTTATGGAAATTTGTGAAAGACATCTCGATAATCAATTGGTCGGGGACCAATTATCATAAAACAAAAACAATTGAAAGTTGAAGGAAGCTTGTAAAAAGTGAAAATTTAACAAATTATTAAGATTTTTATCACATATTGCACAGACGAGTTTGTCGGATCAGGGATAATTGGTGCTAATGATTAATAATTGAAGTGATAAATTAACAATAATAATTAAAGTAGTATATTCTTAAAATAATCCTTCTTGGAATCCTTGTTTAACTTTCTATGATTATTTGAAAGGAAATGATAATATAATTTTTTTTACGCTCTGTAGAAAAGCAATTTAATTAACTATTGTCCCTATATTGTAAAGTGAAATGTCAATTACCATACCAAGCAACACAAGATTTATACTACCACATATAAATTTTAAAATTCTACAACTTTTGTACAACTTTAACGATTGTTTCTAAACTATCAGTTTGTTTTTTCAATAAATAATCAGGTATAGTTGTATTTGTATGAATAATAAATTATGAAAATAAAAAAGTATTGTGTAGTTTTATAATTTATTATGTTACTACTTGTACCATACACGTGTGTTTACAACTTTTCCGTCATCTCAGAAGTTGACAAACCTTAAACACACAATGAATTGTGAAATATTTAACAAATCGATCTTATACTTATTTGAATTCAATTATTATTGATTCTTCAAGTCACAATTTTCTATCCGTAAAGAAACTGAAGAGTAGAGTTAGATTATTGTAATATATGGTACAGTAATTTGGTTCTACTTCTTTACATTTAATCGATTTGGTTCGAAAGAACTTCACACAATCCAGCGCAAAAATTTGATAAAGCTAAGCACCAAGAATCTTTTGCGTTTGCGACTTAATTCTTTCGGCTAGTTTTCACTAGAATTAACAATAAACTCCAGAATTTTTCTCGATATACCCTGAGAGGAATGAATTAGTATTGCTTAGTTTAGACCAGCGCCAGCGGTTCTCAAACAGCGGTTCTCAGCTACTGGTACGTTACGAAAATTTCCTAGGTGTGCCGCAAAAAATGTAAGCATCCGCAACAGGATTCATTAAAAGTAATAAGGTAATATTGATCGCTGAAAAGAAGAATTTGGGCTCTTAAATGTCAAAGTTGAGCGAGCTTGTAAACTTAAGTACCTACTTAAAAAAATTTATATTTTATTGAAACCGGGAAAACATAGCACTCGGACAAACTTCAAGATATTTATTGTCTTGTGTGCTAAGCTTACTTATCTGTCTGATCTTTTCAATAAGTTTATATCTAGAACTTGAGAATGCAGAAAAAAACTTTAATATGAATAACATAAAATTGTGGTACTTTCAGAAAAAATTTCAAATAAGAAAAATATTTCGCGTATTATGATTTCTGTTTATGTATTTTTAAAATGTTTGGGAAACTTTGAGGTATTATTCTACACTCAGACAAGTAAAACAGTTTATGGAAAATCGTGCGTTTTGCAGTTACAGACAATTCTTTTATGTTCAGCATCCCATTAATACTGTGGAGGAGCTAAATCCTGTAACTTCATAAAAATCCGTGACATTCAGAGCGACAATCCTTTATCCCCAGCGTCGAGGACTAGGATTTGTGAATGATTTAATAGTCAACAGTAAAACCTAAAAAAATTAATGGAGGGCGCGCCCAGATGCCTTTTAAGACAAACCGCTTCTGATGGAAAACGTTTATTTATATTTGATAATCATATTGCATTGATTTAGAAGTATGAGATTGTTTGTAGAACATTGACGCAAAATTGCAGCTAAATATATCCAGACAAATATTAGTACACATCCAGGTAATGTGACGTTTATCTCGTAGACGCAATTAAATCGATCAATTGTAATAAAAGTTTTTTTTGAAATCTTTTATGGTTGGAAAGCAGAACGCTCGAGGTGACGTGGTCGTGATTAGATGAGTGAACCCCGTCGGTAACAAACAACCCATGCTCGCTAATGGTAAAGTTGTAGCACCTGGAAAAAATATTAATTGCGGCGGCCGTAACAAGTATGCATTTATAATACATTCTTGATCTCCTCAGCTCGCTATTATATGCATCATATGTCGAGGATTTATTGTGAAGATTTTAATTTATTCTTATGGCTAGAGGGTAAATAGAAAAGCATCTCTTATGGTTGTCCGACACCATATAGTTTATAAAATAAAAACGAATTATAAACATAATTACATTTTGATGGAACGAAACTGACCGAATAAAAGTAACTAATCTGCGATAAAATCAAAATAGTTTATCCGTTGGTGAGGATTATCGACAACATTATTACGTCTCGTTCTGAAAACCGGTGTTGAATGTAGAGCTTTTCACGCCCAAGTGTCACTTTGAAATCACAACGAATGAATTAATTCTGACGATGTGCTATCGTTCTCAATTGAGACAGGCCATTTGTTTAGATGGTTAGCCACTAACAATGAATAGCTGACAGAACAACTTCAATTGGTGGCACATCCACTTTCTTTTCTATAAAGAATTTTCATGGTGGTCAACGAATTCACATTATAAATGCAGCTTTTCTATTATTAACCCATCTATTGTGTTGATTGATTAAAATAACATCAGCAAAGTTCGTTTACGAATTTTCAAAATTGAACAGAATCATGTAGGTGTGATTGCGTTTGGTACTTTGGAGTATAGGGTTTCTAATTTCCCGAACAGGATTAAAAAATGTATCGATTGAACTGCCTACTTACATAAGTAGTTCAATGCACTGGTTGTTTAGAAGTTATGAGAACTTAGTTTTAAAAGTTTTAAAATCGAACGAATCCATCATCACAATCTTTTTGTTGACCTTATAGACTCCAAATGGTCATCGAACGGTTAAGGATGCACTGGTCCTTACAGAAGAATTCTGCAAAAAAACCAACATTGTATAGTTTTCCATTTTAAAAAGTGTAACGACAGATAAAAATTGAAAAGTGGTTTCTTTATTTGAAAAAAGGTCCACTTGTTTCGAAGTAAATCAAATTCTGACTTCTATAAAAAATATTGGTAATGCTTTAAATATTGGAAATCAATTTTGAACCAATATCGGCAATCCTTGATATTGGATATTTGAATATTACAAACAAATATTGCGCCATGCTGCATGGGTAATTAGTTTGGGTTGGAAACTTTACATCGTCAACGGTTTTCGTTACATTTTTTTGAACATGTTACCGATTTTACAGACGTATTAACGTCAAAACTCACCAAATTACATCAATCGTCTTGAAATTTTTGAATTACGAGTACTATAATAGTTATAATTACATTATTACCTGATGCTATAATAAGTTTCCAATATTTAAAATAAATATTGATTTTAGGTTGATAATAAATGAATGAACCAATTTCAGTTGCCGAATAAAAATTATAATAATTTAATGGACCTGCACCGAATAATTCCGCGCCGAAACAAACGGAATTGAATCGACTTGGCACCAAAATTATTGAACTTATTTATTAACCTTCTCAGTTTACAACTAATTAATACTCATTAATAATTTATTATATCGTGTATAGAACTAAAAATTTTAATTTAGAAATGTCTGAAATGGGTTATTAATTAGTAGTTTATAAGATTGTATGGCTATCCAATAAATTAAAAATTGTAATAAATTTGTGCCATCTGAGAGAAAAAAAATTATTATCTTTCAGATCAAGTTTTGCCAACATTTATGTTACAAATAAAAGTTTGTTGCGGTATTATAAACCACAAATTATAATGTAAAATGTATTTGTGGTCTACAATAATTTTTTAATAACACGAGCACGAAAGAAAAAGTATAGAACAATAAATATAAATTATGCATACTCTTGTAAATTACTTAATGTAATTGTTACACATTAAAATAACAACAATATAAAGAATGAGTAACGTTTTTTGCACTTTGCAAATCATGTTTTTGTGAGTCGTATAATTTAATGTTTGTGTATGAATTAGCATAATTCTCCGTACATGGAACGACTCTATTAGATGAGTGTAATACGAAATCATTTTTTCCATTCCATGATGGCCTACTATAGGATGCATTGCCTCGCGCTAACGAACATAGAAATAAAGAAGCATTTCGTGGACAGTCGCAAATAATATTTTTCAAATACTTCGATAGATAAGTCTTATTTAAGACACCGGGCAACGCTAACGAAGTATGCAATTAAAGGAAGACCTGAAAATAAAACCGTTATATGTAGGTAAAACTATCAATTAGTATAAAACCTTTGTTTATTACTATAAAATAAAACTAAATTGTTTGATAATTACAATTTAATGTTTTCCATTTGACAGTTTCAATCTGTAAAATTATTGTTGCGGTGTGTGTGAGCGAAGAACCAATCTATTGCTTTATGAGCGAGAAGTTTTATCCATGCAAATATATATGGCTGAAAAGATTGAGATAAATGAGTTGATTTGCTTAATGGAATGTCGATGACAAACTATAGTTGCTATTTTTCAGTAGGTTGCGTGAAATAGGTAAAAACGATCAATCAATTTATCCTTAGATAAAATACTTCCTGCTGATCTACTAAACATATAAACTGCGGGACACAATTGTGAGAAAACCAGTCCGCTATAGTCTCATTAAAATTTGCAATACTATAAATATATTTACCAGTTTCTGTTGCAAAATACTTTTTGCACTAGCACAATGCCCGTTTAGCGCCGTACATATTTACCTCAACATGAGCAAACACCTATTAAAATGCAATCCACATTCTTATCCTGCATATCCATAAATTAACATCTCAACGTAAAGAAAATTTATGGGACCCCTTTTGTAATTACCAACAAAACTTATTACCAAAATTCGATTTTTAAAAAACCGCTCCGAATACTTCCATTTATTGCTTTCGGTTTTTTAAAATTTGTTTTCTTATAATCTAATTGTAACAAATAAATATTCAATACTAACACTCAACTGAGTTGCCTCTGATCCTAATGTTAAGGGTGACTATATTGTCCTTTATTGCTAATTAAGATCTTGTACATTCTTTGCTGTTGTACTTTATCTGGCAACTAACTCTGCCAAAATTAGAAAGAGTTTTTGTTCAGACTACGATTTAGTCGTAAACTGCAGAAAAAGTCGTAAACTTTATTCATTTTTGGGGCCAAATAGTTTCCAAATTTCATATCTGGGTTCCGTACTTATTCAATTACTAATTACATAATTTTTATTCTTATTTATTTTTCTGGACCAAACTGTAATTTTAACTTATTCCTTGTTTCCACCTTCCATCCTCTAAGCTTCAATCCCCATACATCTGGGGAATCTTACGGCTCTGTGACATAATATGACTAACAAGGGGCGAGCCAACATTGGCATTCACCAATTTGCACCATTTTGCTATGTTATAATTAGTTATACACTAGGTGAAAATTAAAAATCCAATAACTCAACCAATTTGGAGAAAATCGATTTTGAAGAACGAAAATTGCAGGTAATTTTACATTGTCTCCATCACAAATAATTATTTTATAACGTAATTCAGTCTTTAAAATCGATTTTCTCCAAATTGGTTGAGTAATGAGATTTTAAATCTTCACCTGGTGTATAACTAATTATGACTAAAAGGTAAATTAAAAATGGTACAAATTGGTGAATGCCAATATTGGCTCGCCCCTTGCAAGTGTTTTGGTTTAATTTCAACTCTTGATTGGAAGAAGCTTATCAGCACAACAGGTGAACAAGACATCTGTGTTCTTAAGATTTTGGGAGGTTAACCGTCAAATAAAAAGAAAACTTTGTAATTTTGTATTTGTAAAATATTTGTGATGTTTTCTGAAAATTTGAAATATTGTTTCATCAAAGTTAATATTACCAGAAATTTCAAACTTTCGAGTTTTTTATGTTTGCCAGAATGGAACCACAAGTATCAGTTTCTTGCAAGATGGTAGCAGAGCGAATCTAACGCATAATTTAGGGCTCCAAGTAAATTTTAGGCTTTGAGTTCAAAAATTATGCAAATCGGATGCGATTTGATTAAGGAATCATTGCATTAGTGTCTTAGAATGTTAAAAGATGTGGTTTGACTGATGAAGCCTGAAAAACGTTTCTAAATTTCATCCACAAGCAAGGCATCACTTTTGGACAGTTTGATGTTCCAAATAAAGTTGCGATTTTCTGGAAAAATCGAGACCATGTTGCAGTAAATCGATGATTTCATGCCGAATAATCAATTCCCAATACAACAATTTTAAGAAAGCTCATTTTTACCATTTAAATCGCATTTTAATCGCTCCGCTAGTGACAGTATTTGCAACTAAAAGTTTCGCCGGTCCAATTGGCCAATTTTGTAATGTTAATTTTAATAATTCTTTTCATTTAAAAGTTGCATTTATAGAAAGAATTTGAATATTAAATGTTAACATTGTTACTTTTAATAAAGACGATTTGGTTGATCGAAGTTTGTAATTTAAAGACCCCAAAATTATAACCGAGGTGTCAATTTCGTGTAAAAATTGTAAATACTACAGTTTATCCTTTTAAAATTATATTTCAGTTTTCAAATAAGTTATTTTATTCTAAAATCATTTTTCGTGGTAAATTAAAAACCACTGGCGTCAGACAAATAATTAGAAGTAACATTAAACAAAAGTAACAGAAATTTTTTAATTTTATTGTTTTAAGATTTTTTGAACACTTAAAAAAACATAACAAATCAAAAAACAGTCCTTTAATGGACAGTAATTAATTAATTGTGGGTGGTTAACACTCATAAAGTACATTAATGACGTATGTCACGAAGCTGTGCGTTAACCGGTTAAAAAACCTGCTTGTAACTATTTACGTCAAATGCACGTACCGTCAACAGAAAGTGCGCTTTCAAAAACTGAACGGTTCTTACGCAAAAATCAAAACTAGACAATCGATTATTAACTAAAATTATATTTGACGGATCAGGACAGGATCTATTAGATATATCTATCAGATCTTGTCGAATTTGTGTAAATAACTGATGATTTTTCTTTGGTGCCAGGTCATGGTACTCGAACCTAATTTCTTTTTAAATTTTATTTGTTGCCATCGTTCGTTATCAGCCCCTTTCCGTCCACTGCCGGACACCAGCCTCTCCATACCATGGAGGCCTGGTTTGGCCATAACTCACCACGCTGGCCAGACGGGTTGGTGAGTAGTCCGCAGATCGATTTTGGACTATAGTTGTGTTACATCCGGTAGCAGCTTGCTAGGCTAACATTCAGATGTGCCTATAGCCCTGTTTTTTGTTAACGGTGGCAATTTGTCAACTCAGGGGGACCGCCGGCTTAACGTGCCCTCCGAAGCACGGAGACTTGGTCATAAGAAAGTTTGACTCTCCCCGGGTTTGAACTCGGTACCCTGCATTGACATCCAACTGTGTTAGCTGCAAGGCAATGACCGTCTCTTTATTGCCATACAAATGTTAAAAGAATTTTAAATTAATAACTATTGATTTGTGATCTCATAGGGGGGGGGGGCGAATATTGTGACCAACTATGACAATGGGAGGTGATAAGTCAAAAAGTCGAAAGAAACGAGCCCTTATTGCACTTTATATGTTACTGTGCGTGTAAGTGAGTGATATATGCATTCAATATGCGTTTGCCAGGCGAACCCTACCATCTTCCGGAAATTTTTTGGAAAAAATAAATTATGTTAGAAGTAAGAAATCATTTGGTGGCAATTTCATCTTGATAGTCGGTCGTTCGAATTGGGCTTAATTTTGAATGATTTTACGAACGTCTGCTTTCGAGACGCTTCCGTCTTTTGGATTTTTCTTCTTCTTCTTTAGGTGCCTATCCGATTTCGGATGTACGGCGATCCCCCCGACTTAGCCAAGAAGGCTGTACCAGAGAAATGTTAATGGGGTGGTATAGTTTGCCTTCCCCTTAGTCCACAGATCAATTTTGGACTTATTTAGATCATTAACATTTTAAGGATTCTTCTTGGCATATTACTCTCGGTGGTTTGCCATTGCCTTCCGAGGGGAGACGGTCAGAATAAAGTTCTTACTCCACTCGAATTCGAACCGAGTATTTAGCGTTCATAGTCAACTCGCGTGACCGCTAAGCTCCGACCGTCTCGATTTTCTTCAGAAGTTTTATTTCTACTTTCAATATAATGCGATATAATGCTGGTAGTCGTTGGTTTGTGTTAGAGCAGACAAACGGCTTTAATGTAAACTTTTTAAAATCTCTTCATTCGGCTTCTCTGTAGAAGCTATTACGGACAGAGAGCTAGGCAGCATTTTAACGACATTCTTAGGGTTGCATGAGAAAAATTCTTGAAAAAAAGCACCATTAACAGTAAATCCGTGGTGTTTGGTACAAAACTGATAAGTGCAAATATGGAAATTTTCTGATAAGTTCAATTTCGTGGATAATTTGTGCTATATTTTCATTATATTTCATATTGTAGAGATATTTCCTTACGTTCTTTATTTTGCCCAGAACCAGCGACTTAATACACTGTCATTTCTGCCTATAAATTTCTAGACTCCCGCTGGGATCGAACCAGCACCTCCTGATCACAAAGCGGCGACTTACACTATTGCGCTAACTTGTGTCAGTTTATAAATTTCTAGACTCTTGCTGGGATCGAACCAGCACTTCCTGATCACAAAGCGGCGACTTACACTATTGCGCTAACTTGTGTCATTTTTAACAATCTCAGAAACCAGCGACTTAATACACTGTCATTTCTGCCTATAAATTTCTAGACTCCCGCTGGGATCGAAGCAGCACCTCCTGATCACAAAGCAGCGACTTACACTATTGCGCTAACTTGTGTCAGTGGTAACAAAAATCGACCTTTAATTACAAAACCATGCTCGACCATGTTATTTCGGATAAAACATCCCTTAATCTGTGGCAAATTATTAACAAAGCTGGATTTCATTTCGTTTCACGACAATATATTTGCTCGTTTTATGATAACTCTAGCACTACCAGATATGAGCGTAATAATTTGGCAGAACAATGATAAGTCACATTCCTATTATTTTTATTTGATACAAACCTGAAAGAAGAAGTTACTTTTACACTTATCAGTTCTGTACCAAACACCACGGAAATATAACAATGGAAACATGGAAAGTAAAATGAGAAATTGTAATTTATTAATTATTATCAATAATAAGAACTCCATTTCCACTTTAAATTCAGAAAATATCAATTGCATGCAATATTCGGAATAGTCGATATTTCCTGCCCCACCACTGCCGGCATCTATATAATTGTACGAGGTCGAATACCGAGCAGCATTGCAGATCTAGCCAGAAGACTTAAAGTTGAACTTCGAATCGTCTCTCAGGGTTAATCAGATGTGTAGCTGTGAGCCCGTCAGGCTGGAAGTACTAGTTAATGAGATTTACAATTGATATTTTCTGAATTAAAGCTGGAAATGGTGTGGCAAATTTAAAATCGATAGCCGACCTGACTGGAAGATTGTAACATTTTCGGGGCAAGAACCAGCAATGCATTATCGTCCTTTGTTTAAATATCAAATGATACTAATTTCTAAGGACAACTTATTTGAAGCATTTTCCAATGGGGTAAAAACCAATTATTTCTTACGGAAATTATTGACAAAAACAGATGCACAAATTTACATTACTTCTCAAAAGCAATTGAAATTTAACACTTAAAATTATTAGTTTCTACTGTATAGCACCGCTGATAAAATTTCCATACAAAGATTTTATAGGATTCTTCAAAATGGACCTAAAATGAAACCATGTGACATCGGACATCATTGTAAGCTATGGTTGGGAGCTGTTTTGAAAATTGAATTAAAAATCCAACTTGCTCATCTGTACCGGATAATCGAAATTAGATAGTTGAATGTGTAATCTTAACCACGACACAAATCATTTGCAAACGACTGAAAATCTAACCCATGACCAAAGTACCCTAGTCGAACTCCACAAAATCACCTGTAAGTTTTGTGCTTTCTTGGTGATACAAGTAACATAATTAAAAATGTTAACAGCCCTGAGTTGGAGCTTTCTTTTTTCTTGTAGGTTTAACAAGCGTCAAAATAAGCGCTTCCATTGTGTTAATTACTACAACATAAATTCCATTACACAACGACTGCTTTGTAAGTGCCACTGAATTTTGATTGTATCGATGTTCACAGTTGAACTGTCAATTCAGCTATAATTAATCAGTTAAGATGTGTGGTCACTCATAAGCATCGGAATTTAACTATAAAAACAAAACATTTCTAACAAACATAAATTTTTTATTGCTTTTATAATTTAGCCTGTAACCAAATCTTTATCGACTTTTATTATTCGCGTTAAATTATGTTTATAATTTGAGGTAATTTGGATTCTATTTTCTATATTATTTGAGCTAATAAAATAACACAATAAAATAAAATTTGGATTTTTATTGGCTGATTTTAACTACAAAAACGTCAATATCATGTTAATTTAAAAGCTTACGAAAAATGATATAGTAAAAGTCAAAGTTTTATAGGTTTTATACCCTCCTAATAGACATTCAATAACTCAAACGGTCTATCAAATTTTGAATTTTTTTATAAATTGGAAACCACATCTTGTTAGGTTTTATAACGTCATTTCCAATTAGTATTCATTATTTTAAATCCGTAAACCCTTTATGGTTGTTTTTTCGACACCTATCGCGAATTTTTCCCAAGTTCTAGGTTCGATAAATTATTATTATTGCTTTTCTACAAATCGTGTTTGAATTATCAGGGAAAGTTTGATTTATTTGGCGTTTTTAATATAAAGCAACGCATTGAAGCGTAAAGGTCTTCTAATCAGGTCAAACCAGAATTGCTTTTTGGATCTGTGGAATACCAAAATAGTTAGTTTTAATTTGTTTTGATGACTTACTTTTCGTTATAAATATTGCTACGCTTCGTATTTTTTCTAATGATTGTAATAATCCTTATAACTTAATTATAATTCGAAGGAAATAATGATGGTTTTATTTTTGTCAGGGAACACTTACCATAATTATACGATATATAACTGAAGATTAATATTAAATTATATAGCTTGTTTAACAGTTAGTTGATAGCTGTAAGTAGTTTAACTCATTCATAATGATTTTGTTTGAGTTTACAGTGTTTGAAATATACGTTTGAATTTTTCAGTGGGTTAATTAATTGCGGGTTAATAATAACTTTCCTAATATAATTAGCTTAATAGGCTTCACCAAGAGAAAATAAAATTGGAAGTGAAAAATTGGCGCCATAAATCTGATGAACAAAAACAAAGAGAGGCTAATTGGTGCATTTATTTTTAGCTCAATTTTGCAAAACTTCAATTTTTGGTTTTCTTAACACCGTGGGTGGGTGAAATAGGTGGGTGCTAATGGGAAAAATTGTTATTAGGAAACGAGGATATCAATTTTGCAAATTATAACTTAGAAAGGCAGTGTGGAATTGTAAATTTAAACAAGTCGACATGGAACATAACAAGTAAAGACCAATTTTGCATTATTTATGGTTGTGCAAGCACCACATCTTGCTAAACTCGGTAATCTCGATTCTAGCAGATAAATTACTTTAGCAAAATTTATTATTGCATGTCAAACTGAGAATAATAAATTTTGAAAAGTAATTAAAGGCGTAATTAAAAGTCATCCTCGTCGGACGAGGGGGTATATTTTTTCGTGAAAAAGTGGCTTCTTCTTTACATGCACGTCGCTTAACATTTATGGAAGAACCACGCAACGTTTTGTCACGAAATAGATAACCATCATTGCGATACCTTGCACATCAACTTTCCACCTAATTATCAGCAGAGTTGATTTGGCGACATAATTTAGCACAACAACACCTAAGCTGTCTCTTATCCGCATCTTTGATTAAATCTTTTAAAAGGGGTTGTTGTATATGAGACTCTTAATTGCCTTAATTAAATACCAAAAAGTTTAAACGCACACCACGACGATCACTTATCTGTGACATTTATCGTAGATCGAATCTAAAAGTGGACTGGTTTGATGCAATCTTGTGGCTGAGATTCACGACACATCGCTCGCCCTCGATTAATTAATTATTGCCCAATAGTGTGGAACCAGTTTCAGATTATCTATGTCTTATGATATCGTACCTTTTAAGGAATACATTTATTGTGGCCATTTTTCTCGACGACGATCTTTATAACACGATACACAATCCACATTAAAATAATTGTACAGAGTGATGACCCTACAAGCTGCAATACATTTGTAAAGTGGTTTTATCATTAGTCAACTTATACTACGACCATTTTAAAATTTTACTTAATTTGTTTCAGCAATTACACATCAATTTTGTTTGAGTTCGTGCGGAACGGGCAAGAATTCGGATTATATGGATTCGGTTCCATATTGTTTACATATTTTAGTAAATGCTGAATATTCGCATATATTGCAGTGTTTAAAAAAAAACAAAAAGTTGCATGGCCTTCAGATAATATATGCAAAGGTAAGTTCAATAGACTTGACTTTAAAAGAGCGAAATATCTGAATTGCACATATGTTCGTTCGTCTATGGTTCTTTAAGACCATTTAAAATATTTTGGGATATAAATCGTAAACGAAGTTGTTCTTGTCCATAATTAGTACTTCAAGAAGTTGTTCCGTCTGTTATATTTGGAAGTTGTCAGCTTGTTCAATAAATTTGGACACAAAACTACTCGATCTATCACTCGACGATATTCATCCATTACCTTTTTTCTTCCTGAAGTAAAATGGAAAGGATTGGGGATGTCATTCCGCTAATTCTTGCACAATCCGAATAATTGGACTTATCTCCATTAGTAAGCTTTGTGACGTACCTGCCGTATGTTTACAATACACACTGATGCAATACCTTTTTATCTTATTTATGTGACGTTTTTAACAATCCACTTTATTATCGTCGTGTCGTAGGAAAATTCTAATTTTGTTTTTGTTACTAAAATGCAGTTATAAAAACGAACATAAGTGAGTTATGTCATAGAATTCTTTGTTGGCACGCGAACATTTATCTGGACAGGTAACGAACATGACAAGCCTGTCCAACTAACCGATCGATGATGTCTATTGTAGTCAATAAATTAAACACTCGAGCTTTTGCTTCTTTAACTACAAATCACGCAATCACTTATACATCGTTTGTTTATTTATTCATTAAAAAAATATATAAAGAACTATTTTGAATGACTCGTATTGTATTCATTTATATTTTGATAGATTATTTAATGTAAATTATGATAAAGTTGTTTGTAAATGGAGGTACATTGATTGTTACGTAATAATAGGTAGTTTTCAGTTGTTATTAACATATTTTTGCAATAACGTTTTCAATTAACTACAAGAAGTTATTGCAATGATTAAATCAAATTTTAACACAAATGAGACTTAAACTTTAAATTTTATATTCGATTTGTACCTTTATTCAATTATCCCTTTTTTTAAAATTTCGACAGGAAATCGACCGATTACGAAGAGAAAATCTAAAATTTAAACTGAAGCCTTTTGGTTATGCAAGCCTAACGTGATTTTAATAAGATCGAAACATGTGCTAATTTACTTAATTTAATTTTCGGAAAAAAAATTATTATTATAATATGAGATAACAATTTTATTTTCGTAACACTTCCTGATGTAACTTTACCGATATTTTAGTTCGTGTTACATCATTAATATTTTGGTATAAATAATTAATGGTGTAAGTAATTGATAATAATAAGCTTCTAAAACATCAATTAATAATTTTATATATGGTTGTTCATCATTCCTAATTATATTTTGATAACTTACAAAAAGAATCTGTAAATGAATTTTCCAACAAAATAACTTGAATTGCTTTTTGTTTCGTTTAACTAATATAAAAATTCTTGTAATTACAAAGCGTCCACTTAGAGCTGAGCTTTCTTTATTTTCTTACATTTTTTTACCTCCTATGTCAATTTAACATATTTTCCTGTAATCTAATTCTAATTTATTCTATTTAATATTTCTTCTTGAATCATGGATTGCATCTCCAGTCTATTATTTCTTCATTCTTTTATCATCTTGGAAGGATTAATCTACACTTATCAATTTTAAAACTCATTCATCCTATTGTTTTCCATTTCGTGCCAGGTCATCATTCAATTTTCAATAAACCCCTCGAATTTATCAATCGCTATAGTATGAGGATGTTCATGGACCAAACCATATTTTTCACAAGTAGACCTTCCTCTTCTCAAAATTATTCCAAAGTCCTCCTTCCGTTGGGATTCCTCGATGTAATATTCATGAATTCATCCGTTTTGATTGCTAATACCATTAATCAATTTGATCATAATTTGGACTCTTTTAAATGTTAGCCCACCCCTTTCGATCCTCGAACTAAAAATTTAATTTTAAGTTTTATTTATTTTTTGCACCTCCTGGCGCACAGCTTTTTCAGAATACAAATTAAAGCAGTGACCCTCAAACTGTCACAGTAATTAGAATATTAAAAGATAATTTTGATTTATTTTATCCATCAGCAAACTAAATTGATCAGTTTATTTCCAATTTAACTCGATTACCTTATAATTTATTTTATATGGTATGCGTAAAGATAAATTATCATGAGGTGGTTTTAGTGCTGAGGTTATTGGACTCGAAGTTTTATTTGTTTACTCAAAAGACAATTAAAAATATTTGAATTAAGCAAAAACGCCATCACGAACGTTAAAAATATTTTAAAAATTTTTATGATTGTCAAACTATGGTCATGCACTACCCGTATGGTCACATCGAGCATTCCAAATTTTAAATTTATGTATACGTTAAAGTGGGCGTCGGACGATAAATTACGGAAAAAATATTGTATTGTTTTTCCCAACGGAGTAAATCAAAATTTGATCATAACTTCATAACGTGTATTTTAGCTACCTGCTATTTGTATCGATTGTATTTATTAATGTTAATTATAAATTATTTAGCAACTGATACATCTATAAAACCTTAAAGCTCCAGATTAATTTAGAAAAAATGACCGGCTGAGTAGCTCATATCGTTTTCCCTAAGGTAGTTTGACCAAACAAACGAGGTGGAACACATTAAACCCACGCTAAGTTCTTTGCATAGCTACCGCAATGTTTAACTATCATCGTACATCATAATTCCAACTGAGAATCTTATTGGAAGCACTTCAATATGCCCACTAGTATTATCTTCAAACGATTTGGTTTTTCGTACTTCAATTGCTTCCTTTATGAACCGTGATTTACTGGAATCTTGTATTTGTACCCGTAAAGCCAATAAAGCTTTCTTTTTGTCTCATCAGAAAATGTATTTTTCCAATTGGTCGCGTCGTTGGAAGGGGTAATCCGACGCTGTGAAAGGCAACTGACCCTTTCGATTATTTAAGTATGAAGTTTAAAAAATCGTTTATATTGGATTGCAGAATTATTGCGAGAGTGTTGTGTAAATAATGATTGGTTTTACCATAAAAGACTCGACTAGTATGACAGCTTTTTTAGGCGCCAGAATCATCTTCATCGTACAATAAAACCACATTAACATTGTCATGTGAATTATTATTTACGTGCATATGAATTTTACAATGGTCAATATCATTAAGTGGTTTAGAAGTCAACTTATTTTACAACGCTTATCTATAATTTTAATTTTTGTAATGTAAATTTATATTTTATTTTAATTAACTATTGTCAGCAAAAGACCTGCTCATTGTTTTCGGATAATTGAGTTTCGGATTAATTAAGACATATCTTTTATTTAATTTTATATTGTCTTGCAGATATTCTTAAAATATGGCTTCATTGTTTTTGATTCAAACCAATTGGTCACAAGTCAAACAATACTTTACCCTAAGATCAATGTAGGTGGTCTACAATTAAATATTATATCAGATTTATATTTAAAAATCTTTCAGTTCTATAATAACGTATAATCATATTTTCTCATGCATATTATTTAACAATAAAGCCAAAACGTTTTATTAATTCTTTTTTATGGGTTTTCCACGTTATTATTTTTACTAGAAAAATAAATCATAAATTGAAGAAAGCAAATTTAATTATTTTTTTATATATTTTAATTGTTTAGCAAATGAAAAGAACATTCTTTTTTTGGAAAATTCTTAACCATTTTGAAATTCCCCCCTTGATTTGCTAACCACGCAACAGAAAATCCTATATTTTGTGATGATGAGTGTTGTATTTGAAACCATATCTTCTTTTTTTTTTATTGTCTCCACAAATACATTACAATCTGTCCGATGGACAATAAGTAACATTAATTGACATTATAAAAGAATCAAAAGTGACAATTTTAAAAGTGACACAGTGGAGAGCTAACCCATTGGTTAGCCTCCTTTTAGGTTATTTACTACAGTTTTTACCAATTATTTCAAACATACATACAAATATTCAAAATATTCATAACTCAATCACAAATTTAGTTCAACACTCAAACACGATGGGGCAAGTCCATGGGATCATACCTCTTTAGTCTCCTTACCACAGGCTCCACTAGCAGATCACACACTAATGGGTTGGGATGGTCTGCGAGTCTCAACTGATATTTTTTGCTCATGGAAGAAATCACTTTTTTCACACTTTCAACCCGTAGGTTAGCACTAATAACATCATTTGGGACATACCAGGGTGCGCCACAAGCACCACGTTGAAACCATATCTATTTTTTTTAGAATTTTAAAATGGAACTAAATTAGGAGTCGATGGATAAACAAAAATCACATGAAATTCGAAACCCTAGAAAGTTATTCCGCGACTTTGCATTCACAATTCTGCCAGAACGGCAAGAAATATCAACAATTTGTATTTTACAATTTTATTGCTAAAATAATGGTTCAGACGTAATACAAGAAACAATCCTCGGACTCGACGTGCGTAAAGTTAGCCCCCCTTTTTGGAAATTGTAATTTGTTTTTGTTGTTCTGGATTGCTCTCAATTTGTTCTTAATGTTCTTAAAAAAAATTTTGATTTTGCAAAAAAATTAACCGCGAAAAAAGCGAAACAAGATTTCGCGCTGGCCCCCCTTTTTTTGAAATTGCAACTTTTTTTAATTGTTCTCGATTGTTCTCAATTTGTTCTTAATGTTCTTGAAACAATTTTTTCTTCTTCTTCTTAGTTTAAGCCTTAAGGCTTGTTATTACCAACATCTGCGTCGTTTCCTTGGCAGTTTTGGTTCTGTGAGCATATAAATATTTTACATCCATCAGGTAGCTTGCTAGACTTGCCGTCAGATGTGCCATGTATCCTGGTTTTTATGTTAATGGTGGCAATTCACTAACCCAGGGGACCACCGGCTTTCGAAGCACGGAGACTAGTCATAAGAAAGTTTGACTCTCCCCAGGTTTGAACCCGGTGCCCCGCATTTGCATCCAACTGCGTTAGCTGCAAGGCAATGACCGTCTCAACAATTTTTTAATTTTGCAAAAAAATAACCGCGGAAAGCGTGAAATAAGATTTTGCACTAGCTTTGCATGTTATATTTCCACTTATACAATATGAAATAGCCCATTCATAGGGAGAAAAAATGGCCCCACCTTGCAAAAGGAATAGGCAAATACTTTACTTTACAATACGGGAAACTCTTGCAAATTCTATTGTTATTTTCGGCGACATTTTTAAGGGTGCCACCTATTGGCTTAAGACGTATACTAACGAAACTGTCGAGATTTGGTGGGTGATAACTGATAATAATTAGTAATTTACTATAATTTACAGTACGATTTTAACCGTATTGGTTATAATTAGAGTTTTTATTTAAATTATTATTTAAACAAATCCCTATACCCTTAATAAAACAACATAACCTTCGTCAAGTAGCGTTAATTCACGTTTCCAGCCGATAGTGGCGCTGCGATTATGTGTTGCCGAAAATTTGCATGAGTTTCCCGTATTGTAAAGTAAAGTATTTGGTATAGGAAAGTTTATAATTGGCATGATTGTTCAGTTAGGTAAGTTATATAAATAGGCCAGTCATTGTAGCAAAAAAGGTATGAAAAATTGCAAAAGTTTTCAAATTTTGAGACAACATTGAAGGAGGTAAAAAAATAATAAATCCGAATTTGCACCCTTTTCTGCCCCCCGGAACATTGTTAAATTAAATAAACTGAAATACCGAAATTTATGCAAACCTTGGAGAATATTTTAATAATTTAAACACATCTTCAATAAAGTTTTCACCCTGCTACAATGACCGAAACATTGCAAACAGTAGCTTATTAATATTTTTGGGTGTATCCTGTCGAAAAAATTGCAAAAGTCATGCAAATAATTCCTTAATACAACCCTGTATGCAAATTAATAATTACAACTATTTGCAATGTTCCGGTCATCGTAGCAGGGTGCAAACTTTATAGAAGATGTCTAATAATAATTATTAAACTGTTCTCCAAGATTTGCATACATTTTGGAATTTTTTTCATCGAGTTATTGCAAATTTACACTCTTCTTTTAACAATTTCACAATGTTCCGGGGAACAAAAAAGGGTGCAAAAATTGGATTAATAATTTTTTGACCTGTCACAATGTTGTCCCAAAATATAAAAACTTTTGCAATTTTTGTCTAACTTTTCACTTTTTAAGTCCCCAATGACTGGCCTAAAAGTTCCTTGATTCGACTTTCAGGGTGTACCGCACGTGCCGCCATCTTGGTTTGAAGGGGTGGAAAATCGCTTTTTCGCTATTATCGCGTTATCGGTGCGAAATACGTCAGCTATAATGATTATAAAAATTGTAGAGCGTACGATTCTGCATATTTTTTGTCTTATGCATATTTTTCTAAGATTAATAGTTCCCCCCGCCCCCACTAAACTGAAATATCGCATGTAACAAAAATAATTTTTGCAAATTGCAAATATACCATATTCGGTAATTAAAATTTGTTAATGTTTATTTATTTTGAAAATTACCATACAATTAATTAAAAAATCAGTTCAAATTACAGAACTGATTAGTTAATCAATATCGCATATCGCCATTAAAAACTAATAATTTTTGGGATTTGGGGGGGGGACTAATTTGAATTTTGGGGAGACATGGTCCCCCCCAGCCCCCCGCTAGTTGCGCCTATGAGCTATTTCATATTGTATACGTGGAAATATAACAAAAATCTTATTTCACGCTTTCTACGGTTATTTTTTTGCAAAATTAAAAACTTGTTTCAAGAACATTAAGAACAAATTGAGAACAATCGAGAACAATTAAAAAAAATTGCAATTTCAAAAAAAGGGGGGCTGGCGTCAAAAAGTGTTTTTCTCGATTTTTTTGGTTATTTTTTTGCAATGTCCTATTTACTGTACAGATAAATTTGGGAGCGATCGGGATTCGAACCTATGACCTTTAGATCTATAGCTGCAATCCCTAACCACCACCCCAAACTATCTGTATATAGGTAGTTTGATGAAGTCATTACTACAAATGACGGTAAAAAATTAAATTTGAATTAAACAAAATTGAAGTGTCCCAGGATATTTTCTAAAACTTCATCACTTTTAACCTTTTTAATACAGAAAACAAATTTAATCATGAAGTTATTTTATAATAATCAAAACAAGAAAATGAGGAATGTAAACAATTTTCAGCAAACTGAATCATTATTATTTAATATATTGGTAGATATTTATTTCAAAATTTTGAGTATAATCTTCATCCTCAGTTTTATCCATATAACCCAAAAAGTCCTTTGCAACAGCGCAGTGCAATTTTGTACACTATTGTACACTAATTTTGAAGTAAATACCTCAGATTATACAAATAAAATTTATAAGTTGTTTCTCAGCGCAAGTAGGCATTCTTATTATAGGAGAATCTATTTTCCAAAATTATTTCCCTGAGTTCCCTTCCACCCTTAGGCTTCCCCCCAAATTTAAAAACCATAATTAACGGATTACATTCCTTATGAAATTTTTAGGATAATAATGAAACTGCTCTCTTTACATTAAGTATGCAGACAATATCGGTTACGATATTTTATGGTATTACGTGACATCATATTAATATACTAAATTACCCTGGCTGTGCGGCCTGAAGGCCGCACTAATAATATTTTTAATTTTGTAATAAATGAACGACCAATCAGAGATGCAAGAAAGCGCAGAATATTTGTGCATACCCCGGTAACCGAGTTCACAAAATTACGACTAGGGGCCGTCCATTAATTACGTAAGGGTTTAGGGGAGGGGGGAGGTAAAAGGTAAAGGTAAGGGGGTGTACAAAATTAATTTTGTTTAAATAATCCTTACGTAAGATGGGGGGAGGTGGTTACCACAATCTTACGTGTACCCCTACGTGGGGGAGGGGGTCAAAAATTACAAAAATCGTCCTTGCGTAATTAATAGACACTCCCCTATGGTTTATAGTCTTAAATTTCGGTCCCATGTTTTACAAATTTCGAAATGAGGCGTGTCAACGTTTTGGAATTTCACGTTTTACATTTTCAGTACCGAAAATCCATTTCTGGTTCACGGTTGGTATCCTTTCAAAAGCCAAACTTCCTCTTCGTTATCACGCTTTTGTTTATTTGTACAACCTGATCTGGACCTCCAATTGGAAGGGGGGAAGCTTCCAGGCGCAAATATCCCAAAATGACAAGTAGGCAACTCCAATAAATTTACCAGCTACATCTGAACGTGTTTCACTAGTCCACATCCACAAAACTGGAAGTATTGTCAGTCAGGTGATAGCGTTTCTCCCAGCACTAAAACATGTAAAACTAACCCAAGGAATCATGGCAGAGCGGAGCCAAAATCTTGCGCAGTAGATAACACTTTACAATATACACGATAAAGTCGGACTAATTTTCGTTTCTGCACATTAGCTCCGCCCGGCCATGATTCCTTGGGTTAGCTTTAACAGTGTTTTAATTGAATCGTTTATTTGCAAAACGACACATATCCAACGCAAATCGTATGGAGATGTGTTATTTTGCAAATAAACGATTCAATTGGAAGTTGTCATATTTTACAACGGTACAAAAGCAAAGAAACAAGCCTTAATTTTCTATTTTGACTTTTTATCCCCAATTTTCACTTTCTTTTACACGTGCTAATTTATTGCACCCTAAACTTCCATAATATTATTAGGACATTTTTAAATTCCCCCCCCCCCCCGAAAATAGTCATGGTGCCGATGTGAGATCCTATGGTGTACCTTACAAGTCAATTATATAAAAAATTTGGTGCCACAATGACAAGAAAACGACATTTATGTTTGGTTTCAAGGCAACTTTTAAGGAAACATTTTTCCTATTAAATTATTTCTAAAAAAAACATGAACAGTGAAATTACATGGAATTTGAACCACGGTACAAATAATCCCGGAGTGACTGAGGCTCGAACTCGAGACCTTCAGGTCCATTGTTCAACACTTTTGGTGCTACACCGAACTACTTGTACAATTTATAGAATAGAGATTGCAGGGTTCATCTGAGAGAGAATACAATCGCGTTACGTTTAATTCTATCCTTAACTCAGAATTCGTTCATTTATTATTATTATTATCAATGTAATAATGGTTTCAGTGCGGCCTTTAGGCCGCACAAGCTGCGTAATCTAGTTCTATCAATTATTGGTGTAGTTGTTCAGCCTCATTGTAACCATAGATACATACATTTTTCAATTGATAGTGCCTTGCTTGTATCTTAAGCAATTAAAGCTTGTTGATTGATCCAGGACCATTAACCTGCTAAAACCAATCCCGATTTCTTAATGAGTCAGACACTCAATCAGTCGGTGAGGTCTTTTTGCTTTATATCCATAGATAACGAACAAAATTAAAACTTTTACTTTAAAAAAATTTCAATAATTACTACAGCGACCTGGCCCAAAAATTCTAGTTAGGCCACTGGAACTGGAAAGCTTTTTCAAAAGGTTTGTTTTAATGCAATGTCCTGATGAACGAGAATGAAAAATACTGAGAAAGCATTGGGTTAGCAGTATCTAGAAAAAATGTAGTGTGCCGTCGGAAAAAATAAGTTAATCTGCTGGTAAAGGAAAAACCTATTTCGAAAAATCTTCAATTTTATAAATTCGAGCAGTTTCATATAAATTGAATTTATGAATATCATAGCACGCGTATACGAAGCAGAAAGGCCAAATTTCGATAAAAACTTTTACTTTTACTTTGAAAAGAAAAAATTTCTTGGGTTATAGAAATAAGGAAGAAAAAAAAATTAATTATCTAGGCATCCGAAAATGTTGGAAAATGCATATTTTTGAATAGATTTTTCTGTTAGGATCAACGACGAAAATTAAAAATAAATAAGGGAAGTTTAAAGTTTGTAAATTATCTTGGCAGCATAGACCGAAAGAGAAAATCCATCATAGCTAAATTATCAGTTGAAAAATTGGTTGAGGAATTAATTGGCAAGTGAGTTATGAAAAATCGATTAATCAATTTTGGTAGTAATTTTTTGACATAAAATTTATAAGCAACAAAAGTTGAAATATTAATGTGACAAATTCAAATCTTTTCTTATTTGTTACAAATTGCCTGTTATAAATGTGACCAACTCAGTTGGAGTCCGCCTCTTGCTGCTCATCATGTTTTCTATTACCGTTGTTAAAGCTGGCCCGTGCTAAGCACAAGCTTCAAGTTATCCCACGCAATTCAACATCAAAATGAAACAAACCCACCGGAAATACATAACACGAGTACTTTAATTTTAAAATGTGCATAACATTAACTCGAAGAAATTAACGATTTCTAGCACAATTTTGGACAGTCATTCTATTTCTTCTTTTATTATTCGATAAAAATGACACAACATAATGATGGTGTTGTATTTTCTTCTCATACATACATTACCATATGGTTGGATGTAGCCTTGAAAACATGAACCAAGCGGACATCAAAGCTTAGCTGTCACTTTGAGAAAGCATCAATTAAATTGACTAAACATCGAATCAAAATTTTATTAGATTCATTATTGAATTGAAGACTATCTGATGTTATTGTTCTTGTCATCCACTCGTCTATTGTGACTGAATAATGGAATAACATGTATGCTTTCAACGCGGTCTGTTGGGTGTTCTGCTATCGGTGTTAAGCATCACTTTTCTTAGATTGTAAGCCTGTTTGGACCAACACATCAGTCAGAAAGATAGACAGAATAAATGGACCCAAACCGCACTTCGTTATGAACGTATCGTTTATTTAGTTCAGACAACATAAAAAACAACATCGATGAAATGGTAGGTAGGTACTATAAAGCTTCAGATAATCTGCACACCACAGTCGTCCTTTATGATCAAGCAGTTTTGCATCTCGATATGCATACACGGGAAACACGTTTAACATGCATCTCGTTCCACTCCAAAATTTGGATTTCTTAATTATTTTCTTTAATTAATTCAAAACTTGTGACATTTCCAAAACGATAAGTTATGGAACGAATCTTCCGTAAAGATCCGAAAAACCACCCATGTGGTTAATTTTATTATGGTTACTTGGTAGGTGGTAACAAAATATCCATTAGTAATTAATTTATCCGTCAAATGGAAATATTTACTGCCGCATATTGTTTCATATTCTACATAAAAGCCAAGTATATCTATCATTACATCTACAAAAACTGGAAGCTGACGTCCTTCGATAATAATTTGTTTAGAAGCCAAGCGAGTTTTATTGTTTACTATACATTGCCCCATCAAAATGATTGAGCAATATTACTAAACGTAATATAATAATGTCAAAAAATTTATATGGAAATTTAATACCCGTATCTTGGGTCTTAGGACTAGGATAATGCTCGTGCCATTTTACCACCTACGGATTTACACTGGTTGATTGTTGAATAACCGTACCACCAGTTTGGATACATCGACCCACAGCAACGCGTAAACTACACTCAATTAATTAAACGTATTGCTATAAGTTTTTAAATTGGTCTTATGCGATCGTAATTCATGTTAAAATATAGGTCGTTTTAAAGACTGGAATTAATCTAGTTACGGTCATCTGTCTGACCTTGCTGCCCAGTATGTTAGTTAATGGATTTAAAGTGAGATCACCTTGAGGAAGTATACTGGGCAATTAGCTATCTTTTGATCCAATTTTTTGGAACAGATTTTGGAAAAAACTGCAAGTAAATTTTCTGCTCGTCCTGATGTTCCTGATCACTTGAATCAAAGTTAGCATGCCACAGATCCATTCGGGAAAAATTTTGTTCGTTTGGCATCCATGGCTAAAGAAATTTTTTTGTTAACAATTTTTTGTTAGAATAAACCAACGCCAATAATTTTATATTTCAAAATATGTTATCTTTCTTTCAGGCACAGCATGCAGCCAGAATTGACAACCACGATACCTTTTGAAAACGGACAACCCGAATTCGGAAGATGTTGTTGCAAAATTTTAAGGTACAAAACAAATTCATTCATTCTTCATAAATTAAAAGCGAAAAATACTGCCAAGCCGGCTTCCAGTGACGGATTCTATATTGCCGTCGGAGAAGTATTTTCCAAGGTGTTGGGGAATGAGTTTTATCTCGTGTTCCACTCTTTGTTTTCAGGTCTTGACAAGTTTAAAAATTTACGTTTTAGTAGTAAAGGGATGAGAAATTAAACAGTTTTCCTATGAAACTCGAATGGTATTTGGGTATAATTTCATAATAGAAAAGTCATTTTGGGTCTACGATAGAAACTTCTTTTTCTTTTCAATTTCTGTATCTGCAAATTCTGTTGAAGAAACCAATCCATTTTTATAAATTAATGTTAGTAGGGCCCAAGCGAAGCACCGATATTGAATTATAACCATAAATATATAAATTAACAGTTGTTGGGGTAGCTTTGATCAGCGTATAGGGGTAACATGGAACAAATTGCAAATTGTTTTTCTTTCTGTTGATAATTCCGGCTTCAATGTACGATTGAATCTACTTTTAGAGATAATGAAACTGCATTTTGGCTAATAATTCTGAAGCTATGTAGAAAAGCCTGTGAATTAAAAAAAAATAGTGGAAAAGTACTAATCATTAAGGGGATTGTTTTCTTAGGGTATAAGCGAGGGGTAAATCACTACAAAAATCTGTTGTACACCAAGGAAAAATTCAGATTACAATCTATAAAATCTTCACTAAAAATCGCATAGATTTTACAATCCAGTAGAAATCTTACCAATCCTTTTTCAATCTATAAAATCTCTACAATCTTTATAAAATCTGTAAAATCCCGAACAATCTTCATAATCTTAATAAAAATCTGTAAAATCTCAAAAAAATTTTTAAAATCTTCGAAACAATCCCAAAAATCTTAGTATTGTTGTCGGGCAAAATCCAGATTATAATCTATAAAATCTTGACTAAAAATCGCATAGATTGTACAATCCAGTGGAAATCTTACCAATCTTTGTTTCAATCTATAAAATCTCTACAATCTTTATAAAATCTGTAAAATCCCGAACAATCTTCATAATCTTAATAAAAATCGGTAAAATCTCAGAAAAATTTTTAAAATCTTCGAAACAATCCCAAAAATCTTAGCATTGTTGTCGGGCAAAATCCAGATTATAATCTATGAAATCTTGACTAAAAATCGCATAGATTGTACAATCCAGTGGAAATCTTACCAATCTTTGTTTCAATCTATAAAATCTCTACAATCTTTATAAAATCTGTAAAATCACGAACAATCTTCATAATCTTAATCAAAATCGGTAAAATCTCAGAAAAATTTTTAAAATCTTCGAAACAATCCCAAAAATCTTAGCATTGTTGTCGGGCAAAATCCATATTATAATCTATGAAATCTTGACTAAAAATCGCATAGATTGTACAATCCAGTAGAAATCTTACCAATCTTTGTTTCAATCTATAAAATCTCTACAATCTTTATAAAATCTGTAAAATCCCGAACAATCTTCATAATCTTAATAAAAATCGGTAAAATCTCAGAAAAATTTTTAAAATCTTCGAAACAATCCCAAAAATCTTAGCATTGTTGTCGGGCAAAATCCAGATTATAATCTATAAAATCTTGACTAAAAATCGCATAGATTGTACAATCCAGTGGAAATCTTACCAATCTTTGTTTCAATCTATAAAATCTCTACAATCTTTATAAAATATCTAAAATCCCGAACAATCTTCATAATCTTAATAAAAATCTGTAAAATCTCAGAAAAATTTTTAAAATCTTCGAAACAATCCCGAAAATCTTAGCATTGCTGTCGGGCAAAATCCAGATTATAATCTATAAAATCTTGACTAAAAATCGCATAGATTGTACAAATCCAGTGAAAATCTTACCAATCCTTGTTTCAATCTATAAAATCTCTACAATCTTTATAAAATCTGTAAAATCCCGAACAATCTTCATAATCTTAATAAAAATCGGTAAAATCTCAGAAAAATTTTTAAAATCTTCGAAACAATCCCAAAAATCTTAGCATTGTTGTCGGGCAAAATCCAGATTATAATCTATGAAATCTTGACTAAAAATCGCATAGATTGTACAATCCAGTGGAAATCTTACCAATCTTTGTTTCAATCTATAAAATCTCTACAATCTTTATAAAATCTGTAAAATCCCGAACAATCTTCATAATCTTAATAAAAATCGGTAAAATCTCAGAAAAATTTTTAAAATCTTAGAAACAATCCCAAAAATCTTAGCATTGTTGTCGGGCAAAATCCAGATTATAATCTATAAAATCTTGACTAAAAATCGCATAGATTGTACAATCCAGTGGAAATCTTACCAATCTTTGTTTCAATCTATAAAATCTCTACAATCTTTATAAAATATCTAAAATCCCGAACAATCTTTATAATCTTAATAAAAATCTGTAAAATCTCAGAAAAATTTTTAAAATCTTCGAAACAATCCCAAAAATCTTAGCATTGTTGTCGGGCAAAATCCAGATTATAATCTTTAAAATCTTGACTAAAAATCGCATAGATTGTACAATCCAGTGGAAATCTTACCAATCTTTGTTTCAATCTATAAAATCTCTACAATCTTTATAAAATCTGTAAAATCCCGAACAATCTTCATAATCTTAATAAAAATCGGTAAAATCTCAGAAAAATTTTTAAAATCTTCGAAACAATCCCAAAAATCTTAGCATTGTTGTCGGGCAAAATCCAGATTATAATCTATAAAATCTTGACTAAAAATCGCATAGATTGTACAATCCAGTGGAAATCTTACCAATCTTTGTTTCAATCTATAAAATCTCTACAATCTTTATAAAATATCTAAAATCCCGAACAATCTTTATAATCTTAATAAAAATCTGTAAAATCTCAAATAATTTTTAAAATCTTCGAAACAATCCCAAAAAATGTTAGCATTGTTAATCCCAAAAATCTGAAAAATATAAAATAAATCCATACAATCCTTATTAGAATTGTAATAATCTCAAAATTCGTAACAAAAACTACACAATCTTACTTTTTTTCACTAATCTTCGCGAACATGTATGAATCTCAAAAATCTTGTTAAATCTTTTGACAATCTCTAAAATCTATAAAAATCTCTGTGCAATCTTTAGGGACTGCAATCCATTGTACGGTTTAAACTACATCCGTGGTTTAAACCTTAGTGAATTACCCCTCGGGTATAAGTAATAAATCTTTTGTTTAAATGTCCTGACAACAATTTTGAAAAACATGAAACTTACAGAATACAACAAAAACAGTGAAATAAACAGAATTTTTTTAAACCATTTTCTCTGATTATTATTATTCCTCCTCTCGCCCCATTTTCACAATTTAAGTATCAGATTAAATTTTTTAAATATTTGTTCAGTTTTTGAACGTAACTTTCATATTTTGAAGAAAAAAAAAAGAGTAGCTATAGCGATCAAAGTATCCCCATTTTTAGTATGTATAATTTTGATTTAAAAAAATAATTCAAATTTAAAGTTAAAAAATGATCACAACATTCCCATTGTTACCTAATTAGGATAGCAAAGATTAATTTCAAAGATTCAATTTCAAAATTGAACTTTTAATTTTCCATTTTATAAATTTCTCTTCGAAAATGTTTGTAATGTTGTTAATTCTCTCTTTTTCTTATTATTTATTTACGGCTAGCATTGCAACAATTTCTTTATTTTTGTTCAAAAGATCTTGAAATTAGTTTACTTTAAATTATAATGCAGGCCGAACGTAGATAAAATTTTATCGACACACGTGAATGCTTCAAAGCTGCATGAAGCGTTCATTTCATTATTTTACTTCATTATTATTTTTATTAGAGGGGTTGATTCATTTCCTAATCCGTTGACAATTTTAAGCAGAAATTTTAGGTTGGAAAACCGGGATCTTTAAGCCCACAGATCTGCGTAGTAGGTTTTTAGGTTAGAAATTCCACTATAATTAACGAAATGCAGTTTAAAAGCCTAAAATTTTTAGTTTGATGTCAGTTGTACAAATAATCGTCAACTGCCTTACGTATTTACGTCAAGTGCATGTACCATCAACAGAATGCGGCAACTAGGAGGTTCTTGACGTGAATAATCTAAACATTCCAATCGATTGTTTTCCCTAAATTAATCAATATTTCATGTTCATCTATTGCTTATAATGTTATTTATCAGATCCCATTGAGTTTTTGATAATAATTACAATAGTATCTTCGGTGGACAGTGTCATCCTTGTGTTCCTTCGTACTACTGACACCGTGTCCATTGTCTTCCTTCTTCTTCTGATGACACTTTTTCGTCTCAATTTCACTCCAGAATTATTCTCACTCTAAACAGCTCACCATTAAACTTTTATTTTTAACTTACATTTTCTACAGCAATATTACAACTTTGTCAGTATTTTGTCTTTTTAAGAAGTCTTTTCAGAAGACGAAAGGAATTACTTCTTCCTCTAATTAGCTTCTTCTAAAATATTGTTGAAATATAGGATGGAAACCTATCAGTAGATTCAGAAGTGCTGGAAACTATTCCATACTGTGCAGGATCCTTCAGATGATGCAGATACGGTATGATAATGGAAGACTTAAAGTTCCCAGCCGTGTTACTTTTTTTTGAGTTCCACTTGTAATAAAATTATGTAAATATTAAAATATAAACAAGATGCTTTATAAACAGGAGCAAAATTATTTCCAATTTCATGTTCATTTTCTAAATAACGCATAAATTTAATTTTATTACTTAATGATCAAGATAAAAGTTTGTAAACGTTTTATTCAATTTGAGAGCGTAGTTTTTGTGATCTTATCATGCTAATATTTAATAAGTACACGACCGTTAAAAGACTTCAGAGGTGTCTTAACATGGATCGTGGTTAAACTTTCTATAACTTATTAACGGTAGCCAATATAGAATATCTACAAGTAGTAGACCCATTAAATTGAGATGCATTATTATAATGTTATTACAAAAACCTATTAAATATTATAATTTGTAATACATAGTTTACTACAATTAATGACATAATTTCATTATAAATTAATTACCAGACCAAGCCTTATTTACTAAACTATAATATAAAATTATATTTAGGTTTAAAACCATATGGTTTACTTTCTCTTCCATTAAACCAACCACAAAAGTTCCAAAACCAATTACTCCGAGGCGCCTTTTTAATTCTCTAATAATACAATATCTTCCAATAATTTGCAGGTTAAAAGCAATCATTAACAGAAGATGTTGTTATAAAAGTTAATTATCTTCACGAATTTTATACATTCGAAATATTTAAATTTGGTTGCAAAATCAAATCGACCGTAAACAAACTTTTAAAATAATTTAAGAAAAAAATATTTGTTCGTACTAATAACATACGTGTAACCCATAATTTTAACGTTTAAATGGGAAGCCATTGCTAGGAGTGAGCTGAGTATACCAAAAGATGTATTACTTCTTGCCTTGAGCATTTCGAGCTTTTTCAATCCAAATGATGACTTGATTTACAAACAAAACAGCTCCACTTAATTATTATAAACAATTTCTGCAATTTTAATTACATTTTAGTTTTTAATAATCTCCAGATAGTTAAACAATGTTTTATTATAATAAGTACGAGAGTAATAAAGATAGCAGAAAATTGTTCAACTGTGTCTATACATAAATGCTTGCAATTCAAATGTCATTTCAGCAATAATTGATAACGTTATTAGAAAATACAAATTAATTTATTGGATTTTAAAAATCTAAAACAATGGCGCGATTATATTTTTTTAATAATAAAAAATTATATTCAATTGTGTTATCATAATAAATTTATATTAAAAATCCGACATACCTAAATTCTATTTGCTTGCATTGAATAAAACAAGTTTTAATATTATTCGCTTCTATTAAATTTTCTTATCATAAATTACATAAATTTCGTTTCTCGTCTCGTCTCGAAACGCACATAGGCCTGTAAAATATCGACGACCGAAATTAATTTCATACAGCTAACTAATACATGCAAATATCATCTTCAAATCAAATTAAGTCCAGCAATTGCAAATTAACTCACATCTGGTACAATTTGTCACAGTCTTCATTTCAGTTCTTTCCAGTTCGTCTTGAATATTTTTGAATGATTCTACGAATTTGTACCCAAAATGTAATATTGGTCGGGTTTAAGCACAATTATTACACTCTTATTGCTTATTTTTCTGAGGACGGCTTCTCCTTTTAATTTTAATTCCCCAATTATTTTTGCAATTGAAACAATTCGGAATTTTTATTTATAAATGGATTAGTCAGTCAAACCGTTTTAAATTTTATAAAGCATCTTTATGTCTATTAATATTGCATCTTGGGGAGAATTGCGAGGCCGGTTTTCATTGACAGGCCAAAGTAGTTGTAGATCAAGAAAGATTTGGAATAGGGGCGGGGTTGAATTTATAAAAGTCAAGTTTTATCTAACTTTCAATTTTTAAACAAAAGCTTCTTTCAATATTTGAAGGATTTAAAAATTTAATGTCGCCTCAAATCATATAATTGCAATAAAATAGTTAAAATTTATTATTTTGGTCATAATATACTGATACTTTACGCCCCTATAATTTGATGATAATTCTGCTGCAAAACCATGATATAATTTGAAGCAAAAAGGGTAGTTTTTAGAGGCAATGAAGCTAAATTTTGTTCAATAATTCTGAAACTTTGCAAAAGTACTAATAATTAATCTGTGAATGAAGAAAAAATAATGAAAAAATTCTAATCTTTAAAGGGAATTTTTGAGGGGGCAAGAAATAAAATATTTTGTTTGAATATTCTGAAACCATATATTAATATTAAACCTGCAAATATAGAAAATATAGTAGAAAATTCTAGGCTTTATAAAGCAACTTTTTTACGATTAAAATGCCATTGTATTACAGAAATACAAATGTGACCCCATGAAGGAAAAAATTTGATTTCGAAATATAAGTCGATTTTAAACAGTTAATAATGAAAAAAAAAAATAGGATCGACTAAAATTTGATGCAAGAAAGATCAACTTGAAAGAAAAGGTGAAGGAGAAATATATTTAAATTTAGAATAGAAATGGATGGTCTATAAAAACCATGAAACTATCAATTTAATTACCCTGATAGTTGATAAAATAAGCAACTATTTTGTTTTTACAAAGAGATTTGTTTTTCTCACCTAATTTCAAATGCACCCCTCCTATCAAAATACCACCAGCCGCTATTGCTTAATGAATATTTTAAAATAATTTGTGTATCGAGGAGAACTTCTTGGCAGGCTTGTTTGGTGTTACCCTTGTCACCAAGATTCAGGTGGATCATTAATATAAATCTCTTTACATTTGAGTTATTAATAATTAGGCATTAGTTGACTGTCAGATATCACAGCTCTAATGAGAAAGCATCAAACCAACTTTCACTTCGACCTTCCTTGCATGAGACGAAGCAAAAATTTGAGTTTGCCACAAAGTATCCAATTAAATTATGGTCTAACATTCTAACAAAAATGTACCATTTAGATGTGTATCATTTGAACTTGTTTGGTAAACATCTCTTTCGGTAGTAATTTAGTGTATAATTTTTAACGGGATAATGGTACTTATAAAAATTTTAAATAAAACGTAATAAAAATAGCTATGATAATTGAAAATTACCCAGAATAATTTTATATCAAATTTATTAACAATCAAAATATCTTGCTGGTAGAAACTACTAACCACATTCTTAAGAATGAAAGAGTTAGAGGCATGAATGACCATATGGTCATATAACTCGAATTACAAAAAAAAATAATTAATTATACGGAGAGACAACTTTGTGAGACATCTAATTTAGAATTAAAATAAATTGGAAAAAATAAAAGCACCAAGGTAACAAGTTTGACGGGATTGGGGTCTAAAGTGACAAGGTCTTTAGTAGTGTCAATTCACCATCACCAACAAAGCTCTTCTTTAAGTTTTTAACTCATCCACGTTAATAAGAGCACCGGATTTATGTCTCAAAACCTTTTTTTTTTAAATTATTTTAATCGATTTTCAAGTGAGACATTTTTCTTGATTCCATGCATGAAAAAAGAATCACATGAAACCATGGATTGAAGTTTATGGTTATTTTGTGACAGGAGTAGGTACATTGCACAAGTCGATTATCTGCATTTCCTCGCTAAATACGAGTTAATTCTGATCGGAATTTAACAGTGTAGGTCATTTACCAGCCGCTTCATTCAAAGGTACCGCTACTACGTCGGTAGCGTAAACCACCCCCGCAATAGGGTAATATTTGGTAACACGTGCGACTACAAGGTGCGTGTCTAGTGAATGCTTAAGATTTTTTCGAGCGGCTCGCGCCAGTCGGTCCAAGACCCGCGGGAGGGAAGGGGAAGCTGTTGAGGGGTGCTGAGGTTGGCCGGGGCACAGACCGAAGGAAGACAGATAGCATCGGAGGGACTGGCCGGCCGCACCCTCGACCACTGCTCATACCTGTGCACTCCGGGCATTGTAATGCATTGTCTAGATACAGGTTGATGTACCATTCCACCACAACATACTGACTGAATCATTTACATAAATTATGTTCTGCATTTGCTCTTAGAAAAAATTTCAACGACTTGTTTTCAGTGTCGACTTTGGTACACTTAAAGCACTTTTAAGAACCAAAAATTACCTGTCAAATTTGATAGACATTTAAATTATAAGCAATCACGAAAATTGTATATTAAGTCAAATTAATTTTTTTTTTGGGTTGTCAATTTTTGTTTATCGAAATCGATACCGTGCTCTTCTTGTAATTATGTTCAATGAATATTGTTTTTTTTTTATTTATCAGCCAGACATCTTTATTTTAATCTTTTCACAGGTTATACACTTCATCTATAGAAGAAGTTCCAATTCACTTCTTACCACAATGGATTATTCGACACACTTTCCCCAAATGTCACTGTTATTTGAAAAGCACAGAAAATAAGCTCCATGTTAATTAACCCATTGCTGTTTAATTACCTATCAGGATTTTGCAAACGAACGACGAAATAAAGTTAGAATTTGTCTTTTTGATCCAAAAACTTTTGCTACATAACTGCACTTCCTTTCAATCCATTTTGTTCCATATGTACAGATAGTTTGGTGTAAATGTAGTGTGATGGACTTTGGATCAAAAGATTCAACGTTCGAATCCCGCCCGAGCCAAAATGTATTTATACTGTCAAAATACCACTATTGGTTTATGGTAAATTTTGTGAGAATTTCTATTATAATATTGATTGATAATATTTTTTTTACAAATCAACCTCATATTATTATATTAAATACAATCAGGGCAAGACAATCAGGGTAGGCATATCCTTGACAAATAGAAAAGAAAAAAGTGGAAAACCATCATGGAAACTGGAAAATAATTAATCAAATTAATTGTTTGAGTAGGTCTCGAAAAATTACTAAGAGCGAACGATGCCATACCCCGCGTCTTATTGCCAATTTCATATAACTTTTGATTAGTGGTTAAGTTGGTAACGGTGCGTTAAGTGCACATTTCCGTTTCATGAAAGTTTGTCAACACTAATCGGCCAAATTTTTCTGACCAAGAGCTTAACTGGAGATTAACAAAATATTCTAACTTAAAATTTCAAGTACAGTACAGCCTCGTTATTTAAAAACTGTTAATTTTTGATTGAGTTAATTTTTTTTTTACTACGAAATCTCGAGCCATATTTTTCATTCTTCTTAATAAGAATAGATCCTGTGATAACAGATTATTTTCCTCAGCCCATTGGATGCATGTTGAAAAAGCTTCTATTGCATCATTATGCTTTATTTTGAGGACATTTTCGACTCTCATCTCAGGATCGTCCTGCTCCTCTTCATAATTAGTGACATTTCCTACTGTACTGAGAATTGCATTTATTAGAAACTGCAACTAGAAATACGTCCGGATTGCAGAGGTAAAAAATATAAAATGTCCGAAGAGCAGGAGTGTCCGGATTAAAGTGTGTCCGGATAAGCGAGGCTGTACTGTATTGGAAATAGTTATAACGTTTTTTAATAATGCAATCACAAAAATAAACATTTGTCGTTAAAGGGTTAAAACAACGCAAATTGAATCACACTTGGTAACACAATTTGCTATAATTTGGACCACTTGCCCCGCTGGCCTACGATGGAATGGTAGACAAACCAGCTAAGGGATTACACCCCCGCCCAGTACCAGAGAGCTTGGGTCGCGAGTACGCGATTCGTGGGTTCTTCTGTTGTGATCCAGGCGATCGTTTGGCAACTAAATAAGAAAAAAGTATCCGGGCGCCAGTCCTCTAAATTTTTTTTTTTTTTATATTTCAATTAATTCTTACAATCTGTCTATACAATAAACAATAAGTAATTGGAATGACAATGTTAGGTCGCGTAGAAAATGTTCCACTGAAAATTTTCTTTTAATAACAATTTTTTGGTTTGGGTGTTATAAATTTATTTCATTGGGCAAATCGAGTAGCTAGATCAGCTATCTTGAAGCGCTTCAATCGTCTTATTTCGTGTGAGTTGTCCAGTACTGCGTTGGCTAGTGCATTGGGATGGTTTTCCAATCTGTTTTTGTAGTTAGTATAATTCTTATGGATTTCGTCCCGAATGGAATTCATACCCAAGTCCCGCTGTATGACCAGTGGCGTATAGCTACCATAGGGCAAAGCGGTGCAGCGCACCGGGGCCCCGAAGCCCAGGGGGCCCCCTGAGCTGTGTTTTTTTTAAATTTCTAATGCAAACATGTGGAAAAAGGGGGAGGGGGGCCGATTTTTTTTTATGCACCGGGGCCCTTGTCCACCTAGCTACGCCACTGTGTATGACAAAGTTCTTTAGTAACTCTAGTCCTCTAAATAAAACGCAAAAGTAATGGAAGAGTTGTATTTATTCAAAGAACAAAGTTTAGTAAAAGATGGGTTATGGACAATGTTTGATTCCAAAACTCCAATAGGAGACACAAATATACAACAAATCAAGTAAAATCTAAAAAGAACTATTCCGCGCATCCAGGAGACTGTCCAACGCAGACGTAAAACGTCGGTAAAATTAACCGCAAATAACACATTTGCAAGAGATATCAAGTAAAATTAACTACAGTAATTAACCCTTAACTTACCCTTACACCACAATCCGTTCTATTCAACATCTCATTTCTTTTGGAACCTCTGGAATATTAATGGTTCATCATTTAAACTGAGTTTCAGGTGTAAAGCTAAAAATAACATATAATGTATAGATTTCCGTCCGTCTCACGTCGTTGGTGCTATCGTCAACAGCTGAGATAAAACAAACATCCAATGTTGGAAAGAAGTGGACGAACTTCTAAAAATATGCGGAAATATTGGATCCATAAAACTTCAAAATTTTCCAACATCAAACTAAACGAGGTCACGGCTGATAAGAGGTGACGTAAGAACGGACGGGGACTGATAAAACGGGGCCAGATGTGGAACATCATTAAAACCAACCATAGTTAAAAAAAGGTAAACACCCTCATGGAAATAGGCTCCATCACGCTGATATAATGATAACAAATCGTATCAGCACTTGCATTTTTTCGTGAAAGAAAATCGCGTGCATTACGTTTTTGCACCAGTGCTAATTGGTATGGATGAAATTCCAGTTCTTTATGAAGAATTCGTCTCACAGAACGATCAGACCTCAAAAGCAGTTGCATGTTTGCGCGCAAATGGCCTAGGAGATCGCAAAATTGACTGCTTAACCTGCTCGATGTTTTCGGATGTCCTGAACGTTCTTGAACCTCCAGGTTTTCCCAAAGCTGTCCACCCATAACAGAATCGATTTCCGATCAGGAAAACGACCCGCAGGAAGTGATTCCTGAATGCAAGTTGTGTGGCGATGATTGAACTGTCGCTTGAAAAGTATATCTCTAAGGCGAACGGGGGGCTCCTTCCTTTTCCACTGCATCATCGTTACGCAACCTACATGACAGAAAACTTTAAGTTTCGCTCTTTCGAATGAGCGCCACCCTATCCTTCTCTGAATAACTGTCGCTTCAGGGAACGCGTTTCAAATAAGGAAGTTTCCCCACCGCACCTCTATAAATTCAAATTGAAAATCGTATGATACATTTTAAACTATTTGAAGTTGAAAAATTTTAAAAAGCTTGCTGCTATTTGAGGTGCGAATCAATCATACATATCTCAAACTTCCATTTTCTTGTTTGCACAAAAGGTGGTAACTTTTCATCTCATAGAAGTCGTAATGGCACCGTGATAAATTAATTACCCTCATTAGAACAATGACGTAGATCTGCGGTTGTTCCCTTTCATTTAGATCTTTCACAATCGCATACAATTCATCGGTCGGGAACGAGCGACCCGCAAGGGGTCTTGATGCGACCTCTCGCCGAAACGAGAATATATCGCATTATCATATATAAGGGAGGGAAAAGGAGTGAGAACGGTGAGAAAGGGAAGACTAGATATTGGATAATTACGTACATTTACACATTCGTATTATTTCAACATAATTAGAATAAATTACAACTGTCAAGATATTAAAAGGGGGGTGGCCTATGTAAATGCCTTTTTATTATTGGTTTACTGCCGGTTGCGTCATTATTTATTACATTTTAATGTCCTTTACATATTTCAATTGTTTAACCTCAATAGGATGATTGAAATTGACAAAATCAATTTTTTTATCAAAGTTATCCAAATTTTTGATTTTACTTATAAAAGAAATTTAATGTTAAATAATAATAAAAATGTATTAGGTATTTACATAGACTTAGATCATTTTGAAATTCATATGTTATAAACGAACCAGCAATTTTCGCTGTGTAATTATACCAGCGCCAGCGATCACACCAAGCCACTTTTGTGGTTATTAAACCATTTAGTTTCACTATTATATCACAGTTTTCTTTTCATATTATGATATCGTTATTTTTCTTGATTGTAACTTGGTTATCTTTTATAATGGACAAGAAAGAACCTAGTCTTTCATGTTTCAGTGCAGTATCCTAGTTATTATGGAAATATTGGCTTCTTCCAGTGGAAGTCCCATTTTGGCATAAAATTTCTATAAACCAGTAATCCCAAACATGTTTTTTTCGAAAACGTAACACACTTTCCCCACTACACTCTCCAAATTGAAAACAATGGTCAAGTATGAAAGTCTATGATATAAGAAAGCGGTCATTTAAGCAACTAAATCGTATAATGGTTAATTTCAAGCTGTGCGGCAAAAGTTTGCGTAATTGCTATAATTAATTAAGCATAGCGGTCTGTTCCCACCCTTTAAGTCTATCATTAATTACATGGAGAGAACACTTTATTGGAAAGATGAATAATTACTCAAAAGAACTATACCGGTTTATAGCATCACGAACACATTGTAGAACGAATGAACCTACAAGATGCAGATTAGCTTTATCGAATGCGACTGGAAACGATTATTTTGCATAAAACGTATTAAACGCATTTGTCTAAAAAACCGAAACAAAAAAGAGATAATTCAAAAGTGTTGACAGTTGAAATTTGCAAATAGAAATACTAAGAATATCTGTGGTATTTCTATTAATGTTTATAAAACTTGTTTAAATTACATTGGAATCTGCATACACATCTTCATAATACGCAAGTACTAAGTGTTTAAGACTGGAAACTCGCGCTTATGTTAAATTCCAGCTGTGAAACCTGTCATAGAATTTCATACACCTTAATAATTTTCTTCTATATCTTAGAAGGTCTTTTATTTTATGCACAAATCCACTCATCTCGACAGCAAATGCATGTTTGCGTTTGGACGTAGATTGGGCTTTCCATCCGCCAGAACAAGAAAAATTGGAACGAAAATAAATCGTTGCAATGCTTGGTAAGAACTTTATATTATTGGAATGGAAGAACTGAAAGACTCGTTAAAATTTTAACAGCAACACACCACGTGAGAAACAGGAATCTGAATAATAAACTTCCATTTATTATTGCTGGAAAAAGCGAGTTTCTGTCTTACACGATGCGATATATGAATCGGATGTGGTTATGTGACCAATAGAATTGCAACCAGGTGGTCAGTACTTAAGTTTTATCATGTGGTCGATTTTTCTTCTTAAAATGAATTACCAAGCTTTTTGAATGTGAAGATTTATTACAAGTACTTTGTTCCTTCGTGTGACGCTTTTTTTATAGTTTCATGATTTTTGTGTATTTGATATGGTCATGATGTAATCTGTCGTGGAATTTATAAACTGTTTGAAAATTGTAAGTGCGCTAAAGCCTTATTGAATGATCGTGATTTTGGCGTTAACCAGTAATCGGAGTATCTATCCTACATCTGATGAGGCTAATACCTTGTCGTTCATATTTTCGATTGCTTGATGTGTTAAATTGAATTTGAAAATAAAATAGCTGGAAGTTGGGAAGAAACCGTTATTGATGGTTTCCGAAAGAGGCATACAATTCAAATGATTACTCCACACTTTGACCACTTTGGTATGGTTTGATATGATCGCTGATGAGTTAGTTTTAGGTTTATCTTGACCCGAACACTTGGTGGTCAGTTTTTGGAACGGTAAATTGTGATAGTAAAATGTTTTCCGTAAGGTTTTTGAGAAAGACTGCAGGGCAACCAAGAAATGAACTAAAAATAGTTGAGGTCCAAGAACTGAATAGGTGGTTATGGAATTCTTGAAACTTAAAAATAGCTTGAACGGTTAACCACAAACTATTTTATCTTTTATTGTTAATTTTTTGGCAAAATATATGGTGTAATGACATTGTAATGGATGTTTATTTTATTTTAAATTGCAGACCTCAGAGGAGAAAATCTCGAAATAACAGTTTGAATGGTGTGCTTTTTCCACTATAATAATGCATTTAACACTTCAAATATAAAATTATGTACAGTAAAATGACCACAAGCTTATGATTAAAGTTATAAAATTTGTACTTTAAAGCATTAAAGATTTTTAAAAGTAAAATTAATCATTAATACGCAAAACGTTTAACCGAATAAGGTGAATATATCCATAATTTAAGATCCTCTGTTATGAAATACAGTTGAATATATGTTGAGGATGTGCATGAAAGTATTATTACTTTCATTTTGTATTGAGCACCGTAACTAATAACCCTAATCATAATTTTGTGTTTGCGATTTTAAAAGAACGATAAGCGAAAAACAGACATTTAACATTCCGAGTCTTCAGTCTAAATTTCAGTAATCGGTTCATTTTAATTAAAGCCACGAGTTGAAAATTGCACAAATAACTACAATCACGTCGAGGTTAATTTGAAAATATGCCGACCCTTGCAAATATTAAAAGTTATGATGTCGTGCACTGATATGTGTATGACATAAGCGTGACAATTTATCTTTATAACATAATTCTGATTTATAATAGGATAACTTATAGATGACCGCATGCTTCCCGTTGTTTTTACCATCCGCAATTACCCATAATAACCTAAAAATTTATTCTAAAGTGTAATATTTACAACGAACCAGACAGCTTTAACTAGATCCCTCAACCACACAGAGAGAAAGTGGCCCAAATTTAGACTTCCTCACTTCGTCCTAAATAAAAAATGTTGCAATAAAGAAAAAAACTTTTTTGGACCACCTACTGGAAACTACTACTTGTTATAAAGTATTAGACAATGAGTTGTACATTGTGAAACCTGACGAAGCAGTGTTAAAAAGTTAATTGAAGTCATTGATAATGAGCACTTCATTCATAAACCATGTATAATATTTCACGTTTCCTTACTACGAACTACAAATTTTTTTTCCAAACTAAGTTATTCCAGTTTTTGTGTATCGAATGCAACCTTGAAATTGTTTCAAAATTACTTCACTTTTGCAATATAAAAATTTTAATTGATAAATATCTCCAAGCAATTATTACGTGTAACTGCCTAATAAATTTAAGCAAAAATGTTTGAGTTTTTATAAGCCTTGAGACTATTAGAAAGTATCAAATTGTTGAGGAACCATTTAGTAGAAGATAACCAAGTTTATATAATAATAAAATGCATATTATATCTAGCGCCGCGCCCTAGTATCCTCCAATTATGATTTTGCATTAGTAACTTTTTGCGGTCTTCTTATTGCAGGAAAAATTAGTTGGTAGTGGAAATTTACCTTTTCATTTAAAATATCATCTAAAATATCTCGCACAGTTGTAAGTTTTGTACCCCAACCAGTGGCGGTTTTAGAACTTATGAGGCCCCAGGCGCAATTCAATTTTGAGGCCCCCCTTTAAGATTTTCCACTAATCCTACACTCCCTAAACCAATTGATTTGAACTCCTGATGGCCGGGGGGCCCGTTCACCAACACCGCAGAGGATTTATTTTTTTAATACTTATTTTTTACTAAAAATTGCACTGAAATCAAAATAACTGCAAATCCACGGCGTCTTAGGGCTTAAAATTTTTATTGTTATTAAAAATAGCACTGAAATTAAAATTACTGCAAATCTAAGGCAACTTAGGGCTTAGAATTTTTTCGTTATTTTTCCTGTGTTTATTACTACAGAATTAATATTTTCATAAAATTTCAGAATATTTGAACAAAATTAAATTTTTATCAAGAAATTTAAATAAAAAATTGCACTGAAATCAAAATAGCTGCAAATCCAAGACGTCTTAGGCCTTAGAATTTTTTCGTTATTTTTCCTGTGTTTATTACTACAGAATTAATATTTTCATAAAATTTCAGAATATTTCAACAAAATTAAATTTTTATCAAGAAATTTAAATAAAAAATTGCACTGAAATCAAAATAGCTGCAAATCCAAGACGTCTTAGGTCTTAGAATTTTTTCGTTATTTTTCCTGCGTTAATTACAACACAGTTAATAGTTTCATGAATTTTCAGAATATTTGAACAAAATTAAATTTTTATCAAAAAATTTAAATCAAGAATATTGCACTGAAATTGGGCAAAATAACTGCAAATCTAAGGCATCTTATGGCTTAGAATTTTTTCTTTATTTTTCCTATGTTTATTACAAGGGTATTAATATTTTCATAAAGTTTCAGAATATTTGAACAGAATTAAATTTTTGTCAAAAAATGTAAATCAAAAATTACAGTGAAATCAAGATAACTGCAATTCCAAGGCATCTTAAGCCTTAGAATTTTTTAGTTATTTTTCCTATGTTTATTATAACATAGGTAATATTTTCATAAAGTTTCAAAATATTTTTTGAACAGTATTTAATTTTTATCAAAAAATTTAAATCAAAAATTGCACTGAAATCAAAATAACTGCAAATCTAAGGCATCTTAGGGTTTAGAATTTTATCGTTATTTTTCCTGTATTTATTACAACAGGAATTTAATTAATAAAAATTAAATTTTCCTTATTTTGAGGCCCCTTGATTTACGAGGCCCTAAGCGCGCGCCTCTTGCGCCTGTTTGGAAATCCGCCACTGACCCCAACTAATCTTCATGTAAATAGGTTGATTCATCCCCGCACCCCTTGCTAATTAATTATTACCTTTTATTTACTTTTGTATAATGCCACCTTTTCATCCTCTGGAAATTCTATTTAATTTTAACCTTCAAATTCTTGTTCTTATCAGTCCTTAAATTTAAATACACCACTGGAAAAGTAACTACTAATTTTTCCACTATTTAATTTATATTTCAAATTCAAAATTGTGCAATTTTTCAAAAGGCATGTTCCTAATTTTACGGTAGAAGGACGAATCAAATTAAAAATTTCTTGTATGGACATTTCGCACTGCATTTATAAAAAATTGATCTAAACCAATAACTAGGGCATGGCGAAGGTAGCACAGACCAGGTAATTTCAAAATAGAAACATTTATTTTCTCTTAACTTATTTTTCTATTAGCTTTGTGCCATTACCACAATGTGTTTTGTTTAAAAACTGCATTTTATTCTAATTAAGTTTTTTTTCTATTGAACAGATTAATTTTTCAAAAAGGTTTACTACTAACTAGACTAAAGTTCAACCCGATAAATTTTCCATCTAGAAAGGGGCATAATTTTCTGCTAAAATTTTTCATTAAACAATTTAATGTTTTCAAATAATTTTCCTACATTTTTGTGGTTAATTTAATCCATAACTCAAAAGCCGTTAATTTTAGGTAATAATAGATTAGAAACCAATTTGCAGATAATTTCACGGGATTTAAAAAGTACTTGACAATTCATACTAAAAAATTAATAGTTTCAGTACTATGGCCAATTGAATGTAGAAATTAAAAGAATTATTTTAAGGAAGGTTTGAATTAATTGAATCAAGCGTTTAAATTTAAACTAAAAATGTGTCGTTTATTTTTGATACCAACAGGTGCATATTATATAAGTGGTTCCCAACCACGGCACAAATAATTATGTAGCAACTGGGAATCGAACCTTATTACTCTACGGTCCGAAGTCCAACTTCCATGTACTACATCAACTATCTGTACAATAAATTAAAGTTAGAACTTCAAGATCTTAATTTAGGCAATTCTTTGTATTTTATGTTTTCATCTTGCACAGTGGCGGATTTCCTACCAGGCGCAAGGGGCGCGCGTTTAGGGCCTCGAAAATTTTATTTTTATTAATTAAATTACTGTTGTAATAAACACAGGTAAATTAATGAAAAAAAATGCTAAGCTCTACGATGCCTTAGATTTGCAGTTATTTTGATTTCAGTGCAATTTTGAATTTAAAATTTTGTTAAAAATTTTAATTTTGTTCAAATATTCTGAAGCTTTAGGAAAATATTACCTCTTTTGTAATTAACACAGGAAAAATAGCGAAATAATTCTAAGCCCTAAGATGCATTAGATTTACAGTTATTTTGATTTCAATGCAATTTTGAATTTAAATTTTTGTTAAAAATTTAATTTTGTTCAAATATTCTGAAACTTCATGAAAATATTAACTCTGTTGTAATAAACACAGGAAAAATACGGAAAAAATTCTAAGCCCTAAGATGCCTTAGTTTTCAAGTAATTTTGATTTCAGTGTAATAAATTTTTGATTTTAATTTTTTGATAAAAATTTAATTTTGTTCAAATATTCTGAAACTTCATGAAACTATGAACTCTGTTGTAGTACACACAGGAAAAGTAATGAAAAAATTCCAAGTCCTAAGGTGCCTTAGATTTACAGATATTTTGATTTCAGTGCAATATTTTGTGATTTAGATTTTTTGATAAAAATTTAATTTTGTTCAAATATTCTGAAATTTTATGAAAATATCAATTCTGTAGTTATAAACTCAAGAAAAATAACAAAAAAATTCTAAGCCCTAAGATGCCTTGGATTTGCAGTTATTTTGATTTCAGTGCAATTTTTGATTTAAATTTTTTGATAAAAATTTTTAATTTTGTTCAAATATTCTGAAACTTCAAGAAAATATTAACTCTGTTGTAATAAACACAGGAAAAATATTGAAAAAATTTTAAGCCCTAAGATGCCTTGGATTTACAGTTATTTTGATATCAGTGCAATTTTTAGTAAAAAAAAGTATGAAAATTATAAATCGTCTGCGGGCTGGTGAATGGGCCCCCCGGGCACCAGGGGTCACATCAAATGCTTTAAGGAGTGTAGGATTAGTGAAAATACTTAGAGGGGGGCCTCAAAATTGAATTGCGCCTGGGGCCTCCTCATAAGTTCTAAAACCGCCACTGATCTTGCAGTATCTTGAAGAAAATTTCTTTGCCTAATTCCAACTGATTTTTTTAATTCCAACTGAATCAATTTGAATACCTTTAACAACTATCGGTATAAAATCGACTTCAAATTACATCTTCGCAAACGTTTCATATTTAAGAGGTATACAAATTTAATGAGTGAATGAAAGTCATAATTGATATGACGCTTAGGTTAGGGCACGCTAAAATGATGACCACTTGATCTCTGGGTCCCGTTCTCCTGCTGACCTTTCTGAATCATACATTACGTTCTGCACTATACGGATATGCTCAGTTATTAAGTTATTAGTTGAAGAATGTTTGATGAAAAACATTTATTGAGACAAACCTATTTTAACTTCCACAACAGAAAAAAGAGGAAATTGTAATCGCAGCTGTTGCACAATTCGACCTAGTGATGGATTATAAGGATGGTTCGATAAAAATAGGAAAAGTGAAAGGAAATCAGCTTCCTCTGACAGGCAGGTTTACCATTGCAAAATTTGTTCGTATCCGTTGTAACTCGAAAAATATGAACCCTGGATTTTCTCCATTTTTTTAAATTAATTTCTCACTGATAATAAAGCGACATAATTAATTACAAATTTTAACATTAAAAGTAGAAGAATTTGAAGATTGTGGAAAACCTTCTACTGCAAAATAAACCAAGATAAAACAAAATAAGTGAGAAAAAAGGTGATTTACAATTCAGAAAAAAATTGAATTAATTAATCCCATTCATTTGGAAGATAACGACTTAAACACGGAAATTTTTTATACGACAAATAATTGATATCCTCGTTAATGCATCCGTTCAAAAATATATTACTTTAATTTGCCCGAGAAGAAAATACATTTGATCGGCTACTGGATATTGATTTATTACAGAAAATTGAATAGTTTTGTGGTAGTTACTCATTATCGAGGACTTGGGTGTAATTACCGTACAATTATTTAGTCCAGCCTGGGTCATTATTCTATTTGCACAATATTTTTGCAACAAAGTAGAGAACCTATCATTTTGCAGTGTATTTTAGTTTCAAAGAGGATATTATTATTAATACTTTGATTCGAATACCGGATATATAGCCAAAGGTATGTTGAGAACCAGTTTTATTAGTGGTGATGGCCGGTTTAAGCTCTAAGAATAGAAATTAATCTTGTAATGTTGAATAATTCGAAAATTAGTTATCTTTGTAGGTGAATATACTCCATTAACAATAAAAACATGTAAGAACATTAATATTTTTAATAGAATGATTAAATGGAAGAATGCAGGAAATTTTTAGTTGAATTATTATTTTATTTATGGAATTGTAAATGATTCTGTCAGGTGCATCTGTAATTCATACAACAATCACAAATGTGTGAAATTATATGTTAATAATGCTAAACCGCACATTCCTTTATATTTCCAGAAGTTTTCAAGTTTTTTTTAATAGAAATAGCTCGAATAATTCATTTACTGGATTCTTGTATTTTTTCTGAACTTTCATGCTTTTTTCGAATGAATGAAAAAGCAGAACGATGAATGGCTAAGTAGCGGTGAGTATGTAAACATTTTCTTGTGCTGGAGTAGTGTTGGCATCCAATTGCAATGTAAAAAAAACACCTTTATTAGACAAACACGAATGAAGTAAAACAAAAAAAGATACTTGTTTAGAACTACTGGAAAGAATTAATTATAATCACAGGAAGAAAGGAAGAGATAATCAAAATATATTCTTTGATTTGATCCCAGTCACAAACATTGCATATTTTTGGGTGTAGCTTTATATTATATTAACTCGACAATTAAAATAATCGATCAAAATATAGCATTTTTTAAATATATTTTTCTTGACATTATCATTGGAAAATTAAGGGGTGCTGGGGGTTGAGGGTGTGAGATTTAAAAATTCTAAACTATTCTTTTGTCCTCGGTAAATCACTTTCATTTATTTTGTACCTATATTTTTTAGGTGTACGAAATATTTGTGGTAGAAGCTTTTGAATCAAATTTGAAAAAAAAATTGGAAAACCTGAAAGTTACCTAAAATCAACGTTAATATGGACCTACAGCTTAACGTGGTATCCGAACCACGGCTCAAATAAATTTAGGCTCAGGTAGGAATCGAACGCTGAACTTTTCGATCGAAAGTTCATCGCCCTACCATTACACTAAACTTATCCTACTAATGGAAAAATGAAGCTGACAATAAGACAAAATAATTTAATTCGAATGCCATCAGAAACAATCGAAAAACTGAAATCAATGTTGGGACTTATTGGACATTAAATTTGCCGTAAAGGACACAAGGACATGGTACTCTTCCATCGCAACCACCATCCAATCAAAATTATTAATAAAACGATTAAGAAACACAGTGATTACTTGACAGGAACAGTATAAAGCTTGTCAGAATTTTCTATCTTGTTTTGATTATTATGAAATAACTTTCTTTATTAAATTCATGTTTCTTATTAAAGAATTTAACATAATCTAAACAGTTTTTATTTTTTCCCATCATTTTTAATTTTTAAATGAGGGACGGGGCCTCAAAAGTATTCAACCGAGCTTCGCATTTTACTAGAAAAGTCCTGCATATTTAACGTTATTTTTATAGACAATGGAAATATTCCCAATGGATTATTAGGCCATTACGTCAGGTTAATTTAGTGTATTAGTGGAACAATGGAAATCTCGTTAATCTATTATTCCTATGCTTCATTTTAATTTTTCATATAAATATCATTAAATAAAAATTTTCAATGATTCCAACGTAGAACCCTCCCTTTCTTTGGCGTTTGTTACACAACTGACCTTGGAAATTAACGAGCGCTAACTTAAAGAAAAAACTAACAATTAATAGCCGGAAGAAAGTCATTTCATTAAACTACTAAAATAAATAAATCCCAAGGCGACTTATTTTAAATTGAATATTATAGTGAAGGTACAATCCCTAAAGGCAAAAAATATCAAATCGAAGTTGAGACAACTCTGGAGGAGCAACTCAACAAGAAAAGTAACTATGGGTGCGTTCCACTTAAAGTCTACGATGAGCACGGTTGATCGTCAGTCCAATCAAATAACCACATTCGATCTTTAGTTCAATCACAAAACCATGGGACCAAGCCGCGGTCGTCGTTGGCTTTAAGTGGAACGCACCCAAAATAACCACCCTAACACTTCTGGGCAATATTTATTTATTTATTTATTTACAAAAAAAACAACAACAACAACAACAATATTACAAAAATACACACTACAAAAATCTTGATTGCTTCACTATCATGTTGTATATCAAGCATGATCGACAATTTCATTGTTGGTTTTGGAAATCCATGAAGTTCTTCAAAACATTATCAATAGATGGTGCTATTAAATTAGAATATAACAGTGCCATCTATTAACAGTCGTTTGAAGTAGATGAGATGCTTACAAAACCAAATGTAATCATAATCAAGGTTTTACTTATTTTTTACATTTTAGTAGGATTTTGCATTTAAGGGGGGATTGAAGCTCCATTTTTGGATTGAATTTGGACATAATTGTATTCATACATTTTTTTTAATTATTTTACAAACCCTTGTCACCTAGCTACAAAGGGTAATAATTATGTACAAGCATCGGTCTTCAGGCTCACTCAGGGAAACGGTGATAATTCTTTTTTGTAATAAATAAATAAACCAATCAGAACCGCGCCTGTGAATGACTCGGAGAAGAAAGAGGATATTAGGAGCAGGTTATTCATTTATTAATAATAATTTATAAATAATTCTAGTGCGGCCTTCAGGCCGTACAGCCCGGGCAATCTAATTAATTCTATATTAATTTTTATTAATTGAGTAATTACCCATCATTATTCTTTATTATCATACATCTGGAATTTTTGTTTATGTCGGATAAGTGGAATTCGACTGTATCATCAAATTATGTAATGCAGGGGTCGGCAACGTTTTGTTGTATGGGGGCCAAATATTTTACTTTGAGATTAGTGCGGGCCGCACTTCTTGGAATATCCACTGAAAAGAGCTTTTTTCTTTAAAAAAAAGTGTAAATTCGCTAAAAAAAAGATCAATCATTTTAGAGTCCGCGGGCCGCACCAAGATCCTTCGGGGGCCGCGAGTTGCCGACCCCTGATGTAATGAATTATTAAAATACAGAAATTAAAGGGGAAATAAAAATCCCGAATTAGACTGTTTCCGGACACCAAAACATAGACCTCAAATCAAGAAAATTCCTGTTTTCAAATCAAATCTTTGAAAACAACTGAGCCTCAGGCGATTTTTGAAATTGTTTTAATGAATAAACGTATTTCTACAAAACAGTTTAAAATAAAATGAAAACAAGTTTCGAATTGGGTGCGATGACAACAAAGCGTCAAATTTATCGATTTGCTCGTGTATTTTCTAAACAAATGAGGTACACAATAAATTCTTTTTAAAATGCAAGTTATTTTAAGGAATGAAGCCTAAAAATAGTGACGTAAACAGGTTACCGTGGGTTAGAACTACGCACTCATTACAATAAAGTCAGACTCTCATGGTAAAATTCACGTTCACGGTCACGGTTCACGGTCGGGATCTAATCTGAAACCTCAAATAAATTAATGAATTTATTATAAAAAATAAGTTTTGAAAATTAGATAGAATATTTTAATTTAAGACAAAACCCGGACAAAACGTAATAATTTTCTTTCATTCCAAAAATATTGTCCTTATAATTATTGTGCTAAGCTGACGATTTACTAACCTTTAGTTTTCAATGTCCAGTATGAACAAACAATTCTTTTAATTTGGAAAATTTCGCTTTTTTCTCTTCCTGACCGGGAAATTGTCACTCTATCCCGAGGTACCCTGTTCGAGTCCAGGCGAAGTAAGAACTTGATTCTGACCGTTTCTCCTCGGAAATCAATAGCAAACCACCGAGGTAATCTGCAATGAAATCACTTTTAAAAATGAAATGTACGAGTATTACTGTTCCCGTGGTTCGGGGTCACGTTTTCTTATCCACTATTTATTCTTCCTTTTCCCAGACTTTTCGCCAATTTACAATACTTACTGAGAAAAATGTTATTGAATTGAAGGTTATTAAAATAGTCCAAATAGATCTGATGAGTTTACTCATGCTTTAATTAAATTCTGGATTTTTTGTTTACTCCTTAGACGTTTTAGGCAAAAGCTGGTTCAACTAATTTTTTTAATTGACTCTGTTAACCTTCAAGAACAACAAAAAACACCCGGACCAGGTTAGGTTTCTTTACATAGAAAAGCAATTTAATGTCAGAATTATTGAGTGGTTAAAGTTGCTGCAGCTACATTAGGAACGCATTGCAGAAACTGGTTTACCGATTGGAAGTGTGCCGAACTGACACATTCGTAATTGTAAAAAATTGAAGCTATTTCTGCAGGAATACTCCTCATCAATAAGTTGGCGTTTTTAAGGCATTGCATTCTTTGAAAAAAAATAATAGAAGTAGCAGTTGTCCTTGCAATTAGCTAACACTTGTTCGGTTAGAAATCCATACAGACAAATTGTTTGCTTCAAGAACCTAGGCAGGTGCATAATCACGCGACCAGAAAATTTAATTACATCGATCAATTGAACTCCCTCCTCTTATGGTCTGTTCATTAACCATACTTACCTTCGGGCTACCAACCAACACGTAATCACTACATTTTAAATACCCTACCATTGTTTATGTATAGTACTTGTATGTCATTATAATATGTTAAATCATGGATAAGTAATTGTTTGGAAAATCTTTTGGATGTACGTCTACCTCAAGGCTTGGTGATAATTGAAACGCTGGTTACGGCAATCTTCAAAGTGAAGAGAAAAGAGCTTGAATTTGTTCTAGATGAAGATGATTTACCTATGGAATAATACAAAGCCGCCGGGTTGATGGGTCATAGTACACCAGCGTGAGGGGGGGGGACACTAGAAGTATAGAAATTAATTTTACTGAATCAGCTTCACAATTTTCAGTTACTCCATTTCATTTTAATGAAAGAGCTTTACGTTACAACTAATTTATTGAGGTGTAAAAAATTTTGGTTAAATTGTAGCGAGTTTGACTTCCTTGTAAAACTGGATATCGTGTGTAATAAAACAGGTGGAAGCTAAAGGATTATCATATCATCTATACCTACATACCTATGAGGTGGTCCCAATCTTTCTAATGCTATTTACTTGTTCATTAACCTCGGCACCGGAAATAGACACCCATTAAATATCTTATTCTTAAAATAAAAATTCTTATATTATTTAATAAATTGTTTTTATATTGATTATTTTTTGATTAGAAAAATTATAGGTTGTTCAGTTTTTTGTAACTTTTTATTAATTGCCTGATAAAGTTTTTCATTCAAAAGAATTTTGCAAAGTTATTCACATTAAAGTAGTAGAATTTTCATCTTCCAGATTAACGAGCTTGCAAGATTCTATCTTGCGTTTCTTCTATCGAGATCGGTGACTGAGTCGGTGGAGAAAATTACACAAAAATATTTCTATTTGTTTTATAATTAATTCACCTGTCGTGAAAAAAATTTGAATTTAATTTAATCTTTAAATAAATTTGAAACTTTTTTGGATGAATATTTTCGTAATTGCATTACGAATTTAATAAGAAATTAATTGTTGTAACCAAAAGCATCTTATGGCTCATATTAAAATGAAATTAATAAAATAAATTATATGCCTACCTACCATAAAAATAAATTTAAATCGTATCGATTAAAAAACTATTACGGATAATTATTTTACATTATAGGAAATTACAAATTACATCAACGAAATTAAATAAATTGGAGGTCTCTCAATCTCACAGTTCTTTGTTATTGGATTGATAAACAAACAGAAAATGCTGCAATCTGGACAGATTACTTAAACTTAAATAAGGTAATTCAAGTCAATTATTGCAAATTAGGAAGTGCTCGTAGGTGCAGGACCAAAATTGCATGCAGTAGGAGTTTTGTTTTTCAAAAAGTAACGGAACTAAATTTACGTATATGTCGAAACAGCTACTTTTATTAATTTGTTTTTTTTTTGAAAACCGTTAACACCTTTCACATAAGACGCAATTAACCGTCGTAATCGACAAAATTATTTAATAAAAAGATGAGTCACGCAGAAGTAATAATTTGTTGGTGATTACCGATTACATCAAAATTGAAAATTAATTAGCTATAATTTTATTTAAATTTTAATTAGGTATCTGTATCAACAGTTGTCAGAAAGGTGATGTAAATTTTTGATTTATGGAAATAAAATTTGTGATAGTTATACAGTTTAATACGTAGCTATCATAATTTTAAACAAAACCGCACGGTTTCGATACTCTGCTTTAGGTATTATTCAGCTTTCTTCCTTTTTTTTTTTTTGAATTGGTCCGCAAAAATATTTCTTGCTGACCGCGACACTACAGGGACCGATATAAAAGAAGGTTTGTATTTTTTCAAAATCATTCCTTTCCCCACCCTTCCTAATTAGTGCAGTTATTTTTAGTCACAACATTTTTTGCGACTTACTGGAGATACCTAGATTTGACATAACAGAATTTTTATTAAGAATAAAGCACTTTAGTTCTTCGGGGGTAATGTCATTTTCAAAAAATTGTTGACAGTTTTTCCAGGATGAGGCTGACGGCGGTGGACCACAGTACGTCCCGTACCAAGAGCCGGGAATCTCATTAGTTCTTGCATTTAGGCGACTAACTGTGGGAACACAAGTTTTGCATTGGAATTAGAATTGCGCTAAAGGTGCAATAAAATTGAAACTTAAAGCGACTTTGGAGGAGTGAATCTAAAGACTGAATCAGGTGTGACTCCCCCTTACATTCCAAGAGATGCCTCTTACATTTTACGGGAATCTTCGACCAGGGAAGAGTTTAGGAGGGCCACAGATTAGGATATATTTTGTATTGGAATTAGAATTGGGCTAAAGGTGAAATGAATTTGAAAATTAACGCAAGTTTGGAGGGAGGAGTTAATCTAAAGTCTGAATCAAGTGTAGGTCACTTTTACATCCCAAAAGATGCCTCTACGTTTTACGGGTATCTTCGACCATGGAGGAGCTTAGGGAATGTTCGCATCTCAGGATTACTGTTTCGTTCTCATCTATTCGAGAGGATTTTTCTATTCGCATCGTAGTTCCTTTTCTTGGCGATGATTTTGTTGACGAAATCATCGATCCAGTGTGCCAGGATTTTAGCACTGGCGTCGAGGAGTAAGTCACTCTGAAAACTGATGTATGTACATTAAAATTCTAGAATATTTTAGAAATTCCAAAAGAAATCCACAAGAATACTCTAAATTCCACAGTGATTTACTTTTCGACTGACATAGGAAGTTTAGAGTGCTGTAGAGGGGCTACAGGTTATTTTAGGTTGCTGTGTGTAAAATATGCAGAAATAAGTATGGAACCGAAGGGTTTTGGAGTACCGAATTCATACTTTCTTGTACTACCATAAAAAATAATGATGGAATGTATCGTGGACTCAATGACCCTGATTTGTCGTAAATCACACCAAGACGCTTCCAGTTGTCGTTTAGTCGATGGCTTCTGTATGGAGGATGATTGCTTATAGCAAATCAATTTCCAATAGAGGAAATAATACCAATGGCTTATATTACCGCTCACCAGGTGGTATTAAAGGTCTTTACACTGATCAAGAGATTAACCCTAAGGTAGGTTCCAGAGGATAAAAATATTGGGGAAAATGCTAAAGCATATTGTCGTGAAACGAAATAGAAATTCAGCTTTGTGTTAATTATTTGTGTTAGATTAAGGGATATTTTATCCATAATAACATGGTCGAGCACGGTTTTGTAATTAAAGGTCGATTTATGTTACCACTGACAAGAGCACACAATTATTGTTGAATGTTAGTGAAATCCAGTGTTTATAAAGTTTTTGCGGCGATTTAAACCTAAAAAGGAACAAATTTAATTATTTACATTTGAATTTTAACCGCGAAAGTTTACCTATGTTGACATGCAAAATGGCTCAAAATTTCGATTTGTGTGTTGGTAATTTTAAGTTTGTAAACATAGAAGGTAGAAAATGTTGGCGAGAGAAGAGGTTGGCGTGCGACTGTAGAGCCAGCAAGGCGTATTTTTGGTGAGGTCCACCATAAGTGACCAATTTTCGAGTTTTCTTGGAAACCCAAGTGTTTTTCAAGTTGAGAAGTAGTGCGAAGTGTCGTCTAATCTAAAGTAGACGAGTGTTTTTAGATTGATTTGGAAGTAGAATCTTCAAATTACGGTGTTTTTGAAAAAGCACATTTTGAAAATTTGGCATCACACATGTGCGTAATTCTTGGTCAGCCATTGACGAACGATCGAATGATTTTTGTAATCACGACAATTACGTGCCTACAATTAAATGTTTAGAAGAATAAATTCAAATTCGTTAAAATTTGAATCGAATAATTTTACATACCAAAATTTGAGGTTAGTTGCACGATTTATTAAATTTGGTTCAAATCGATTGAGGGTGGTAGGTAAGTAACCTCAGCTCGGATTTTTAAAATTTCCACTGTCAAGAATCATTAAAAACGGTACAAAAAGCTATTATAAAACAAAATATTTGCGAACCATTGTAAATAGGGCTCTAAAAAGTCAAATTTTCAAAATTTGTATTGTCCGATGCAGTCTTACGAGTTAGAAACGGTTTAGAACATTCCATTGGCTGCCGAAACCCCGCCTCTAACATATCCCACCAAAAACTTATATAAGGTGTGTACTTCATAAAATGCTCTCAGTACATACTGGCGATCACAACAATGTGTCGTGTGTTGAGCGTTAAAAAACAGTTCTTTTTAGGGCCAAAAATACTTAGAAAGGGTTACGGTTTTAACGACGTTGAATCTCGCTTTTTTTTGAAACTCTGGCGGGGGTGGTTGTGTTGCCGAAATGGGCCTTTCGCGCGCTACGCTGCGCTCCGCACGCTACAGACCCATTTTTCGGCAACACTAAACTCATTAAAAACATCCCTCTAGGGTGATCCAACTCGGCACATTGTGCTATTAGCAAGGGGTAAATCTCGCTTTTGTTATGCATCTCTGGCGGGTGTGTTTGTGTTGCCGAAATGGGCCTTTCGCGCGCTACGCTGCGCTCCGCACGCTACAGACCCATTTTTCGGCAACACTAAACTCATTAAAAACATCCACCGAGGGTGATCCAACTCGGCAAATTGTGCTATTAGCAAGGGGTGAATCTCGCTTTTTTTTTGCTGCAAATTTAAGCCAAAAATACGTTGAAAATGTGAATTTACCTCGACATTAACTGTACGATGAATTTCCCCGTGTTTTTTAGTCAAAAATACCCCTAAAAAGTGAAATTATGTCGATGTTAACTGCGCGACGGACTAGGTACTACTGGGTGCGTAAGCGAGCTCCGGTTTTTCCAAGTGTTAGAGTAACTCACACCACACGGACTGACAACAGAATGACTGTGAAGTTTGAAAATCGAGCTAAAATTGGCAACTTTAAAATCGATTATTGGCCAAACTAATCGATATACGACTTTCATCCTCACTTTAATCGCTTCGTCTATATTTTTTCTATCTAAATCCGTCGAGTTTTTTTTAATAAATTTAATATTCTCGAGCTGAGCCTACTTACCTGCTACCCGATTGAGTTTTGCCAACAAACTTTTCTATTAATTACGTTCGTCGATCGATTAATTTGGATATTGAATTTGTGTGTGAAGAAGTCACTTCACTTATTTGGAAAATTGCCACAAAATTACAGAAGCTGGAAACGTGTAAATTGCCACCCGTATGACTGAACAACAGGTGTCAAGCGGAGATTTTAGGAACAAGAAGCAGTGGTTCTAAAACGTCGACAACAAGTGTCGCATAACTGATAAATAAATAAACTTTGTATTTTGTTACACCATTTTTATGATTGTGAATTTATTTGTCACACGTTTACACATAAATAGAAACCTGGAGTATTTTGAGTTCGATTTGCAAGTAAATGCAAATACGAAGGGTTTCTATAACACAATTTTACACGTTAGCGACCAAAACGAATCTGTTCGTAAACAGCTCATGCTCGACCTGTTTAAATTAAATTTATTTTATGAAAATTAAATTAGTCATTTTTCACGAAGCTGAGTTTGATTTTGTTTTTATGCAACGAGCCGTACCCCAATTTAATTTTGTAGCGTTGTCGATAACGACAATAAATTTGATTAAGGCAATTTATGCAATTTTGTCCCTGAGAAGGAAAATTCGATTGAGCAACATTAGTGCGGCAGCAAGGCCGTACAATTTGTTTTATTTGGCGACCCGAAAAGGAGAGAAGTGCGAACCCAGCCCTGTGATTTGTCTCCGTACAGAAATCGTATGTGAACCGAAACATAGCTGCCGACGGTACTCTAGTGTTGAGATATTGTCCTGATAGAAAATAAATTTTCATGTTTGAAGGGTCGTAGGAAATATCTCTCAAGCAACGTCAAGCAACATTAGAGGAATATGTCTGGAGTCCGGCAATCACGAATATTTATCCAGAATCCCACAGTTCAGTAACTGAGGAGGATAGCTACAACGCCGTTGCTAACGTCTCGTATGTTCCACGGTGAGGTATGGCCCAAGAAGTTTTGGTGCCTAAGAATTTGTTGAATAAAACAATTTTAGCAATAATGTATGCGATATGATTAATGAGTAAGTGAGATGTCACTTAGATTGTTGAATTCAAGCCCATATTACATTAAGGTCTCGATTTACGTCGTTTAGATTTACGTTGCGACAACGACATAAAAGCAAAAATCTAATCTGCATTAGTGTTATTATTATGATTCAATTTGCGTCTTTTCATATAAAATTCATCTAGTTTACCTGCTTATACTATGTATAATTTTTAAACAACTGTAATTAAACAAAAATGATAAAAACAAATGTGGAACGCTTAATACGGAGCAATTTCTTAGTTAACTGATATGCAGTACAGTCTCGGTAATCCGAACTAATAGAAACCAAGCCTCATTCGGATTACCGAGAAGTTCGGATTACTGGATAAAGTTAAAAAATGTTAAAAAAAAGGTTAAAAAAACTCAAAAAAAGTATTTTTTAGAATAATTCTTATTTAAGAAATAAACAAACTTCAAAATAAATATGTACGTAGTCCATATTCTACTGTGCTTAGAAAAAAAAATTATATTTTAGAAAAATTGTTAGTAATTACGGTTTGTTTCTTCGCACCCATTTCCATTTTAATTGCCTCTTCTCTTAATTGTCGGATCAATAAAATTTTATGAGATGGAACATCATTTTCACATGCCCATTTTAAACAAACGTTTAATCTGTAATCCGAACATTTTATTAGTTGTGTTCGGATTATAACTATTTGTGCGGATTACTGGATGGTCGGATTAGCGTGTGTTCGGATTACCGAGACTGCACTGTATTAAATATTAATTACGCTAAAAGCCAATGATCTTAAAATTTTTCAATGAAAAATTATTTGGAATATTTGGAAATAAAAATGAGCATAATGTTTGGGAGAAAACCAAGATAATTTAATAATAAAATAAAAAGGTGTTTTTTAGCATTATTCTTCATTTCATTTCACATTTCTTCACATTTTACAGAAGTTTTCCAACAATAAGAGGCCATAACATCTTCCTTCTTCTATCATGCAGTGCTCTCGCTCTAACAGTCCAGGATAGCTATGCTTCTGTATAGAATTTCATTAGTGTTAAATACAAAAATACAAACTTTGCGGCGATCATAGTTTCGTATATTACCATGGGAATTTTTGGAAATATGTGATTCGATTTGCGTTGTATCGATGAAATGAGTCGCACTTTCGTAAAACATAACCCCAACGCACATTGGCATACGAGACCACGTACACCAAGTATTTAATTACCTGTGTGGATTTAAACCCTTAGATTATTGAGACGGTCATTGCCTTGCAGCTAACATGTGAATATGGGGCACCGGGTTCAAACCTGGGGAGAGTCAAACTTTCTTATGGCTAGTCTCCGTGCTTCGGAAGGCACGTTAAGCCGGTGGTCCCCTGGGTTAGTGAATTGCTACCATTAACATAAAAAAACCAGGATACAGGCACATCTGAATGCAAGTCTAGCAAGCTACCTGATGATATAAAATATTTATATGCTCAAAGTTTCTAACACGTGTTGGGAAATAACAGGCCTTGGCCTACTGGAAGAGAATTCTCTAGAGAATTACTTCTAGAAAGAAGAAGATTTTAAATTTTTATATATTTATGATTTAATTCGGAGGTGTTAAAAATTTACATAATTTGGATGGTGAAGTAAATGCTAGTAAATAAGCTAGGGGGCTTAGCTACCTTAAAAAAATAGAAAAAACACTTAAAAATTAGATAAAATGAAGTATTTTATAGTTCATGTTCCTTCTAAATTATTCTTCCCCTGATCTGGAGGGTACTTTTAAAATTAAACAATCGGAAAACCGGAATGTTTGTAAGTAGTATTAAGTAAAAAAAAAGATAATAATATTTTTACAAGTCATTTCATTACTTCCTTATGCTGGAGGATATTCCATACTCTCCAGTTTCACGCCTGTTTCTTCACATTTTAAAGGGTCTAGCGGGCTATAGCCACCCTAGACTAGAAAATACACTTAAAAATTAGATAACTAATCGGAAAACCGGTGGATATGGGGAGTATATGGAAAGTCATTCATTATTGGGCTTAGGTTATAATTTCTTATTTTAAGTTTTCTATTTTAAGATGGCAGCTAAAATATAAATTAACCTTAATGAATGATGGCGGTTTCAGCATTATTATATTAGTAGTATAAATAGATATACATAATTGAGCTCATCCCATAACATAACCTCAACAAAATATACTTCAATAAAAATGTATTGGAATTTGTGAAAGCTTTCTCTATGAGAGAAATCCGTTGTCCATCAGCATGTAAATCCACACCTGGCATTCTCATAGGATTAAGTCAGTCCAGACAAATACAATTTTAACTTAAACTGAAAATATTTGTCTTAACCCAGGCAAAGAAGGAATTTTTTATCAAGAGGAAACTGCCTGTATCAGCCCAAATTTCTGAAATAGAGACAGAATGTCTGATTCCGCTGCAATAAAATTGTTTTGCAGGTTTAAATAAAGGAGTGATTTTATTTACGACTGCTAATATCGTTAAGATTATCGTCATCGATACCAAAACTTCCTACTCCAAGACATTGTGTTGATCGTTAATGTGGGCGAAATGCAACAGAAGCATTCAAAATTTACATGTTTTATTACGATTTTCTTCTTCTGCTAACAATTGTGGAATTATTTAAAAAAATTATAATTAAAAATTAAAATTAAAATAACCGATAAAAAGTTAAATTAATAATTTATTCGTGCTTGTTTAATCTACTATCGAAATTGTGAATTAAAAATATTGAATTGAATTTAACTAAAACAATACCTAACTAATTAGTATTGTGTTCATTATCTTTAAACTTTTATTGCTAAAGAACAATTTGTCACAATACGTACTTTATGATAGTATAAACATAAAACATAAACACAATACCGAGTTATTAATATAATGAATAATGTTTTATAAATTAAAATATCGGTAACAAACGGCATCAAAGGTTAGGACGTGTGTTTCGATTGGCATGCTCCATATTTTGCAATAAAATGAAATGTAATAAACAAGGCGAAAATTGTATATTGCATAACTTGTTTTTCTATCGTTACAAATTTTATTACCCCAACACAAGTTATGATCCAATAATTTTCACCTTGATATATCCTCACTATTTTCATTTAAGTTGCAAATATTTCTACGATCGACTCGTGGATTATAAATTATATTGATAACACATACACTTAAAATTTTATGACGTTGTATACATTTTACGTTCTGCTCACCTGCAATCATTTATTGGGTTATCTGACACCATGTATGTACGGCGATGTCAATTTTCCAGATAAATTTCTATCAGGCTGAAAGCAAAATTGTATAATGGAAGAGGTTACGTACAAAATAGGAAAAGATGCAGTCGAGACTTGTGACACTAACTGACCATTTGCATACCACACTTTCAGATAGACTTATACATTTAAGTGAGCCATATATGTAATTTAATAGTCAATAATTATATTTACCTGCAGGTAAATCAGTCAAGGAAATTAAGTAATAATTAATTGACCTTAAAAGTTTTTAAAAATTTAACGGATTAATTAACTGCGAACTCTTGTTCTCAGTCAATAATTACTTATTGCATTTTTAACTTCAAGAATGTCTATATTCGTCTGTTAATAGATAATAAAATTCATTTTCTTATTTATGGCAAGCAAAAGCAATTACAACTAATTAAGATCGCTTTGAAAATGATATCAACCTTGCATCAAAATAGTTTAAATGAATTATTGCTTCCTGGCTTGATTATACCAAAATATTTAGTTTTGAACATAATAGTCGAATAGCAGCAAATTAAATCATCTGATGCGCTTCTACTTCCATGCATCATTCCTAACTAGCAAAAGGCACCTGACCATAAGAATGAATAAATTGTTTAGATTTTTATTCTTTTGAATTATTTAAATATTTTTTCCATTAATAGAAAATGTCATCACACAGAATCATTATTATTGTATATTAGGCTATTACACGTTAAAAAAATAAATAAATCAGTGACTTATTAAGGATTAACAGTATTTATTTTGGGTCTAAGTTGACACAAGCGACACTGCCCCATTCATCCATTTTACAAGTGGAGCTAATTTATGTATCAAACTTTTTCATTAGAAGAAAATTATTGAACAATACATTTAAAAATGCCACCATAAAGCAAAACATAGTTTCACAATACAATAGCTACCTATAGTAAAAAATCTATTGATATTCATCTTAGGCACCTGCTTTATTACCATATTGTATATAGAATGCCTAAGTTTCATATTATAAAAAAATCTTTTTAAAAATGCCACTAATTTATTACGGATTGTGGAGTATCGTAGATATATACAATGACTCCCGCATACAATACTTTTACAGCTTTTCTATTCTGTTTTACCTTAATTGGTTAGCATGCATCCCTTTGTAGACGTCTTCGGTCTAAAAATTTTTATTTTCCCACATGCATTATTTTCTGCGCATAATATTTAGCCACTTAAAATTCAATCCGGTAGTAGTTACAAAAATTAAAGATGACAAGATTATCTTGATGAATCGAAACAGTAGCAAGATCAGTTGTCGCTCTAATGAGAATCTTACATTATTCTGTCAAATATTATAGGTCAATACGTTTTCTATAAGAAGCTATTGACATAATCTGATAAACCATTCTTTCTTTAACGGGTAACATTGTGATTGTAAAATGCTTGACCCCCTTTAGCGCAGTTCGATTTCCATTTTATTACACCCACTTTTGAAAGACCGTTCGTTAGGTCCACCATATTAACGTTTACATCAATTACAGCCAAATTTGCACGGCAGGGTTTTTTACACACGTCTAAAACGAGTTGCGGGTTGGGTACAACAAAATGATTTAATTACTAGGAAGTCAGTAAATGAAGTAGTAGTAAATTCTATGCTGTATTTTATCCAACCAAGCGCATCGAATTTGCTAAATGCCACGCGCTGCTTAATTCACTGCGAGATAACTTACAACCCTGAAATGGGTTATTAATGTTTGCATGAAACGTGTTATGCTTCTGCATTTAGTTTCAAACAACTTGGACACGAAAAAACCCAACAATTTATATTCAGCAGGTATATTTGCAACAATTACCAAGTATCGTGAAATGCACGAGTCGTTCGATTCAATTTCTTCTTTCGTGACTGATTTATGAGATTTTATTTTAATTTCTCTCTTGCCCATGTATATTTTATTATAAACGTCTGCTTAATGCAGGCAAGATATTTCATTTTAGAATTCATAATATTTCAAGTAAATCACCAACATTTTAAGATATAAGAAAGTGCAATATGTCTAAAGTGATTCATGACTACTATTTCAAGTAATTCACCAGCGTTTAAAGGACTTTTCAAGTAATGTAAATTTAATAACGGATTTCATACTCAAAAGTGACCTGACCAGAAATCACCTGATTGACTTTCTATCAGCTTGAAATAAATTATCAAATCAATATTATTACAAATTATCCCGATCAGATGTACTGATCGGCAATACCGTGATCTCTGGTTCAATTTCGGGCAATTTATTTTACAATTTATAAAATAAAATTACAATTTCAAGTAAAAAAACTTCATTCTGGTAGTTTCTTTCCGAAAAGCACTGGCAATGGAAGTGGTTTCGAGTATTCACGTTAAACTGTAAGACCCCATAACCCAAACATAAGCAAGCACCTCTACAACTTAACGTAGAATCCGAACCACACATGATTCGAACACCGGCTCTTCTAATCCAAAATTCATCCTCTTGTTTGTTTTGAAATTTGGGTAGGTTACCATTTTACGGTTTTTTTTTGAGGGGGGGGGATTTAAAACTATGCTGCTGGTTAACCTTCTTTAAAATTATGACTATATTTTTGCAGAACACCTTAGTATTCCAGAAGAAGAAAAACTTATCTAACAAACCTTAGAAATACTCCTTACCTTACAAATGGACCTCCCAATTAACCCTATAAAATATCTGAAATCAGGTCATGTATAAAAAATCTTAAGCCAAAGATAGCATCTGGTTATGACCTGATAACAGGAGAAATTCTGAAAAACATATCACCAGAAGGAATAAAAATGATTACAATAATTTTAAATGCCATTAGATTGGGTTATTTTCCTTCACAATGGAAGGTAGCTCAAATAATTCTGATTTTAAAGCCTGGTAAGGATCCAACAAAAACTACTTTTAATCGTCCAATTAGTCTCCTGCCCATCCTATCTAAGGTGTTTGAAAGGATCTTTGTAGTTAGGCTCAAACCACTACTCGAAGAAAAGCAATTATTAATACCCAGCCACCAGTTTAGATTCCAAAAGAACCATTCCACAATCGAGCAAGCACATCGACGGTGGAAAGGCAAAAAGTCTTAAGCGACACTCTAAGGCTCAATTTCATGTCTGAACGTCATTACTACAATTATAATGTGAGCATTAACGCTAATGTTTCTTAAGACTTTTTGCCTTTCCACCGTCGACATATAGTTGTCAAGAAAATTAGAGAAGACCTAGAGCATAAGAGCTACTGTTCTGCAGCATTATTAGTTGTTAAATCAGGTGTACCGCAAGGCAGGGTGCTTGGACCACTTTAATATCTCCTTTATACTGCCGACCTGCCTACTAACCCAGAACTGAAACTGCCACTTACCTATGCTGATGACACTGCGCTAATGGTCTCACACCAAGACCCAAATGTTGCATCTGGATACCTTCGAGAACACCTCGATGAAGTGAAGAGATGGATGAAAAAATTGCGCATCAAACCCAATAGTATAAAATCCACTCATATCACGTTTACTCGTAGGACATCGGCCTTCCGCAAAGGGAGGAGGTCAAATACCTTGGTCTCCATCTAAACAGACGTCTTACATGGGCAAAGCATATCTGGAAAAAGAGACTGCAGCTAGGTCTTATCTACCGTAAAATGCAATGGCTAACGAGTTAGGCTAATGATTCCCATGTTGGGTTGGAAAATAAACTATCCAACCTCTCCTAGCCTAACTCCGCTAGCGAAACGAATATTATGTAACTACAATGATTCCAATCTAAAACATTGCGAGCGGTTTGCAATGCACCCTGGTGTGTTCCCAACGAAGTCATACATCGCGACCTGTGCATGGTCACAGTCAAAGAAGAAATTGCTGTAACGCGCAAGAAGTACCTGCTCGTCCAAATAGTTTGGCCTCAGATCCTCCTCACTGGTCCTAACCTGAAAAGATTAAAGAGGTTTGACCCCTGGACTTGCCCCACCGGAAATAGTGTTTACTGTGTGCAAACATTCTTGTAGTTATACTCTCTCTTCTAATCGTAAACAAAACAAAAACAAGTGCATGGTTTTAATTGCTAAAAAAGTGCATTGAGTCGACTTCCTCTGTCTTCATCAAGTAACTGAAAATGAAGGCCCCTAAAATTGTGAGTCCCCGGAGCAGCTGCCCCTCCTCTGAGTGGCACTGATATTTAATCTAATAAAAATTAAATAATACTTAATTTATATGAACTAAAACAAATAATTATTATAGTTGAGAAAAGATCTAAAAAAATCCAACCAGGGCCGTCATTAGGATACGACGTATATTCAAAACATTAGCAAAAAAAAAAATTGAATATACGTCGTATCCTAATGACGGCCCTGGTATTTTGGTGCTTTTGTGTTAATGGACTGTAAGAAGTAAAATTCAAAATCTACTTGTTGGATTTTTTTAGATCTTTTCTCAACTATAATTTGTTTTATATCAATTTAAGATCAACTATTTTTTTTTTTTTTTTTTCCAACTATTTACGTTTTTTAAAAATTTTGGGTTTTTTAAATTCAAATTTTGGAAACATTAATTTATATGAACTAAAAACTCATTTAAAATCTATTTGATTTTTATTGTTGTGTTAAATTAACTCTAAACATTTTTAAATCTTACTTTTTAAAATAATTTTAATAATAATTCGAAATACATAGAAATTTTACGATATTTTGAAAAGTGAAAGTAAATAAAATTCAAACATGCATCATGAATGAATAACGAAGAGGAACAGAAGAAGTAACAAAGGATTAAATTTTGAGGAGGTTAAAAAATATAAACTTAGTTTAAAAATTTTGAAACCCTTTAATTTATTAAACTTGTGAATACTCCAAAAATAGTAAAAGAATTCTAATTACCATAATTTTTGAGAGGGTAAATTTTGAAACTTTTTAATTACATTAATGTTAAAACATGTGATTACTCCAAAAGGAGTGAAAAGATTCTAATCTCCAAAGGATAATTTTTGATGGGAGTAAAAATTAGAAATTTTAAATACTGGTAATAGAGAAAACCCGGTTCGACTCCGAGCGAAGTAAGAATCATATTATGGCCGTATCCTCTCGACAGGCAATATCACACCACCGGGGTGTAATCTGCCATGAAAAGCCTTTGTCAAAAGGCTCACCACACCCTGCAGAAGAATAATGGACTGAAGAGAGGTACTGATGTTAATATTACACTTGTGAATACTCCAAAAAACGAAGTTGAGGAAGCAGATGATATGCGTGCTTGAGCTATCTTCTCAGTTGTCAGATAAAGAAAACAGAGGTATCTTAGTATTTTGGAGGCTAAGGCAGGACAAACATTACAGTAGGTAGACCTTGATTTTTCCTAGTGACTAGGCGGACCTCATGCGCAGAAAGGAATATTCATCATTTCTGGTTTATGTTGGTGTCAATTGGTGGAATTGGGTGTCAGGCGTTCTTCCTCTACATCTACTGCGCAACATTTTGGTTCATCCTAGTCACTAAGGAAAAATATTGCAAAAAACATTGAATCTCCGCAATTTTCTTGGTTCCAAAATGTTCTCTCAGTCTCGCCTTCAATGTGAATCAGTAATAATTTTCATCTCATTAATGGAACAACAATACAATTTTTCTTGGGGTTAAACTCCGATTGATGACATTACTTTATTCATTAGGCCTGTAGTACTTTGTCATTCTCATTGGTTGTCTCGACTGCCTGGGATTGAAAGGTGAGCCGCTCTCAAACACAGCTAGGGTATCAAAATTCCTCGATACTGATGGAAACCATGAAAGAACGACTTCAAAAGGAGGCAAAGGGAGTGACAGGGTGACACCAAAAAAAATCGATTCTCCAAACATTGCATCGGGTAATCGACTCATAAGTTAGCCTAAAGGGCTACTCTGGTACGTCACAAATATTTTAAATAATTCACAAGTACTTTTTCACTGCGGATCCCTTACTTGGCAAATATTTTATGTTATGCCGAAGAATACTTACGGCGATACATTATTCACATGCATTTAAAGTAATTCAAATGTATTTTACGTAAATCAGAGTACTCCAATACTTTCCAATAATTCATAGGCATTTCAACTAATTCACTAGCAATTGCAGTAATTACCTATTACCAACATAATAAAAGCCTTGCGGTCCTTACCAGACATCCACCATCTGCCATTAACGATTTTCTGATTTCCTTTTTATCAAAGTTTCACTGATTAATTTTTAAATTACTGTACGATAAACCACCAAACCACCTAAAGGTTGAAATATGAACTCGAAAAGTTTTATTAACTTAAATTCTTCTAAAAGAACGATAATATTAGTAATTCTACATAAATCAGTAGAATTTTGAATAATCTTCCACTATAAAAAATCCATGACAATGATTAAAAATAGCACCAAAAACATCTCCACGTATTTAAAAATCTATTAACTTTTTAAAGTTGTTTACAAATTTATTAATTTAACACTGTCACTTTACTACATGTTTTCGTTTTTTATTAATGCGTAAATTCAAATTTAGGAATATTAAGAAAAAAGTTGACAAGATTACACGAATTTCATTTATTTCATTAGCAGCCCAGTGAATTATGATAAATTGGATAGATTATATTAAATTTATTTTTTACTTTTGAAAAATCGCTTCTACTACTCTAAAATAGGCAAAATCAGTTAAATGTTCAGTAAGCTGAAGAATTTTATCTTGGTGTTGTAAAGTAGTTTCCTCATAATAACAGGTTTTCCAGGACAAGTCAGAGTATGTCCTCGAGTCGATTAGAACTTGTACTTTTTTATCAATTTTCTGGTTTATTAAAAAAGAATATTGCTAATTAGAAAGATTCACTTACCTACCAGAGATGAACAACAAACTGTTGAAAGCGATGAAAATTTCCTATCAACTGAATTTGCTGCGGGTTACTCTTCTGACGCATCGCTTCAGTCTCCAGACTGAAATAACTCCCGTGAGTATTACACTGATCGATGATTACTTTCTTGTGGATCATGATCGTTCGTGCTATCTCAGCATAAGTCATCTTCAAGTAACAGTAAAATTGTAATCTTTATTATCCAATCACTAGATATTATCGTCTTTCATTGCATTTATTGATTCCATTTTAGAAACTTCTAGTCGTATTTTATACCATTTTATCTGCTTCACTTTATAAATTTAATCGAATTGCATTTCTATGGGCAGCTATTGCAAGAGTATCTTCTTGAACTAATTAATTATCAATAAAAGCGTGTCGCATATTTTTAATTTACTTTCCACTCTCCGGGGGCTATCCAAGCAAAGTTTTGGTTCAAAATCACTTGGTGCGATTTTATTACGCCTTTCGTGAGTTTAAAGTAATCAATACTCTGACACTTAAGAAATTCTAAAAGTTCAACCTTGAGGGCTCGTCCCAGTGATAATAGCACGAGGGTACAATTTAAAATAATTACTTACAATTGTCGTAACTTTAAGCGTTAAGAGGTTAAGTTTACAGAATAATTTGCATATTTTACTTGCCAATCGATTTTGGTTAGAATAATGAAGAGTGTTTGTGGTTTGGGCTTTGGAGAGTAATGTCTGAGGAACTATAAATAATGAAGACCCTGCAGGCTGGTAAAACTCATCACCACACGAAGACTATTAACTAAAACTTTAACCATTGATCCTTATTTGGGCAACCGTCAAACAGGTAAACGATTTAGTTTAGTCTTTTGATGAAGATGGACGGCTGACTTAACCCGATGTCTTTTATTAGTCATCGGTTATTATTCGAATATATACAACTTAATTAGATAAAATGTGACACAATAATATCCTAATTTTCGGCTGTCAGAAAATAATTACCTTCGATGCTTTCCAACTGTTAATAATCAATTTGTTTTGACTTATTCTGGTTTTGTTGTGAATAAAAGAAATGTTTGGAAAATTTTAATCCTTGCTATAAATAGATTCCGTTCCATGAATTTTGCCTATTAAATAACTGTGGTTTGAATAGTTATACATAGCAGTGGTGACCATTATATCATCAAAGATAACACCTGTTTTATATTGCATAATTTTAAAAATAGATTTGATGAGAGAGTATGAACTATATTTACTTTCCATTTCTTTATTACGATAAACAAATGACATTTTACTTCCGAAGGATGAATAATAATCGAATCGAAGAAGCATCAATTGCCTCATCATAATGGAAAGGTAATATTGCAATATTTTTGCATGGTTCAAAATTGGGAAGCTACAATTTTTGGGTAAATTGGCAGCGACTCCAATCCATCCAGTGGCGTAGCTAGGGTAATTTGCGCCCGGGGACAAGACACAAAATCTGCGCCCCTTCTCGTATCTAGAGTCTGGAGACTCACTGGGGCCGGAGTTTATTTAATAAAATAAACTCATTTTGGCGCCCCCTAAGCTGTGGCGCCCTGGGACATATGTACCCCCCTGCCCCCCCATAGCTACGCCTCTGAATCCATCATCGCATTCTTGGTCTACATTTACCTCTTCTTGTACCTGTGTTGTGATTGTTCCGATTCAGAGGTGTCCTGTTGGATAAAGAGGAATGTCTGAATCACTCAACAAAACAAATAATCTGTAAAAATCTGTATAAATTATAATATTCGGTTCATTTTCTTCAAAAATTTTTCCTCTAACCTCCTACCACCTCAGGAGCTACGTTCCTGTATGGAATTTTATTACCACTTAATACAAATTTCACGACTATTGTACAAAGCAGTTTTAATAACTTATGAAAATATGTGATTCGATTTGCGTTGTTTCGACAAAGTATATTTTACTGTCTTGAAACGTAATCCCGACGCATATCGAGACTTTAATGTACTTAATTACTCTGATATGATTGGGATAATGTATATAATTTGACTGACGAAGTAAATATTAACAAATATGCTGGAGGCCCGAATTTTTGGGTTGCTCAAAATTTAAAGATACGCCATAACACAAAATTAAAAGCTTAATTATTTGGTTGTGGTGAGTTCATTTGTATTTTCTTACTCCAATATATGGTTCTGAAAAGATAAATTCCGTTCGCTCAACCAGCGATCACACCAAAGCAGTTCTGTGGTTGTATGAATGAACAATAAATTATACTAATGCTAAACTGAAAGTCACGTAACGAAGAAAAGATGCGAGATTGTTACTTAGCCTTGATCTTCTTGAAGGATCCAGATCATCTCACGAGTTTCGTGACGCATCAGAAAAATCCATTTGAATTAAATTTAAAAATTAATTGTTATTAAATTAGGTTATTGTAAAATTAATGAAAGCAATTATGGAGAGCGTTGCATATTAGTAAATGAATGTGGACAACTTAGAAGTAAATATTTTCCTATTAATAAATAATGTAACTGTTATTTAGTTTCAACACATAATAAAATAATATATAATAAACTATCTTCAATTATTCTACTCAGTAAATTACTTGTACCAGCATGTGTTAATTCTGCAGGGGGTGATTGAAAAGAAACGTAATTTATTAGTGATTGTATCTGTAAACATTTAATCGTAACTTAGAAAGTTTGAATTTCATTGTTCGATCTAAAATAAATCATTTCTGGTGATCTAAATTTCATTATAAAAAAAAGGTAGTAAGAACTGCAAACACACTTTCTGCAATCTTCCCCAACATTATTAATTTATTAATAAAAAATAATAAATTATAATTATTGTGTTGTAAACGTTTAACAATTACATTTGCACGATTCATGTTTATAATGCTGAAAAATGAGATAATAACTTTGCGACTTGAAATGTAGGTTGATGGTTTCTAAAGATTAGGAGTTTATTTTACTGCTAGATTAAAGATTCTGTCGCTATTTTTACATCCAACAAAATAATTTTCTCAAGTTATTTGTTTCTATAATCATTGAAATATAATATAATCTTTTGGTGCGGTCAATCCATTCTCTAGAGAACTTTCTTCCCAAAATCATGGATCCAGAAAAAGTATGGTTTGTAAATTAACGAGGACTTTTAACATTGGATGAGAAAGAAGCTTGCAATTACGAGCAACACAAACGAAGACATAAGTTGTTTCGCGACCATAATCAATTGCGTACAGGAGCAGCAAATACAATGACACATTTTTTGCATGCTCCTAATTGACTTATCTTGGCTGTCACACTGTGCAAAGAATAACAAAGATGACAATTAACCAGCTTCTTGCTAACTGTATCCAAAGTTACCACCTTGTCTCACCAGTTTTTAAATGGATTGTGCAAAAGTGTGACCGATTTTCAAGCTAATTAGTAGCTGCTTGGTTCCTAAAAAATTAGCAGTCGTTATCAATATATCACTGGTTTTGGCGTCCTAAACAATGAAAAGATATAATTAACGCGACTTATAACATTTGAGTTACTATTTTAAACATTTTTTTGGCTGAGCTACCTAGATAATGATAATAGTGAAACACTTATTTTACTGTTGTCTAGCCGTAATGCCAAATAAATAAAATTAACAGTAACTAAGTACTTAAAATGTCTTAAAACAAATATTTCTCCAATTTTACAATGTTATCCACTTGGTTAGATATTTTAATTATTGTCATAAAAGAGTCGATATAGTATTTGACATCGAATTAGTAAAATTTATTATTAGCAGAATTTTAATAATAATAATTGTTATGAACGCCCACTCTTCATCGGAGAAAATAAACACACTTGTTTTCCTAAGTTCCAATCACCCTGCCCGAGTAGGTACTAAATTAACGATCAAATAATCGTTTTATGAAGAAATATTATTTTTATGTTTTAAAATTAATCAATAGGTTTGAAATGAAGAGTGATTTGGAGACACTTTTTGGACAAGTAATAGTGCAGAAAAAATTATAATTTTGCCAATAGATTAAACAAAAAAATAAAAAGGAAGAAAATCTGAGACAAACAGGATCTTCTCTCAGAAGTAGGAAATGGTAGAGGAATAGAGAAACTGCACTTAAGAAAAGAAATATGGAAGTTTTGGGCCACCAAGAATTCTCGACAATATTAACCATATCCTGATATCTCAAAGAACAATGGAAATAAACAAATTGTAACCACAAAAGATTCAGGCCGAAAGACAGCAGCATCCACTACTTTCAGTCCTGAATAATGTAATCCAATCAGGATATTTTAAGAACTTTTCCAAAATTATTTAATTTATTTAATTAATAACATATAAATTATTCAATTATTCAAGACGTGGAAAAGTTGAAGAATTGGCAGAAGAATCGGTAAACAAATTTAAAACCATGAAAACGAAACATACGGAATTACCTGGAGGAACTTAAAAAATCCAGCCTAATCAAAATCAAAAGAAATCTTAAATCCAGGTATTTCCAGAAGACGGAAATATAGCAAAAACAGATCCAACTGATATTAGGCATTAGTCTTAAGAAGCTCATGATAAAGGCAGACAACACAGTGACAGGGTGTCAAAAATTTCGGCGTACTGATTGAATCGTTTGGATGTTCTGCGACGCGGGTTCACCTGGGATGCACCAGTATTGTTCGTGGACCACTGCAAATACGCAAGTCCGCGGTTTTTTGGTAAAATTTCGATCAGGCCGATGAGTACGGCATAGGATTGAAGACGTACGAATACTTTATGAAATCGGGTTGCAGCAGATCGACTCCCGGGTTAACTTCCGAAGGCGTGGCTAATATTCCAGGAATCCTCAAACAACAACTTTGCAGTTCGTCAAAACTTTTTATTAAAACATTAAAATTTTGTACATCTATTGATTGTGCCAGACAGATAATAATCAATTTTATCAAAGCGCCGTTTAGCAATATTGACATTAAATGTGATGGTGGTTTGATGCAATTGCACCAATTTACAAATACGGCTATAGGACAATTTTGTAGTCCACAAGACAGGATCAAATTCTCACATTTACGTTCAAACTCATTAAACGATATAAAATATCCCGAGTCTTTTAATTGTAATTTAAATCCAGTCTTCCCTGAGTTAAGCACTCCCGATAAGTGTTCTCCGGCAACAAAGCGGTCGGAACTTTAGCTTGTTTGTGTTCAAAACATCACAACTTACCTTAGTTTTCGAGTGAGGGACTTTGTAGTTGATTTAGAACACCACAATAGTTTTGTCTATGACCTTCCAAATCGCAATCGGGTCAGGCTTGATTAAAAGTGGATATAACTTTTTTGTACTTTTGAATTTTAATACCAATTTATTCTTTGGATATTCTTCTTTATTCATAAAAGTGCCAATGTTCTATACATCACTTCCAGCTTTAATTCAGAAAGCGTCATTTGTATTAAAATTGGGCATTCCAATTATTAATAGGCCAATGTTGAATCGTTTTGAAGTACGTTGGCTCAGATAAAATTTAATAAATGACATTGGCCCATCTAAATCCAAGTCACAAAATTAAATTAGATTGCTAAGGTTTTACGGCCGTTGGCCGGACTTACGGAAATTGACCAACAAATATTTCTGATAAATTTGACGTCATTTAACTTCCTTTGGGTTGGTAATAAATTCAAAGCAATCAAAGGTACGCGTGAGAGTTGCGGAGATATGACAAGTCAGCGTTTTCTACTTTTAATTTTTTTTATTGCTTGGTCCGTAATGCAGTCGGAATTGGTATATTTATTTACTACCAACTTAAAAACAGTATTAGTGCGGCCTTCAGGCCGCACAACCTTGACCTTTTAGTGTTTAGAAAAAGTTATGATCACAATTAATCAGAAGTATAATTAAATCTTAAATTTCGATGTTTGAAATTGTTAGATTAATCAGTTAACTACCCAGTATAGGGGCGGCTTTATAACTACTGAAATGTTTTATTGCGGCCGCCACATTTAACTCGGCCTACGAGCTCCTTAGGTAGAATTTTCTCGTGACCTACCTTTAAAATAAATAAATTGGTGACTAGAATATTAAATTACCAAATAAATACTTAAAAAAGCATACATTATTATTATAATAATTACTATGTAACTACCCCCCCCCCCTCTCACGACTATCCGTACATTGCTTTTCATTTTCATACACGTCCTACGTGAGGTTACTCTGTTGAAAACATTTCTACCCTACATTTTGAAAACCCAGACTGATTTCATGAAATAGTAATTTAATCAATGAAAGAATACTATTCCTTTGTCTCCGAGTCTCAAGTTTGGCTTGCTTCGGGGACCCTAGAAAATTCTGTAACTTTTTACGATTTTTAGTTAATTCGTCTAATTTTTATAAGGTTGCCGAAAAATTTTTGAAAACTTTGTTTCCAATCCATTTTTCAACATTTCCAACGAAACTTGCACTGATGTGGTGTAATTCTTATTCGCCGTTAATTTTTTTTTATTTCTAATTGGTCCGGATGAAGTAAGAAGTTGAGTGAACCGTGTGACGTACAGAATCACTCCGGAACTGTTAATAAGCCACGATATTGAATTACTAGAAATGCAGATAACGCAGTTAAAATGAAACAATAATGCACTAATTTAACTCTTTCTTTCCTATTTTTTATTCTTTTCAGTTTTGCCTGATGCTAAAATGGGCTTTAGGGTGCTTTTTGATAATTTATGAGTTAACACATCCCTTGCATGATCAAAATAACTGATCCAGTGGTTTTTTCGCACTCTTCAGCAGCTGGTCGAAGAATTCTTTTTATTAGGTCAATTATTGCAAAATTTCATCGTTGACGACAAAATTAGAAGGAAATTTGTCTAAAAATGAAAGTTCTATTTGAATTTTAGTGTGTCACTTAATTATAAAATTTCCTGAATGCTTTTAATCTCAATCTTCGCAATCGTTATCGTCGCATGTTCTTCAGAGCAATCTCATCTAGCTTCCCGGAACTTTACTTCCAGATCGAGAAGTTCCGTTGCTTGTTGATAGTAGTAGATAAATCTACTATAACATAGTCGATAATAAAAAAGTAAAATGTAAACAGTAATTAAAGTTTTCATTGTTTCCACATGACTTTTGGATTTTTCATCTAATATTCAGTGGCTACTTACGATTGATGACGCACTCGTCAACTTTAAAAATAGCACCTGGAAAGTTAATCGGCTTTCTATTATTAAAAAAAATCGATTGTTACCTTAGGGTTATTTTCGATAAGTTTTTCTCATCAAGTTGTGTTTAAATGGTCGGAAATAGATTTGTTTCTATTTTTACATTAACTTATTCTAAATTTGTCGATCTAAATTTAATTCACATCTACCTACATGAAACTTGGTAAATCGTTTAATGAAGTGTATATTTTAAGATATGTGCGTAACGCACTCCTGACGTTTTGGGGAAAACGATCGAATTGGAATTCAATTTTCAACAATATTGTTAACTACCATAGACGAATGAAGTGGAAGCATTTTGTAAAGCTAAACACGCAAGATAACAATTTGCGATAATAATATCTATACCGGTAGTTGGTGTCGGCAGTAAAATGAGCGTTAACACCCCTTTATCACAATAACAGTTTGAAATCGGGTTGCTCGAGGAAATTTGATAAAAGTTTGTTTATGCGTGTCGTAACTTCCATAATTTTTTTGTAAAATGAAATTTGGTGTGTTTAAATGTTTTGTCGTATTATACTAACTGACTGTTGTTGCAAAATACTGAAATAGTTTTGTTTGTTGCTTGGCACCAAATTCTAGATGCTACAGTAAAAATAGAAACCATCTCATGGGATAAGAAATCAGTAATGACATCACAATCGTGGCTACGACTTCATCAAATTCGTTCCTTTCTGGGAGTTGATTAGTTCATTCCTGGTGACGAGCCAACGGCTGATCGGGCATACAGTGCCAAGAAATGATAATGTTTGTTTGGCGATTCTAACGCATAGACGTGGACGATAAGTATCCCGATGTTTGGTGGAAAAAGGCGACGGAAGGTCCGTATAAACATTTTGTTGGTGCGAAAATAAATCAGTTTCCTTAGTGGGGATGCAGAGTTCGAGGACGGACACTAGAACAAACAGAGCAGAGCGTGCGATACCGCGACCTGGGACAGAATCCTCAAGCACCAGACCCACGCGTCGGGTGCTCCATGACGACGCAGGTGACGTCACTCAGGCGATGCAGCAGAGGCGTTTGGTGTTGGCGTTGAGTACCTGCGGAACATTCATGTGCTCTGCTCATTCATATCCCGGCAGTGATTCCAGAGTGCGCGAGTTTTCCAGTGGTGTAGTGCGGCATGGCAGCGGAGGTCGACTCCGGTGCCCAACGCCGTCATCATGTTAACACTGACGATGCGAAGGGAAGACGACGAATCGAAGGGTGACGCCTACTCTCGCCAACGGACTCGGGATAGTGCAACAGGTGGTGACGAATTTGTGGATATTTCACAAGTGCAGCAATTGTTACTGGATGCCCCCGGTAATGCGGGATTTAATCGCGGAAGAGGACGCGAACTGCATCCTCAACCATCTACATCAATGGATAACAGAGGACGACTTCTGGATGCTTATACAACGCAACATTATTATTACGGCGGATACGGACAACACCATGTGCCGCAAGCGGCGACCAGCGTCGACGACTTGGTTGCGTTGTGGTTCGCAGGACCATCCACATCATCAGGTGTGTTTCTTGTCAAATTGTTGCATGAATGTTGTTAAATTTCTTTCCATTTTAAGTGTCTATTTTTCCATTTTTCTATCATTATTTACAATCCTCCAGCACGTGCTGCAATAAATATGCGCATTATCAAAAACTCGTTTCACCCGAAGAACATCCGGTTTGTAATTCGCTCGCCCACTAAACTTTTTTTCATCAAAAATTAAAACTAAAACCCATTTTCTAACCGCAAAATAAGTAAAAGTAATGGGTTCAAGTTTGATCAATTAATAATAAATTTTACGCCCACCTTATCGATGTAATTATTATTAACAATTTCAATATCACTATATAAGGTTTCACTTACATAATCCCGTTGTATACATTCGGTTTTACACCATCAACCTTAAGAGAACCCACTCAATTTATTCAAAGCACCAACGCTCCTCAACGTCACCGTAATATGCACTTTTTGGCCTACAAAAGAAATTTTTCACGTAAGTGAAAAACTCACTAAAACAATTTTAACTTCTGCGATAAAAACCTTGTTTACCTATTCAAACGCTATCGCAATAATAATCGCAAAAGTTTACAAAATAACCAACAACAAATTAATAACAATTTGCATCGCACGTAATTATAAATCGAAAACTCAAAACTTTCTCAACAAGTTCAAAATAATTTGCGCAGAACAACACAAAATATATTCGCGAGTTATTTTCATAACAATCATCGCAAATATTTAGAAACGTAATTTTTGAATACCGACAGAAAAATCTTAAAAAAGAAAAGGAATTTGCACACAAACCTCTGTGCAAAGGTTAAACAGGCTATATATAAAATAGGATTAGTACGACCACAATTTTTAACTTTCAAAAATTCTTTTGTAAACTCAAATTTTACCCAAAAAATAAAATTATTTAAATGCGCGTTGCACAATTATAAATTATACAACCACGATTTAGCTCTATAACCCAATAAATTTGAATTTTTCTTGTTTTACCATTTTTATATAATTTTGAAATTTATTACGTGTTGCAAAAGTATTAACGGAACGATAAATTTGTGCTTAATGGAAAACTTGCTGCCGGTATAATTAAAATAGCTAATTTTGTAGATAAACAAAAATAATTTATTTTTCTTAATTACTTGGGCTCATTTTAATTTTTGAAAAATGAATGAAAGGAAAATTTTTAATTCAATCACGAAGTACAACACATTATACCATAATTTAAAAAATGGTCGGTTGTAATATTATCATAGAATTTGTTATTGAATTTAATGCACAGAAGTCTACTGCATAGCCGCACGCACAACTAATCTGGCCGGTTAAATTTTATTATTGGCTTTGGTTAATAGTAAATATTACCAAAAGAAAGAAAAATAGGTGTAATTTTTATTAACAAATCAAGATATTTTGTTCAAAAAGTTCAAATTTATTGAATTTTTTCCATAATAAAATATTGGAAATAACACAATTATTATTACATTTACAAATTGAAATTATAGTTCTTTCTTTACAATAGTAAACTTAGAATTTCCACTGTGAATTTTTGTGGTCAAAGAATTATCAGAGCCTAAACATTTTTTTTAAAGTTCAAAGTTTAGAAAAAAGTTGAAAATTCTCAAATTTTAAAGCGTTAAAACTGCGGAAATAACTAAAACAAATCAGAAATTCCACAAAAGGAAAAAATAAAAGTAGAAAACTTTTTAATCGATTATTTTTTTTATTAAATATAACAAAGTTTTGAAGGACGGAGTGACCAAAAATATTTTGAATTAAATCTTTTGAAATTAAAAATAAATTACTGTTTTAATTTTCTCCAAGCAATTTTTTCTAAATAAAATATAATTGATGTTAAAGTAACTGCAGTACAACGTCGATAATCCGAACTAATTATGCCTATGGTCGGATTATTGAATTATCGGGTTAGTGAATTGCATTCAAAGAAGAAAAATCTTATAAAATAGCAAAACTTTGTTACTACAAAATCAGCAGATTTTTATAAATCCGAATGTTTGTTTAGAATTGAAATTGACAGTGAAATTTGATGATTATAAACAGCAATGGATTTGTTAGAATAACATTGGGTAGGTTCTAATTAATTAATTCATTATACTAAATTGTAAATTTAATTAAGTTCGAATTGTACCGTAGGTACGGATTATCGACTTTGCACTGTAATTTTAGCAGTTTAACAATTCACCTTTACATACAAACAAATTCCATAATCAAAACAAAACTTAGTAAAATCCAAAAAAATGGAAAATTTTGAGCGATAATTATAGTATTAAAAAAAAGAGGGGTTAAATTTTCTGGAAATTAGAAAAAGCGCTTACGATATTTTCGGACTTTTTTGTTTTTTCTGGAGCCGGCGCAATTTAAAAATTAAAGTAAAAATTGAACTAAATGAAGAAATTAAATTAGAAAATTTAAAAATACACTGAAAAAGATAAAAAAAAATTAATAGAAACGAAATTTAAACAAATTTTAGGAGAAAGAAATCAATTAATAGTCAAAAATTAAAATGAAAATTAGAACATGAAGTGATAAAAAAATATTAATTAAAAGTGCTAATAACAAAGTTGGATGTAAAACCCTACCAAAAATAAATATAATTTCTTATCACTAAAATTGCTGACCACAATTTTCAAAATCATTTTAAAATATTCATCAGGGTCGTGGTAAAAATTCAGAAAGAAATCAGACCGTAGTGTTTTAGTATATTAATTACTATTTTTAATAATAATTTAATATAAATATCTTTGATTTAGCATAATTGCAAATAAATATGATAGCTGTTTTTCACACCAAGGGCTTAGAAAATGTCATGTATTTACTTAGATTCAATTTCCATCCAAAGCAGTGATTGTAAACAGTGATTACTAATTTAAGGACAAACCCAAATTTTGATTTTTACATTTTTTGGTAAAAATAATTTATATTTTGCAAGAAAAATTTCTATAGGTAGGTATTATAATTATATTTTATTCAGTCAATTTTCGATTGCCAATAATTATTGACAGGGGAAATAGAAATTATTGACGTAGGAATTTCCAAAAATTCAGTTATCGTTTCCTGTTTGTAATAAATTTGCACGTTCAGTTTTTCTTTTATATGAATTTCAAATGTTTTTCGTATTTTCCAAAATTCAGCGGAAAACTTGCGCTGTTAAGCTGGAATTTTACGTTATGTATTACAAAACCAAAATTTTGAATTTTTGAATCGCATTTCAACTTGTCAGGAATTCTATTGTATTTTATCCTGAAAATTAAAAAATAATTTTTTAATTTTTAATTCAGTTTTAATCAAAAATAACTAATTTAAGTTTTAAAATTGAAAACGCCCCAATTTCAATTACTAAATTCTGGATTAGGTTAGGTAATGGCGCACTAATGAAAAATCTATATTTCGGCTATTCCATTCAGAAAGCTTTCATTGTAAAACAGCGCTTTTGAGTCCCATGGGGGCAGCCAAATTACAGTTTTAAAATTTGGGTTGTTTAGTTCAGTAATTTATTGTATAAGCGTTTCATTCATGCCTGCCAATTATTATTATTATTATTATTCCGGATACAAATTTGTACCGGAAATATAGTATGAGGAGAATATCATCATAGAAAGTTGTGGTGGAAGCTTGGAGGGACATTCTGGAAGGGATGAAATCGGCGTCGCTGGGAGCGTCGCCATGCTTCTTTGAGGGGTAGCAAATTCATGAATGAACTGACGTCATACAACTGGTAAAATAAGCGCTTAAATTTTATTTTCAGCTTGGGTTAATAATTATCTAGTTAATTTTGAATTTGTCTTATAATTAAATCGTTGACGTAGGCACCGAGTCGTACACTTTGCGAGCGCTTTAGGTTCGAATCCAAAGAGGTCAGCAATTTTGAGTTCTCTTATTGATTTAAATGCATCACAAAAACACCCTGACGTAGTTATTACATTTGCGTGATATTTCAAAATTGTGCCAGATTCGATGATATTTGTAATTACATAATAAAGTAAACTCGCTAACGTCACAGAAGGTTTTTGAGTTAGTGGTAGAGTTTATTTGGCGCCTGACTCAGTGCATATACCGAATGCCAGCTGATTGTATTTTGGGCCATGATTCTACGATCCGTTGTTATTTTTAATGAGTGGCAACAGATGTTTTTCAAAAATAGTAACGCGTTATTATTATTTTGCACACCACGACGCGTAATTCTAAATTTGATAACCTCGGCGTCACAATTTTTGATCTAACGGATTCTTTTGATAAATTTCACTGATGGAGTTATTAAATTTTAGAGATGGTTTATTTAACACGCGTTAGGTTTTAGCATTTATTTCCACCTGATATATGAATATCTTTTTCTTGGCTCACGAATCGCATTCCTAACGTTCGAAATGTTTCTCGACGCTTCTTAATTTTAAAGCGATACACAAAACTGTTAATAGAAATGAAAATATTTTTCGAATTTTCGCGAAAATTTTTGTTCGGTCGCTTAGTTGTGGTTTCCACGGTGAGAAATTTACCGCTCGTGGGGTGGTTTTCAAAAATTAAAAAGGGTTATAAGATAATTTAAAACCATATGTCGGTTTCAGCTTGAGATTAATAGATTCGTGTAGGCAGTTCTGTAATAATTATTACATCAAATATAAAATTGTGCGTTACGAAAAATAAGCAGCTGTTAAAACTGAACGATTTTTTTGTGAAAAAAGAAAATTCATAACTTGGTTTTACATTTTAAATGAGTTTCTCGAGGGATCATCTTAAATTTTCACAGCGACTATATCATATCCAAGCGCCGTGTTACGTCATTGCGACGTCATGTTACGATTATGAGGTGGTGGGAAATTTCGATGGAGGGGAATCGCGGCCTCTTCGTTCTATTGGCTGTAACCCTTGATTGCGACTTCCAAATATGGATCAGATGCTCCATTCATAAAAGTAAAGTCGCGCTCGCGTCGCGACTAGTTTCTGAGCAACCTTTGAGCAAGACGGTCGTGCGTCCGATCGATAGTCCTTGATCACGTTAAAGTTACATTTCGTATCGACTTCCTGGTGTGCTTTAGGGTTTCGAGTTTGATTTCGCCCTAACGCGTTTTGTGTGCTTGACTTACCCTCGCGACGAGTGGTAACGAGCAGCGTTTAAGTGCAGTGCGTGCTGGCGCTATAAGTCCTGCTTCTTCTGTGGTAGGCGGGCCAGCGGCAAGCCTTTCCAACCCGCCGGCCACCATGATCATGGACGGGCTGGATACGCTGCCTGCACAGCACCACCATCATCATCATCATCATCACGCCTCCGCCTTCTTGTTGACAGAATCGGCGGCTGCAGCTGCGGCTCACCACTTCAACGTGCTAAGCTTCGATACCTGCCTTTACAAGAGCTCCGGGTCCAGCATCGACCCTGGCAGCAGCCCGGTGCCGGCAGCGGTCTGCTCTGCTGCCGACCTGGAGTGCGCCTCTTCGGAGCATCAGACCGGAGATCTCAACACCCCTGTTACAACTTCCGGAGACATTCCGTCCTTCTTCGGGCCCTCCACTGTTGTAGAACCACCACCTATCACAGGTGAGTACCGCTACCTGTGATATAACCGAAATATCAATAAAAAAAATTAATTAACACTAACATCGCAAATTACACAAACGCAGTAAGTTACCAAAACATTTTTTTAATTACAAATTAATTCTATTTTAAAATTACAAAATGTCAAATAAGAACAGGTGTAAGAAATACCGCGATGCGTGATATGCATTAGATTTCTATATTTACATCTTGGATGTTGTTGGTTCCCCGTGCAACATTTTATTTCGTGATGTTCAGACGCGCGCCGCTTGCAGGACATCACCTAAAATGCTTTAATAATAGAAATTGCGTCACACTGTTATGTCTCCATCGAATCAATTACAATTAGGTAAAATTTAGAATTACATAAAAAAGTGCAAATCTTACCTATCCACTGTTTTTAAATTTGAAATTGTTGTGGGCAACAAGTGCTTTACGTAGGCGCCTCCCTGACTTGAGCGACGTCAGAGGACGCCGGCGCTGAATTTTATAAAATCAATAATGTAACCATTGAGATATTTTCCATTGATAAGCGGCACAATACCAACATGTTAAGATAGGCAAAATCGATAACCACATACATCACTTTTCCCGTTGTCATAGTCATCACAAAATCGAACGATAATTTTCTTCCTTATCTTTGAATTTCAAACACAAACAAATTAAAATGAAAAATGATTTTACATTATTATTATTTTCTAAAGGAAATTTTTTCCTTTTAGGTTCGTTAGACCCAGAAGAATTATCACTTGAACAACAATCCAGCCCTCGTCGATCGCCATTAGGCATTCGAATTAAAGAAAGCGTATCTCCTCAAGGTAGCATCCTTAGCCCTGGCATCCGTGACGAAGACGCCACAAACAACAGTACACTCAGCATGTACTCTGCTGCGGGACCATCGCATTCGGCCAGCAATGCATCTGGAAAAATGCAACATCGACCTGCTTATTCGACGGCATCTAGTCCAAGTTTGTCTGGAATGCAGGTCGCTGGAAGTCCTTTAGGACTCGGCAGTCAAGGCGGCATGGCTCATTCTCCATCGGCCGTTAATCCGTGGCTTTTATCGAGCCCGGACAAGCCACTATATCCAGCAGTTTTTGGACTCTTGGGGCATGGAAATTCCCAGTCGCCTCAACACCAATATCCTTCTGCGACGCCGAGTCCTGCGGGTACGCAATACGACGATAGGTCCCAAGCAGAGCTTATGCTGAGTATGGAATGCAGCAATCTTGCACTTAAACAACCGCCATCCTATTCCAGTTGTTCGTCGACATCTGCAAGTATGATGGACATGCAACAGCAAGATTTAGTGTACACGCGAGTGGGTCAACCTTTAGTGGCAAACACGGCAAAATATCAGTGGGATGCGCAAGACTATAACAGTCCACAAAGTTCAAGTTCGTTAGTAGTTCCAGGACCTTCTAGTTTGGTTCCTAAACAAGAACCTTTTAGTGGGGGTTGTCAAGGTGAAGTGGGTCAACAAGGTGCGGGTCCGGGTTACAATGTGCAATTAGCCGAATACAATCCTTCTACAAGTAAAGGACACGAAATACTTTCTCAAGTGTATCAACAATCGCCAGTTCCTCTTAAGTTAGTTCCGGTAAAACCTAGAAAATATCCAAATCGACCTAGTAAAACACCGGTGCACGAACGACCATACGCGTGTCCTGTTGAAAATTGCGACCGGCGATTTTCAAGATCTGACGAGTTGACCAGGCACATTCGAATACACACAGGACAAAAACCGTTTCAGTGTCGGATATGTATGCGTTCGTTTTCGAGGTCGGATCATCTAACCACACACATAAGGACTCATACTGGTGAAAAACCTTTCTCATGCGACGTGTGCGGTCGTAAGTTTGCTCGTAGTGACGAAAAGAAAAGACACGCAAAAGTGCATCTGAAACAAAGGATGAAGAAGGAAAATAAGTTGGGGTCTTCGAATGGTGCGCAGCAACAGAGCAATTCGGGGCAGCAGCAGCAGCAACAACAACAGCAGCAGCAGCAACAGCAGCATCATCACCATCATCAGCAGCAGCAACAACAGCAGCAACATCATCACCACCACTTGCACCCTCATCAGCAGTCGCATCACCCCCAACACATGCATACGCCCCATACAGTTACAAGTGAAGAAGCCCTTGCATTGCCGGTGGTAACGACGACTCTTTGAGAATTGCCCACCGCCGAGCTGGCCGCCGGCGATTGTGTTCTCTTCATACGTGACGACTGTGATCTCGGCACCGGCACTGCTCGGCTACTTTACGTTCGCATAGAATAGATTTTGCACAACATGCAACCTGAAAACCATGATCTCCGCTGGCGAAATGCCTATCTGTGTTGTGTGCCATTTGTGTCGTTTAAATGATATAATTTAAAATACTGTAAAGTTTTGAAGGAAAATAAAAGCGTGTGAAATGGATGGATTAAATGAGGATCCAAGTATTTACACGTCGTGTTCTACGCTGCCATAAAGATAATTGAAACTGTATAAAATATCTTGGTTAACGATTTATTGACAAATCTATTTTTGTAAATTTTTCACTTTTGTTGTTATATCTTATAGTTTATCTTCTGGTGTCGTAGACATACAAGTTAATTAGTTATAATATTTTAAATCAAGACAAATTTAACAAAGGCTTTAATTAATTAATAAATATTAAATTAATCTAAAAATTATGATGACTTGTTGCCAAATAACACTTTTAACTACTTTATACATTCCGTATTAGATTTTTATTATGTTGTTGGTTAGTTAGGTGTCAGTAAAAAATGTTATGGTCTCATCTCAAGTTAAGTCAATATGAGTCAATGTGATCTGAATCTGATGTCCTCAAGCAACGCACATGCTAGATTTTGTCTTCTATGACGGATAGAAGGCTGAAAATGAGACAATATTTTACATAGCATTAGTGGATTTTGTGCAAATTTGATAATCACTATAGCAGAAATTTTTCAGTGTTTGAATGTTTTCTCTACAATTTTTAAAAAAGAACCTTTATATAGGCAGTTATACAAATTTAAATAAAAAAAATGAATACAAAATCTATGATGAAGTTTAATATCGTCTCTTTTATCAAAGTCGATTTAGACAAAAATTATTTGCCATGGCTTGTACCTGTTAATTATTGTTCCAAAAAGAACTGTTATAATATTGGATGTTGTTTAAGTGGAAACTTGCCTTAAATGAAGTGTCTTGAATAATCCTAACTAAAAATATCTGTTTTTATTAAAAATCATTTTTTAAAGTTACCAGAATGACGTGACTGCGCTCAAATTATCGTTTTCGTTTTGCTATTGCTTATAAAGCATTTTCGAAATTATATTTACTACTTATATAAGATTTTATTACTATAAAATAATTAAAAACCAGTGGCATGTTTTTATTCACTGAATTTTATGCATTTTGAAGTCCGATAATTTTTTTCGGAATTGAATTGTTGAAATTTTATCGATTTAATCGGTGGCGCTTCCACCATAAAAATAAGCATACAAATGTTATAGGCCTAACTATTAGTTGAAAGAAATTATAACGAAATGTGAATATGATGTAAATAGTGTAATAATGTTAACTATGTAAATAGCATAACGAATATTATTAATTTTACCTTTTAAATATGAAAATTGTTAAATATCCCGGCTGTTGTAATGTTTGTTGTTGCACGTGAGTGTTTAAGGCTCGCGAACTTTTACTATTCCTTTTCATCAGGCACTTTATTATATCTACTATTTTTATATCCAAATTATTAGATGTTACCTTTATCAAAACTATTGACAAATTCTTACACAACTCATGAGGCTGTTGTATTATGTATGTGATATTTGAATACATGGTTATTGTAAATTATTATCACGAAAACATCCCTATTTATTTGTACATGATTGTCAAACTTCAGTCGTTAAACATTAATACTGTTCAAGTTCGATGTAATAAAATAAGTGGTTGTGCTCAGATTTTAATTAAAATCTCACTTGATCAGTCAATAAAATAAACTAAATAAACCTCCGTCTTTTATTATTTCTACTTTTTCTCCACCAGTTTCGACATCAAATCCGAGATAATCCTACAAATTTTAAAAAAGTGATAAATGTTGCCAATTCTAACGAATATTTCAGCATAACTTAGCACTTTGGAATGTTAATCCTATTTCAAATCGTTTGTGAGATTTCACTACTCTTGAAGATTAGCAGGGAAAGGTTGAAATGAGTTCAAACTTCAAACATGTTGATGCTAATATGAAGTTACACCATCCACATTATTAAAGCTTTCAATATAGACAATTTCCAATTTTGGGAAAACCTATTTTTCATTTTCTTTCTTTTCATACCAGTAGTGCGGTACAAAGCATACACCGTCAGTATTCAAAACCGTTCGAAACAGAATCGAACCTCCTCTACAAACGATTTTCCTTTTCCAAATTTTTAGGATACTGCGATCTTTTTGGGTTTAGAAACAAAAATTGCTTACTCAGGATCTATCACCGATAAGCCAAGTTGGGGTGCCAAGCTGGGGCCCTCTACCGGTCTTCCGACGGTCATGGCCAAACCAAATTATTTTGGAAGTAATGAAGAAATACTTTCGCAAGGTAAGGTATAAGTATACGTACATTATTTATGATATTTAATTTAACCCTTATTGTTACTAAGCGGGGTGCAGATCCACCCCACTTATACATTTTTATTTCAATTATGCCTAAACAATTTTTATGTACAAACAAAAGTAAATTTTTTGTAACTTACAATTTATATTTTATTTACTTTGTATTACAAAGTTTATTATTTTTATTATTATTATTAAATTACATACTTTTCGCGTTTTCGCACTTGTTGCACAAAAGTCACTTATTGCCTAGGGCACCCATCTCATCTAGGGCGCTCATATTTTGTCAAAATATTTTTGTCAATAATTCCTGTGCTTAAAAGAGTTAAAAACTGTAATTAGAATTTCGACTGGATAAGAAGAGTTACATAATTTGGCAATAAAGGGCATAACTACCGTTATATCCGGTGCAACAATGATATAGAGCCCACCGTCCCCGATGGCTTCAACAGCGAATAATATTTTTTGAGAAAATAATGATCTAAACCGTAATTGCTACTTTTGGATGAAGAATTCAATGCGACGTTTTTGAGACACAGCTCAAGCACGAAAAGTTTAATTTTAGTTTTCGTTGTATTTTATTTTTTCTGAATTTATTTTCTGTTTTGTTGTTACCATCAAATTAAGATGAAACGTTGCTTCTGTAACTGAAGCACAGCAGCTAGCTTATACAGGGTGTTTCAAGTCGACTGGTCCAAACTGTAGCACATGATAAATCACAGTGAAACTAACAATTTTTAACAACAATTTTTTTTATTTATCTCTCTCAATTTTTGAGTTAGAACGCAACTAAAAATATGTAAGTATCTATTTAAAAATCTCTACAAATAACATTAATAAAGTTTTATTATTTCTCTAATCATTTCAAAATGACAGATAATTGAAATGCGGTCTAGGTTATTTGGGCGCGAGCAAAAGTCCTATGAAGGTGGAGGCCATCTTGAAAAAGATATAATAATAATTTAAATCCCCCCCACTCCCATTATCAAGGGCCATCTATTGATAGTTAATTGAAGTACAACTAAATAAATAACATAAATAACCTAAGCTATAAATCGGAATCACATCTTTACGGAGTTTTGTGGGAGCGAAGCTTCCATTACATCATTTAATTCTTGACTTGAATTTTTTCCTTGTTTATCGCTGAAATGAGATACCACAGGGGCAGCGTAAGTAATAAATTACCGGACGGATGATGGTTTTGAACAGCCTCAACTTGAGGGACTGCTTCAAGCAACTTCTACGTCCGATCAAGGGGTCCAATGACTTGATTTTGAAGTGTATTGATATAATTTTTCCAAGTGAGGCGTTTGTAGGGGATGACCGTTAGATATTTAGTAGATTTCACTCGAGGGATAATTTTACCAAATAATTTGAGGTCGGGGATGGGTTGACCCGAGTTAACCATTGAGGCCCTTGAATTTACGAAGCATGATAATGGCACTTTTGTCTGAGTTTACCTCAATACTCCAAAATCGATTTTGGGCTAAACTAACCGATATTTTAATGTTAACAATCAAATTCCATTGAGTTTTTATTAATATCTATAATATCTTCTGTGCCGGGTTAGCGTGCTGGAACCGAAGCTTTTTGCCCACTCCTGTAGATATTGTGTACAGTATAATTCTTATACTTCAAGAAATTATCAATAAGATCACTTTTGATAAGGGGGTGGAGGGGGGAATTTAAATACTCTTATATTGTCTTCTTCGAGATGGCCTGTGCTTATGTGGGACTACGCCTAAATCGGCATTAAAATGTTTGAAATTCGATTTCTCCAATAACCTAATTGATTAATTTTTTCGAAATAAAAAATACCTGATGATAATTGGGGTTCTGCAGTGTGGAGAGGTAGGCTGATATGTTTTGAGGTTCAAAGATTTATGGAATAAAATATGAGATACGGATGAGTGAATAAGATCGGCTTATAACTTTAACCTTCATCCGCTTGCGTATTTTGAAGTTGAAATTTGCTCTTGCGAACTTTCTCTCCCATTTCCTTCCAGAGCGTCATGGGAGATGTGGGAAGAGCTTGTATTCTCTAATCACTATCTCCTCCACTAGACCATGCTTGTGTTCTGATTAAAAAGGCTCCACCAGCCAGCTCAGTACAGCCACAAACTACCCTACCATCTTACTGCGGCCAGTTTGCCGCATACGCCAGCGAATAAAGGTTAATATCGCTAAGAGTTTGCGATCTTTTACCTATAAGGTGCTCGTAGTAGTACAAGTGTTCTTTTTTATTGCATTTTTTTATTATTTAGTATGTTTTTGAAGTTCCTCAATCAAAATTAAATTAATCTGATGTCAAGGTTTAGACCATTTTTACTGTATCTCATCTCATTTGCTATAAGTGGCTACAGCCTTTGTGTAACTGGAGAGTATTCAATACCCCCCAGACAGGGACGTGTTCATAGGGAGGGAGCCTTCCCCCAATATTTCAGAAAGTTGTAAAAAAGTTGGCAAAATAACTAAAAATTTGGTCAAGTTGGCAAAATCCGCTAAAGCGACAATAGGAAAATAGACAATTACAAAAAGTTGGCAATTCTTAATTAATTAAGTTGGCAAATTCCCCCCTCAAAAAAGTTGGCTGGGCACGTCCTTGCCCTTAGATCTCCCGGTTACTGTAGAAATTTTTTTAAGAAAATAACCAATATTTACGTAATTTACTACGGTAGGCTAAGCTCTAGGTACGGGGTTCTTTTAGTACAAAATATTTTTCTTCTTATATTTTCCAAATCAAAACCTTGGTGAGCTGAAGGAAATGTAATAAAATATGTGTATATTTTTGATTTAATTGTAAGGTATTAAAAATTTGTAATTATAAATCTGTTCATCGTTTTCCAAGACTTTTGCGGTCTGAAGTCCGCTCTAAAAATATTTTTAGGTTGGTAATAAATTAACAAACTAATTCATTACTAACAAATAATATACACAATAATGGGGCCCTAAAATAAATGTAAGTTGTGGGGTCAATATTTGATACTACGCCACTTACTTTAGGAAGTTACTTAAACAGAGAGTTTAAGACCTCGGGAGGAGGTTAACCAGAACTGTCAAGTTCTAACTAATAAAAGTTATTCGTTACTAAATAAAACATAAAAAAATTTGATTCACGTAGTGAAACTTACTCTTCCTACTATATTTCTATACGTTGCATTGTAAACGAGTTGCAATTTCAAATTGTGGTGAAGAAAGAAAGTTATATTAAAATAAAAAGAAAACATGAATTTTAAGTTGTACTCTTTTGACTAGGAATTTTGAGCTTGATGAAAACCAATTTAAACTATGCAGTACCCAATTTATTTGATCTCATCTATATTAATATTTTGTTAAACTCTCAAATTTAAGAGTATTTCGAGTGAGGCATTTCCGTAAAAAGAAACGGGTATCCAAATAGTGGAGGTGCCAATTTTGATTTTGGAGGCAGTTGCTGAAGAGTAGAAAAATTGAAATAATGACTCTGCTAGATTGTAATTGCTGTAAAGAGTAGAAAGTTGAAGATCTTAATTTTTCAATTTTTACAATCAAGAGAAATTATTAAATTAACTGATAAATATCGAATTTAACCCTTAATTACTATGGCGCGGTCACCGTGACCGCGGCGACTTTTAATATGGGTGTATTTTTGGCCTAGTTCAAAATTACGAATTTAGCGTCTCAGTACCTTTAAGTTACATCATTCCCACTATGTTCACAAAATAAGGGCCTTGAAGATCACCTAGTTTTATAGTTAAAACTGTATGACCTGACATATGACTGTATGACCGCGCCATAGTGTTAGTATAACTTTTAATCTCCCATGTTTAACACAAATATATGTGTAGAACTAGTTTGATTTCGTATAATTTAGGTAAATTGTGTTAAAAATTGAATTAGTATGAATAGCATTTGTTTGTTTTATTAGGAAATGTAAAAAAAACAACAACAAAAATCTATACATTGTGACATTATTCATCAATTGCATGAATAAATTGTAACATTTTAGGTGTTGTGATTTTTGCGAATTCAGTTTTTTTATTTCAATCTTATGCTTTAGTTATAATTTCTCATCTATTAACTTTTTAAAATTATTATTAAATTGTTTAGAAATCCTTCAGATTAATTTAAAAAAATTCTTTTTCGTATAATAGTATAAATGCATGCTCATACGGTACCTATATCTCTTTATATTTTTAAGTGTTAATAAAAGTTTAAAATTTATTACATTATAATTTTTTTGACTTACTAGAATAGCAACCAAGACATCTGTGATAAAACAATCCAAAAAATTAAAGTATAAGTACATAAAAAACCAACAAATAAAGCGCGGTTTCTGTGACCCCACAGTAGTGACAGTGTAACAATTATTTCACCATAGTGATTAAGGGTTAAAAAATTTCAAGGTAAAAACGAAATCCTACTCTTTTCAAAAACAAGAGTCGTTAAATAAGGCCACACCCCTCAAAATAAAAAAAGCTGTTAAAACCACGAAATTTGCGGTGAAAATTAAATGGATTCCCCCATAAGAGAAGGAAGGAAGTTGCAATGTGATCGCTGATTGAAAAGATCCAGAAGGTAAAATTAATACTAGTTACAATTAACAAGACATTCGGGGACGAATTAACCCATAAAAACCATAAAACAAAGTTCAAAGTAAATTTTTATGATTTTACACAAATTGCTGCATATCTTGAAGAAACATCAATAAATTAATAAATAAATGATTAGTACTACATAAGCCAAAACATAAAAATTGTTAATTTCAAGATTTTATTTATAAAAAACAGGGAACCCCATGGTAAGATCGGGGATTACCTTGCAACATAAGTATACGTGCTTATGAAAGGTAAATGCTGATACATTCAGTTGTTAAGTCTAGGATTTTAAGAAACATCGTATCAGATTTTCTGCTCATACGTTATTATTGTGTATAAATTGACAACAACTTTCTATTAGTCATTGCTAAAACATTGAAAATATAAAATAATGACGTTGATTTTTGCTTATCAGCAAAATTCAACTGACTTAACTAATTTGAAAAAACGAAAGTGAAAACTTCAAGATACAGAAATCGAATAATTTTTAAAAGTTAAATTTTCATTTTGGTAATCAAATTTTAGTATTCTGCGTAGGTACTAATTCTTTTTCAAAATTCTGGGCGGGAAACTTATTTTATAAATGGGCCATAGAGTTTTTGAACACTCCGTTGAAACAGTTGGTTATTTTGCATTTGAGCAGGTGTATACCGAAATACCTGATTTGCAACAGCAACATCATAAGTTATTTTCTTGCTAATTTTACCATTGAACGAAGGTGAATATTCTTTAGAAATGTGTAAATGTCGATAATTATTAAGATACACAAAACGAACAACAACCGCTTCAACTAATAATAAAAAGAACTTCATTCATTAAAACACCTTCTACGTCCTCGATGTGAAAATATCTCATATTTTATGATACCTCGGTTTATTTTGCAAAAATGTGTCCATAATTAGTTTTACGGGCATCGTTGCTCATTCATCAGGAGAATGTGGAATTCTAACCCACAACTAGTGTGTCCTGTCCATGCTACGTCCTTAATTACTAATTGATCACACCTCATCAAAATCAAATTAATTGAATACATGGATATCACTTCAAATAATAGAAGGAAATGTTGGAATCTTCAAATGTTTGTTTAAATCACCTTAATTAAAAGATTTTAATATTGCCTACCTACGTGCCCATATTATACCCACTTTAGTTGCTTTTATAAAATAAAAATCTCCAATTAATTAAATTAAAAGCTTGGTAACTTATCTAAAAAAATTAAGTAGGCGTATGTATGTGCATTATTATCTTCATATCCAGATTGCGTATTGAAGAAATATTAATTATAAATTATTATTAATAATACAATTTTTAATTGTCTATTGTAAATGCTGTTTAATTGTGTAAAAACTTCTAATCAAATGTAACGTGGTTAAATTAATCTTCCTCGGTGTTTGCTTTTCCTATCTCTGTTTATTTAAATTCCGAAAGTAGAAGAAGAGAGGAGGGGGGGGGACACAAAATATAAATATAAATTATAATATAAATTCCTTATAAAAATTTTACTTTGACACAGAAACCAATTTAAACACGAAGTTATTTCATAATAATCAAAACAAGATGTCACAAATAGAAACTTTTACTTTATTTAGTTCTTGTTTTTATGTACATCACTTACTTCCTAATTAGTCAAATAGCATATAAATTGTGAAGAAATCGGGGCACTGAATCAATTTTACACCATTTTTCAACGCAAGCCAAATAAGTACAAAATTCTTGAAAAATAATTGCTTTTATCTCTTTTAAAATTTCAATATTGAGTAACTGCATATTTTATGATTCATAAGTTATAAGTTTTCGAAATAAAATTTTATTGTCAAGACTTAAAGATATTTTGTAATGCTTATTTTAATGAGGGTTTAAGTATTCGGTCCCGTACAAACTTTGATTCACTTATTAGACTCCAAGAACTTCAAGTTTTATAGTTTGGTGGTCAGGATAATTATATTTTGCAGCATTTTACTGACAATAATTATTATTATTAAACTGCATAACTTAACCACAAAATCTAATAACCATATTATGGTATGTATCTGTAGTATTTAACAAAAATTAAATTAGGCACGACCGACGACTAAAAAATTTTGAGTGTGTGTTTACACACCCCAAACTTGATTAGAAAAGTCGTCCTTTAGAAAGTCTAGAATAATATAATGAATATTTTTTTATTGTTTAATGAAAAATTTTAGCGTCCTTAAAAAATTCACCAAAATGGGAAGTCCACCTTTCACACAGTCCGAAGGAAGAATTCTCCTCTATTCCAATCCTATTGGGGTGGCTTCTTTTCCCAGGTTTGCTCTGGACTTGGGCACATTTGCTTGTTTTTTTATTTCTTACAGTTTCTTGTAAGTTTAGGTTATTTTTTGAGGTTACTGAAGTCAGAATCCTGGATAGACACGAAACGCTGTTTAGTATCCAGTCAGGAGATCAAATCATTCAAACGCAAAGAAGATTAAAATGAAGCAGAATTCACCAGTAAACAGAAACCAAATATATGTTGTTTTTAGCTCTTACATAATTTTGAAAAAGTTTTTTCAATTTATCACTTCTTAAATGCTTAAATCTTAAATGCATCAAGGCCAAGTTAAGAAATTTTGCAAAGTTTGCTATTCGAACCCAGATTTTCCACTCTGTAGCTCAACCGGAGATCACATCAATCCAGTACTGAGGTACAGCAATAGTTTCAAAATACTTTGGTGTAAATTCCTCGCGAGAATATTTTTTCGATATCTCAATTATTGATCCTTAATACTTATTTACCCCGCCACAAAGTAATATAAATAAAAGAATGGTCATTTTTAGGGTCCGGATTTGTAGGCACTAAAAAACTTGAAAATATGCATGCAAATATGCTCTAAAAACTTCAAAATAAGCACTCAAATATGCACTAAAAAATTTTTTTAGTTGAACTGTGGCTACAGCTATTGTTTTATTTTTTATTCTTTAAAATCTCAATTAATATTACAAACAAGAATTTTTTCTAAATTTTCGGGTGTCAATCGGCGCCTGTTGTCTGCTAAAATCTGCTAAATATACTGTTAATCGTTTACGGTACTCAATTTGTAATAATAAAAAGTTACGTTATCGATCGCGCTATATGGCAAATTGGCCGCATTAAGACACTTGGGGTAGTTTGTGGCTGTACTGAGCCGGGTGCTGGAGCTTTTTTATTAGAACAAGGGCATGGTCTAGTGGAGGTGATAGTAATTAGAGAATACAAGCCCTTCCCACCCCTCCCATGACGCTCTGGAAGGAAATAGGCGAGAAAATTAAAAAAAATGCGACCAATTTGCCGCGTACGCGAGCGGATGAAGGTTAATAGCTGTAATTGCATTTATTTGCGACAATTTGAAATCCAGACAGACTGTTGTCTTGGTAACATGATCGGAGCAGTAATATTAATTAAAATTATTGTTTTAAATAATACAAAGGGCGGCAATATCAGAAAGAGAATAATTAAAATTATTTAAAATTTTATTACTTGATTTGCTAAATATGCAAAATTTATACCAATAATAAGCAAATAATCATTTATAGGCAACAAACCGCCAAATATGCACTTAAACTCTGAATATGCATTATAGGCAAAATAAAAACTATATAAAACGATTCAGAAAGGCGTAAAACATGCTCCCCTTTTAAAATTTTTCACGTGCCTGTATGCAAAAAAAAAACATGCAAATGCCTACAAATCCGGCGGACCCTAGTCATTTTGAACTACCAACTTATTAGGGTAATCGCACAAAAAGAATCAAAAATTGTTGACCAACCAAATTATAACTTTGTTTGGATTGACTCCATGACACGAGTTTCGGTTTTGTGAAAGCATCTCAGATGGATTTAATAATTAAAAAATTAAAAACATAATTATATTGGAAAATTTCCGCTTTTCCATCCCCTTTTTAGCAGAAATACGATAAGAGCATTGTAGTAGGTCCAATCTTTAAACGTTATAAAGAAAGAAAATTTTGAAATTACAATAATTAAGCCTTTACCAAAATAGTTTTAATTAATTCAAAAGTAAATTGACTCGTTCAAGGCACTGCATTGCTAATAGAGAGGCACCTTAAATGGCGATGTTAATTAATCCAATATAATAATTTGCTAGAAATCTCCACCTTCGTGTCATGTATAGAAGGGACTTTGATCATTCACTTGATTTTACTAACCAAGAAAAGTTTACCAACCTAAAATAAGTTTAATTGATAAAGTTGGCTGCGTATATGTAAATAGTGTATAAATTTTAACCTATTAATCCCCGGGGGTATTCCGTAACCCACAGACCTCTGTTGCTACAGGGTGCATAAATTGAAGGCTGGATTTTGCAGTACAAACATACAGTTGTCATTTTTTGGTAATGTCCTATAGACACAACATTACAATTTTAGTTATGATTTGTGAAATCTTATCTATTGTGAAATCTCATTATAAATATGGGGAAAGTTTTGCAGAAAATCATCTTCAGCGATGAGGCACATTGTCACTCAGTAACTTCCTTATAGGCAAAACTGTCGCATTTAGGAAGATGAAGGTCCAAAAGGGATTGTTGAGAATCTGATGCATCCACAACAAGTTGGTGCTGTTTATGAGCTGAGAATAATAGTATTCGTTACAGTGACTTCATTACAAACTTTTAGATGATATGGCCGTGGACGATATGTGGTTTCAGCAAGACGGTGCCACTTAGCGCACAGTCGATGTATACTATAATATAAATCATAATCCAACCCCTTATTTGAACATCCATTATATCGATTTAGTACTATTGAGTTGAACATATGTTGTATTGGTTTTGCTACCCCCAACCGAAAGCCATAACGAAAGTTATGGGGTTTGGGTTTACTAAACACAAGTGAAATCAAATTGACTACCCCGACTCTCGAAATGGGAAATATAAGTTTTGTATTCTTCGGCCTAAATTTGATAGTCTAGCTGCGCTTTTAATAATAGTATTAACTATAAAATTCAAATATTTATTCTAATAATTTGCTAGATAACTCATCCTCTTCCTCCAAATGGATGACAAAAAATTCAACAAACGAAACAATTCAATCAATGTAATTCAAACACCAAGCTTTAGATTCTGCTTTTAGATTAGCGTTAGATTACCTTGTATGAGGACCATCATATATTCCGCGTTCTTAGTTTTTTTTGTCCATCCATTTTTCCAAGTCCATCTCGATTTAAAGCTTTCTTAAGCCTCAACTTGATATGCAAAGGTGGAAGTGGATTTTCTCTCAAGTAACCAAGTTCGTTCATTATGAATTCTTAAAGGCCAAATTCTGTTATCCCAGTGCTGATCCTTAGCTATGCTGCCCCACAGATATAAAAGAAAATGATATTTTGCATATCCACTATGCTGTCCAAGGTGGAACTTTACCATTTTTAGATCGACACAAATCATCCACTGATATATTTGTTCTTCATACTACCTAAATTTGTTTCAGAACTAATTTAATATTCCATATGACCAATAGATATTGAGCCATATTTGTTACCTTATCACTTTATCAGGTATCTTCTCACACCTCATCAGTTCTTACTTTTCCGGCATCAAGACAAAAATGTTGTTTATTAGGCTGTGTTATCTTTTAGTATTAATTTATAAAATGCGAGAAGTTTTCGCATGTACAACAAACAAAAAAGTCACGTATGGTGATATTTCCCCTAAGCGACGCCGAAAAACTAAATCGATCACTTAATAGCTAGTTAATGTAGAATAATCACTTTATCCTTTTTTTCCATGCGGTGTTTTTTTTTCATATCTCGATACAACTTATTTTGCAAACCGTAAATCAAAGTTTTTGAAAAACATTTACTTTTCTTTGTGATTGAACATTAATTATGATGTGTTGCGATAAGATTTAATGACATTGCTATTATTTGTTGCTATTCCGTTTAATAATTGTTTTTTACATGCTTTGTTATGATACGATAATGGAATTAATAAAATTCTTTTGCGTGTTTCTATTTGCGTATGGGGTCACAGGATGAAAAGGAAGAACGGTTAAGACAACACCGCATATTTGTATTCATTTCGCGTGCCCCAACTTTGTATCTTCTTAATTTTGAAACTTAATGGTGAACTAATTAAGTATTGGTTTTAAATTAAGAAGAAAACAACGCGTTATCATAAAAGTGACACTTAACACGACAATTTTATACAAAATTTCTCAATAAATTAGTGCCTAGCCATGGCACACCCGTAAGATATTATCTTGCGTAATACTGGTTCGCCGTTATTTCACTCTTCTCTATTCCAAAATCGTTTATCATAATCGACACATTTAAATTGATAGGGTGCATAGGTACATGTAAAAAGTAAAGTGGTTCTGTTTTTAATAAATTATATTATCTGGTGTTATAACTTGTTATAAATATGCAGTACCCAAAAGATAAGTGGAATAGATAAAATGAAAAATGATACTAAAGCAACATGAATAGCAATAAACGAAAAAGTATTAATCGAATTAGTGTAATAATTTAGATCTAACAGGTAATTTTGGTCAGGCACTTGAACCGAGTATTACATTACCATTTAAGACGTCATATTATGTATTTAAAAACAACATTATGACTAAATTAAGGAAGTTTCTTTGTAAAACTTTATTAATAAAATAACAATAAATTATACATCATGTGAGCAGGTGAAGCTTTGCCAAAATAAACACTAAATTATGTAGGTATGCATTTAGAAATTTTTTATAAATGATCTGCCATTTTGTTTAACAAATAATCGAATATCTTATTTCCAATGGGAATGTATGGAATTTATGTTTTTTTCCTCTTCGGGAGTTCCGCAGGAACTGGCCCCTGGTCCTTAATTGTTCAACAAATTGATTGATTAACGGGCAAAAGTTTGGGAAGAGAACCGAAAGCGAAGTGTCTAACCCTCGCACTGAAACAAACCGAAAATAATTAAGTAGGTTGAATAAAAGTAGTTCTCGATGCTTATCTTAACGAGTTTACTCTGAAATAGGTTAAGTGTAAAGAGCGTTTAAAGCAAAATTCTCATTTATTAAGTTGGTAGAACGCGACATTTGTAAATTTAACGGTTTTAACAATTTTAAAAGTTTTTTGATTGACTTCTAATAAATCGTCTATACAAAATAAATCAATTTACGTTTTTTGAAATTGAGTTCGTAATAGCAAATGGCATTAAATTGGAAGTTAAAGCGATAAGTGATTAGAAACACAGTTTAAGTTTAATCAAAAAGATTAATTAAAAAACATGTTAACATTTGAATTTTTGATTTTTTCCGAAAAATTTTGCAACATGGTTAACGTTCACTGTAATTGGGTTTAAATGAACACCGCTACGGTTTAGATAACGATGTTTACAATCAACTACAAACCAATACAAGAAACTTGCATTTTTATTGCTCAAGTAAGCAAGCATTCATTGCAAATTAAACGAACTTGTTGTGATTGGGGTAAACAATAATTGCTTATCACATTTCTGCAAGTTTCTCATACGAATTTGGTAAACAATTTTGATTGGGATCAACTATATTTACAAAGCTTTCTCACCAGTCCAATATTGCCTTTCAGATTTCAAAGAAAATCATTTTTTAGATCACCATCCTGAGTTTCATTCCGATGACTTTTGCTGTGGAAGAAAGTGACTAAAAAAGCATGGTGGTTTACCACACACGTTCAATCGCCATCTTTTTCGTTTTTTAACAAAAGCTGGCGCGAATAAAAAATTTGCTAATGGCACTTTGATAAGAAACGTATGTAAGGTATAAATAATTCATGTTAGATTATTTTGCAATTCTAATCAACACATAAGTTAAATCGTACTTTGTTCGTATTATACATGGATATAGTAAATAAATATTTGCATTTATAAATATCTTAATAACTTCTAACTTGGTAATTTATTAATCGATTTAATTTATTGTTTACTGCCATTGCCATTATTTGCAAGATTTAAAAATATGATAGGAGGTAGAACATAAACCTTATTACCTTTTCCGATTCTGACGCTTTACATCTATGGTAATCTGCAAAAATCGACAAGCAAGTTCTTCATGGGAGGAGGGTAGCTGAAATAATTAAAAATTAAGCAAGTAACTAACAACATACTAACATCCTTTATAGATTCATATTGCCCGAAAACCAAGGCCGAGTAGTAGCTCTTTGACAAATTGGAATTATTTAATTTGTCATCACCAAAGTTTATTTTTGAACAGTAAATAAATTTAATTTTCGATAAATTTAAATCATTTTTTTAGCACAACGTGGCATAAAGCCATTAGCTGTGGAAGTTACGGTGCTGAAGATATACGGTTAAATTTACCGTTAATTTTAAGCTAAAAAACGATTTTTTGTGGTGGAGGTACAGTAAAGGAGATTAATATATAAATTAATGTCAATTTTGATATGTAACGATGGTTAACATTTATTCTCAGTTCCCCAGAGCGAGGGATATTCGTGAAATTTTTAAAGGACGCCCGAGGTGCATGTTGTTCAACTAACTGCGAATAAGAAGTTGATGGATGCTAATAGACACTATACAGATCAAAGCTGCTTGACTCTTCCTTTCATCTCATAGAGTTAAAATCATAGAGTTAATCGAACTTAAAAAAAATGTGCTGTTTACGAACAAATTCGTTTTGGTCGTCAATGTGTTAAAATGTGTGATAGGAGCCCTTAGTATTTGCATTTAAATTCAAATTGATTTCAAAATACTCCAGGTTCCTATTAAGGTGTAAATCGTGTGACATAAATAAATTTATACCAACAATGGTGTAACAAATAAATTCAAAGTTAATTATTTACCAGTTGTACTGCACTTGTTGAAAATTGTTTTAGAAGCACTGTTTTCTTGCTTCTTAAATTCCTCACCTTGGCATCTGTCATTCGAAGTGAACCTGTTGCATTTTCGAACAGCTTCTGTTTTGTGAAAAATATCGAATTGTGATATCAAATCTTCGCAATTCTTCCAAATCTTCCAAATTAAAACGATCGGCAATCGTATACAAAAGTTTGTTGGCAAATTTCAAACAATTTGAACCAAACTTAGATAAATCGTGAAACTAACCTCAAAATTGGTATATAAAATTATTTAATTCAAAATTTAACGAATTTGAATTTATTCTTCTAAACATTTAATTGTAGGCATGTAATCGTCGTGATTACAAATATCATTCGGTCATTCGTCAATGGCGGAATGGCCATTTTATCCACATGTGTGATACCAAATTTTTCAATGACGCCTTTACAAAAACGCCGCAATTTGAAGATTCCACTTCCAAATCAATCTAAAAACGCTCGTCCACGTCGGACAACACTTTTCACTAATTATCAACTTGAAAAACACTTGGGTTTTTCAAGAAAACTCGAAAATTCGTCACTTATGGTGGACCTCACCAAAAACGCTGTTGTTGGCTTCCAGGTCGCTGGCCAACACACGCCAACATTCTCTACCTTCTGTGTTTGAAAAACTTCAACCTACCAACCAAAAATTGACTTTCCAGCCAAATTTGCACTTCAAAAAAGGTGAAAGCTCGCTCTCAAATTTCAAATGCCAATAATTAAATTCGTTCCTTTTTAGGTTTAAATGCCGCAAACAACTTTACAATCACTGGATTTCACTAACATTCAACAATAATAGTGTGCTTGTGTCAGTGGTAACATAAGTCGACCTTAAATAACAAAATCAAGCTCGACTATGTTATTTTGGATAAAACATCCCTTAATCTATGACAAATTATTTAGTACAAAACTGGGTCCAAATTCCTTTCACCACAATACATAATTACTACGACCTTCGGTAAGTTACTCACTGCAGGTTCAGTTGCTGCGTCACTAAAATAGCTAAAACGTGGTAAACTGTTGGAATTTTAAAATTTTCTCTTGATAATATATATTCTTAAAGGTCTAAACTTTAGCCGCCGTATTCATAAAAATAAATCAATATTTAAGAGAGGCTTGTAAACCCTTCTTAACCATAACCTAGCTTTTTTCCCTATGCTTTTACTAGCAAAAAAAGCTAGGTTATGGTTAAGAAGGGTTTACAAGATTTATTTTTATGAATACGGCGGTAAGAATATGCAAAAAAACAAAAACTTGATTTTTTTAATTCCAAACCAGAACACGACCTTAAAATTGTATTAAAAAAAAATAAAAAGTTGATTTATTAATCATTAATTAATTATTAACTATTATTTTATTTTACTGAGCAACTTGAAAAAAAAACAGTGTTGGCATGTCCGGGATCTAACCTCCAAAGTCCGGGGTTTTCAATGGTTTTTACGCTTCTTGTCCTGGTTGCCAGATTTTAGAGATGGCAACCCTAACTGGAAGGACGATCTAAGAAATTCTGTGAAGTCCGCGATTTGAACCCAGAATTTTCGCTTTGTAACTCAACCAGCGATCACATCACTCCACTGCTGTGTCGCAGGCGATTGTACAAAAGACAAAAAGACAAGGATAGACTTCGTTTAGTGTACTTTTGTACTATCGAGTGCGATTTAAAAGTTAAAACCTTAAAATATTAAATATTTTTTGTTAGACTATACATTGCGATGTTAAGGTGTTTGTGTCTTAATATCCCATACTTACTGTGTTACCGCTACTCATCAGCGAATTTATCTTATAAACTTATTTAGCTCCGACCACAATCAAAATTAATCGGCCTGTCCGTTTTCCTCTACGTTCTGCAAACACCTCATGAACGAACACCAAGATTGTGTCCTCCTAATCCTATGCAAACAAAATTTCAAATGGTGGATGACGAAACGTGATTGAATAACAATTGTCATTTTTTTTAACTCAATAATTTATTTTATAAATTTAAATTGACCCTGCGTACGTCCTTGACAAATAAACGTACAAAAGTTTTTCAAAATTTAAAATTAATCACAAAATTTCAACAACACACAAATAATTATCAAAAAAATATAACCTGTTATCCCCGAATCGGTTAGATATTCTTTTAGCAAAGGTCCTCCAATAATTTTTGATTCCAGCCTCTTTCGCCCCTAATACTTTGGTCCATTCATTTCCATTTTTTATTTTACTTTCATTTATTTGTTAACACTTTCCACTCTTCAATTTGATTTACACTTTCAATTTCGACCTCTTATCCAAATTTGCATTCGAATCCGGCGGATCTGCTTAACATCTTGTTGTTTATTCGACCTTCGACGTGATTTTTACAACTTTTACCTTTTCTTTGGAAGTATCCCGCATAACTGATCCTTCCACTTAGAAAGATTATTATCTATCACTCACTGGGTTACAAACTTCTTCTTAGAAGGATAATTTGCAATTAACTTTTCACATCTTCTCATTGGAAGGATAATTCGGAATTCACCTTGCACCACCTTCACCTTGGAAGGACAAATCGGAACTGCCCCATCTTGTTGATTTTATTTTTTTCATCAATTTTTTCCCTAACATCGGCCCATCTCTATGGCATCTTCTTGATATTTTAAAAAAAGCCTACTTCTTTATTTTAATTTTTATTAGTCCACCTAACAGATTCCTGGATACCTTAGCAACGTTTACTTACTACAAACAATTAATTCTACATTTAACAATTTTTTTTACAATTTTTTCTTACATCATTCCTTGGATTTTGATCACCTGGTCTACTTTCTTTCACACATACCTTATCATCTTTTGTTTCTTGGAATCATGCTATTCGTTACAATGAAAGCATGTCCTCGATGATCTTAATATCATCACATAAAAGCTGTACTTTTTCTATATTTATTTTGAACTTTGCTAAATTACTTGCTTAATTTTAAAGCCTTTATGTAATTGGTGTTTCCTCTCTCAGCCTTGCAGATGTGCACAGGATTACCTAGATTTTGATAGTGGTCTCAGATCCCCCATTTGGTTAGTTATCATTGCAAAATATAGGTATATTCCACAAAAGCATTTGAAAATGGAAAATGCATATATAAAATTTAGTACACCCATTTTTAAATCTCAAACCAAAGCCCTAAGCTTCCTAGCTTCTGGTCTGCAACAGTGGTATATCAATGGTATATTGGGCTTAAAATTTATTAGATTATATTTTATAGAATTATATAAGATCCAATTTTACTATGGATCATCATTTCAATGAAATTAAATTAATTATTTCAAGACTAGACAAGTCGAGACTAAATTAAAATCATTAGCCCAGCTGAATTATCATCAGATGCTTCCATGTGTTTTAGAATCTTATGATTCACCTATTGATCCTCACTAATTTTTACCAAAAATTTCATGGCGTTCTACATTACTGTCAGTAAGACTCCTCTCATATTAAAAACATTTTCAACCCCATCCTCGACGAATAAAAAATATATCTGTAACATTTGATGCTAATCAATGGAAATAAAATGTTATTCAATTTAAAGCCAAGTTCCAACGATTGACACCAATTTGGTTAAATATCGGGAGTTAGAGCAATAACAATGTCCAACAATTTTACCATTACAAATTTCACATTTACATTCTCAAAAATATGTAAATTTTGTAAAAATTTAAGATGTTATAATTTACATTTTATCACCTAAAGCTAAATTCAAACACCAAATCACCATATAATTTCTAACCCATTATGGGTAATCAATTATTCTACTTGATTCCAGCTTGCAATGTTATAAACAGAGTTTAGGTATATAAAAATTTAAATATTTATAAATTGGTCTAGAAAGATTTGCACGTGTAATTTAATTTTCTAATACCAATTCAAGTTTAATTCAGAAAAAACATTTAAATGACTTAATATTGGCCATAATTTAAACCAAAATTGTGTTTAGGTTCTCCCTATAATTTCATATGCGAATAAGCAATTTTTCCGTTAAAACAGCAAAAAATTCCAATACAAAGAATGATTTGATTATTTCAAAAGCTTCTCTTCTGCAGGGAGCAAAGGAAAACCTGAAGCTTTTGGTCAATAACTTGGATGTAAACGTAAAAGTCAACGACTTTGGAAACATATGGTTAATTTTGAGATCCAAAAGTCCAGGACTTATTAGGAGGGTATCTTCTTCGGAGTTAAAGTGACGTCATTATCCTGTTAGCGCGTGCCCCACCTTAACCAAGCCTTTATCTTGTTGCATTAAAAGCAAGTTTCCTAAACAGTCTCTTTTGATACAAGTCATTTGTGCCCCGTGTTGCGTAGGATGTTAAGCTTTGTGAATGGTGAGCTGATCTTGACTTTCCGTTTATTTAGTTAGGCCCATTATTTAGATTCCATAATGCAACGATATTTCATACAGCCCATTATAGAACTAACCTTGCCCTATAGGTACATTGTAATTTACACTCTTGGTTACAATGAATTTGAAACATAATTTATAATTAGTTAATAATTTATTCATTTCACGAGCAACAAAATTAGCACGCGTTAATATTTTATGGGGGAAATGGAACCAAAAGTGGTGAAAATTATAAGCAGGCAAATTTCCTCACAAGCTTCAAATATGATAAACAAGCCAAAAATTGACACAATAACTAAACCTAATTCGTAAATTAAATTAATAATAATACACCAAATTTGATTTCTTCATGTAAATTTGACGTCTTTATACAATAGAAGTAAAATTAATTATTAGAACAATTTTAATTACTCGATTCATTTAAAATAATTAAAACAAACAGAGCAATTTTTGAAATTTTCTACACTCTTTAACAATTGTGAATATAATAATTTAATTAAATGAAATATTATTATTGTTTTTACTAAAGCAATCAAAAAAGTTTAGAAATAATGGTTTCAACAATAATTCCAATTAAATAAATTTGTTTATTCTATAATGTATATAATTTAAGCAATTACTCGAGTTTACATACTCAACCAAGCATGTAAAGTGGATTTTTATGTTTTAAATTGCTTGCCAGCAATTCAGGATTTAATTATTTATATTCAATGTAGGTAATTTATAGTTTCTTCTATTTTAATGCTCTTAATAAAATTGCCAATTTTCTTTTACAAACTTAGCGCGGAAATACATTTTGTGTTAGAGCGACGGCTTTCAAAAAAAAATTCTGATAGAAAATTTTATTCAGAAAATTATGTAATGCTGAATAATTAATTGTAAAATTTCAATTATTTTATTACATAGTGGCACAATAAATTTTATCAAATGCTGCAATTATGTTCTGTTTTGTGTTCAGGTTTAGTTCTCGTCAGAAATTTTTGCTTCAGAAGGTGGAACTGCAAAAATTTTATCCTATTCGATGTTTTAAGCCACTTGAGAAGTGACTTCAAAATTTTTAGTTTCAAATACATTCGTTGATTCCTAAAGAGATTTTCATCCGTTGCTAAGGGAATTACAATGTAAAAGATTTTTGTGGATGAACAAATAAAATATTTAGTGCTTTCCAATTTTGTTTGGGTCAACAAAAACGATAAGTTGGAAAACTTGACGAAATAAAACAAAATTTAATTCTTGCAGAAAAATCGAAACGATAAAGGATAAAGGATTAAAAACAATTTTTTAAACTTTTAATGAATAAAAATTGTGTGTGATAATGATAAACAACTTCTGGTAAAATGAAGGCGAACAATTTGTCTAAAATAAAATTTATACAAACCTAGGTTACATAAATTTAGACCAAGGAAATAAAAAATTTTTAAAAATTGTCACAACGCAGATGCAAGCATATTTACAAATCGAAGCACATCGTATATCAAATGCTATATTAAACAATAAAGAAATTGTCTTACTTTTAGGTGGAAAAGCACAAGGAAATCTAAAATGAAAATGCTAAATAGACAATAATTTCAAATTACCACTACAATCCAAGGGTGTAACAAAAACTACGGTTTGAAACGCAACCCCTAATGAGAGGGTTAGCCCAAAGAGAGAGCAGAGTCCGTAACAATCTGGAGATGACCTCTTAAGTTTGTTTGTCCACCATGTTAATAGACTAGCTCCTGATTAAATGTGGAGGCCAGGTAATGGGTTAAAACTCAAAAAACTCAAATAGTAAACAAATGCTTTAATTGACACACCGAACTTGAGAAAAAATGTTATCACAGTTCCAACAATTGCAATGTATATGGCTGCGCTAACGTGCACAGTAGCAATGAATGATTATAATCAAAAAGTGCACCCCATAATAAAAACAAACAAGTACCCAATAAAACCAGTAACTTCTACGGTTACTCAAAATTGAACACAAAAGCCCATAAACACGTCGGTTCATACTAATTGGATAAGTTAAAATTGCATACCTCGAGCTCGGATAAACTTACAATATAATGATGACAGATGTTCAGTGTCCAATCGCTGTCCAACGTGCGTCTTCAAAGATGAAAATCTGTAACTTGTCATAATTTACACGGGATATCACTTAATCAACATTTCCCGAACACAAAACACTGCTGGCAGATCTGTAGGGGAAACTGGGCCAGTGATGGATGGTGTTGGAACTGTTAACAATATTGGACCATCCAAACAATGAAAAGCATTCCCCAGGCGTCATCTAAAACAAACAACAATAAGATGTTACCAACTCGAGAAAATTCAACCTGCGCACCAAGAAACTGAATAGTGACTTGCGCATTAAGAGCCTTTCATGTTCCAGATGTTTAAAAACAGGAGCCAAAAACACCACACCACGACTCTACTACTGTTTCACACGGTAAGCAACAAATAAATAGTTGCGCTGGACCAAAAAATAATTGTCTACGCATACTACAGGCACTTAACAAAATCATCGTGAAAAAGAGCGTACGTTTTCTATGCTTGAGTTTACAAGACTCCCGCTCACTCTATCAACCATGTGTAGCAAAAAGCATATAATTCAACGATTTAATTGAAATAAAATGCGTGGACCGTACTTAGAAATATTGAAATTCAATGAAAAAGTAGTACCACGTAACGAAATGCAAAAATTCGTTACAAGGGATTCTTCCCGAACTATTGAATTGGTGTAAATATTCACAACCGACTTTCAAATTTACCGCTCCCATTTCCCGCATAATCAAACTAAACTTCAAATCGTTAATCTAGATTAATAACTCCTAAACACATTTTAAGTGGACCTTAACTTGAAAGCTTTTAGGAAAATACGAGTAAATATAAATTAATTAATCAGCCCCTTGCACAGAGGCAAGATAAATTTCAACAGTTTTTCATAAAATTTAAAAAACTTTTACCTTAAAAAAATAATCAATAATATGGTTATCTGAAAAACATAATAAATGGTTGGGGTATAAGAAAGCTTCCAGCTCCCCCTCAGTGCCCGATGCAACTTAATGGCGCCTGATCTCATTTCTTGCATACAATCAAAAAATGTAGTAACTCGAGTTATTAAAAGTTAATATAATAATTGTATTATTTTGCCACTATACCTACTTGATGATTTTTGGATCCTTTTATTTTTTAATAAATATATGATATTCTAGGCTCTATTTTAAAAATAAAATTATGAAAAAGTCGTCAACTATAGTGGCAAAATCAAATTTAGTAACTAGAGTTACTAGGTTTTTCGATTGTAGAGTAGATTTTTCGCCATCTATTACTGCTTAGCATAATATTTTCTATCATAGTACAATTCAAATTTCAAATATATAATTACAGTAATAAAAATAAAGCTACAAAAATACAAAATTGATTTAAACACCAATCAAATATCGTCAAACATAGTATTATTTATTTGGCCTGTTCCATTTATAATCTTTAAAAAGACATTGAAATGAACGTTCTAAAATTTCATGGGTGATAAAGCAGTGTTTCCCAAATCGAGGTCCGCAGACCCCCAGGGGTCCGCCGCATGTTTGTTGGGGGTCCGCGAACCCACGACATAAAAAGAAAAAAAATTTTGTTTTAAATATTTAAAATAAATTTTTCTTTTTAAGGATGTTTGCCCGACCTTTTAAAATAAAAATATGTCAATTATTGGTTAGTTTCTAATTCGTGAGAATAAATTAATTGATATATTTTAATAATTTACAGAAAATTTGCCCATTCCACATTGGTCATTTTGTCTGAAAACGTTCAAAAATAGATTGAACAGAAAGTTGCAACTTTATACTTAATTTTGATATACATTTTAGTTTTTTAATTATTCCTATTGAAAATTGTTATTTTTAATTTTTTAAGAATTACTTTAATTTTTTAATGTTACACATTCGCATAAAGCTATCTTTATGTATTTGCCAAACTGGTAAATTTTTTAACTTTTCTTAAACCGCGTTGACCTTGAAATTTCAAAAATTTTCGCCTGCGGCGCTTGAAAAAAGTCCCATGGTACTAAAATTTACCCAACCATACAAACCGTTTGCCCTACCTTCATTGTTAGTCTGGTTACGAGCCTGCTCTATAACCGTTAAAAATTTATAAGTTTTATAATGTATTCATTGTATTTCATTATTCATGTTTTTTAATAATTACAATAATTACATATTTTTAAAAACGCAATAGTTGCTTTAATTTTTATGTTTGTAAAAAAAATTCTTTCGTGGGGTCCGCATGATACTAGTGTCTAATTTTGGGGGTCCGCAAGTTCGAGACATTTGGGAAACACTGTTCTAAAGAAATTGTTTTTTGTTATTAAAAAATATTGGGCCCATTCAGGGACGGTCAGCGACTGAGAAGCTTTTTATTTAAATAATAATGTTTTTTAATTAAATAAAATTTCGGGTTTTAGATCAAAATCCAATTCTATTACTAATCGACCCATTGACTAAAATGATGCTTGATTAATACTCAACAACTATTCAATGTATTGCGGTGTACAAAAGTTTTACCATACCCACATGTGGCATTTTCCAAAAATTTCTATTATTTCGGATCCAAACATTCCTAACGCACAAAATTATCATCAGCAGACAGACCGTGACTTAATTAATAGATTCATTAAATTGTTGGAATCGCACTTTCCAAAATATCATCAAAAATTTCACAAATATCGTAGAAGCGCCGACAAAATGCTCTGCTCCTCCAATTTTAGGCTCGTACATAAAAAATTATTTATTACGTTTGTGTAGTGGTAAGTTAAATAAAGTTATTAACATTAACGAGACGGCGTAAGTTGTTGACATAATATCATCTTCGTCATAGTTCGAATTTGACACTCTTGTTCTTCCGATATTTGGACTTTCCAGTTAATCCTGCACAAATCGTTTTAGAATAATCGAATTACAACTAATTAGATACCATCCTTGCCGATAATTCCCATCTATCATAAAGTGCAAGCATAACTTGATAAAATTTTAGGTATAAATTAAAAGTTTTATTTTTTGTTGGAAATAAAATCAGGTTGTTTCAAGCCATTTTTGAAATACGACAATATATTTAAAATTAAAAAATGCGAACTTTATTTAATCAATCTAGCAATCGCAAGTGGGGTTGCTAATTTAATTTTGGGAGTACTTACCACCGTTAACCCCCCCCCCCTCCGCAACTCCACTTATGCTTTATGCTATTATTTGCTGATTCCTAATCGATAAATTGATAAATCAACCCAAAACTTAAAAATTCTTCCTGAAGAACTATCGAATTCGCTTGATCTCTGCAGATTTAGGTTCTGGTCCATTACTTCAAGGATATATTTTATATTTCTGAAACGTTTAACTTGTTTGATTATTATTATTATTAATTAAACTGATGTGGTATAAATATCATTTATTACTAATAAATAATATGCATTGAGATTTAATCATGCTTTATATTATTTATAAATTATAATTTATATTATTTTAATTTCAATATAGAAATGGGTGCGTATATATACCTTTACTATGTGTGTAACAACTTTCTTTTCACTTTGTAATACCTCAAGTTCTAATTTAATAATTTATTTTTGATTAATTCGCTCATTATTTTTTATACCGGTGACAAACGTCATCGAATGCAATCAAGCTTATAATCAAATCAATTTTAATGAAATATTATCGCTTTTGTTGTATTTGACGTTTGGTGATTGCTATTAAACGATATGTTAATTTCTGTAAATTAATCAACACCATTTTGGTGTTTCGTCACATTTTTTCTTAAAAACTAAACGTTCGCCGCTCAAAAATAAATATTTTTATAATTTTTAGAAGTTCTGCAAGGCAAAGCCATATTTAACTCGTACCCCATCCCTACTTAAAATGAGCTCATCAAGTGTGTTACAAACAGACAGATAAGGTGTTTTATATTTAAAATTAAATAGCTCAACTTTAACAATTTATTATACCTCCAATGTGATACAAAATAAATATAAATAAACATTACGAATTTTTACATTAGTTCTTCCATTAAAGTTTTATATTGGATTGTGCGTAAATTACTATACGAAAACAACTTTGTTTATTATTTTACAGGAACTTATTCATAAAGAAAATCATACTTTTGATATGTGGTGGATGAAAAACGTTGGTTTTTCTAGTCGCGCCGTTGTTCAACACTAACAATTAATTTATGTAAAATAAGTTAAAATCGTCCTGAGGCTTTGAAAAAATTACTTGAAACTATAATTAAGAAACCCTTTATATGGACAAAAGTTAAATTAAAATTTCAAAGTTTCTAACACCAAATTTGACTTAACTTCCGTATGAAGATATGAGTATATTGGTAATCCAATTATTTTTTTTTTTGGTTGACTGACAAACGGTAACCTCCTACACTTTATTGCAAAATTCATAGCGGACATATGTTTAGTAAACATGTTGATATAGTAAACAAGTTCAGGCACAGGTGAGCGAATATCCTTATAGGTATATCTGGATGTGGCGCCGTCAACATCCACGCATTCGACGTCACCATATCAAAACAAAATGACGTAATTTTATAAAAATTTTACGATTATGGTAGGTTTACTTTAAAGGATTTAAGGTAATAAATCAATAAATGCGAATCCTAAAAGTCGTCCTTACTAATTGACTGCTCAAACCACGTTAATAGAAATTTTGAGTCATTTGGGGTAGGTGTGTAAAAATTAAAATTCAAAATAAAACTATTACTAACAATAAAAACAAAGAAAGTATAAACTCGTAATATAGTTTGAACTCGCAAACTCCACTCTGCTCTCAAATAGCAGTCACAGCAAGCCACCACTGGCACTGTGACTTAAAATTCCTAAAATATGCAATTTTAATCATAAAATTTTTCTAGAAAAATGTTTTCTGGCTTGTTATTCAAAAATTTTCAAGTTACAATAAAAATTAAAAAATAAAATAAAAAAGAAATGTATTAAATATTTTAGAAAGCATGGAGTGCCTGAGGTGAAGTCTCCAACTGAAATAATCGCAAAATCTCAAACTTTACTTGAAAGCCAGACGATAAACTATAATACACAAAGTAATTGACCAATTACAATCGCTTGAAATAATACAATGCTCATAATATGTGTAGTAAACGTTTCATTAGATATATTTGTAATTCCTTTATTAAAAGATCGAATCGATCGATATTATAAATGTTCAATGCACCGAAAAAAAATGTTAATTTAATGGAGAAGTCTACGAACACGTATTTAATTTCCTAATTTTTTTAAATCTACATGAATGTGAGCTATTTAAAATTATGTTCATGTTATGAAATTTGCTATGAAAACAATTTTCGTTAAACCACTCACAGTCAATTAGGCACTTTAATTACCATTTGTATCGAAATTTTCTTACTTGATTATAAAATAACTGTTAAGTTTGTTTTTGTATAATAGCTCTCCAGGGCCCCTGATTTTTTTTATGTTTCTCTCGCAGTTTGAGATTTTCATGCCGGATGATGTATTTGTGCAGTTTTGATAATTATTTTCATTTCTAAAATTTATTTGCAATTAGTGGTTTTCCAGATGACTCTCATCCTATAGGTAACTCCGTGAGAAAAAAATTTAACGTTTTTTTTGTGATTAAACAAATTTCTGTTTCCATGGCAACCGATTATCCCAGTAAACGTGAAGGTGCCAAAATAAGGCTCTCAGATTTTTAACAAACCAAACCAGGACAGGAAGATGATATGGGGGAGGAGAGTTGATTCTCGATCCATGATGCAGCAACTAAATATCCTGAAGAGTCTAATTTTACATCAATTTTATTAACAAATTTTTTGTTGTGTGATTATTCAACATTTGCTTTAACACAAGAATTTTCGTTTATGTCGGATAAGCGGGGTTCTACTGAATAATCAAATCTTGTAATCTATTATTAAAATTCCTAACAACTGGAACATTAAATCCACGAGCATTAGTTAGGGAGGAAGCTAGGAAGTCTTAGCCCAGTCAAAAAAATTGAAGCTGTAAATAAGCAAACAGACGACGACTTTTCAAAAGTTAAATTTGCAGCAGGGGCGTAACTACAGGAGTTTAAATGGTTTGGTCGAACCAGGGCTCTGATGCCTTCCTGATTATTATTATTATTATTATTTTTTTTATTAACATACTTAAAAGAAAAGTACATAATACACTTCAAAAAATTTACTTTTTTACTCAATATAGGAAATTGTTTAAATTTTATATTAAATGCAAATTTTAAAAATTACAATAATAATTCTAGAGTTTTAAATTTCCAAATTGACTACAGACGTTTTATTTAGGGGTTAAGATTAATACCAAATGTGCATTTATAGTGTACCTGAGAGAAGGGCTTGAGAGAAGAAGTTGAAATGAAGTGATACTATAAAGATGGAAAATGCTATACAAATTTTTATGTGTGCTTTTCTCCACGGTAAATAAATTAGTCCAGTCATTATACTTTGACCCGTGAATAATTTCTTAGTGGTTTTTTTTCCCAGCTGTCTCGGGGGGGGGGGGGTCACTGGGAGTGTAAATTGAAAATCTCGACCAAATTATGCTTTTGCATATATTGCAAAAATGGTTTTTTTGTTTTTCTTGAATAACTCGGCCATTTTTGATTTTACATAAAAACCGTGGGGACAAAAATTGTAGGAAATTTGATTCTCTACAAGTTTGGTCCTCACAATTTTTCTTCTAGGATCGATATTTTTGGAATTGGACCCGAAAAAAGCGACAAACTCAAAATAATAACATTATCTTTCATTTTCAACTTAACGGCATAAATGAAGAGGAACAAACTTGTAGAGAATTAAATTTTGAACAAATTTGGTCTCCACCTGTTTTTACAAAAATCAATATTTTCGGAATTTAACCTAAAATATGTACAACTTTCGCCTTATTAATTGTACCTGTAAAATTGAAAATAAAGGGGATCATGGGCATATTTCTAAATGGGTACATATTTTTAGGTTAAATTCCGAAAATATCGATTTTTGTAAAAACAGGTGGAGACCTAATTTGTCCAAAATTTGATTCTCTACAAGTTTGTTCCTATGGAATAAAAATTCTCGTCCGATGATAAGCATAAGAAAGGAATATTGGGTTTTCGGACCAAAATAAAACTACAAACTAAATAATAAAATAAATAATAAAAAAAAATAAAACTTTATAAGTTTGTTCCTCTTCATTTATGCCGTTAAGTTGAAATTAAAAGAGATAATGATATTATTTTGAATTTGTCGCTTTTTTCGGGTCCAATTCCAAAAATATCGATCCTATATGAAAAATTGTGAGGACCAAACTTGTAGAGAATCAAATTTCCTACAATTTTTATCCCCACGGTTTTTATGTAAAATCAAAAATGGCCGAGAAAAAAACCATTTTTCGAATAAAGCATAATTTGGTCGAGATTTTCAATTTAAACTAAAATCAGTACCCCAAACCTTCTAGTTAGGCTCCCTGCAATAAGAACCCAATTTTGAATAAACCCCTAATTATTTCTCCGCAATCACTCAATCAATCAATCATGCAGACTTTTTAATTCATAAATTGATCTGTGGGGTATGCAATAGTAATTTTCAAAGGCGCGTTGTTACTTCTTTACAGCTGTCCCGACTCACCTGTATCACACCATTTCTTCAAATGAGGGGTTGAAGACCCCCTCCCCCGCACTTGTGGCTAACTACACCCTTAATTAAATCGTTGATCATGGTTAGATATATATAAATAATCATTTCTCCCGATTCTCCCTCAAAATGTAGCAGCTTCCCCACAAAAACAGTAATCCAAATTCTCTTTTAAATTTATAATTATAGCATATCCGGTTTATACCGCATACGCAGCTTCCCGGTTCTCAAACGCAAAATTGGCTTTTGGATTTTGTTAGCATTTTACATTTTTTATCTACGACGAGAAGCAAGCCCGACTTAGAACCCCCAACCTGGAGGACCAGAGAAGCGGCCAGAATAAAGTTCTTACTTCACCCGGATTCAAACCGGTTATTTAGCGTTCATAGTCAACTCGCGTGACACTTTGCTCCAACCGCCTCTCTCTTCTAAATTCTCTTCTAAATTCCATGTAATTATCACAACTCTTTTTTTTTCTTCTTCTTTTATTATAGGCATCAGCCTGTTTTTCTTCACGTCTTTTCACCGCTTCACATTTCCTCTGATGTTGACACCCAGCTCTCCACCCATCTTTTTTTTCTTACTTTTCTTAAAAATTGGAGTTGCATAGACATGATTCCATTCATCTTGAATAATTTTTCTTCCTTTCTATTCTCTCTCGTAATTTTCTTCGTCTTACGATTAAGACAAACTGATTACACCTCAGTGGTTTGCCGTTACCTTCCAAGTGGAAGCGGTCAAAATAAGGTCTTTCTTCTACAGAAATTGAACCTTATTCGTAAAACTTTTGGCTATGATTTCATTAACTCTGGTAAGGGCTGGATACTGGATACATCCATGGATCTTTATTATTTTTTTGACGCTTAGATTTTGGTGTATCTCTTCCATGGTTATGGAACGCTCGTGCATTTTGGAGTTGAAATTTACCTTTTTGAATTTTCTCTCCCATTTCCTTCCAGAGCGTCAGGGTTAGGTAGGAAGGGCTTGTATTCTCTAATTACTATCTCCTCCACTAGAACATGCCTGTGTTCTGTTTAAAAAAAGCTCCACAGGCCGGCTCATCAGTACAGCCACAAACTACCCTAAGTTTCTTACTGCGGTCAATTTGCCGCGTATGCGAGCGGAAAAAGGTTAAAACGCTTTTATTAACCTCCGAGCCATTCTTTTGTGGTAGGTATGAATACTAAATTATTTTGTATATTATTTTTTTTAATTTGATAATCTTTGGAAAGTCCAGAGTACTTCGCATCGCATGGTGGTTTTGGTATAGCAACCCAGTTGGTTAATACTTTTTATGGGTTAATTTTATGGTTTGCAACTTTTGCTCATAATAATTTATTATTATCTGATCTGACCTTGCATGTGAACGAATACTTTGGACAGATACCAAAAATAGGTACCGATCCTGGTGAAAGCGACCTGGGAAGACCGGATCCGGCAATTCCATATTACTTTCATGGTTGGTGGAACGAGGTGGAACATCGAGGCAAGGTTTCATCTATACAGTTTGACCATTACTTTTCCATCAAATACTGTGTTTGCTGGAATGGAAAATCTTTATGAGTGCATATTTACCTTGACAACACCAGGTTGACGTTTCGTCAGTTAACACAACGTAATAATACTAACATAAAGATTTCATCATTTCTTCTTCAGCTAACTCATTTTATGTTTTTAATTAACTTAAAGAATAATTAAAATATTTATTACGGGAAATGTGCAGAATGCACTTAGGTAACAAGTTTTTTAAGTAAATAGGTAATAAAAAGAAGAAGACATTTAGACAGCTAATCGCTTCTTGCATATAATTTACTTCGTTAAGTAACAATTTCCAATAAGATTTAGAGAGCAATAATGAGCATCAGTTTCAGTCTAATGTTGTAAAAGTCAAGAATTTTGTGCCAAGATCCAACAATGCAAACTTGATTTCTCTAAACTGAATTACTTTTCTACCAAATTTGCTTTTCACATGAATATGACAAACCACAATGAACGATGACATAATGTGACCTAACTTCTAAACCACTATAAAATGTTATTGTAATTAGACGAAATTACATTATTCAATTAAATCATTCTAATGTAATTTGTCTAACAGACGGTTCTAGTCGTAGCTGGATTCTTCTCGGTTGGTTTTAAAAATTCTGTTGAAGAAACGAGATCACATTTTGTCATAAACACGGAACCTTTCGATGTTTGACCTTTTTTATTGCAGAGCAGAATTAAAATAAATTCCGCATGTTGGATATTAATGATGTTGTCATAGAAATAGAATTTTAAAATGTCAAAATTAAAGGTAAAGCATTTAAGAAATTACTGTTAGGTCAGAAAAGTCAATTGTCAATTTAGTCGATGCGATAGTTCTATTATTGGAAGCAATCAAGGAGAGGTAGCTGGTAGTTGTTAATAAAAAAGGAAATTAATGCACGGCTACAGACAAGTAGAAACCAAAATAGATTACGTAAATTGCATCATAAAGAAAAACTTCGGAAGTAAATAATCAAGTTGTGGTCGGATTGCGGGGTAAGTGTAGGCTCGTCTGGTGTAGATTGGACGTGCGGCCGGCACGAGCTCAATTCTTGAAACCCGCGCAGGAATCGCTAAACATTCTGCTCTGAGACATTGCTAAAAATAACCGTTGGAGTCACCATCCTGGTGACGTTGCCATAACGTGAACAATCGTCGACACAAGCTCGAGTTCAACCAAGAACTAAAATATTTACACCATTTTACTACATTTTATTCGATGTAGGATGCAAAAATTTGCGTGGAAATAATTTGATGGATAGCTATTTCCTATGGGCGGTCAAAAGAAGAAAAATACGTTTTGATTGGTCTACATAATTATTAATGGGATATTGTTTTCTATCTACGAAGGTGTAAAAAGAATTGTGATTGTCTTACTTATTATTCAATTTGACCCAAATAGGTTAACACTATGAATTATACATTTGGATTGTAATGGCGTACGTTGCACCATGCCGTACAAGAAAAACTCAATTTTTTTGAGGAAATGCGAATATTTCTCATGATCTCTTAAAAAAAAAGTGAGATTTATTTTAAATTTCAAAATTTGTGGTCTAAATTTAAACCAACCAAACAATTGTTTAAGATATTAAACCTTGAACTTGGGACCCCCATCGAATCAAGTTCTTAATTTTCAACTCTACTTGGACTTGATTGGTATGATAAATGCATACACTCGCAAATCAATTTATTTATAGCTCCTCGGCTACTAATGAACTATTTTCTGCTACCTGGTTCTTAAGTTTACAGTTGAAACGATTAAATTTATTGGAATACTTTCGCTTGCCCTAAATTACCCAAGCAGTTTGACCTGCAGACTTGGCGTTAGTTTACATAATTAATTAGAACTGAATTCCTTTTTTGAGTTTTTTTCTACTTTTAAATTTAAGACTTGAAGAGTGGAGACTCTCCCTCCGTATTTCGACCCAAAAAAATGCGATTGCGAGTAAGAAGTTGTGCCACAGTTGGGCACGCTTGTCGGAAAAGTTACAAAACTGTTTGAACAACTCAAATGTAAGCTCTTGTTTATTAAGTCTATTAAAGTAAACGTGCATTTATTTTTATATTTATAGGTGACTTGTGCTTATTCTTCCATTAGCTTTTATCGTGTTGTAACTTTATGGTAGTCAAAAATTCAAAATTTAAAACACTATGTGGTCCGATTTAATGTTTGTTAGTCACATATTTTTATGTGAACGAACAACAATTGTATTTTTGTGAGTTGTGATCAAAAATGTATGCAAACTGGTTCTACGAATTTTAAAATCAACGAAAACTGCATCAAAATGCATTTTTTGGTGTGCAGAGTACTAGGTCGTTCACATAAGGTGCATTTTTATCTTATCTACTACATCGAAATATTTCTATCCTTCCTTGTGGTTTTCACTTGAAATATGGGTTAGTTAAAAAAAATCAAGTCTCTTGTTTTCTTATCGTAGTATATCAGTGCACATGAAGTGTACATTCATCTTGAAGGAGTTGAACGCTGTCTCCACGTCCACTATATTGTGACCATCACAGCTGCCGTCCTGTTGCACGGTAGACACTTCACTGATCGATGACTTCGTCAATTTAATTCTTGGTCAGTCTATAATAATAATTTAACAGTGCCATTTAATCATTTCTATTTTTCTTTATAATGACACCAACCTTAATTAATCATTGCTACTTTTAAATACACACAATTCAACTTCAATACAATAGGTCGAACAATTATCTTTTAGCATTCCAATTTTTATGGTCTTAAGTGATTTCCATATAAAATCGTTCTTCATTAGCAAGCCGATCCATAGAGCTGATAGGCTTTCATTAAAATGTAAAATTCGCCGAAATTCCAATTAATTATTGCCAATTTTTGGATAAGTAATCAGATTCGATTAACTGTGCTGAGATTATCAAAAAATTTTTATATCATCGATGGTATTCAGAAATTATATCATTGACACGATGATCTTTCTCGTAATTGTCTATAATTTGAAACCTGGTACCCATATAATACGTAATATATGAATATAATTTAACTTTCAAATTACTCGAAATTTTGACTCAAAACGTGTTATAAGAATATCAAGATGTTAAAATTTTTCGAATATTTAAGGTGCTTAATCTTATTAATTACATTAACATTTTAATTCAATACCAAAAGCTTCCGACTAGAAATTACTTGAATTGCTAATTTTTTCTAACAGAAAATTAGAAAGTACCTACTTACCTAACTGGAAAAACGACGTTTGGAAAAATAAATATTTTTGTTTATTATTTTTTGAATTGCAAAAATATGAAACAATTCGGGTCAATGCTCGAAATATATTTTGTATTTGTTCTAGGTAATTATACTGGTAGACTTTCTGTATTTGGGCTAAAAATAAAATTGACAAAAATATTTAAGTAGGCTCGAAACCACAGCTGTGACCGTTGGTTACATGCAAAAACGATTTATGAAATTTTCGTCCTCATCTTTCATTGTAGAAGTTTATACGAATCTGGATACCTCCCATATTTTACATAAAAATATTTTTGAAATTTTCGGCCCTCCCTCCTAAGGGTTCGCAAAATTTTGTTTAGTTTTAATTTCGCAGAAAGCTTACTTGCCGATGGACAAAATTAATATGTTTGAGGCAGGGATGCAGTTGTGTGCAAAAGTGGTTGGTCCATGAGAAGAAAAATACTGTAGAATCGAATCAAGTAAATTTCAATTTTTAAAAATAATTTGCGACTTGATTCCCTGTTAATTTGGTTAGGATGTGGTTATCATTGGACATTTCGATGCAGCGAGTCAAACTTCAGTAAAAATAAAAAACCCGACTACGAAAAAATGCACTAATAAAACTGGTCCCCGATAATGGGGGTTGTTGTCCATAACTCGCCGGTTGTTTGTCATAAAAAAAGAATATTCGTAGAAATAACAAATCTCTGCGAAAAAATTATTATTTTACTATAAAATTTCAGACCGTTCGGAAAATTTAATTGAAAACTTCATTAAGTGACAAACTCATGCTAAAGTATATGGGAAAATTAGATTGAATTGTCAGTAGAAACTATCAAGTTCCGCAAAGGTAAAACTTTAAATGTCGGGAAATACGAAGATCCCTAATGGAATTAATTTATATTTGCTGTAAGGATTTGAAAGAGTTGGAGAAAAGAAAATTGGAAAGTTTCATGAAGTTCGGAGGCAAACATTTTTTTCACAATTTAACAATCAAAAAATATTTTTATTACACCTACGCATTAATTACCAAAGCCCAGATTGGATGAAAAGCAATTCAAAGAAAATTATAAAGGCTGAAAAATTCTATAAATTTGTATACCAACAACAAATATTTAAAATATTTTGGGTAAAAATTCTGAAACTTTCCAACTATATTATCTATATTCACCTGTAAAAAATAAAATCTGTAAATACATAAAAAAAATAAATAAAAAAATAATAATACTAGGCTACGAAAAAAAATTATGTTAAATCTCTCATTTACCCGAAATTCAGGACAAATTGGATTTAATGCAGGATTTTATATGAAATTTTAGACCTTATTCGTTATGTGTCCACCATTGACGCGCACAAATGGATTAACGAGATTCACGCTACCGACCGCTCACTTCCGACCGATGCACAAAATTATTTTAAAAAGAAGAGTCCAGTTTGACAAAATAACGTAAGCTCAAATTCAGGTGTGACAAACCCGCGACCCGCCTTGAATATTTTTACGGCCCGCGAGATTCATCACACTTTTACAAAATATATTTATTTTATAATAATATATTATAAAAATAATATAATAATAACTCATTATATTATTTCAATTTATCACTCCAAAAAAATGTCAATAGTGTACATTAGGCGCAACTACGGGGGGTTGGCACCCAAAATTCAAATTAGGCCCCCAAAATATCTCAAAAATTATTAGTTTTTAATGACGATATTATAAAGAATCTATTAACTTAATATTCGCAACCCTTACCTTCTTAGTAAACACCAAATTTTCACAGAAATTTTATTTTTGAGTTAGTAATCTGTCAGAAATGTTAAAAACTGCCCCCTTATTTTGCTAAGCTTAAACCTGATTTTTGAAATAATAGTGTGGTAATTTTTGAAAATAAATAAATATTAACAAATTTTAATTACCGAATATTATGCTATATTATTATTTGCAAAAATTTCTTTTTGTTATTATGATACTTCAGTTTAGTGGGGAAAGAAACTTGGAATTCATTAGCAAACGATGAGGTTATAGCGTCGAAGGCCAGGTTTTCGAGAAACTTATTATTTTTCAAAAAATAGTTTTCTGCCCCTGATTTCTTCAAATCTTCAAATCTACTTTGACCTTGAAAATCTAAATTTTTTGCCTGAGGCGTACTTTTTCACTATTTTTACCTCCCTCCCTTAAAAAATTGTTTGAAGACTATTTTTAGCCCCCCAAACTTTTGACCCTAGTTGCGCCTATGATAGTGTATCTAAATCTAATATGGGGATATATAATTTTATATGTGGCCCGCGGAGTTATGATGCATTTCCAAAGTGGCCCGCAAGATCATATGGGTTAGCCACCCCTGCTCTAATTGGTTTGAAAACATAAGAGCTGAGGTTATTTTATTTCTTTTTTTTTAGAATGAATTTGTGGTTAATGAGTAACAGGGAGGTCGGTACCGGGAATCTCGTTAACCCATTCATGTGCGTCAGTGGACAACGGATGAGATCCGAAATTTTTTAATAAAAGATACATTTTGTTTAAACTATTCTTCAAATCAAATATCTTAATATTTAACTTGCAAAGATAGAAAGCGATGGCGAGACTTGTGAAGTCGGAACAGGGAGCAATGCCTAAACCCTGAAAGGAAGAAGAAGAAGATATAAAAAATAACGAAAAAATTTTAAATGCCAGTGGTGTGGTTTCAGGTAGTTCAAAAGTACATTATGATTAATTAATAAACATTAATTAGCAAGTGATCATTTATTGGAAAATTTGCAAATAGCAAATTTTCTTTTACCTAATACTTACGTGTATTATACAAAAGAAAAACTGCGCCAGCGTTTAGATTAAAATTTAGTAATTTTAAAAAGATGTATTTGTGCTACTTTTGTGTTTCCAGGAGGAACAGAAAACTTTTTTTTTTTATTTATGCTTCTCGAAACCTCTAATTGGCTTAATCTAATTGAACCTGCACATTTTTAACTGAAAATTTTTTTACTGCAAAATTTATTTAAAAAATTAGATCATTTCATTCAAATTCCACGCTAACCTTATCAACAATTTGTTATCAAGTTTCTTTCAGGACTAAACTGAAGACATAATAAAAACAATTTTTGCAAATACTATAGCATTTTAAAAAAAAATTTAATGCCTTTAAAAGAATTACAAATTATGAAATTAATTAATATTACTCGTATAAACTGTGATAAAATTATTATGCTATCATTTGAGCTCCTCAGAGCTTTATATACTACATTCATTCATAATTTCATAACTGATAATAAATTTGTAATTCATTTAAAAAATTCATTCTATGATTTTCACAAGTTAATAACTCAAAAATATATTTAATACATTTAAATTTTATATAGCATTTTCGGTAATTGAAGTTTGTTAATATTTATTATTTTAAAAATTGCCATGCAATTAATTCAAAAATCAATTTTAAGCACAAATAAATACGGGATAGTTATAACTTGTCGCAAAAATGGGATTCAGTCTTAAAATACGGGATAATCCCTAAAAATACGGGACGTCTGGTCACCCTAAGTTCATCCATTCATCATAATATCGTCATTAAACACTAATAAATTTTGGAATTTTTTGTAGGGCCTAATTTTGATATGGGGCCCCTCCTAGTCCCTCAAATAAATTATGTCATGTTAAAAAAATAAATTGAAGAATATTAAATTTTGTGGATTACTTCAATAAGGAGAAATACCAACAATGGCAGTTTTGAGCTATGGCCGCTCAAATATTCTCTGTATGTAAGTAAAATCTTTCTCTATTTTCTACATTTTGAAAACAAAAGAACATTTTGAGTTAATTAGTTTTGCAAACAATTAATTACGTCAATGTCATTCTAACCCTCCCCCCTTATATGGGACCGGTAGCATATACACATTTTTCAGGCACGGTTAAATTCCCTAGTCCGCTACTGCTTAAATTACATTTTTGTGTTTCAAATAATGTTCGATTTATACTCAAATTTTATACTTTATACTCAACATTTAAGGTCCTAGATTAATGGGAATAAATCATAAAATTCAACAGATGTCACTAGTTGTTTTATGATATTGCATTGATAGGTATATTTTCTTGTGATTTATTGATATTTACTTCTGATTGGTTAAAATTTGAAATTTCATGTACATTGCTTCAATTCTAGTGTCAAGTTCAATTCAAAAATAAATAATCGTAGGAAGTTCAAATTTTCAGAATATACTACTGCTATGAAAAATTAAATTTACAAATGCAAATCAACCACAAATTAATTAAGGCCCACCTCAAAATCCTCAAATTGCCACATTGTAAATTATTAGAACTAACGCCATTTAAACACACGGTTACAATAATGAAGATTAGAGCTTAATTATTGAAGTCGATTGAAGCGCTCACTTTCACCTTCCACTCAAATTGACCCCCCACCTCAAGTCCAAAAATAAATTTTCGCTTTTTAATACATTATTAATTTATTGCTTTTTAATAAAATTTCCAATAGTATCTACCTATACAAAATTTAAAAACACTGGGAAACAAATGTTACTATTTACGTAAATTCAAAACATAAACGAAACCATCGAAAGAGCTGACAGCAACTTGATCTCCTGTAGAATTCCAAGCAGCATCTGAAACTCCTCCACTTGCCTTATAACTATGAATCAATTCTCCGCTTTCAAGGGACCAAATATAGACAAACTTATCGTAAGAACCACTCACTAAAAACTTTCCATCTGGACTAAATTCGATTAGGCAAATTGCCTTATTATGTTGCGTCAATGTACGAACACAAGAACTGCTCTCTACGTCCCATAATCGCATGGTGGTATCCAAACTACCAGAGGCAAGAATTAAATTTTTATTCGGGTTGCTACTACCCGGACCTGTAGGCGACCATCTGACGGTATAAACTTCTTGGGAATGACCCTGAAAATTATGTACGCACGTATTTTTCCTCGTAGACCAAATCTTCAAAGTCGTGTCATCAGAACAGGAAGCCAAAAGTTTGCGTTGAGGATCCCATTCGATCCCATTAATATCAGCAGTGTGACCTTGAAACTTCTTTACTGGTTGTCCTTTATATAACTGGCAAAGATAAATAAACTTATCTGCTGAACAACTAGCAAAACTCGTATTTGTTCCCCAAGCAATGTCTATAACAGAATCAGAATGGAAATGAAACTTTTGTATACAATGGTTAGAGATTGCTGAGCTCCAAATATTAGTAGATCCGTCAACTCCGCCTGTTAAAATATAATTTCCTTTTTGGTTCCATTTCATAGCAAAAATTGGACCTTCTTGGTCAAAATTGCAGGTCAAACGTCCATCCGTTGTCCAAACTCTAGTAACACCATCATACGTTCCTTCGGCTAAATAGTTTCCATCAAAACTCCAATCTAAACAAGTTATATCGATATTATTGGGTGCTTTTCCGTTTGGTAATTTCACAGCGCGCTTAAATGTGGTTTCGTTAAGATTTGAAACCTTATCAATGTCCCAAATCCTAGCTGTACCGTCCTTAGAACCACCCGCTAAAAAGTTAGCAACTGGATTCCAAGCACAAATAACCCTGTCTGGTTTGCCTAACTTCATAATCGAAGACGGAAAGATTTCTGTTGGATCACCATCCATTAAAGTTGTGCTACGATTGAAGTCGTCTGTCACATCTTCATCGGTTTTGTTACAAACTCTCCTAGTCTTCAGTTTCTGACTTTCCTTCTTCTCTTTTATACTTTCTAGAATATCGGGACTTGCGGCTTCAATTAAAGTTAATTCATCAATCAGTTGTTTCACGTTATCTTTATTGTCAAATTCGATTTCTACTCCAACATATTGATACCCCTTTTGTAACATATGGATTAGAGCCCCATTTGGAACCTGCGAACAATCAATATTGGATCTCAAAATATTGGATTCCGTAGCAAAAGTGTATGCAGCATTGTTGAAGCCTGATTCTTGTAGGTATCGGTAAATCAGGAGGTTAACTTCGTCACTAGAAAAATTCATTTTTGTAATTTTAAATATTAACAATATATTTTTGTTATAATAACAATAACAAATAAAATTAGTTGTGTATATTGCCAACCTTAAAATATTCGAAGAGAATGAAACTAGATTGACTGCTATTGGTTGTAAACATTGGAAATAATATGAAAATCTTTACATGATAATAAAAGTCATGGACCTCTTAAATAAAGATGGACTGCTATTCCTTACGGCTGTGAATTCAAAAAAGTAAAACCTATATGGGCGCCGTTATTTGTGGTGTAGTGCTAGGAAATTTAAAATATTTATTGGTTTATGTTTTTGATTGATAGTATTGATTATTTCAGTTAGAACGAAAATAATAATTAATAATTAATAAATATTGAATTTTTTTCTCAAGGTTGGCAGTAAAATATCTTTAACTATTGGCTCTCCTGACCTTGAAACTCGATTCGTGTGTTACTTGTAGTAGAGTAAAACTTTTTTGGGTTGGTAATAATGAAGGAACCAATCGGAGAAAGAGAGACAGATTATCGATTGTGAGAGAAAACAAAGCTATTTCACTTTCACTTTGAAAATTGGAATCTGATTGGAATTGTGGAAAAGGTACATGGTCTTCTTGGGTCGCACAATCCATAATAGCATATCAACGTTTATTACCAATAAAATTATTTTTGTTGTTACAATTTGACTTGGTTGTAACTTTATAAGCGTTTACTATTTTATTGAATTTCAATTTGTTTAGTTTCTCACATAATCATGAATTTATTGAATTTTAATTTTATGAGTTTTTCTTAAGTTTTTTATAAATGCCTTTTCAATTAAACACATTGAATGTATATCGATTATCGACTCATTGGTTATTGCTTGAAAGTTGTAACCTATCGTCAATCGTGTTTTTTATTTATTACTCGACGGATACGAAGATAACCACACAATCTTTCAACGGTTCATAACTTTTGAAAAAATTAAATCATTGTTTACGGCAAAATGTCGTATCTCCAGTCAGTTACGAGTAATTCTAGACATTTGCTGCGTATAATATGCAGGATTTCCTACATCAATGGTTTTAAATTTTCGGATTTAAATGCAAATTGCTGAAGAGAAAGAGCGGTTTTTGACCTACAAGTGGCATAAAGATCATCCTGACAAATTTGATTTCTACAGCGTGATTTTCGTTTATCGTGGTATCTGTAGAATTAAATTTTGATTATATCTTTTGTCATTCTTGTTTCTATAAGAATCATAAAAACGTCACTATAAAATCTGCATATTTCTCAAACTTCCATTAATAAAGAAAAAGATGTATATTATTAGATAATAATCAGAACGGAACATTTATTAAAACAACTTGGAAGAGCTTAGTAAGATATGGTAACTAATAATAAATTTTATGTCAAGGCAATATCATTTATTTCTTTTTTTTATGTACGGTAAATATTGCATGACCATCTGGTAATATTAATTTTTATATCTCAAAATTTTCCGTTTTACACATGGTGAGAAAATTCGCTTCAAGTTTCGCTGCAGCTTATTGGTTCTTCGAACCGGATTAAAACTTTAATTAAAATTTTAAACTATTTTCCTATCGCCAAATGAAGAATTAATTCAAAAAATGAAATAATCTAAGATTCATCTGATTACTAAAACTGCCATTAAATTTCACGGAAAACATTAATTTGGTATACATCAAAGTGTCGGAACCGTCAATCAATCACTTTGAAGTTGTTAAAATCGAGGTAACTTTTGAAAAATTACCTTTAATTGTCTCTGCGGATCGAACCTATCAAATCTCGAGTTCATTAAATTGACGACGACAAACTTGTTTTTGAATTTTTTCGTCTTCGTTTATTTTTTGTTTTTATTATTTTGTGTTTAAAAAAATAGAAAACGCGTCTCTTGTAAAATTCCTTGCGAGTTAAATTATTTTTTATTATTTGGACCATGCATCACGATGTGTGGCATTTTACTTTTTCATTTTTTTCAAGAAACATAATAGAAACTTTTCTGTAAGTCACAATCCTAAAAATTAATATCATAAATAAAACGTTTCTCTTGTATGCATTATAATAATAGTAATTTAGAACCATCAAAACCTGTTATGTATTTTTATTTTATCAGATAAAAATTCAATAAGAAATTTTAAATAGGTAAATAACATATTTATTAATACTAAAACGAAATAAATTTCGGAAAAGAAATTGAAAATTGCTACTGGGTTTAAGAAAAAAAGCAATCGATTTCTAAAACTAATGTGACTTTAGAATCTTTTTTTTTTTAATAAAAATTAATTGAAAAAGTAAATGATTTTATTATATTGTGTACCATATAATCAACAATTACTTTTATCTGATTGATGTGGTTATGTAAATACCTTGGATAATGTAAGACCTAAGGCATTGTTTCACTTTACGTCTCCAATCGTGAATAATGAAATAATATAAATACAAAAGATTGCAGAGTATGTGATTATAAACGATTGATTGATAATCGTCATAATGTATTTCCGCAACGACTACTGAGGCACAACAATGACTAATCTATATTACAAAATTAAAATGGTTAATTATCTTTTATAATGAGCAGCCTTCGGATCAAGCTTCTGTAAAATTGCAAAAATTACGCGAGGGGGTGCAGACCAGAAATTAAAGCTGGAGAGAGTGAAACTAAAGCATAAAATTATTGTAATAAGATGGTAACTACTAACTAATAAATGATCAAAAATATTAAAAGTGCATACAGAAAATGGTCAGGCTCATTAGCTGTGAGAAATAGTAACCGAATCAAATCTGATATTGTTTCACATGTGATCATCCATTTCGAATTCACACAATAACTGGAACTTCCAGCGACGCCGAAAACCAAAACTAATTTAAGGTACGAACATTGAAAGTATATTATTTGTTCACTAATAAATTTATTTTCATATAAGATTTAATCAAAATTTTAACATATTATTATAGTAAAGGCCAGTTGCATAAAAGAAGATCATCCTCGGATCAAGGTTAAACCAGGATCGACGCAAGGTAGTTGATCCTGGATCAGCTCTTGAACCAGGATCAGTTGATTCGAGGATGATCTTCTTTTATGCAACTGGCCCTAAGGGTTGGATTAAAACCCAAAAGGAGTGCTGTTTCAAATCAGGTCAACAGATGCCTTCATATATGAAGGTCAAAAATCTACCTTACTAAAAAATTTTGCCCAGATTTACAATGGGAAAAATCAATCAAGGCCTGCTAGAGAAAGCGCTAAAAGTGGAAAAGCGGATTCAGGGGAAGAAGAAACTGCTTGTGTCCTATTGAACACTGAAGTTTACGTAGAGAAGATTTAATTAATTCCCCCCACCCCAGGGAACTTTCATCGAAGAATATAAAAGTGTTTGGATTATCCGAAGATGTATTAATTATTGTTCGGTTACAGGGTTGTCTGCTGTGGTGAGATTGAACAATTCATTCAAGTTTTTCGGGGGGATTACAGAAATGTGATTCCATCGCTATCACTACCATCTCATTGTTGTACAATACACATTCCAGCAATCTGTGTATTGCTTCATCAGGAAAGGAAATACTATATTCAGTCTCCGTTCTACGCGCGCGACAAAGTCCATCCGGAGATTTCTTCAATCGCTTGAGGAAATTTCCGAAATTGCCATGTCCTTTGTCATCAGTGAGAGAAGAAAAGGCATTATAATTCTTTGGGATAAATTTTAGTCCCAAAAAAAATACAGGGTAGCTTGTCTTGAAATCTTTACATGCATTGATTCTACCAATTTCTAGGGCAATAGGATGAATTCCTGCTAATACTCCTGCGCATAGAGAGGAATAGCATTTAGTTACCACTTCGCAGCAATTGGCATAACAGGAATAGAAAAGAAAGCAGATTTCCATCTTGGGCTTTGCATATGAATATCTTCCCAATTATTTAGGTACTTCCCTTCTGTGCGTCTTTATAATTATTAACATGTGGAAATTTTTAGCGCAGAGTGAATTTTTTCTTTAGTGGCTGGCACGTGACTTGTGTGGTAAATGTGGAGGGAGAACGCGTGACACCCAATTCCACCAATTTACACCGACATAGAACCGAAATGGCAAATATTCGTTTATGCACATTAGCCACTCCCAACCACAAACGATAAAATTACCTCTACTCTGATTTATTTTTGCGCATACCTTAACAATCGATGCGATTCTGATTTCAACATAGTTATATAACAATATGGTTATGACTAGATTATTATCCTAAGTTATAATTATAACCATGTCCTCAACAACGTTACGAAAAATTACTATTCTATTTAACCTGATTTAAACAACATTGTTATATTTTAGCCGTAACCAAACCTTGTTATGTTTAGTTCACATGTTATACAGGGGATCCTCGGGGGATCCCCAAGGTAGAAAAGATCCCAGTATGGAGATGATTTTAAGTTGGTACGACCAACGACAACGACCAATCAGAGTACGGTTATCCGGAATGGGGCGTCAGATTTTTTTTTAAATATTTCGTTTAAAAGGTATAAATAACAACGCAGTTGTTATGTAATCATGGCAAAGGCTCGATGCCGTCAAACAAAATATATTCCCAACAGCTATGTTACACATAGATGAAGGAGAAAAGCGGGCTAAGCCCGCATTTGATCCGAAAAGATATTCCGATACCACTACTACTGCAGTTGTTATAATATAAGTAATGAATCATAACAATATTTGTTACAAAACCACGCCCCTATGGTTATATATTTAAAATCAGAATGCCAAATCCTGCCAAATAACCATATTGTTACAAAATAACCATATTGTTACCATAGCAAGGTTGTTATGTCAAATCAGAATCGCACCGAATGTCTATCAAAAAACAATGATTGATTTACAAGTTTTAATTGACTTCATTGTGACAGTGCCTTAGAATAACCAACTTAGTTGGCCAATCATTGGCCAATATTAGTTCAATGCTTAGTGTCTATAACGAATCATATGACTTTCGTGCGGAACACGCATTGGTTTGCATTCCAGTAGAACGCTGATGATGGAAAATCGAACAGGAAAAATTTTCACAGCGTGGTTCATCTTGAAAATTCTATGGTGGATATAATCAGTAGCATCATTCTTGATTATTGCTATCCCAGTTAGTCTTGACCATCAAGTGTGGTCGTGCTTATTAGAGGTTAGGAAATTTTATGATCAGAGATTTACTTACGATATTGGAGGAAAATTTAATAAGGTACCCAAAGATTTTTCATTATTATTATTTTTCCTATTGTTGTCCTTGTAAGTGGCAGATAGTTTTAAAATTAAATATCCGCTTACAGGCACATCAAGGGTATTTGTTTGTTTATAAACTGTGTTTATGAGTTCAAATCCCATAACTGAAGTGTTGGGATTTTTCAATTTTATGTTACACACCAATTTTTTTCCTTTTTTTGATTATTGAAGTTTTGCTTTTGATAGAGAGTTTTTCTGATTGTGTGAGCAATTCACACCAATGGTGTTTTTATTTTTCAGGATAAAGTTTTCAAAATTGTTTTGGCTCAAGAGCTACTCGAGGTATGGAAAGTATCTTTGCCAGTAATTGGGATTAATATTTTCACCCATTTATTTTATATTTTTAAACTCATTTGTAGAGTACAATATAATTATCAAAGGTTCTTTAGTAGCAGTGGCCTCCATATTAGAAAAAACTCCAGAAATTGCTTGCAAGGATAATATTGTTATACGTAGGTTGCCTTTTATATTTCGGGATTTGAGAACAACAATAAATATTTTTCATCAAAAATGACTTTATTAATTTTGAAAATACTCTTCATGAAGATCAATATACTTTTGCAAGCGTTAAAACCAATTCTTGAAGCCCTTTTTCCACTCCGATTGAGGTACCTCCAAAACTTGCATTTTGAGCGGCACCAGCCGCTCCTTCAGGTGTCGAAAAACGTTGACCTCGATATTTATTTTTGACGTGCGGAAATGAAATGAGGTCATTGGGTGCTAAATTAGGACTATACGCCGGATGGTCCATTAAATCGACGTTTTGAGTGCTCAAAATTTCACTTGTTCGAGCCGATGTGTGAGAGCTCACATTGTCATAGTTGAGAATGATCCGTCTTGGCGGTTGGTTTTCCTTATTTCTCCGAAGACTTCTGGAAAATAAATGGATATGTACTATTGAACATTTACCGTTCTACGTTGTACCAATGGTACGGATGCACCATGTCCAGTTTTTCCGAAAAAAACAGGCGACCACTTGCTTCGAAGTGTTTCGTGCGCGAACAGCTTTTGTTGGATGGCTCATTTTGAAAAACGCACACAGTCGACTGCTTTTTATTTTTGGGCTCATACGCGTAGATCCATGATTCGTCACCTGTCGCGATGTCATAGACTCATCGTATATTTTGAGCAGTTCTTTCGACCAATTTACAAGAGCCTTTTTTAAGCAATTGTGAAATTATGCGGGATCTAACGCAAAGAAATCTTTTTGACAACCAAATGTTTATTCAATATTGAATGTAAGCTGGGCCCCATAATGCCCAAGGATGCCCCATCTAACGATAAGTCATATGACGATCTTGCAGTATCAGTTCACCCACAGCATCAATGTCTTCGGGAACAACAACATATTTTGACCGACCTTCACGAAATTCGTCGTTGAGAGTACTACGGCCACGATTGAATTCGTTTAATCAGCGATAAACACTGGTCCTTGATGGTGCTTCATCACCAATAGTCGAATTAAGTTTATCGATGCATTGTTGTTGAGTCAATCCACGTCGAAAGTTGTAAAGAATAGTCACACAAATATGGTTCATGATTTAATTCAATTTTTTGGACGAATTTATTTTTCAAGAATTTTTAAACAACACAAATGGCGTTCATACGGCAAAAAGTTATGAATACATATTCCATCAAAAATGTCAAACTTTACGATAAAAATATTAGTTGCCAGATGGCAGCACTAATGGTAGCTGAATCCCGAAATATAAAAGGCAACCCACGTACTGTCTCAGACCACAGCAGTGTAGTTAGCTCGACTAGGCATAGAACCGAGGTTTATCGCTCCATAACCTGTCGATATTTGCTTTGCTCTACACTGTTGGTCATTATTATTTTCTTCATTGCAATGAATTTAGTTTATTTAATTTTAAGGGACGGGATACAGAAGTTCCTAAATTTGTCAGTGACCAGAACTTCTAGCGATGCCGAATGCCAACCCATGAAAACCGACTGACTTACTCCCAACAAGTTTTCTTATTATTATGGGTTATCTGCCCCAAAAGTAATGCTCATGAATGGATTAACAAAATTCCCAAAAAAATAAATTACAAATTATCTAGTAAAAATTTTTACTACAACACCTAAAATACTTTCGCACCCTGAATCTCGTTAATCCATTCATGCGCGCCATAATCAGATAACAGAAATGATTAGTTTTTCAGTTTATTTCATGCTCAAATTACATTCCACATTAAAAAACAAAAGATATGGTCATTAATAATAATTATTTATTAAAATTAGGTCGCAATGTATTTTATCTAGAAATGCACTATCTGATATAAAGAGGTTTAATTGGTATCCTTTCCTTTTTTGAAAAATATCTTCGAAATCAGACAGGTTGCTATAGTTCGGTTAAATGCAATAGGTCAGAAGGTCAATTTATAGTGTTCCAAATACTTCGAACCAATCGATCAAAACCAAATTATCTACACTATGTGATTTATAGTCAACTTTTATGTGATCCTGCCACAGTGGGAACAGATTGAGAACCCCTGATTTGTTGCTAAATTAGAAACAAACAGTAATTAAAAATAATCATATTATTATTACATTTTTACGTTTTAGTTGTAAAAGTTTAATTGTTAAACGTTTCAACAAGGCAGACAAAATTTACATTTCAACTTTTATTAATTTGACCAACTTTTTTTTTATCTTTGTATTCTTTCTTTCACGGTAATAGTGTCTCTAATAACAATAAATTTTAATGATATACCTACCTGGTGAAGGTAAATTGAATACTTATAAATTTTAATTTAAAATGCAGTTATTCCATTAATTTCACTCTTCTACCAAATTCTCTCGATATCTAATAACACTTCTGTAATTTAGAAATAATTATTATTTAAATAAAAATGTGACAAAAATTTTAATCGATTTAAAAATAATCCATAGTTCGTATGTGTACGTTAAATATTCCCGTAAGCTACTTAAGTAAGTAACGAACAACATAAGCTGATGAGAATCCGTGTGAATGGTAAATAGTGAAATATTACGCACTGCGCCTAAATTTTCATAAGTAAATAGTTTCATAGCCACTATATTTGTCCAGTGGTCAGCTATGTCCATGAACTCGTAAATGTTCAAAATCAGACCATAGGAGTCAAATCGTTAACAAACAACGACATACCCTGTGTCAATATTTAAATTGTGACCAATATGTTGCAGCCAAAATCATAACTTAATATTTTTTAGTGCTTTTTACAATTTATTTAATTGTTTTTCAAAAATTTAAGGAATGATGATAAAGTCGATGCTTTGTTCTATTTGTCTTGACATATAGCAAAAATGAAATTTAGAGGTGCCAAGTACTCAAAACACTGAAGAAGTCATCAAAGATTTGACTATGTTTAACTTTTCGTACTAAACTATTAAAATCCATTATCATAAAAATGCCAAAATTACAAATTCCATAATGGATTTCGCCGAGCTTTTAGCAAAATTTTGAACTCAATTGTTTTCTATTTTTATAGAAAAAAAAGTTTTAGTATGAATTAATAATTTGATTCACAACAGAAATTCATAAATCATCCACCAATAAATGTATAAAAGTTTTATTTAGGAAGAAGGAAAAAGTTTTGAAGAACTTTTAGGAGCTTTTATTATGGATTAACTTACTTGGTGTTATTTTTGGGTAGGTGTAATTGTGTAGTATTAGATTGTATAAAATATGTATTATTTGAAAAAGAATTGGTAAAAAATATTAACAGGAAGTTTACAGGAGGACCGAAACAAAATTCTGCTATTTAGTTTAATTTCTGATTGTACCTAAGTGCTGATAAAATGTTTTCACAATATTTTTATGTCTGATAATAAATATTAATTGCTTTCTGTATAAGTATTATTTTATTTGCAGTTTTAGTGTTGGGCATCAAAGAGTTTCGAATACCCAAATACGGCGTTCGGAAAATGGAATAATATTTTGCCATGCACATAATGAGACATAAAATTCATGCATGGTTGTTCTAGTTTGCATATGCCACACCATATTAACTAATTATGCAAAAATACATATAACTTTTATATCATGAAATCTACTACAACAAGAAAAATTAACCTTGAAAAAAATTATTTCTGTAACTTATTACAAAAACGTCTGTAAGTTACTTACACTGAATCATCACTTCCTAATATAAAATATAAATTTATAACCTAAGTTGTCATCTTCAAGTTAAGTCATTTTATCCAGAATGTAAATAAATTTTGCGAGATATTTAACTTTCAACTGGAAAATTTGAAATATTTGTCAAGATTCCGGCGTCGTTTCTCGATTAAGCTGAGCGGACACCGGTTCGGTTACCATGGGTTCGACTCTAGTGGTGTATCATTCTTCCCTCACCCATCCACCCCGGGTAATATTACAAATGGCAGAAACATCTACTTTCTATACTTACAGTGACTCGCAAAAGTCCTCGGACAACTAATAAAAATTGCAATAACTTCAATGTAATTTGACTTTTTCAAGTTATTTAAAAAGAAAATACCGATATCAACTTACGATTTTATAAAATATTCCTTAGGGTCACCGGTAACACAAAAAAGTTTGGAAAAATTCAATCACAAACAGAATTAGCAAGGATTACATTGTATTATTTTAACTTTTCTTAGAATTGTGTAACAATGATAAAATGCACATACAGCACCTTTCAAATACCAAAGATAACATTAATGCTCAGTTTTAATCGTGAAATTTTAATTTAGCACAATGGATCTTAAAGACACCAAATACGCACGATTTGATTTAAGACAATTAGTAATTTTTCTGTATAATAACATTGTTCTGCCACTGTGTTATCATCTACCACCTATGTGATCAGAGACAGAGGGAATGGAGAAAACATTTTTGACCATTTTTACACATTTATATAAAAAAATTATATTTGATTTAATGCATTTCGCCCCCCCCCCCACACCCCCGAATTGATCGCGATGTTCTATCATCTGTACTTTACATGAAGAACCAATTAGAGGTGGGTTGTAAAGATGGCCAGGGGGGGCTAGGTTCTAGACAAAAATAAAACTTTTGGGTTTTTTTAATTCACCTACTTTACCCTCATCAGTCATCACTCTCAACAAAAACTTTTTAAATGATCTCCTGCCCTAACCAATATATCAAAACAAAATCCATAAAATCCGGAAAAGTAATACTTTTCCACACTCTTTTGGATATCACAAAGTAAGACTTTTTCAAACACTATTAGAAAAAAATATAAACAGGGGGGCTATAATGTAGTATAATACTATATTATGTAACTCAATTAATAATTTACTAGAAAGATCCTCCTCAGTGTATAAACACGCCTCTAATTGGTTTAGTTCATTTATTATCACCCCAAAAAGTTTTTTTTGACCTAGGAAATAGACCTAATAGGAAATAGATTCTCATAATCAGGGATAGGCAAAATTCATTTGTATTTTGGATTGAAAGTAGAAAGAAAACTTACGATAACTTTAAATTTCTTGTTTGAAATTCAAAATTTAGTGCACAGTTTCATATTTATTTATATTTTGAATTTAAAATATAAAATTCCAAAATATTTTGAATTTTCTAAAATAGAGTGCACAGTCTCGTACATTGTATCTAATATTTTGAATTTAATATAAAAAATTTCAAAATATTTTGCATTTTGTGCAGCAAATATGAAATCAAGGGTGGACAAAATGTATTTGAAATACATTTATGTTTTCATTTTTTTCATATTTAAAGTACAAAATTCAAAATATTTTATTCTATTCGTGTAGCGCTACAACCCAGATGGGTCTTGGCTGACCATTATAATATTAACTTTTAATATCAAATGGCATTCACAGCATTACATTTTTTTACCTACGACGGGGAGCCAGCCCGACGAAGAACCCCCAACCTGGAGGACCAGAGAGACGGCCAGAATAAAGTTCTTATTTCACTCGGATTCGAACCGGGTATTTAGCATTCATAGTCAACTCGCATGACCACTATGTTCCGACCGTCTCTTCAAAATATTTTGGAATTTTATATTTTAAATTCAAAATATGAGATAGAATGTATGAGACTGTGCACTCTATTTTGAATTTGAAACAATAAATAAAAAGTTATCGTATGTTTTTTTGCTACTTTCATTCCAAAATACAAATATATTTTGTTCACCCCTGCTTATAATCTTCATGAATGACGCCAAAGACCGAACAACCACATCAGATCCACGTGAGATCCATTCCATTGAAGTAATTTTTATCAAGGCTTAATTGACACAGTTAACTGCATACATTTAAAAATTGTGTTACTTTTAACCTTCTGGCGCTGGAGGACATTCCATACCCCCAGACCCCCTGGTTTTACTACCAAAATATATTATATTAATATTTATATTTGGAACGGTTGCAATTTAATACAATCAATAATATAATATTATTTGGTCTTTTTGACCGGGGGGTTTGGGGGGTATGGAATACCCTCCAAGAATGGACAGAATTATAAGGTTTAAGTTTGATAAACACACGTAAAATCAGAATGAGCAGCTCCACCAGGGCCTTAGCTGGGTTGAATCTATTTGAAAAGGTTGCATTTTAATAAAAATCAGTGACAGACTGGGGGGTGTGGGGGGTGTGGGGGGTATGGTATAAAATGTCACTTGTAAGCATCGCGTCGTTCATTTATTATCAACCAAAAAAAGTTTATAAACTGAAAGGAAAGTTTATGACCTAAAAAAACAACTATGGCCTACGCTGTCTTGTTAAGGTTAAAGGTCGTAACTGCAGTTTTGGCAAAATTAAGATAATATACTCTTTTTTGTAGCCAAACATTCAAAAATAGCAAAAAAATATCTCAATTTCACCAAATTTGCATTTAGGGGAAGTTCTTAAATTTTTAGTGATTGATCACAGAAAAAAAAGTACATTCCTGTTTATTCGATTTTAGAGAAATAAAGAGGATTTGTAATTTGTGACCATCGAACTTTGTTAGGGGAAGGAGATTCCGAAGATAGTGAATAATAGAAATCTTCTGAATAGAAAATTTGGTTGTTAATTTTGTACAAAATGAACAGAAGTGTCGCTTTGCCTTTAAACTCATATGTTTACACTAACTTTAATGTGTAAATTTAAAACCCCGTGAAGCTAGCACACCAACTATAAAAAGTTCAACTTGTTTTTTTATGAAATCGTTAAGTGGTCATACAGTGGTTGTTACGTGATGATTTTGACGTTGTGGTCAAAATTACAAAAATGTTTTTGAATTTTCAAAATTGATGACTTCAGGCTTACACTGTTTTGTTACTATTGACGTTTGATTTTTGACAGTTGGTTGTTTAACTTTCAATAATTATGGTATGATTCTAGTTTACGGTCACAACACCGATCTTCTTCAAATTTGGTGTGGACATGCTCCATGATGTCCTGAACACGAATCACTAAAAATGTTTGCGCGGAAACAATGTTTTGACCGTAAAAATTTTTTTTTTTTTTTTTTTTTCGATTTTATGTATGATTCTAGAAGACGGTCATGGCCCAGAACCGAAAATTTTGGAGGGGGGGTCGTAAACGCTCGTAAACAGCCAAAATTTTCCGCGGAAACATAAAAAAAAGTCGAAAACTAACACTAACCTAGCCTCAACCGGGATCTTTTAGGATCAAAAATACTTGAAAAGGGTTACTGATTTAACGCCGTTGAATCTCGCGTTTTGTTTTGCAAATCTGGCGGGGGTGGTTGTGTTGCCAAAAAATGGGTCTGTAGCGTGCGAAGCGCAGCGGAGGGGGGGTCGTAAACGCTCGTAAACAGCCAAAATTTTCCGCGGAAACATAAAAAAAAGTCGAAAACTAACACTAACCTAGCCTCAACCGGGATCTTTTAGGATCAAAAATACTTGAAAAGGGTTACTGATTTAACGCCGTTGAATCTCGCGTTTTGTTTTGCAAATCTGGCGGGGGTGGTTGTGTTGCCAAAATGGGCCTTCCGCGCGCTACGCTGCGCTTCGTACGCTACAGACCCATTTTTTGGCAACACTAAACCCATTAAAAACATCCCCCTAGGGTGATCCAACTCGGCAAATTGTGCTACTAGCAAGGGGTGAATCTCGCTTTTTGTTTTGCAACTCTGGCGGGGGTGGTTGTGTTGCCAAAATGGCCCTTCCGCGCGCTACGCTACGCTTCGCACGCTACAGACCCATTTTTTGGCAACACTAAACTCATTGAAAACATCCCCCTAGGGTGATCCAACTCGGCAAATTGTACTACTAGCAAGGGGTGAATCTCGCTTTTTTTTGCTGCAAATTTAAGGCAAAAATACGTTGAAAATGTGAATTTACCTCGACGTTAACTGTACGATGAATTTCCCCGTGTTTTTTTAGTAAAAAATACCCCTTTTGTTATGTTTTCGCGAAAAATTTTGGCTGTTTATCGGGCGATTACGACCCCCCCCCTCCAAAATTTTCGATTCTGGGCCATGACCGTCTTCTAGAATCATACCAAAAATCGAAAAAAAAAAAAAAAAAATTTTTTACGGGCAAAAAAATAGTTTCCGCGCAAAAATTTTTAGTGATTCGTGATCAGGACATCATGGAGCATGTCCACACCAAATATGAAGAAGATCGGTGTTGTGACCGTAAACTAGAACTTACCCATAATTATAACTGCAATAGTTATTAAATTTAAAAAAAGTTACTGACGCGCATGATAGATAAACGAGATTTTGAAATTGATTGTGGTACTTATTAGCTTATGATTACCTACAGAAAAATAGTAATACAATTTTGTCTCAATTAAAACTTGAAAATTTAATTTCATCCAATTTTGAACCCGAATATTACTTTTGTTTCCGAATTAATTGATCTACAGAGTTGAAATAAATTTTTTGAGGTAGAGGGATTATAAATTTGGTGTGTAATAATTTGTATTCTGTGAGAATGGCTACTTAAGAAGCAATTGCTTATCGAACAATGAGTTGTATACATGAATGTGAGTAAGCACGTCCTTTTAACGTATTCCTTACACGTTTAAATGACGTAATAACAGAACAAATCTCGCGTAACTGTCAAGTGGTTATGTAATTCAAATAGTTTGTGCAACTTTCTACAACGTTTCCTATAAGAGATCGGTAGCTTTAATCCTGTGGACGTGAACCCGGTGAAAAGTTTTTGATGAAAATAATTGGAAAGGTCGATACTGAGCATTGAGCCCGAGGAGAAAACGGATACAGTGGTAGTTAAATTAATGAGATTAACTTACCACAAATTATCCACCAGTCACCACAAGGTCATAAAATTGATGTATTTAAATCTTCTGCATGTCGGACTATCAATATTAGCACCTCAAGAAAAATGTAAATTTGAGTTGCGAAGACATGACTTGAAAATAATGCAAAGCTGCATTGCCGATAATACATACAATGAAATTCCAAAATCATCAAGTATGAAACTGCGGTTGCCAGCAACTGGAGCACTCGTGACGCGCCCGAAGGATTGCTGTCAATAAGCAATTCTTTACATCTTTCGATCGTGACTTCATATAATTTATTCGACTAGACACCTCGAGGAAAAGTTTTATTATTACGGACAATTAAACACTAGAACACGATTCTATTTATTTTTTCAACTTTCATAGTCGAAGCTGTAAATTTGTCGAAAGATCTATTACACGTTAAGCATTTTCAAAAATGTTCCCGGTTATCTTAATTTATCTAGCAGTATCTATGAGCTTTTAAAGATCAAAGGCGCATAACTGACGTGAACGAATATAAAAAAATTATTAAAATATTTTATGGTAGATCTACCAATTAGGAATGGTTTTACAACAAAATAATTAATGGAAAAAATTACAACTACATTTTCACTGTCATGTTTATGTTCGCGCACGATAAATTGTAAATATACTTTTAAATTTTAGTTCAGTTTTCTAATCCAAATTTTTTTTATCTGATTCTTCACAGAAGAATAGAAAACCGTAACAAGTCTTTCTCGATTTTGAACTCTGAGTTATTGACAGGATCGGACTGAAGCTAAAAGTTGGTGCAATAATGTTAAGGCGATTGTAATTTCATAAGGAAAATGATTGTCCGGAAGTAATTTAAGTAAAACACCAGGAAAAGTAAATAAACCCAAATATGTGGAACCGCAAGTTTATGAAATTTTTCATTAATCCTTAATAAATGAGGATTGCAAACTTTCTTTGAAATAAAAAGTTGGACATGTGAGTTGCATTTTGAAATTAGTATAGTCTAACTTAAAAAATAATTAAGGCTTCAAAAATTAAAGCGAACAAAATAAATGTTTGGGAAAATCAAAACAAATAACTCGAAAACTGAGAGATGAAAATAATAATTGTTTTTCGGTTGCATTTTTTAAACGAATAAGTAAGGTTTTACAATTTTTAGAACAAAACTTAAGTGTTTTAAGGAAAAAATTGTTAACAGATAAATTTGTTCTTCAAATAATGGTACTAAAATATAACATTTTGTTACTCTATTCATAATTTATTACTTTTACTACCGACGGCAGTAAAAGTAAAATGTTGTGAAGAGTCCCACCCACTAGAAGGCGCAGAAAGTTATATGTCTTCAGAATATTTGCTTAAATTTTTAAGTCCCTCTATGTATAGATCCTGTTTACTACCAGGGATATTATGGTGAGATGAGTTCAAACCACAGCTGTGATTAAAAAATCAGTGTGGAAAATTAAGGTGACACGGCACCGAAATAAGGGGGATAAGAGGAATTTCTTAAACTTATGAAGCCACTTCTTACAAATAAGAGCTGAAGCAGTCTTGTCGTCTCCGTTGACCTAGACTGTAGCTTCAAATGAAATTTCCAAACCTTACATAAAATTCATTACATCTGACGAGAAAGGTCTAGTGCTGTCAGCGATTACCGGTTTTTTCGGTTAACCGGTTAACCGGTTTCGGTTAACCGCAGTTTTTACTAGTACCAAAAACCGGAAAAACGGTTAACCGGTTTTTTACCGGTATAAATTTTACCGGTTTTTTGCCGGTTTTTTGCCGGTTTTTTGCCGGTTTTTTACCGGTAAATTTTACCGTTTTTTTGCCGGTTTTTTTTTACCGGTAAATTTTACCGGTTTTTTTGCCAGTTTTTGCTACCGGTTTTTTTTATCGTTTTTTTTGCCGATTTTTTTCTTACCGGTTTTGTTTAATCGATCTTTTGCCGGTTTTTTACCGGTTATTTGTCGGCATTTCTTACCGTTTCTTTGCCGGTTTTTTTCTTAGCGGTTTTTTTATCGGTTTTCTTACCGGTTTTTTTATCGGTTTTTTTTTAATCGTTTTTTTGCCGGTTTTTTACCGGTTATTTGTCGGCATTTCTTACCTTTTTTTGCCTGTATTTTCTTTATGTAAAACGGTTTTTTTACCGGCACAGTTTTTACCGGTTTGGTAAGAAACGGTTTTTTATCTATCCGGTAAACCGGTTTACCGGTTTTTTACCGAATCGGTTTTTTGACAAACCGGTTAACCGGTTTTTAAAATTGACGGTTTCTTGCAGCACTAGAAAGGTCAATCGAACAGTTGGCATAATAAAATCCATTAAGTGGATAATTATGATCACTTTTACGGTGGATTCCACCTTCCACTACACCTCAAACACATGCAAACTGCGATTCATTCTAATTTCGTTCCTAAGATCATCGTTTATTAAAAACCAAACTTTACCATTACAATAACGAAACTTTAAGAGACAGTCAGAGCATAGTGGTGGAGAAGAACTTTATTCTGGCTGTCTCTCTGGTCCTCCAGGTTGGGGGTCGGGGCGATGGGCCAGCAACAAATCATTGAACCATGACCAAGCCTCGGAAGAGAGTTGGATAATGGGAACGGCTAAGCAGTAAAACTGTGGCTTTGTTCATTGTGATGTATTTACTTATATCTATAACAAATGATCTTGGAACTAATTAATTATCAAACGTTAAGCATTGTATCAGATGGAAAACAAAGTTTCTCTATCCACCCCCGAATTTTCTTTTGTGAATGGCTGGTGCGGAACACCAGGACAAAGTTCCATATCTATCTCCCTTTTCTTGAGGATTACAGCAAGCTGCAACGGAAAAGAGGAGTTTACCTTTGAGAATAGCACTAGGCAATTAACGCCGTACTTGCAGAGAAAGAAGGGGTAGAAAACTTGTAAATAATGGTGGTGATTTGCAGCGTTCAGCGTCTTCGTGGTTGTGTTTGTCGTGAGGGAGCGGAGGTTGAAGGTTAAGGTGGTACCGTTCTTGGTTTCTTGGTTTCTTGGGCGAAGGTGGGGTCTCCAAGAAGGCTTTAAGTTTTTGGTGTCATATTGGCTGAGTTATTTAATTTAACAGTTGGCTCTTAGTGGTATTGACTCCAATACGCCAGGTAGAAAACCAGGTTTTCACCTGCTTTGTGGCTTCTTGGAGTCGCGCTGTGACAATTTTTGGGTATCGAGGGGATGTAGAAATTCCCGTTCATCAACGTATAAAGCGGAGTAGACCTTGGAGAATGTTGAATTAGGCATGCCGTTTGCGTATATTTTGAAGAGGTTGGCTATAGTGCTGAGCCTTGAGGGACCCCGGCTTCAAAATCTATTTCTTTGGAGCGGACGCTTTCAAGTATAATACAAAATTTGCAGTCGGAAAGTTCCGCATCCGAAGTCAGACGGTATCAAATGCATTGACAACGTCAAGGAAGACGTGGCAGAATATTTGGTGGGTTGTGCAATGGCCAGTACGAAAATCAAAGTTTTTATCTTAGATAGTTTTGTTTTTGTGAGGTCATGCCGGGTGCAAGACAGGAGCACTTTTTTTGAAAGTTTGTCAATTGGTGGTGGAAGGCCAATTGAGCTGTAAGTTTTCTCTGTCTATTAAAGCAGATAGTTAGAAATACTACACTGTTCCGCCCTTATCGCATAGTTACTCCATTTCTAGAGTCTCCTTAATTATTCTTCCATTTATAATATTCTTCATTTGAGAATAGTATAATTTTTGTCCTGCTACTAAATCCGTCTTTCTTCCTTTGTCAAATTGAAGCGTAGCTAGACAATCTAGCTCTAATTTCCTTCAACTTAATTTTGTTCTTTATAACTTCTACGTTTAAGCATTTTTTCTCGCAAATACTCAGTACCTATATATGCTTCTTCATTTCTTGAAACTCTACGCTCGATTTGCTATCTCAACTAAAAGTAAAAAATAAATTTTTATATTTCTTTTAACTAATCAAAATACAATACAAAATACATACAATAGGTCATTACCCTACGGCACCTGCTGCTCCTGCTCCAGCGTGTCATGTTTTTAGGATACACAACGCACTCTGATTGGTCATTGTCGTTAGTTGTATAATAAGCCAGGACGCTGACCCACCTGTATTAATCAATTGATACAAATGTATCTGTTAATCAAATGATTATTCCTCCAGAAAGAAAATTTAATATTCGACTTCTATTAAATTATCAGCATCATTTTTGAACGTGAGGACGTTTGAACGCAAACAATTAAAATTGTCAGTATTGGAAAACTATTTTTTTTAATGAAACAAAGTGGACCAGGCCTTTCAGCTAAATTTACATAATAGCACAGAATTTCATTATTTTCTGGAAAAATACATAACCACAGTAGTGGCTTGATGTGTTTGCCGATTGAGTTATGGCCGAAATTTTCGAGTTCAAATCGCAAAATGTATTACTTTTGTTTAGGCTACTTTTATTAGATTTTAATTTAATTTATTCAAATTGGATAGCTAATCGAATAGAGGCAAAGGGTGTAAAAAAACTCGTGCGTTTAATTATAAAATTTTTTCCTATTTTTGCAAAAGTAATCAGCATAACCAAAACGACCAAGTTTGTTGGAGGACCGAAAAATACTTGTTCTTGGGCCATATTTTATTTGTTATAATATTATACTTACGTAAAAATTAATTGTAACAATTAATAAAATAATAAAACCGACCCATTGGGAATTGTCTACATTCTCCATATCAATCCGCTCTGATTATTATTTCTTTTATCTTTGCAATAATATAGAATCTAAAAATGCAATGTTCTATTTGCAATTTAAATTACGTAAATTTCAAGGTTTTGTTTTGCATAAATAATTTTAACATAATGCTCTTACGGAAATCCGAAGATTTCGCAAAAATGTACAGTAGAAAAAGCAAAACTTGTGGAGAAGAATAGTGAGAATGCCTGAATTATTAATGTATTTGGTGGTGAATAAATCGTTCAAATTTTCCACATTCCTATCAGTCGAGTAATTTCTATTTTGAAAATTGTAAATTTATGATCTAAGTAATAATTGTTTGATGTTAACAGACCACACAGACATTAGATTATCAATTTAAATTCGATCAGCAATAACCTTGTGATTGCTTGATTGAAACTCGGTATTGTTATCGCATTTTCTTCTAAAACAACAACGTATGACTAGGTCAACTTGCTTAAATGGTAAAAATTGCAAATTTATTAAATTTTCTACTTTAAATTATTTATGCAATTAAAAAATAATGATTTAAATTATGAAATTAAATACCTATTTGTACATATCGGTTACCATTGAAATCCTTGCTGAACTGTAAAACTAGGTACTTACACAAATGCCTTGTTATGATGAATCAAAATTAAATTCTGATTAGAAATTAACAAGCGATAAAGAACAAATATCTCTTCACGCTTTTTACCAATTCAACTAGTCAAACCGTATTTTTAATTTGTTCTTATTGGAATGCAATTTTACAGCTTGCTAGTTCCCACCAAAATGTGTTTATGTTTACTTTCATCGCCTTTATCGAACACCAGTTGATGGAATTGGGATTGCTAAGTATCCTTCAACTGATTCCACACTGTGAGAAAAAATTCTACCATATCCAATTGGATCAAAATATAGTGCTTGCATAATATTATATGTAATCCGCGATTAAATGAAATAAAACTATTACAATGTAAAAGAGTAACTGCGTCACAGAGAGAACTAAATAAATACTACTTCTTTAGAAAATTAAAATCGGTCATGTTTAACTGATGATTGTCATTAAGATCGAAACATATATTCTGCTTTAATAATCCTATATTCAAAATAATTCCGTCTTATTTAGAATAGAACTCCTCCTCAGTCCATAACCCTTCTGCAGGGTGTGGTGAGCCTTTTAACAAAGGCTTTTCATGGCAGATTACACCCCGGTGGTTTGCCATTGCCTGCCGAGGGGAGACGGCCACAATATGATTTTTACTTCGCCCGGAGTCGTACCGGGTTCTCTGTGTTAGCATCAGTCTATGCGTTTAATCGTTATGCTAACGACCGTCTCCTGTAGAATAGAACTAAGGTTACTTTTATTTTGTGTAGTTTTTTACCTCCCTCCTTCAGTTACACGCTACTTTGTGGAACACGCACAAAAGTTAATGAGGAGGTAGCCATTAAATCGGACACAGACTTCAAAAATTGTAATTTATTTTTGCACCAAAGTTTTCTGCTTACAAAAGGAAAATTCCATAATACTTACTCCTGCTACACTTACAATTTTCACACTACAAACAGTGAAACAAAATTGTTGAATTTTTCGAAAACTTCAACGTTACAACGTTTCGAAAAATCCTTTTCTTGGTCAACCAAACAACAACGAAATAATGGAAACCTGCTCATTGTAATAAATCCATCAGTGTATTTTCAGCTGGCAGCAGTAATAGTTTTTAGGCACTGACAATACAAAATAACGAAATTTATCACACAATTGCTCCTTTATCCATTATTTAACTATTTAAAAACTTTTTAAAAATACAGAAAAAGCTATTTACATAGTCGAGAATAAATATTTGTATTTTGTTTGAATGTTAAATGAAACAGGTATGCGGTTTGTTCTCAAAATAAAACGTATTTTTAAAATTAGTTTCAAATTCTAAGTCTATTTCTATGTTTACCTCAAAAATATTTATCTTTTTCCAGTCTCAATAATGAAACTTTGTAGGATAGGACTAAGCACCGTTAATTTATTATTGATCAACATTATTTATCAGGGATATTAGACAGCTCTATAGACTTGCCAGTATTGGGGGTCACTTGAACGGAAAATTTCAAAACATTAACTTACATTTTTCCCAATTAAACAAAATTGGTCAATTATGACTTCAAAATTTCAATAAATTAAATGCGGGAAAATTTACCTAATAGAAAGAGTTTTTCTGAAACGCAGTGTGTATGGATTAGAATGAGAGAGAGTGGAAATTTATTATTTTAGCTTTTTTATGCGTTTGAGTTTAAAAATTCTTCTTGTATTTTCTTTAACATTGGATTTAGATCATTTTTTAGATAATTCGATTTTTCTAACCAATGTCTTTCTGTCCTACTGTGTCGCATGGTAAGGTACATAGTATAAAGGGTACAATGGGACATACAGTGATTTAAATAATGCAATATTCGAGAAAATTTTTCGATCATATTAAATATTATGTACAAGGTCAAGAAATTTGAATAAAAATATTTACTACGATTAAGACCTTTTTGGTTAAAAATAGCAACAGCATTTAAATATCATATAGGAACTTAATTTTACCAAATTAAGCAGTTAACCATGGAAGTTGATATAATTTTTTAAGGGAAGAAGAAATCTAAATTAAAATTTTTTTGTAATACAAATAGAATATTTTCACAATAAACATTCTATAGAATACTCATTATACTAGGACTTTTCTTTCTTTTTAGAAGATTCAATTTTCATTCATTGCATATAATGTAACATTTACAACGTTAGTTTTCGATCTGACGCCGGTAGAATTTTGATTGTTATCCACAAATTTAGTAAATTAATTTAATTTCCAAGTTAACGCAGATATTTTTGGGCTAATTTGAATTCCAAACACGGAACTCGAAGAATGGAAAGGAATTCTTATATTATTTGGATCAAATAGATCAAGATTTTATTTTATAAAGAACTTAATTTTAGCATAGGCGGCATTATTTTGTTATTATAACAATAACAACAGTTTTTAGTTTTTTACATGACACGACGTTAATTTCAAGTAATAAATTAATATCAAATTAAATTTTAATCTTAATTCAAAATGAAAGTAAATTTAATGCAACTCAAGATCAAGATAAATAATGAGCCGAAGGATGGGTGCTGCAAACGAAAAACACGATGTGATAGAAGCAAGTGTCGCAGCCCTAGCAAGAAGAAGCGCTGCGACGCTGGAAAGGCTCGAGGACCAAACAGAAAGAAGCCCAGAAGAAAGGCCTCAAGTCCTGTCGCAGACAAAATAATTGTGCATAAAGTACCGGGGGATCCGAAACCACAATTGGAAGTTTTAACTGAAAATTAACGTCGTGCTATTTAAATTTTATAATTTTTATTAAACAAATGTAATTGTATGTAATGGTAAATATAATATCAAACGGCAACATTATAATGTTTCAGACCATCGTGTCAGATTTTCACATAAACATAAAAAAATGTATACCTACAAAATTATTACATTCCAGAGCTGGTTTTATAATTAGTTTTACTATTGTAACGCTTTTTTTGCTTTTACGATACTGTGATTATTTTTCATAGACATCGAAAAGAAAGTCACATCACGAGGACGATGAAACGAATGAAAAATGTCTTGACTTTTTTCGTAAGAAAATTATTACTTTACAAGTTATTGCAATTCTGAAATTCTTGATTTGTTCGTTGTCCATCCAAAAAAATTATGTTTAATTTGTAAAAATTAGTCCATATTGTGATTCCACCAGACAGCAATCAAAATTTCTTTCATAAGAATAACCCCCATTGCTTCCGATTTAGATTCTTATAATTTTATCGGTAGTTTTAGGTATTGGTAAATTTCGAGTAAATTTTTATTTTTCTGCGTCTCATAACCGAAAACGAACTCTCATTTCTATTTTTCTTCTAAAGTAAAATATTCAACTGGAGAAGCTTTCTGATGCTTTCTCAAGGTTTCCATCTTTTGCAATAACCAACCTTACAATTTATTACAAATCGAATTTACTTTAATGTAACCTTTCTCACATAACCATAATGGTCAAGAAAATTTGTCGTGACTGATTTAACTATTGTCGTAAACTTTTGCAATAATTATAATATGAAGTGGATATATACAAACGATATTGTAATAATTCGTGGTTTCTGAAGTGAAACAAACATTTACATACCATACAGCCATTGCACATAAACTTAATGTGAATTTGGGGAAGTGTAGGATTTAATATTGGAAGAGTTTAAATTCAATGTTATTGGTAGAAATCCCACGTTTTCCTACAGGAATTTGTCAACTGTTGATTTATACCTTACTTCTGTATTATAAAATATGCATGACTTCACTGTTGTGGCACGAATAAAAATCGAAAAAAAAAGTACCATTATAATAATTGTTATTGGGGTATTAATTTACCTCTCCATATAAAAGTACGAATGCATAATTTTGCAACGTAAGATTTACATGCACAGATTGCATATTATAACACTAAATTTATTATTATATTTGAGGGGTGTAGAAGCAAAAGGTACTAAGTCGTAAGTTTTTAATTTTACAGGAGAGCCAAAAAACTGTGGTTGCTAAACTTATTAAGTTATATTTTCATTTTTCAGTTTAAAAAATCAGAAATAATTCAAAGAAGGGATATCCCGAATATTAGATATGTCCTTCGCTTAATTACTTCACTAATTAAACTTTAAAATACACATAGTACCTTTTGCTTCTAATAATCAGCTATTTGCTTCCAATTCTGCTACTGTTTGCTCTTTTACAGCACCAATATTATGTTCAAAGGTTTCTAAATTAGACATACAACGCCAATCAAATTAAAACAGTATCCTTTGCTTTTCACTCGCGGCTGATTTAATATAAAGTTAGTACCTTTTGGTTCTAACCTCTAGTTTTTAACCCGATTTACATGGAAATTAGTACCCATTGCTTCAAACTAATATTACATACTTGTAGAGCTCGTCAAGACGAATCCGACGATACCAATAACTCATTTTGCGAAAAAGTTGGAGTTAGTACCTTTTGCTTCTACACCCCTCATTTACAAACTTACATTTTTATAGCCAAGCTGCACCATTAGCAATTTTCATTCCTTGGTTCTAAATTTTACAACCAAGATCCATTTAAATTTTCTTCCAAATAACGAAAGTAGGTCAAACACCCTCCAAAAAAGTAGAAGGGAAACTTTTCTTTCACCTTGACCGAAGAAGATTTTCCGAATAATTAGTGATTTATTTCGGAACTTACATAGCTGGCTGTAAATAAAGGTAATGAAAATCCAAGCGATGCTATAAAAAGTTTTTCTCAGAAAAATTTTATGTTGCCCTAAATATGCCGCAAATCACCCTTCATTTTTCCGCAAAGTACTAAATTTTACAGCGAGCAGAGTAAGTCGGTGTACAATAACGGTCCAGATTAATAGCTTCGCGTAGGTGAATTCCTGGAAACGGCATTTGGAGCGTTTACACTGGAAAAGGCGTAATTAGGGCGACGATTTAGGGGATTTTCCTAGAACGTTCATCGATTTGTTTGCATCCACTGTTATCTTGACATGAATGCCGTTTAGAAACGTTGAAATCAAAACTTCATAGCTTTGCATAATGAGATTAATTTGGGAACGAATTAATTATTTATTTGTATTAATTTGAAAACCGTAAACGGATGATGATGAAGTTGTCTGAAATTTTAAGGGTTCCTACAGATATCACTCTCACTGTGTGACGCTACACGTTGCGGTGACCAAAAAGTAGTCAGGACATGTGCTTCATGCAAAAATAAGCTGTTAACTTCGTATGAAAGGATTTCTCTATTATTTTTGTCCGAAAATTGAGTGCACACGATCAATTTTAGAATGGATAGTTCGACAAATTGGCTCGACCGTGTGTAGGAACCTTTATCTATACGATCAGTTACTTATTGTCAGTTTTCGCGGAGTAAGAACAAGTTTGATCCACCATTCCCGACTTAAAAAGTCATCATAATTGGAATGAATCCCAGACGATCAGATTTTTAGTGTATAGAATTAAGAAACAACCCTAAAGAATTTAAATTTTTGTTTAAAAGAAAACCAAATAGTTTCACTATTTTTCAGTTTCCAAAAAAAATTGTTTGGATAAAAGCAAGGGTTGAAGAAAAAACGAGGAAAAGCTATAAAAAGATTTGATTCGGTAAAATAAATTTACCCTGGCAGCCTTGCACGCGTTGTTATTGAAATAATTATCACGGTCACAATTCCACCCTGAAATAAGTTCGGGGTGAAATTCATGAACCTGAGCTTATGGAGGTCGAACCTTGACCACGGTATGTTCATGGCTGCGTCCACGACCTAACCTCGAAATATATTCGGGGTTGCGACACATCGATTAGCGCCGCCGCCGTCGTCCTGGCAACCTCGTACCTGTTGCAAAGGACGTCACGACGCTTGACGTAATTTATTATCAGTATAATTAGAGGAACTGTTGTTTATTTATCTATTTATACAAAACCGTTCAGCTTAATGCAAACTGTATCGTGTAAGCGTATGCAATACGATATCTACACAAGAGGAGGAAATCAAGTGAAAATAATTAAAATTATTTGATAATGACGTAAATAACAAATTTTGTTGACATGATCCATCTAAATTGTGTAAATATGTTATTCATTCATAAATTTGAGTATCCTTTCAGGCGTATTTTTACCAATCCTTTGTACGAGTAAAATTTACATTTTAATAGTCAACTTGGGTTGGTTTCTTGAGAAACTTTTCTGCAAAAATTTAGATTGTCCATCCAAGGAAATTGGGAAAAGTTTTCGGCCTAATACATTTTTCAAATTTATTTCCACGTATTCTTTTGCAGCATCGGAATTCTTTCATGGAATTAGGGTACAGTTTTTTATAAGTGAAATGTACAAATTGTGTACAAATTTCGGTTTTATTACTTGATCCACCTACCTTACATTTAGTTTTGACTTATCCTCTAAATTGAAAAATTCCCATAGAGATTTCCATCTTACATAAAAGCAAGACAAATATAAACTTGTCTTTTCAAAATAAAATGTATTGATTTGTTTTTTTCTTGCGGTTTTCTTATATGGGAAGCAACCGTAATGAAATATTACTACCACGGATTACTACATTGCACCAGGTCTGACTAAGAAGAACTACAATTTAATGTTTCCCAAAATTAAAAAAATTATGGATAGAATTTATTTACTCTCCCACAGGAGGTGGATGGGAAATCTTTCAAAGCAAAATTCAAATCCATAATGATGAATTACTGACTTAGATGCTAAAATAGGTATGTAATTTTTTTAAGGTTTCATCACCAGGTGTTTCATTTCTAATAATAACCATTTTGGAATTTTTCCCTCAGTTGATCCAAATAGTAAATATTTCATCACCATAAATTAATTACGTGCAATCTTGATAAAGATTTAATTCTACACTGTCGCTCCACGGTCGTGTTGACGTATTTACAAACAAAAATGGTTTACATCGAATGATGTAAATACGTATCATATATTTACGTAAAACTGATATTGTATCTGTTCAATTGTATGTTTGCTGAAGAAGTGGTGATAAAATGTTTTGGCTTTTGGAAATGAGAATCGATTACGCGAGGATTCAGAAGCTCTATCTGTGGTTTTATTTTTAGGGTTTTGATTAGATTTCGCCCGAATTCTTAAATAATCCACAAAATTTTATGTTTCTACTTGTAATTTACAGCCTCAATTACCACAATTTTAACAAAAAATTTTTAAAATCCAAGACTCGGTTATCGTATCCAATTTTACTTGAAATTTTAACTTTGCATTATTTAATTACTATTTTAAATTAATAGTGTCAACTTTTTCTCCAAAGTTTATTCTATTATAGAGGGGGGAAAATTATATGAAATTTTTATCGCTGCTTTGTTAGCGAAAATGTGGACTAATTTAGGAAAGATTATGGGACGTTTAGAACAAAATTAATAGGGGGAAAATTATATTGCAATATAGTATCTATACATGGTAAAGCAAAATCTAAATTTAGAAGTGCTAATAGCCAGTTAACTGAACTTGGATATGGTTTAATTTATAGCAGAAAATCAACAGTTAATTTGAAAAATTAAGATAATTATTTTACAAATTGTTCAAATAACGAACCACCCAGAGTCAATAGAAAAGTTGGAGCTTGTTTTGCAAGAATTAGACAACGTGAGTTTAATTTTATTTTACAAATTTTAAATTATTTTCCCATTAATTTTAAACAAACTGTTTGTATATTGTCTATTTAATAGAAAGGTAAAAGGTTAATTACATTATTACATATTAAAACTTTTTCAACAAATATTTAAATGATAATGATAAGCATGCTGCTTAGTTGGAATTAATATGACAGGTTTTGAACGAATGCTTATTTACGATTTGATTCTTTATTTTGAATGTTTTATATAAAATGTGGCTTTATATACCCATATAGACATATAATGGAAGCGAAATTATTTATGTGCTTATAAACTACATTTTATTATTATGTTTTTAATTCAAATATTTATATTTTTACAGAATAATTTATAAACTGTTTGTAAGTAGGTAACAGTAAACATTCAACAAATAGTTACTCCATCGCAATTTCTATAGATTTCAGAATGAACAACAGGTGAACACCGTTTTACTTGCTTCACCCCAAAGACCCTGTTGCATAGCGTGATTTGCATGCAAATTTATTTTAATTCCAGTTTACGCACAATTAGCAACCTCAATTTTCATTATTTTATTCAATTTTTATTACTGCTTATCAAAAATAAAGCAAAAATTTTCTACAAAAATGTTTCCCTGCATTTTCTGCAAAGCATGTGTTTTTTTCTCGATACGCTCAATATTCAACAACTTCACCGTTGATTTTTATGATGTTAGAAGTGAATTTATTCTAAGAAGATTTTGCAATGGACATTGAACAACAACTATGCATAATTTGTTGGATTTAATTTAAAATATTTTCCTTTTTAATCTAGAAATGAAACAGATTAAAAATAATAAACAGACAAAAGAAGTCCAAACTTCGGACAAATTGCATATCTCTTAAAAGGTAAGAGTTATCGCAAAAATAGTCATTATAATATTTGTAGATTTCGTAATTCTCTATAAAAAATTTTCTATATATTTTTCCCCTAAAAGTCGTCATACGTAAGATATCGCGATTTTTGCTCGTATAGCTGCATCTGCATGACATTTAATGACCAAATTACTCCTGTGTGTGTTATATTATTAAAAAGTGCTGTTTTCAACCATTTTGTTCGAAAATGCAGTGCAACAAACTGCGTGATACCTGTGAAAAATTTTTAGAAATTGGATTCACTTGGTGGAGGGCAAACTAAAATCTATTAGACCTAAATCTAAAAATTTTACCAGAATTTCTTCAACATGAATCCAATTTGCTGTGCATTTCCTTGTTGTCCTTTAACTTATTTGAGTGTTCAGAGAAAATTGTTTGTAGATATTTCATTTGGAGTCCAAATACACTGCATCATGAGATCCGAGGTTAGTGATTTTATGGTGGTTGAACTATGCAGTTCAGAATGTCAATGAAACTGCTCTTCAGAATGTCAATATCTGAATTATATTTTATCTTGTAAACCCTTTTCTTGGACTAGTGCAGTACGCCCATGTGTTCTCTTGACATAAAGGCAAACTTACCCAGTGAAAGCAGTCTCCGCAAGAACAAAAAGAATCCTAAGTTAGCTGAATAAAATCTGTCCGAAAGGCAGATGACAGGAAAACGGCTAAAATGCAGATTCAAGAAAGTAAAGTTGAAAAAACCATAAAGCAGTGAGGGAAAACAGAAAGTTTCTGGCGATAATAACCAAGGCTCTCCGAAGAATCCCTGAAGAAGGGTAGAAACCGACTGTAATAAGAAGTTTAAATTGCACAATTGCACTAAGGGAAATATTTTTTCAGACATATAAACTACATAATTCTTAATTTTATCTCATTTTAAAGTGTCTTTTGTATTCTTCTCTAAAATATTCTCTAAAACGTAAGAAACCGGGGGTATGGATTACCCCCCAACATAAAGAGGTAACGAGATGACTTTTTAAAGTTAATAAAGACGCTTTAATTCTTAAAATCTTAAGAAGACATCTTTTTCGGTATCCTTATACCACCAGACCCCCGGTTTCCGATTGCTTACTTCTAAAAGTACCCTCTAGGTCAGGGAAAGATTTTTTCGGGAATATAAACTACATAAATATTTAATTTTATCTAATTTTTTTGTCTAGAGCTACTAATCACGCTAAACCCCCTAAAATGTGAATAAACAGGCGTGAAACAGGGGGGTCTGGATGGGTATCGAAGAGTAATCGCCAGAATAAGTAAATAACGAGATGACTTTCAAAAATTGACAAAGACGCAAATTTTATTCTTGAGAAAACAACTTCTTGTTTGCTTACGGCTGGGGGGTATTACATACCAAATCCATAATGATGAATTACTGACTTATTACATACCCCCCAGACCCCCCCCCCAGTGGCGTAGCTAGGTGGACAAGGGCCCCGGTGCATAAAAAAAAATCGGTCCCCCCCTCCCCCCTTTTCCACATGTTTGCATTAGATTTTTAAAAAAACAGCTCAGGGGGCCCCCAAGGGGCCCCCTGGGCTCCGGTGCACTACACCGCTTTGCCCTATGGTAGCTACGCCACTGGACCCCCCGGTTTTCCGACTGTTTGCTTTTGAAAGTATCCTCCAGGTCACGGTAAGATGTTATTCGGGAATATAAGCTACATAATACTTACTAATGTAATCTCACTTTTAAGTGTCTTTTCTGTTTTTTAGAGTAGCTAAAGCACGGCTGGTGAAAACTAGCCAAACCCTTCCATACCAGGAAGCTCTGCGGCTATTAAAGAACTGGATAGCCCGAAATCAAGATGGCAGCGTCAGCCATCAGGGCCACCCGCGCTGGAGATATGCTGATTGAGTTGGACAAAGGGAAGAATCCCCTACAATTCAAAGAACAGCTAATAAAAGACAAGCGAGATATTAACTTTAACGACCTCAGACGGAAAATATCTATAGAGGTGAAAAATCTCGACCTCCTCATGGACAAGGAAAATGGGAAAGATGAAGTCGAAAGACTATCTGGTAAGAGAGGACAGGTACAAGTCAAGTCCTTAAAAACCACTCCAGAAAGGAACAGAGTGGCAGTTCTCGAGGTTGATGTGGAGACTGCTGAACGGACGAAAGTTAGATTTGGCATCAATATGTGCAAGGTGATGAACTAGAGTAGGTGCGGAGGATGCTCGTCCTTTGGACACTCCCTGCCGTCGTGTAGAGATAAAGGACGGGACAACTCCAAAAGGTGTTGGCGGTGCGGTCACGAGGTCACTTCGCTGCGACCTGTACTGGTGAACCCTACTGCGTTAATTGCGACACAAGTGGACATACCGCAGGCAGTTAGCGCTGCCGAGCGGGACGCGTGAAGAAGAGACAAGTCCCGAAAGGGCGAAAAACAGGTAAAACGGCGTCTAGCCACAAGAAAGGCCTTAGGCGACACTACCATGGGCGACGAAGAGCAAGGCAAAAGATAAGTCGATACCTTTTGCAAACGGTGAAGAGGAACAAGAGCGATATATCATTCCTATAGTATAGATGATTCATTCACAGAATTTAAGAAGAACAAAGTCCCGAAAGGGCAGAGGAAGAGCAGGTGCGTGACGGAAGAAATACCGAAAGATGAATCCCGCGCGTACCAACGGAAGGGGGTTTTTAGTGGGTAGAACCCCACACTACCAGCAGTACGGACTGATGGTGTCTTGTTTAAGATTTTCTCCCTTCCAACTCAAAAAAAGGTAGCTAAACCACCTAGTTTCTTTTGCTCATCAATTCCATGCTTCTGTTACTTGCCCCACCTTCATCACGCCTTCTTCTTCTTAGTGTCATATCTTCTTTAGACGTAGGCGATCTTCCTGGCTAAACCAGGAAGACTTTACTAGGGAAATGTTAAAGGGGTGGTTTCTCTTTGCCTTCCCCATAGTCCACAGATCGATTTTGGACTTTTTAGATCACAGCACATATCCGACTCAATCAGGATTAGAACCGCGGTTTCTCGCTCTGTATTCTATCCATGTTTGATTTACGCCAGACTGCTGGTCGCCTTAGTCCTTTTAATGAAAAAACAGTACAATTGAGAAAGTATTGCAGCACATCAGAAGAATATGAATGACCAGGAGAGGATGACAATGTTTGGTTAAAATAGAAATCAACAGCAACAACATTAAGCTTCACTAAGCTCACACTGGAACAGTGTCAAATTAGCCGAGATAAAGACCTCAATGAAGACCATAACAGTCAGAATCAGGGATATTTCGATAGTCATCGAGTCGAAGGAACACAAAACTCTTCAAACGCTCAAGTCTGCATATAGGAGACCAGGATAACGAATTTAAGACGATATGGTTTTACAAGGAAGCGCAGTAAAGTTCCAAAATGGTGAAGCTGGTCGAAAATGGCAATAAAATTCAAAAACAGTTTAATGTGGAATCCAAACCACGGCATCATATCCTTCAAAAATCTTGTTTTTTTCGCACCGAACAAAGAATGAAGTTTTAGGTCATGGACTTTGCGAAGATAGTAACCTACGGCCGCAACAAAATTTAGTTTGGCCGGGGGGCTTTAGGGAGCCTCAGCCCACTATAAAAAAATTTTAGTGCACTCTAGAAATTGAAAAAAGGCAATTATGTACATGTAGGTAATTATTAATTGGAATTAATTAAAAATTAATTACCTATTATTGGAAACTAAAAATTTAATGTGAGCATCTGACTTTCCTAATTACGTTCCACAATGTTCTTTACTATTTGAAATCGTCATATAACCCGATTCAATCAGAATTTTTAAAAAGAAGGTTACAGAAGGTTTTCCAAGGTCAAAAAAAGCGGCCCAAAGAGTGAATATAACTTTAAATAACACAATTCAGGAAGTTTTCCTGTTACCCAGAATCCAAACAAAAGAAATCCTTTTCATTCGCTTTTTATAACATTTTTTAACAAAAATTAAATTTTTGTACCTACTTAACAAGAAAGAATAATTTTATTTTATTGTTTATTTTATAACACTGCTTATTAAAAATGATAATAAAGAAATCAAAAAGACACTTTTAAACAAATTGTCGTCCTGTCGACCAACATAATAATCGTAAACTCGATGGAAAATTATATAAAAAAATTAAGTTGTATTTTATATATTTTATATGAAATTAATTCATATTGACAAAGTTGTCCAGGTTAAATAAAATAAATAATTTTCAAAAAAATGTTAAAAGGTTATTCTTACACAAATATTTTTTACCTTAAATAATAAAATCCTTGTTAGCGCATTCCATGTTAAGTTTAATGAATTTTTAGTTACTTAATTCGGATAAAAATGTCATTAAAAATCAATTTAGTAGGATTTAAACGAAGTCCAAGCGAATATTTTTTGTTTAAGATTTAATTTTACCTCCACGCACAAGATGCGCTTTGTTTTTGGTCCTTCTGAAGTATCCAAAAATGTATTATTGTTTAACATTCAGTTTAACTTTACATCGATTAAATATTTGTATTACGTTTCACTTTTCCCAGCAGAATTTTTCTTTTTAACATTGTCAATGTCTAGGATACTCGCTCGCAATTTTCCATTCATAAGTTTGAAAGCTGAAGGTTTCTATGGAAACTGGACGCCCTGACGTCAAACAAAGCTGCTGACGTAAGCATTATTGACGTGTTGACGTCACAAAGCGTCTCGGCGGATTTTATAACACCAACAGTAAAAACTGTAGGCGTTGGCACCCTCTAAAGGGTACCAAAGTGGTTCTCTAGTCTAAAAATAGAATTTCCTTGACCTAGAATATTACTGAATGCGGATATTTACCATTTAACTGTTTACATTTGGAAAAACATCCCCAAACTGGGTAGTTTTTCATATGATATATCGTCAAGGACGATGTTTTGCTAAAATTTTCCATATTTGCAAATAGTTTTCTTTGTTCGGTCAGTTTACATTAGTAAATACATGGAAATCCGGAAGAAAGGAAATTTATTTTATCAATTTTTCTTGTTGTTAAGAAAAATCATGCCAAAACAAACAGAATGATTGCAAACTTTCAACAAAATATTTTAAGATTTATATTTTTAAAAGAATTATCTTTCAAATACATTTTAGATGTGGATTTGTTGTTTGCTACTCAAAAACATTTATCTATTTCCAGTTTTCAGGTAAGCTTTTTATAAGTTAAGCTCACAAGAAAAAGTTTGTCTACCAGCAATCAAAAATAATCTGATATGACATGTTATCGATTTTACACAGTAAAAATAATGCGTAGAATAGAAAAGAACAAAAATACAAGAAAACTCCATAATATTCTCGAATACAAGAATATATGAATGAAAGTACACACCTCAATTTGTGTGTAAAGCTTGACATTATCGTTTTTTTTTGCTATCGCTTTTACGCAATTTCAAGAGCGTTGTACCTCACTTCTTCTCTCAGTAATCAATACTGGGAGGGGATATTTCACGTCAAGAGAAAATTGGCGGTGAAATGAAAAAAGCGAATAATTTTCTTTTTCAGCTTTGAAGCAGACAAATTTTGAGCTTATTTCCGGTAAAAAAAAAGTTGGCACTCCAGGAAACCTTGTGATCCGACTTGTAGGCTTTCAAAGATCTGACCTTTGACATGACGTGGTTATTTTGAAAATAAATTGAATATATTTCACTTTTTTTTATATCACATTTTTTCTGCAGTGGAACAGATAAAAAGGTTTCAATTGTATTCCATGATGATGAATGTAATTTTTATTAATCAAATCGTTTCCACAAGTTTGCCTTCATTTGGTCGCACTTGCGTCATTATTTTACGTGTTTATCATCAATAAGCGCAAAAATTACTCTTGAGATAAAAGTGAGATATCTGGTTCAGGATAAACAATTCCAATTTTGTACTTTATTTGCCCAAAATCATCAGTCGTACGTTATGATGCGCCATCTATCAGAAGCTTCCATAATTTTATTATAGAGTTTTCTATATTAAAACCAAATACGAAGCGAAGAGTTCATTATTGACTTGCTCATCAAACAAGATTGGTTTATCATGGACCAGGACCAAAATCTTACCAAAACCAATATAAAAATTTGCTATGGTTTATTGAACAAAATTAAATTTTTATCAAAAATTGCAGTGAAATCAAAATAACAGCAAATCTAATGCATCTTAGGGATTAGAATTTTTTCGTTATTTTTCCTGTGTTTATTACAACAGAATTAATATTTTCATAAAATATCAGAATATTTGAACAAAATTATATTTTTTCTAAAAATTTTAATAAAGAATTGCACTGATCACAAAATAACCCCAAATCTAAAGCATCTTAGGGCTTAGAATTTTTTGGTTATTTTTCCTTTGTTTATAACAACAGAATTAATAGTTTCTAAAAATTTAAGAATTATAGTAAAAGAAATCTCATCCAATGCAAATTGTAATTAAGTAAAATTCTCGGGTTATTGGATTGCAATAAAACTAAATGTCTGTTTGTCGACTGTTTCGGCTATTTAATATAAAACCATCATCGGGACTGAAAAAGGAAAAGAAGAGACGATATTAACGGAAAGAAAATTAAAAATTAATATTATGATCTCACACGTACCAAACAAAATAAGATTGGAAACTGTTATTAAATATAAACGTGAATTGGAAATCGAAAATTAAAATAAACTAATAAATAAAATATGATTATGAATTATAAAACTGTAAGTAAAAATTTAACAAATGTCAATTTTTGAAAAATAAATTTTGACTGAAAAAATAATTGAAACATCTAATGTAAAATAATAATCATTAAAAATGCAAAATAAAGTGAGTGTGAGACCAACTAACAAAGCTCAATTTAAGAATATTTGAACAAAACTAATTTTTATCAAAAACTTTAAATCAAAAGTTGCACTGAAATCAAAATATCTGCAAATTTTATGCATCTTAGGGCTTAGAATTTTTTCATTATTTTTCTTGTACTACTTATTTCAACAGAATTAATATTTTCAGAGAGTTTCAGAATATTTAAACAAAATTACATTTTTATCAAAAAATTTAAACCAAAAATTGCCCTGAAATTAAAATAACTGCAAATCTAATGCATCTTTAGGGCTTAGAATTTTTTCGTTATTTTTCCTGTGTTTATTACAACAGAATTAATATTTTCAAAAAGTTTCAAAATATTTGAACAAAATTAAATTTTTATCAAAAATTTAAATCAAAAGTTGCACTGAAATCAAAATAACTGCAAATCTTATGCATCTTTAGGGCTTAGAATTTTTTCGTTATTTTTCCTTTGTTTATAACTATAGAATTAATAGTTTCTAAAAATTTCAGAATATTCGAACAAAATTAAATTTGTATCAAGAAATTTAAATCAAAAATTGCACTGAAATCAAAATAACTGCAAATCTAATGCATCTTTGGGCTTAGAATTTTTTCGTTATTTTTCCAGTGTTTGTTACAACAGAATTAATATTTTCAGAAAGTTTCACAATATTTGAACAAAAGTAAATTTTTATCAAAAAATTTAAATCAAAAATTTCACTGAAATCAAAATAACTGCAAATCTAATGAATCTTAGGGTTTAGAATTTTTTCGTTATTCTTCCTGTGTTTATCACAACAGAATTAATATTTTCATAAAATATCAGAATATTTGAACAAAATTAAACTTTTATCAAAAAATTTAAATAAAAAATTGCTGTGAAATCAAAATAACTGCAAATCTAATTAATCTTAGGGCTTAGAATTTGTTCGTTATTTTTCCTTTGTTTATTATTACAACCGAATTAATACTTTCTAAAAATTTCAGAATATTTGAACAAAATTAAATGTTTATAAAATTTTATCAAAAATTGCAGTGAAATCAAAATAACTGCAAATCTAATGCATCTTAGGGCTTAGAATTTTTTCGTTATTTTTCCTGTGTTTATTAGAACAGAATTAATATTTTTTGAAAGTTTCAAAATATTTGAACAAGATTAAATTTTTATCAAAAAATTTAAATCAAAAATTGCAGTTAAATGAAAATAACTGCAAATCTAATGCATATCTTTAGGGCTTAGAATTTTCTGGTTATTTTTCCTGTGGTTATTAAAACAGAATTAATATTTTGTGAAAGTTTCAGAGTATTTGAACACAATTAAATTTTTATCAAAAAATTTAAATCAAAAATTGCACTGAAATCAAAATAACTGTAAATATAATGCATCTTAGGCCGTAGAATTTTTTCGTTATTTTTCCTGTGTTTATTACTACAGAATTCGTATTTTCATAAAATTTCAGAATAGTTGAACAAAATTTATATTTTATCAAAAAATTTAAATAAAAAATTGCACTGATATCAAAATAACTGCAAAAGCAAGGCATCCTAGGGGGTTGGAATTTTTTTGTTATTTTTCCTGTATTTACAACTATAGAAAGGATATTTTCATAAAATATCAGAATATTTGAACAAAATTAAATTTTTATCAAAAAATGTAAATGAAAAATAGCACTAAAATCAAAATTACTGCAAATCTAAGGCATCTTAGAGCTTAGAATTTGTCGTTATTTTTCCTGTGTTTATTACAACATCATTAATATTTTCATACAATTTCAGAATATTTGAACAAGATTAAATTTTATCAAAAAATTTAAATCAAAAATTGCACTGAAATCAAAATAACTGCAAATCTAATGCATCTTAGGGCTTAGAATTTTGTTGTTATTTTTCCTGTGTTTATTACAACAGAATTAATATTTTCAGAAAGTTTCAGAATATTTGAACGAAATTAAATTTGTATCAAAAAATTTAAGGAATCCAAAATTTAAATCAAAAATAATTGCACAGAAATCAAAATAACTCCAAATCTCATGCATCTTAGGGCTTAGAATTTTTTGGTTATTTTTCATGTGTTCATTACAACAGAATTAATATTTTCATAAAATTTCAAAATATTTGAACAAAATTACATTTTTATCAAAAAATTTAAATCAAAAATTGCACTGGTATCAAAATAACTGCAAACTTAATGCATCTTAGGGCTTAGAATTGTTACGTTATTTTTGCTGTGTTTATTACAACAGAATTAATAGTTTTTAAAAATTTCAGATATATTGGAACAAAATTAAATTTTTATCAAAATTTTTTTTTGAATAACCTTTTTTTTAAACCTTAATTCATAATGTAACTTATTGATTACTTCACCATCTGGCAACCTTAGGTAGTGCTGTTATTGCTTTTGTTGTGCTACCATCGGTTGTTTATTTAATCGAGCAACTTCTTCACAATTCTTCTTGGTTTTATTAAATTACCTTACACTCTTTATTTTCTCATAGTTACCAAACCCAAGTAAATAATCAACGAATGGAAATACAGGCTAGCCGTCTTTAACATAGAGCGCCGGTACAGTTATAGTAAAAATGTAAAAAGTGTTATTGAATATCATTGTAAATATTTATTAAAATAGACTTGCGATATCACAACACAAAACAGTCCGTATAAAAACAACTTTTAATAACTAATTTTTCTTGGTGTGCAAAATTGCGAAGCGCGTACAATCGTTTTCATTACACAGTGAACTAGTTAAAAAAAATAATTATAATTTAGACACAATATAACGTAACAAATAATAATAACAAAAACATTTAATTATTTCCATCTCCACCTTCGTTGCATATATTTAATGATGGCTCTGATTCGGCTCTCTTCTTAAGGCTGCACTCCATCAAGTTTTGATCCAAATCTGTGGGTTCCTCCACAAATTCGCTGTTAATATTTGGTTCACTTCTGGTAAATATTTCTTCATGTTCTGGCACATCTTCGATTTGAATATGGTCGCCGTCAATTTTCAACAATTCCTCGTTTAAACTGACGTTTTTTAAATCGACTGTGCTGTTGGAAAAAATTGCTGTTGAACCCAAATTTAAATCAGGCGGTGGAGTCAATTCCGCAATTTTAAAACATTCAGTAGTGCCACCATTTGAATGCAAAAATTTGTTGGGTTGATCAGCAACAGGTTTTAAAGGGCTTGTGGCAATATCTTTAAACAAGTCTTTAGGTATCCCAATTTTACTGGTTGCCGGTGTTACGGGACTAGAGGCACGATTCGCTGAGGGCGATTGAACTTGCGATTTCTCCAACTTGTGTTGGGTGATTAAGTTACAAGCCATACCTAAGATACTTATGCTATTAAGAACTCGAAATGAAACCAAGCAAAAGTAAGCAACAATCGCGATTAGCACCGAAGGAATGTCTTCTATGTGTATAGATTGCGACACCACGCGAATCATAACAACGGCGAGAGGTAACGGAATAAAACCCATTCGTCGTGCAACTAAATCTGAGTGATCAGAAAACGCGTGCTTCTGCCTTGTCTGTACCATATCATAGGCAAGGCTAGTTCTATAGTCCCTGTATACATCTAACGGAAGTTCGTTAAATCTCGTTATAAATGCATGCTTAAGCCAATCGACAAATATTTCCGCAAGTAACACCATAACACAGTCTGGAATTAAAACCCAAAAACGTTCCACTTTCCAAGAATATTCTTTCATTGTTTGCAACGTAACAACAAATAACAAGACTGCTAGATGAAATCTTTCGCGAACATCGCTGCACGAAACTTGAAATAAATTGTTTTTGTCAAACTTTTTGAAAACACTGCCCTTGAGCTCCACAAACTAAAAAAATTGACATGGATTCATATGGAACAAATTCTTTTTCAAAAACTTACGTTGTTAGACATCATTATGGTCAGAAGGGCCTTGTTATTAGAGTTGATTGCAACATTGAGAGTGGTTGCTTGAAATAGCACCAAAACGCTGTGAAGAACTGAGGATAAATTAAGGAAAACATTTCGATTCAGATAATAATAAATTACAAAATCACAGTTTACAGAAGTGTCCCCCTAAAATTACATTTTTGAAGAAAAAACCCAATTTTTATCGAAAAAAAAAAAAGATTATCTGCTTTTAGATCAAATTTATACAGTTTACTGAGAGAAACTACAGAGCAGAATTAATGTTGTCTTTTTTAAACATTTATATAAAAACTGTCTAATTTTTTTCTGTCGCTTGAGAAATAATAAAATTGTAAAAACTTGTAATTTCCTAACAAAATTCGGAATTTTATGATTTTCTTCAGTTTTTAATATACTATAGATCTCAAAAAATTCAGAAGTATTCAAAAAGGTTCCATAAAACGTAAAAACAAATTTTTTAACCCATTTTGCAATTAAATTCCCCGAAAAAAAACTTGATCTACTTTTCAAAAAATTATTTAGCCATGTTAGAATTTTTCCATCACTCTCAAATTTGAGATGATTCTGCTTTGGAATCCCTACAAGTTAAAAGAGGTCTCAAAATTTTAGCTGCAACACAATCAAAAATATTGGAAACGCAGAATTGTCACACTTTTCATTAGAAATTCATACGGAAATCGCTTTAATTATTAAATTGAAAGGGTGAAATTTTACTTTAAAATCAATTTGTCTTTTCTTTTAGCCTAAAACATCTCTTGCCGAAAAAACATTTCTCAAAAATGTGCAAGTTTGGAAAAGATCGGTATTGGCCCTTGGTTCCCAATTTTCAATTTATGGCCGAGTGTGTAAAGGTTTTTCAAAACTTTAAACTAAAAGTTTTTTCAATAACTTTGGTTTCCAATATTCTTTGAATCAATTTGAAAATTAATCTCAAAATTTCAAATAATCCAAAATATCTAGCAAAACAATAATTCTCAAAAATGTGCTGCAATACCCCCACTGTATCAATTGATCTTTGATCACCAGTGAAATTAGTTTGACATTGTAATGTTAAAATGTTGCAAATCTTGCATTAAAAAGGATACACACATAACAAATGGCAAAAACTAAATGTGGTATAACACCGAAATGCTCCCTCCTCCTGTCTTTGGGTTCAGTAGCAGTCCACAGTAAGGCATCGATTGTATCTTGCCCAAAAGCAGAGAAGAGGCGGTCAGCCACCTCGAGCATATTATAAAATATATACAACTTAATTACAGATTGGCTTTTGACTAAATGGTACATCATATTGGTATCCATATAAAGCATTATAAAACTGCAAGCTATCACAAGTGTTCCTTTAAGTAAATCACATATTTCTGCAGAATTTAAAAGTTTTTTGTCACGTTTTAAAAATCTAAAAGTTCCAAATTCAGTTTTCATTTTCGTCACCAGCAAATCACTTACCCAAAACATTTGGCAAATGGTCTGGTAACTAAAGCCCACAAAGCTAATATAAAGCGTAACGGTAAGAACGTATACACAAAAAGGAATGAGTCGCTGCATTGCATGCAGCCATAAAACATAAACTTTTCCACTTCACGTGGTATCCGTAGAAAAGAATAAACTTTTTCTCTCCTCGCAGAATATCTCTCTTCATCGTGTTCTAACTCATAGCCTCTTGTCAGTTCCACGTACAGAAAAGAAAATAAAGACGTAGAATTATCTGTAAAGGGCATAATTTCAAAATGTGCACAAAATATTGTTTAAAAAACCTAACCTCTTTTGAAGTGATAATCGACATCGTCACTTCCTTGCGGTTCATTTCTACTCAAATCGTCTATTTTATTGTCGTTGAATAAAACTTTAGATCTAAATCGAAGTTTTTTCTCGATCTGAGGACTTTTCTCGTTCGATTGGGATGACATTTCATGTTATGTTGATAAAAACTTCATATTGTATCGACGACACCTGCAAAGTCCGCGACATAAAAAACGAAAATCACCAAAAGTTGCAGCTGATTTTCTGACAGTGCGTACAAAATCCAAAACGAAATCCATGGGCGTCCTTGCGTTGGGGTTCTAGGTAATGGATTATTTTGAGATCCTCGAGATTTTTTCGTGCCAATAAATTTCGATAAAATGTTAATTTTACGAATCTTCTGTAGGCTACCATATAAAAACCTTGCTTTTCAACTTTAAAATTTAAATTTTTGTAACTTTACCAACAGTTTGAAAACCACTGATACATCAAATGTCAGACTGGCGAAAATCATATTTTTAGGTTATTTTTTGAACCGTCAAAATAATTACATACGTAATTTCGACTTAATTCTCTCAAATGTAACAAACAGTGAGGAAATTTACGGTTCACATAACCATGTAATATCGTAATTGGACACCCAAAACGCAGAAATGGAGACGAGCAATAAACGCAAAGTGATAATTATCGGTGGCGGAATGGCCGGTTTGGCAGCTGCATATCACTTGAGCAAAAACGGATTTAAGGACTTCATCGTGCTCGAGGCGAGAAACCGTGTCGGTGGCCGAATTGTACAGGTTAATCTGTGCAACCAGCCGATCGAGTTGGGTGCAAATTGGATCCACGGTGTGTTAGGCAATCCTGTTTTTGAGTTAGCTATGCAAAACGGTTTAGTAGATATTATGAACGTACCAAAACCGCATCGGGTTATTGCTGCTACGGAACAAGGCAAGCAGGTTCCATTTAAAATTCTGTATGAAATTTACGAAGCTTATTTATGTTTTTTACGAAGATGTGAAGAGTATTTTATTTCTCAGTATACGCCTCCCGAAGGGATTTACAGTGTGGGAGATCATATCGGTTTAGAAATTAGTTTGTATTTGGATCAAGTTAAAGATGCGAACGAACGTTATTTAAAGAAGTTGGTGTTTGATTGTTTACTGAAACGGGAGACTTGTATAAGTGGTTGTGATGATATGAATGAGATCGATTTGTTGGAGTTGGGAAGTTACACAGAACTGCAAGGTGGAAATGTTACGTTACCGGACGGTTATAGTTCAATTTTAGAACCTTTGTTACGAGAGATTTTACCGGAAAATATAGTGAAAGAGTGTCCGGTGAAGAAGATCGTTTGGAGCAGGAACAACTTTGTTGAGAGTGAATCGGATGATTCGGATACCACCGTAATAGAAGAACCTTTAAGTCGAATAGATGAGAGTCGAGAATCGAGTTGTGAGAAGGATGCACCTCCCCATGAGGTTGAAATTGTTTGTGAGAATGGTGATAGATTTTATGCGGATCATGTGATATGTACCATACCTTTAGGTGTTCTAAAGTCTAGTGCTAAAAGTTTATTTGAACCTAAGTTACCCAAATACAAATTAAGAGCCATTGATAGTTTACTATTTGGCACTGTAGATAAAATTATATTAGAATATGACAGACCATTTTTAAATCCCAATATAACTGAAGTGATGTTGTTGTGGGAAAGTAATGCCCCAACGGACGGTGCTGGTTTGAGTGAAACGTGGTTTAAAAAAATTTATTCTTTCACAAAAATATCGGATACACTGCTGCTCGGTTGGATCTCGGGGAAGGAGGCGGAATACATGGAGACTTTATCCAATGAGGTTGTGATCAACACTTGCACTAATCTTTTAAGAAAATTTTTAAATGATCCCTACATTCCCAAACCAAAAAGTTGTGTGTGGTAAGAAACATTTTTTTGTTCAAAATTTATATTAAATGGCTCAACATGGGGATCTCGCTGCTAAATTTAATCAATTCCTTCTCGTCCAGAAAAGTGGGGGTGCCCTCTTACTTCTAATAGCAGAAATAAAGTAGGGGGGGTAACCCAAGCAACAGGAACTAAGTACAGTGATCACCTAAAATCATGATTACAGTAATATTAAAAAAATGTCTTAAAATTTCCTTTTATTTGAAAATTCATAATCGAAAATGCTAAAAATAATAATAATAATAACAAAAATTTATTTCTAAGAGAATATTACATTGAAATGCACTTCAAAAAGAAAAAATGTCAACAGTACAAAAAAAAATTTAAAAGCATTTGATGATTCATTTACTTATACTCTTCTCCTTTATATGGCTCTATTTCTGTAAGTAACTGGTGCACCATCCTTTTAAAGGTTTTCATATTGGTCTCTTCCTTTATCTTTGTTGGCAGTTTGTTATACATTTTTATACATGCGTAGTAACAGTTTTTTGTGTTGTTAAGCGATGTGTTGGTATATTATAATTTAGACATCTTGTTGGGTAGGTACTTTTGGCCTTCTTATGTTGCTCAAACAGATGTTTATTTTTGAAGACAAACAATACACATTCCTGGATGTAGATTGCATATATTGTTAGTAACTTGTTTTCTTTAAACCGTTCTCTACATGTTTCTCTATACTTTAAGTTTAGGAGAACCCTTATTGCCTGCTTCTGAATTTTAACTAGCCTGTCGATTTTTCCACTTCCGTAGAACATGATTCCATACCTAACTTTAGATTCAAATGTCGCTTGATAAACTGTCTTTAATACCTCAAAGCTCACGTAGTTTGATATCACCTTCAGCCCATATGTACACTGTAGTACAGAGACTTGCTGCTAAATCGTTTATATGTTTTCCCCAAGTTAGTGAATCATCTATTGTTATTCCCAGAAACTTTGTGTTGTTACTGAGCTCATACATGTCTTCCCTTATTTTTACATTTTTGGGTGTCTCAATTCCGGAGTGTATTGTTTTGAAGAGTATCAATTTTGTTTTTTGTTTGTTTAGAAGCATCCCATTTGCCCAAAACCATTTTCTCATACTTTGAAATATTTCGTTTGAACCTGCGATCACTTCTGGCCATGTTTCTCCTTCTATCAGTAAACTGGAATCATCAGCATAACTGATTGCATGTTCCTGGTCATTCAGGTATATTATGAAAAACAACGGACCGGCTATGCTGCCCTGGGGTACGCCTAGTAATATAGTTTGTGTTTCCGATTGATATTCTATTTCATCCTTATTGATTGAGACTATTTGTTTTCTTTCTGTGAAATATGACTTATTAGTCCAATCTAGTGCATTTCCAGTTATTCCATATTTCTTCAATTTTTCAAAGAGTATCTCTGGATTCACACAGTCGTATGCCTTTGTTAAGTCAAGGAACATTCCTAGTGCCATTTTACCTTTTTCAAATGCCTGTAGTACTTTTGTGACAAATTGAAATATTGCCGTTTGTGTAGATCTTCCTTTTATGTATCCATGTTGCCTTTCTGTTAGTACGTTATTTTCCACTAGAAATTGCGTAATTTGTCTACACATAGCCAATTCAAAAATTTTTGAAAACCCTGGTAGCATACTTATTGGTCTATAAATTGTCATAGTTGGAAATGTCTCCTTTCTTATATATTGGTTTTACTACCGCTATTTTTAGTTTATTAGGAAATATTCCATATTTGATCGAATTTTTCACAATGTAGCACATTATTTCCGCCATTTCATTTATACTGTATTTTATTAGGCTAGTTGGGATTTCATCTATTCCGCTGCTGTGTTTATTTTTTAGCCCTCTTGTTATTTCCAGAATTTCTTCTATTGTGGTGTCACGTGTTACCATTTTCGTCGCAGTTATTATATTGTCCATATTATTTGTATTTTTGGGTTGTTGTTTAACATCAATTTTTTGAGTTGCTGCTTGTATCATATATCTATTCATCTGGCCAGCGACAAGCCTCAAGTCACCTTCCATTTGAAAACCCCTTTGACCCGTTTTGCCTTTGATCGAATTAACCGTAGACCTTAGTGCTTTGTTTTTATTGTCAGATTTTTTAATTTTTTCATCGAAGTATTTTGATTTGCACGCTGTTAAAAGGTTGTTGTATTCTTTTTTCGCTTCATTGTATTGTATTTTGTAGTTGTTGTTTACTTTACTTACTACCATTAGTATATCCAACTTTCTTTTGTGCTCAGCTAATTGCGGATTATATTTCAACAATTCAAGTTTTGTTTTACGTTTTAGCACCCTTTGTATGGGAAAATTTTCCCTAAAATACCCCAAGTAGATATCCAGAAAACATTCAAATTGCTTATCTACTTCGCATTCTTCAATTGAATAAACCAGATTCCACTTTTCGTTTGATAAGCTTCTCAAGAAATTTTTTTTATTTTCTTCTGAGAAGTTTCTTCTTTCGAGTGTTTTGTTTTTGTTCTTATCTATTTCAATTGTTAGCTTTTGTGCATAGTGGTCTGAGATATGTGATTTGATTACTTGTGCTTCATAATTACCTTCAAAATTTGTAAAAATGTTGTCTATACATGTTGATGTAGTACATGTTTCCCTAGTTGCTTCAAATATTGTTTGTTTTAAGTTAGAAACACTTAACAAGGTCATCATTTTTTCCGTTTCTGTGTTACAAATCAACATATCTATGTTGAAGTCTCCTGTTATTATAATTATGGCGTTTTCTCTACTCAGTATATTTAATACATTATTCATCCCCTCCAGGAAAGCCTCAAGATTCTCCCCCCTGTAGATCGACATACATACTATTTTTTTATTGTTTATTTTGCATTCTACACTTGCACATTCAAATTCACGTATTTTAGAGTGTTTATTAATGTCTTTTCTTTCTTTACATGTAATGCTTTATTTTGCATAAACAGCTGTTCCCCCATGTTTATTTTCTTCTCTACAAAAATAAGATATTAAGTTGAAATCTTGGATTCCATAATTTTTTAGTTGTTCAGTTGTTTTCAAATGCTCAGTTATGCACAGTATTTTGCAGCTTTTGTGTTCTTGTAACATAGCTTCAAGTTTCACCACCGAGTTTCCTATAGATTGTACATTTTGATGTATTACATTGAAACTTGTTTTTTTTTCTATTTGAGTACTATTGTCTTTTTCACTTATAAAAAATGCCCACCAGGCTTGTTTAGGAACTCCCGATGTTTCTCAAAGTTAAACCGTTTTACTCCTACTCCTTCAGGCCAAAATTCGGGTTTGTACACATCTTCCTTCTTCTCTATTGGGACTGTTACCACAAAACATTTCTTTCTTGTAGACTCTGTTGGTATTTCCTTTACTTCTACCCCATTTTTATCTAATCCTTGTTCCTTTATTAAATATTCATTAATCATTTCTGATGTGGCCGTTCTTTCCACTCTGTGTAAATACAACCAAACTCTTCGCTTTGTTCCTGTGAAGCCCTGTGTGCTTTCACTTCTAATTTTATTTCCAGTTCCTATATTTTTTTCTTGCATTTTTCTATTGTTTGTGAATCCTCCTTTTTCACCTTTTTGTTGTTGATTACTATTCTTCGCTTTATTTTCAATTGGGACGTCATTTCTTGAGTTATTTTCATATCTCTTATTTAGTACTTCCCTATAGGATTTCCGTACCTCATTCTGAACACCTCCTACATTTTCACTGTTTACACTTTGTGTTTCTATTGTAGTTTTCTTTATTGGTTCTCTCTCATTAATCAATTTAGGTGGTGCCTTCTGTTGGTTTGTATTCGCACTCTTTCTGTTGGTAATTTCGGTTACTTCATGTTTTTCATCTTTTGTTAATTTCATAAGCAGTTCATCGTTTTGCTGCAGTATCCTGTTTTTATCTCTTACTTCTTCTAGAAGTTCCTTTAGGTATTTGTTTTCTACTTGAAGAGCAGTTTCCTCCTTCTTTATTTTCTCGCAGTTATCACAAATATTGCAACCATTTCCGCCAATGCTTGAATACTCAAACTTTGAACTCGCGGCCGTCGCATTTCGCTTCTCAATCTTTGAGGTTATGTTGCATTGCTCACACACCCATTTCCTCAGGTCCCCCTTAGGATCCTCATCCAGCACCTCTGCATCATCCGTCATGCACGACAAATGACAAGCATTATCACATTTCGCACACTGAACTCTCTCGTCGCACTTTCTCTCTATAATCCTTTCGCAAACACAGCACGCCAAACCACGTCCGCCCGCCATGATTACTCGACTCCTAATAAAGGAGTATAACATGGGATTTTTGTAAATACTATTTGGTTTTTTGGGAGTTGGTAAATTTTAATAATTGACTAGGACTAGACAAATTGAGGAGTATCCCTCCACAAAAGTTAGTCAATTAGCGATTTTATATCAAACACGCACAATTAATTAAAATTTAAAATACGTATGTCATGAACAATTAAAATGGCAATCTTTAATATTCTGCATTAAAATGCACCATGAAAAATTTGTAGCCCAAATCACAGCTGTATATTATCTTATTTATTTCCAATGTTGAGCCACTTAAAACTTAAAAAATGTAAACCTAGCTTATAAAAAATTTTACAGTACAAGTTGGGCGAGTCAACCATACACAAAAGGGTCTTACACGGCTATACAGGTGGGTGCATCACAAATTGACATCGAATATTTGGCTCAACCATTGTACAATAAAGAAAATCAAGCAAAGGTAGTATTTGATTAAAAAAAATTGTAATTATAACTAATTTTGTTTACATTTTTAGCCGGTGGTGTTGTTTGCTGGTGAACACACCCACAGCAATTTTTACTCTACGGTACATGGTGCCTATTTAACTGGGAGAACGGCAGTACAAGTATTATTATCAGCGGATTCGCCGCAGGAAACTGTTTTAAATTGTGAAGACATAAGTGATCTAAGTACTTGGATACAGGGCATCAGTCTTGAATAAAGAATATCTAAATTTTGTTACAAATATTGAAATTTTTTAACTGGCAGCTAAAATTTTACTTAAGCCGTGTTTACTTGTAAGGATGGCAAGAGAATCAACATCAAATGATTATAATGAGGAAATCCCTATATCAATTTATGGCCGAAACTTTTTCTGAGGAAATCAAAATATTTCAACCGTAGAAACTGCTAAAAATGACAAGTGAGGAGTAAAAGTTTTACATAATTTTCCGAATTTTGGGACAATAAAATATTATTGTGCAGCAAAAGTAAAAAAACTTTGAGAAAGTAAAGGGATGATGAGCAAAATGTAACTTTTAAAAACAATATTTTTTTTTAAAAAAAGTTCGTTAATCTATTCACGCAAGTCACCCTTAATATGGTTTTAATTTTTTTTATTATTTTTGTGAACTGTTCACAAGTAAAAATTTTGAAAAACGAAATTATTTTTGCTAATACCTAACTCATTTACGATTTTTGTTTTTAAAAATCCGAAAAATGATGGGTAAATTCACGCACAAGTGTACATCCTGTAAGTAACCATTAACTAAAATTTTACTCGCCCACAAAACGCATCAAATGTGCAAGATATTTAAGTATGTAAACAAAAATAGAAAACTGGAGTAGTGGCCAATTTAGGCCTAAAGTTTTTATTTCTATACAAAAGTGCTCTTTATTTTGTGCATTACTTTTGTATGCTTGTCTAGTCATTTTAAATTAATAAAATTTTAATCTTAAATCCTCTTTAATTATCACAAAGCAAGAAAAATTTATTTAGACATTCCAGGAACTCTATACAAGAATTCTCCATCATCATCATAATAACAATCATTTAATTTATAAGTTGCACCTGGTTTATATAATACCTTAGGTATTCTGATTTGTTCTGGATAAGTTTCTAACACTGTAACTTTTTTTTTAACCACTTTACTCACTTCATTATTATATTTGGTTTCATTTAAACTTTTAAGTGCTGTAACTGGTTTTCCTTCAATTTCAAAGTCGCCTTCTGTAATTTCTAAATCTTCCTGCTTCTTTTCCAAAGTTTTTAGCATAAACTCTTCGTTTGGTTTAATGCTTCCCTTTTCAGATTTTCTTACCAACTTCTCAGTGAATTTACTCAATGTCGAATGTTTTCTGTCTTTTGTATGATTTTCAACATATGAATCTTGTTCAAGATTAGGATCTCGACTTCTTTTATTAGCCTCTACAGGTTCCGCTGTATCACTTTTGTTATCCTTACGATAACTTCTGATAATATCTAAAAATTCTGTTGACCTTGTTTTGGGTAGTTCCCGACCGACCCTATCATTTACAAGAGCAACAGAAGATTCAGTAGACGTTGAAATTGACTTCCTCCCTGAAAATTTTTGTAAGTGTTCTACCACATCCGGTGACAAATCTCTCATCTTTCCTTCATTGAACAGTTTCCAGTTTTCTTCCACAGATTTGTCGTGATTGATTATTTTATGTTGTGCCGTTTTCTTCCACGTTCCTTTTATTATTTTCTGTAAACATTTTAAAATATTATTTATCCTTAAGAGGTCGAAAAAATGTGATTTATATTCCGCCTCAAATCTGTGCGCTCGTGGCCTGCACCCTAGTTACGGGGCTGCTACCCATGGAAGAAGGAAGAGGTTATGGGTTTTAAACTATTAAAAATAATACTTACTACAACCACATCAGGTAACACAGGAAAACCTTCAGATAGCCTTTCTATTGTCCACTCTTCAGGATTTGTTCTATGCAAGTGACGTATTTGTTCCTTATCAGACCAACTTAAAAAATTAGGTAACTTTTCTTTAAAATATCTTTGTCGTACAATGAGGTGCTTCAAGTGTTCTCTCTGTACGGCCCTTTCCCTTGCATCTTGATCGTATGCCGATCCAACGTTAACGAAATTTGCTTCTAAATCAAAGTCGTGATCGTCGAGCTCCTTAAATTCTTCTTTGTCATCAACCAAAGTTTTACGGGCAGCTATTCCTGCATCAGATTTTCTTAACGTGCGTCCATAATGAGCACAATTTCCTTCACCACTTAAAACTTTACAACTGTTAAATTGTTTGAATAAAATCCGTACAGTTCTCGAACTGAACATTTTAAAATTATTATTTTGATTTCATGTGAAACTTGTCAAAAAATTAGGTTATGGTTATGTTGTGTTATGACTTCCAATTTTGCTCGGTAGATGGTGGATGCGATTATAATTTCATGCGAGTTTGTATTTTTTGAATGAATGAAAAGATTTCGATTTCTTCCACAAAAATTATATATAAAATTTTAGAAAATAACGAAAGACTTGGTCATTAATCCGATAGTCCATAAATTTTGAAATATGAAACATAGCAATGACCGTAATACAAAGAATTGTTACATTTTTAATTATTAAATCAACTTCTACTTAATTACTTTTTTCCAATTCTCGTTATCGACTAAAGTTTACGCATCAAAAAATATTGAATAATATAGCAATCTAATTTTTGTAACAAATCGGAAAACTTCTCCATTAAGAATTAAATGGATGGTCAACTAAATTTACCTACTTAAGTTAAAAATGTTTATTTTGCGTATAAAAATATTATTAATGGGTTATCCACACGCGATAAAAATTAATTTGATGATAAAACACGCGATTTATTCGATTATGATGAAGGAGGAGATTCCTATAAAAAATTAACAACTGAAATAAGCATATCCGGAAAGTTATCTTTTAATAGACGAGTTCACTTACAGATTGAGCCGAAGGCGAATTTTGTAATTTACGAATTCAGTAAAGAAGTTGTTTTTTTAAAGAGGGACTTAACTAGGGTTGCCACCGTTTTTTTTTGTAGTTAAAGTACATTGGTTATTATAGGTAAGAAAAAAAAGTACATAGTATTAAAATAAAGTACAATTTATTTTTCTTTATTATTATGTTTAAATATATTTTTTATTGCTTTTTGTAGTTTGTATTAAATTAGTATAAAGTGACCATATTGTTATTGAGACAAAGCGGGACCCAAAAAAAAGCTCGCCGCAGGCGAAAATTTTTTTTAAAGGGGGCGTGGTCAACGTTTTTTTTTTTAGTAAAACTAAAAAATAATAAGGTAATTTGGAATTTTTGACAAAAATACCGGGGAAATGCAGATATTTTCTAAAAAGCGGGACATTTTGCGACATCTGCGACATCGATTCAGCACTAATAGAAAAATTTCGTTTTACGAAAAGATACAAAATCCCTAAGAAATCAAATCATGCGAAATAAAGTATTTTCGTGTACTTTATTGTTTTCATAAAGTATAGAGTACAATTACCTGAAATAACGTACATAACTTTATTATAAAGTACGGGTGGCAACCCTAGACTTAGGGCCAGTTCTACAAAGCAAGTATAAATTAGGAATAAGCTATACTGAGAATAAGTCACACAGATATCGTTGTACGCAAGCGTAGAACGCAATTTAGAGAGAGAAAATAGAGACTTATTCTCGGTATAGCTTATTCTTAGTTTATACTTGCTTTGTAGAACTGGCCCTTAACCGCCAATTCCAAGCCATCCTCTTTTGAGCTATGACCACCCAGATTATATCAAAACCGTCATTATTATTATTATAATATATTATATTATAATTAGAGACAGGATAGTTAGGCAAAATAAAACCTCTAAAAAGGCAGGTAAAAAGGCATTAAAAACAAGCAAAAAAGGCAAAATAAAAGGCAAAAAGGTACAAAAAAAGCAAAAACCTTTTTTCAACAAAAATCATATAAATTCAAATTAATTCTCTTTATTTTTGTACCAACTTGTTACCAGAAGTTTTTCGATATTATCTACAGTTAAATTTGTTCTCCTGTCACTCAACATTTGTTTGAATGTGGAGAACGATCTCTCCACATCGCAAGACGTGATAGGGGCAAATTTCAATGAACTTATCTGATCTGGAGTTAGCTCTAAATCAATATCGTCATTCGAAATTCCTTAATGTATTTTAGAAATTTCCTGTATAATTTTATACGATGGAATTTTTCTAAAACATTATATTAATTTTTCTTTAAATTTTTTCCCTAGTGTCGATTCTCTGCTTCACCGGAAAGCTAATATAACAATTACAACCAAGTCAGTTTGGAATTCGTCAAGTAAGCACCGCCGCACGTCGCTGAATCGTAGTAATTTGATTACGGGCGCTTCATAATCGAATGGAGAAGAGGTTTTGTTTTACTAATTACGTCTAGCATAACCGGATTATTTCAAGAATCGGATTCTACCGATTAGTAGAATTTGAATTTAAAATTTTTATAATTAAATATAACATTTAGAAATTTTTAAATAAAATTAAGAAATAAATTTTAAAAAAGCAAAAAAGAAATATTTTGGTTCAAAAAGCACAAAAAAGGCAAAAACAACCGCAAAATAGGTGAAAAAGGCAAAGCAAAAATTGAATTTTTGAATAGTACATGCTCTGAAACGGATTTTAAATTGGGTCTGTCTGAAATATTTCAATTTTTAAAAAAAGGCATTTTGCCTAACTATCCTGTCTCTAATTATAATAGATATATTATATCTCAAAACTTGATATTTTTGAGTTACAACCCTGTATGAATAGGGTGTCAATTTCAATAGTTTCCACCTGTAATATTTCCAAAATAGAGGAAGTTATGGATACAAATAAAAATATTAATTTTAAATCTCGCACTCCTCTCCCTTATCTCTCGACCTTAGGGCTGTAAAAGTTGGTAAGAGAATTCGAACGAAAAATTGTACGAAAAATCCTATGATAAATCGCATAGTGTGAAGGGCGCATAATCCTTTTTTCTAATATTATGTGACACGAAAATCATAAAAATGTTATGCAACTTTTCTACCCAAAAAGTCAAAATCTGCCCTGCCGATTTGTTCTCAAATTATTGCAAAACGTAGGGTTTATCCAAAGTGAGATGACTGGGCGGAGCTAATGTGCAGAAATGAAAATTAAACAGTGGAACGTTCTCCTTCCACATATACTGCGCAAGAAATTGGCTCCAGCCCAGTAATCTTATTTTGGATGAACTTTACCTATTTTATAAAATCAAGTAATTTTTTATTATAAATATTTTCTATTAATAAATCAAACGAAAGTTTTGTAATGTTGTCGTTATGCGCAAGAAAAATGAAAATCGATTAATTCATTCTCAAGTTATTATTTTATTGTTACAAAAAAATTTGAGTTATAAAATGTTTTGTGATAAGCGAATGTTTATATAGAGGGACTACCTCGTACTAAAAATTGAAATAAATATTCTGTAAACTTTTAAATTCAACACTTAGACCAGCGGCGGCTCTAATAAGATTTTTAAGTGGTGCGAGATCTCATTTTGGCGCCCCCCCCCCCCCGCGTGTAGTAAAACGTAAAAGGAAACAATATTTGTTTAAAAAGGTGTATTTAAACAAATTAAGAAAGAAAAATTAACTACAAAGCTACTTTCCTTGCTTTTGCGCTTGAAAATTTCAAAAAAAAAAACAAATTAACGTCCCTGACTAGAAATCTTTTTAATTCATTCATGTCCGTCATTTTGACTATCTATTTCAAATAAAAATTTTCAAAATTGATTATTTCGAAATAGGCTAAAAATTGAGTTTTACAATTTGCACTTATTTAAGTCTTAATCATGATCTGCTCCAGGGGTGTCAAACTGGCGCGGCAGCCCGCTACGCATGTTGCTCGGAGCAAATGTAGGCTAAGAATCCAATAAGTTCGGGAAAAATTGAAAATTATTAGAATTTAAAAAAGTCATGAAATCAGAAAAACATGACCCAAATTGTACGTACGTGCTAAATAGGCTCCGCTCCAGATATCTTCAGGGTTGATTAACCGATCGACGCATGTTGCTCGCAGCAAATGTAGGCGAGATATTCGACAAGTTCAACTAAGAAATGGGGTTAAAAACAAAGGTAATAAAAAAAATTCGGAAGAAAATTACATGGAGAGAGGGTTGAAAAAAGGTCATTCATGCTGCCCGCGGAAATCTTGCTTGTCAGGAAATGGCCCGCGACTGGATTGAGTTTGACACCCCTGATCTACACAATAGTGATGAATGGTAATAAATAGATCAAATTATTAGGTTGTTTTGTCAAGGAGGGTTCGAGTAGTTAAGTAGAGCTTGAGTTTTTAGTTAAGTCAATATTCTACAAGCGTTGCATCTTCGAAGTTATAAAAACAGATTTACCATTTTCAGTTTTATTTCAGAAAGCGTCAATTGTAGTTTAGATTAGCTAATACTTCTGGCCTGCCATCTAGAACCTAGATATCTATACAAGCGGTGTCGGATTTACCACTTGAGAGGCCCCAAGCGTAATTCAATTTTGAGTTATACATTCTAAGCTCACATTCTTTACTCTGGTATGCACTATATCGGTCAAAAAACAGCTGAATTTGGAGCCCTCTTAATGTATGAGGCCCCAGGCGTACGCTTGTTCGGAAATCCGGCACCGTATACAAGGTCGAATACAGAACAGCGTCGTAGAGTCAGCCAGAACGGTTAAAGCTGAACATCAAACGGCCTCACAGAGTTAACTAGAACGGTGGCCGTGAGGCCGAAGGTATTGGTTAATCTGATTTACAATTGATGCTTTCTGAATTATTTAGGGGGCCAATGATGAAATGTAATAAACTATAATTCTCAACTTGCGATTATATAATAAATCTGTGGTTGCCTTGTAAAAAGAACATTTAAAAACAAGGAAAGCACAAGGATATTTCGATCATGACCTCAAAGAGAGAGCGGGGCAGGGGGGGGGGAGGACAATCGTCTGTCAGTGGAAGGCTACATTTACTTTTACCAAGTGATACTGACGATGGATCTAACGATAATTCTTTTCTCTTAAAATAAGTTCTTTGGAAATTATTGCAGTTTATTAGTTTTTTCCCTTTTTAACCACTTGAGGTACAGTATCGCATATATACCTCCACTCCCACGTTCACTGTGTCTTTGTTTAATGTACTCTAATAAGTGTAATTAATGTTTTATAGTTTGTATTTTTTTCATTTCTACGTTATTTTAAAATTCCATTTTAATTGTTTCGTTTTTGCTGATGATAATTTTTGCACAGAATTCGAGAAAATCAGGCCATCGATCGTCATCAAGGGAACCGCGAGACTAACAAATAAGATGTCATTGACCTTTTCTAAGTAAAAGAATTACTTTGCAAGTTATTTTAGCTGTAAAATAGAGGATACGCATGAATGGATTAACGAGATTCCCGCTGTTCACTCATACAAATTAGTTTTTATTACACAAAAGGATGTTTAATCTATCAATATAAAACCAGAATTGGTTTGAAGAGCGAACAAAAAAGATGCTTTTAATTTTAATTCTGAAGAGTGTTAATTCTAAAAATAATAATTTAATTTATAAAAATATGAGGGGGGTCTTTGATTCGTAACCATCGGACGTTTTTGGAGGAAAAGGGGTCTTAAGTAATGGTAGCCATTTTGTTAGTAAAAGTTCGCACTGAAAAACGATCACTTCTCATCCAGTTTTATGAGACCTGCTATCCATCATCACAAATCATAGCTCGGCCTCCGGCCTCGCACTTCTGCTTCTGGCTTAATATAGCTCAATCTGCTGCCATCGCACGTCCTATATCATGTTACATAGCTCGGTCTTAGACCTCGCACTTCATGAAATACATAATAAACATGAAAATGTCGTAGAAAATTTAATTGTAGATATAAAACAAAACAGTACTGGAGCAGTACATTTTTTTTGGTTCGATTCCAGCTACGGGCAAAAGAACATTAGTCAGCAAAGAGTTCTTACTGATTGGTACATTAATAAACAATCGGGATTTCTTTGAGTGTAAGAAAATTGAGGATTAAAATTACAAAAGATCGGGTCATACAGGCTGAACTATGCTATGTGTCTTCACTCGGTGAAGAGAACACCAATTGCGACATAGGGGGAGAGAGTGGTCAAGAATTCGGGAAGAATTGCGGTCGTCCTTAAATTACAAGTTGGTTTGAAAATTAATTTTGGCAATTTAACTGTGATTAATTTTACACAATTAGGATTTCTAATGAATTGCTTCTTCAATACCTTAAGATTTTGTGGGCCAAAATCTGGGCAATCTAGTTACTTATACAATATTTTAACTTAATTTGATTATAATTTTAAAATCACCTCAGGCTCATTCTGTAGGTGACCTGTTCACCCAGTAAAAGTGACTGAATTATAAGTTAATAAATTCAAAAATAAATTATAAAAATCCAAATAAAAACAGTTTTTAAATGATCACTCCATAATATCGTAATAAAAAAATATTTTCAATTAATATTAATTATTCCGAGTAACCCCTTATATGGAAGAACTTCATTAACCGCAAAGTATGCATTGTAATAGATAAAAAAATGAGTTTTATAAAATGCTAAGGTATCCTCGTAATTGATCATATGTGTGTATATATCGGTATCACTAAGCAACCCCTAATGGAAAACAAATCAAGAAAAACTACCTTAACATATTTACAACTTTCCTTATATAGAATCAAAATTGATTAATACGTGAAATGTTCGATTACTGATAGCAATGACTAGAAAAATATTTAATTCGCGTTTATTTTTTATTATAATTGCGTTATGCTTAACAGAACGAGGTGTCCATTCACAAACTACACAAAATTTAAATATTTGTAAGTACCTACTATTTGATTGCTTACATAATCAATAAGGCGCATCATTAAATGCTATGTAGGTCAAAAGTAGACTAATTTGTCTAAATGGATTTATTGGAATAACTGCGTCTTTTTGTTTGCACAAGAAAATTAAAATTTTCTTCATTTTCAGTATATGTCAATGAAGAAGGAAATGCTGTTGCCGAAAAGTCAGTCGAAGTGGCTGCCATGTACGTGGGAAAAAATCCAAAAGTGGGAGTTAAAGTTGAACTCAACAAAGTTATGGGAAATCGTACGGATGCAAAAGGCCTGTTGGAAGCTCGTAAAAGGTTCAACTTTAGGTCGCACTTCCATTTCTAAAATTTAACTTTTAGTTTGCAAAGCCTACACTGCAATGCTGGATGCAAAAACACCTCCACATTTGGTTTTGGATACCACCATGACAGGAATGGCATCCGAAACTGTAAAGTCGTTTTCAGCAGCACTGTCACTTCCGACAATCAGCAGTTCGTTTGGACAAAACGGCGATTTAAGGCAATGGAGAAGTCTTGATGAAGAGCAAAAAGAATATCTAATACAAATTATGCCACCGGCTGATTTAATTCCAGAAGTTATCAGAACGATAGTTATATACCAAAATATTTCAAATGCAGCAATTTTATTTGATAATTCTTTTGGTAACCTTGCTTTTCTTTCACGACCTCTTTAATCCATTATATTCTTTCAGTTATGGATCATAAATACAAATCTTTGTTGCAAAATGTTGCCACGCGACACGTAATTGCACCAATACAAGAAAACGACATCAAGGAACAGTTACAAAAATTGAGAAAATTGGACATCCTAAATTATTTCATTCTTGGCAGTCTCGTAAACATTAAAAAGGTTTTGGATTCTGCAGACGCGATAAATTATTTCAACAGGAAGTTTGCTTGGCATGCAATAACGCAAGACAAGACCGATTTAAAGTGCAATTGCAAAAACGCAACCATAATGTACGTTAGACCACTACTGGACAACCAATACCAAGATCGTCTCGGTTTAATTCGAACTTCGTATCAATTAAATGCGGAACCCCAGATAGCAGCTGCGTTTTATTTCGATTTAGCTTTGCATTCCTTTCTAGCAGTGAGGTAAGAAAAAATCAGACATTCTTGCTCAAAATTCATTCCAAACTTTTAGAGACATGATTGGAGAAGGAGCCTGGTTACGTAATTTGACCTACATCACCTGTGATGATTACGACGGAAAAAATTCTCCTATCAGAACATCCTTAAACTTGAAGGAATATTTTAACAAGGTTTAGAGTCTTCGAAGCAATTTCTTTTACTTCTTTATTTTTATCTTGTAGGACACATCAGAAATGCCTACTTATGGTGAATTTAAAATGGCTGAAAATGGAGAGAGTCACATGGATTTTCAAATGCAAGTAACTGCAGTTGGTGTGAGGGATGGTTCATCAGACAAGTCCATCGTGCTGGGAGCATGGAAAGCAGGATTCGATAATAACTTGACATTATTGGATCCGAGAATAATGAAAAACTACACGGCTGATATTGTGTACCGGGTGGTTACCGTCATCGTAAGTAAAATTTACGGTTTTAGATCTCAAAATTAAATTGGGTTATTACAGCAAGAACCATTTATATTTAAAGACGAAAATAGTCCACGTGGATTTTCTGGTTATTGTATCGATTTGATCGACGAAATAGCCAAAATATTGCATTTTGATTACGAAATATTTGCGGTAGCTGACGGAAAATTTGGAAATATGGATGAGAACGCAAACTGGAACGGAATCGTCAAGGAGTTGGTGGAGAAACGTGCAGATATCGGTTTAGGTTCAATGTCCGTTATGGCAGAAAGGGAAAACGTAATCGATTTTACTGTTCCTTACTACGATTTAGTCGGAATCACAATTTTAATGAAACTTCCGAAAGCTCCAACGTCGTTGTTCAAATTTTTGACCGTTTTGGAAAACGACGTTTGGCTTTGCATTCTTGCAGCCTACTTCTTCACAAGGTAATAAAAAATAAGAACAATTCAGGTTATGAGCTTACAGTCGATTTTCAGTTTTCTCATGTGGGTTTTTGATCGTTGGAGTCCGTACAGTTACCAAAACAACCGCGAGAGGTACAAGGAGGATGAAGAAAAGCGCGAATTTAATTTGAAAGAATGTTTGTGGTTCTGTATGACTTCTCTCACTCCTCAAGGAGGCGGGGAAGCACCGAAAAATTTGTCAGGAAGACTTGTGGCCGCCACGTGGTGGTTGTTTGGTTTTATCATTATTGCTTCATATACTGCAAATTTAGCTGCGTTTCTTACGGTTTCCCGTTTGGACACTCCAATCGAATCTTTGGACGATCTTTCTAAACAGTACAAGATACAATACGCCCCGTTAAACGGTTCATCTGCTATGACCTACTTTGAAAGAATGGCCGATATTGAAGGACGTTTCTATGAGTAAGTTGGTGGTGTTTAAAATTTATGAACTGACTTTGTTGTTTTAGGATTTGGAAAGATATGAGTTTGAATGAAAGCTTATCAGATGTGGAACGTGCTAAGCTCGCGGTATGGGATTATCCGGTTAGCGATAAGTACACAAAAATGTGGCAAGCCATGAAAGAAGCAGGACTGCCACTCAGTCTTGATGAAGCTATTACTCGAGTGAGAGCCTCTCGCTCTTCCAGTGAAGGGTTTGCGTATTTAGGGGACGCAACAGATATCAGGTACTTACAACTTACTAACTGTGATCTGCAAATGGTTGGAGAAGAATTTTCAAGGAAGCCATATGCTATATCAGTCCAGCAAGGGTCTCCTCTGAAGGATCAATTTAATACAGCGTAAATTATTTCGTTTTACTTGTCTACTCTTTCTTACTTCTATTTTCCAGAATCCTTCAATTGTTAAATCGGCGTCATTTGGAACGGTTGAAAGAGAAATGGTGGGCAGGAAATCCAATGGCTCAGAAATGTGAAAAGCAGGACGAACAATCTGATGGTATCAGCATCCAAAATATTGGAGGAGTTTTCATTGTTATCTTCGTGGGAATCGGTTTGGCTTGCATAACGCTAGCATTTGAATATTGGTGGTACAAGTATCGCAAGGGTTCCAATGTTATTAATGTCCAGGAAGCTGATAATGCTAAAGAGTCCAAAAATTCCAGGAGCGTAACTAAGTTAAAAGATCAAGCCCCAAAGGAAACCAACGATCTAAACAAATTTAAAACGCTAAAGGTTTATCCTCGATCAAGATTTTAAATTTTGAGAGCATTCATGTGCCTTTAAATAGCACGATTTAAAAAATTAATCGAGTGGTGTAGCGCACAAATTATTTACGAGTTTTATTGGTAAGTGAAAAAATAAAGATAGGTGGAAGCGCAGGCTTACCAACATGGGCGTCCTTATGGGAGGGGTAGGGGAAGGTTGTTTTGTCTTGCTCCTGGCTTTTGAAGTGTGTCATTAAATTATTTGATTTAGGATTTTAATCGTTTGAAGGTGCAAATTTGATGACACAAACACAAGAAGTAAATTGAAAAAGTTATTTTTATAATATTATGCACTTTTACTGCCCTAATATATTGAATTGAATATGGATCATAATTTAGTTTTCCTGTTTCTTCTCTAGGAGGAAGATGCAGATAATTGTTATTATCTTAATTATTGTTACTATTATTGCAATTGATGATGTCATCACCTGGCTAGTCTATAGCGTAGCGTTGGTTAAAAAACTTTAAAGAAATTTAAAATTCAATGATTCAGAAAATGCATAGGTTATTTTCTGCACAAAATTTTCCTAGAAACCGGGGGGTCTGAGGGGTATGGAATACCCCCCCAGTTGTAAGTAAGAAGATGTATTTTCAAGAATTAAATTTACTTTGCTTTGTTTTCTCACAGCTGGGGTACCTCCCAGACCCCCCGGTTAATTAACCATTTTTTTTTCGAAGCTAACTACGCCTACGCTCTTGCTCAAAATGTCTCAGTTTGTGTATGGTATTCGAGCACGTGTCCACTAGATTATATATGCCTAATTGGAATATGATATAAATGATTGAGGGAAATTTCTGGAGGGCCCACCGGGATTTTCCCGGTATCTCGGTGGGCAAACCCGCACTTGCGTCTAAATCTGTTTGTGACGGTCGGTGACGCAATAGGGATTGGTTCGTTTGTTTACTACCAACTGGAAATAATTCCAGTGCGGCATTCAGGTCGCACAGAAGGAAATCCAAATTAAATGTAAGTTTCTGTTCATACTTCAATTTAATTTTAATGTCCTATATTGAAACTTGGAAGTTGCATGCTGCAAGAATGCAAAGGTCCAAACCGAACGGTTAAAATGTGGTGAAGGATCTTCAAAGCGAAGAAAGTGACAAACTGAATGCAGCCGTATATTATGTACAGTAGGTGAGAAAATTTGGTGTTACGCTATCCTAAGTTAACCAATCACGGAAGCTTATATTCAATCAAGTATGCGATGACGTTAATTATAAAATATTGGAATCTCTACAGCTGGGTCATTTATCCTTTCGAATTGCTACGTAATGATTTGTAATTTCTCTCATTGGCGGTATTATTAATTCCAATATTAAATTTTAATTTCTTTACTTTGTAATTTATAAAGATCTGCAGATTTCCATAATTATATTTACATTCAACCACCTGCACTAAGAACAGATCTTGGAAAACCTGAAAAAAGATTAAAACTTGCATTCAATCTACCATGTGTGAAAATGATTGGATGGTCTTGCATAATGAGCATTTATTAATAACGGTAATTAATATACGTAATTTGATAAAGTAAATGGTTAATGATTTCTAGTACAATCAAGAAATTTAAAATTTGCATTTTCTGAACGAAGAAAAAATTAGAGCACTTGTTGCTTTATGAATTCAATTTTTGTTATATTGTTACAAATGCTATGTTTTTATTTTATTATAAATTTCGTACTAAAGAGCAAGTTAATTACTTAATTGAGCTTTGTTCAACTAATAAGAAAAAAAGAGGTCTTGTCCGGGAAAACCCGGACGCCTTGCAACTCTATACAGTAGGAGATCTTTAACTTTAAAGCCTTCTCAGATTGGACGCCCATGGTTACCAATTTTGAAATACAGGTGAAAATATGAAACACAATTGAAGTTTTTAAATTTTATTATGTAATTAGATGTAATAAATATAAGTGTACTTTATATTATGTACTTATGATGATTGACGTGCTATCAAGTGGACTGCGCGTTACCCTTATTGTATATGCACCACGTGCGGACCCACTCGATGGCATGTCAACTTTATGACCCGTTTCGCCCACAATGAATAACTAAATACTTTTTAATTAAACTATTCAAAAATCAAGAACACATTTATGTTGCGTTATTCATAATTTTTGAAACCGGTCATTAACGTGTTAAATTAGCAAACTATTTAAAGTTTTGAATATTTATGTATTAAGAAGTAAAAAATATTTACAAAATATTTTACATATTAATGAATAAATCACATTATTGTCTTACATTGCGAACTTAATTGTACGAGGGTGTGCCAGAAAACATTAATACTTTTAACCACAAATATAGCCTTTAGTCTATATGAGAAAAAGTATTAAGAAAGTAAACTCATTACAATTCAATTGTTTGAGTTATTTCCGTTGGTGTTGGCTTTTTCTTTATTCCTGTTTTATCAAATTCCAGTTCGATAGTTAAAAATTCTATTTTAGATTCGAGAGCCTTTGTTCTCCTATACATCTGAACATAATTCATTTGCAATTGTTTCTGATACTTTAATACCTTCTCCTTCTCTTGTGCCCATATTAACCGTTCTTCTTCAAACTTCTTACGTTTTCTTTCTATTTCTTCTTTTAATTTATTTACTTCTAAACACCGCGAGTTTGTATAGGTAAGACAACAATCGGCTATTAACCCTTGAATTTCATTATCTTTACTTTTTATATTTATGTGATGGACTTTGTCTATTTTATTGTTCATTTGCTTTTCTGGGTCATAACTATTTGTTTCATATTCCGATAACGAGCATTCGTTTCTGGGTATGTAAGTCAAAGATGTCGGTTCGCGACTTTCAAATTTTGGGTTCGTTAGCAGCTTTTGTATATTTTGCTTCAATCTTTCTATTTCTTCATCTTTTTCGGTTAGTATCCTTTTCACGTTAACATTTTCCAATTCTCTGTTGTCCAACTGTTCCCTTACGTCGCGGTAGTCGTTCCGTAATTGGAGGAGTTCATGACCTTTAGTATTTTGATCGTTCTAAAAACAAAAAGATGTAATTTCTAACTTACCACTACACACGAATAATTTACCTGACAATCCTTGATTTGCGACTTCAGCAACGATATCTCTCCAGTTTTTTGACACAAACTCCACTCGGTTTCTTCCAGCCTTTCCCTAAGCAAGCTAACTTCGTGCCTCAACCGTTCACTATCTGAGTTGGCCTTCTGAGTTTCCAAACCGAGACGTTTCTTATCCTGCTGTAACTGATAGGTTTGCATCATCAGCATTTGTTCCAGCTTCATCGCCTTTTGGGCGCTCGTTCTCAACCTATTTTCATGTATAGTTTTCAACCTCCTCAGTTCTCTTTCCCAAACCTTCTCCTTCTCTTGGTACACCCGAAAAATAACTTGCTCGTTGTGTTCCATTGTCTGTCGTAAATACGTGAGCTCGGAATCCCGTTCTCTTAAGGCTGCTTCTAGTTCCGAAACGCCCGAATCGGATGGGCTAGGAGTTAAATCTAACAAACTTTCGCTACCACCTCCAGAGAGACGATACGATGACTTATTCCTGCAAGCAAAAACAACTCGGTAATAAAACACTTTTTCGAGATTAACCTTATCACTTACGTTAATGTACTACCAGTTGTAGATGCCGGAGATTTTCGTACGCTTTCTAGACTATCATAATTTACTAAGTGGTTAGGAAGTGACGTAAGGGAACTCAAAGCCAACGGAGGCGTCGAGTTTACCGATTGGCAAGAGGAACGCAATTTTCTATCTAGCGAGTAATTGGAGTTAGGAATCATTAGTAATCTGTGATCGTTGCGACCTAAAAAGTGAAAAATTTGAGTTGAGCCAGCAGTCTCATTTTTTAGGCTTCCTTGCTTACTTGATTTAGTTAAAATTGGAGTTGATCCGTATCGTTCACCATCTAATCCAAATCGAGAAGACGGTGACATCCCCGTGGGCTTGAAAGCTATCGGCCGGATGACAACTCTACCCTGAAAATGGAAGAAGCAAAATTAATCACAAAATATTTTTAAGTTGTAAGTGTGTCAGACAAGAAACTGCCCGAGGATTTGACCCTGCAAATCGTTACTTCAACTAACTGTCCACTTGTTTTGTAATAGTGGTACGCAAATATGTGTAAGAGTTTTTAAGAAGACGTGAATGCAGTGCAAGTACCGCTAACTGTAATAAAGTTACTTTTGAAGTTGATAACGTTTTAAATTAGCAATAAAGTGTATGTTGCGCGCCATTATTTACTTGATTGATGTTTGTTGCATTAACGCTTCATTGTGTACAACAAACTATTAGCCACTTCTCACACTAAATTAATAGTACCAAGTTAATGAGTGTAAAATTTAACCACTATTTGTGAGAATCGTAAATTGTTTAGATTGTCGAGTCTGAAACGCACCTATATTTATCGCTGTTGGCTCTAAACAGGTGCGTTGGACACCTCCGGGGCTCTCATGGTATCTGAGGGTTAGTAACTTGATGCTGCGAGAGACGATGATGGTAAAAGCATGCCTGACGTAAGTCTTCAAACCATTAAAAAAAAGGAAGGTATTGAAGAAAAAAGAAGAGGCATCCAAAAATTGGGTTACGATAATTATAACCACAAGTTTTTAGGTGGTTATTGATTCTGTAAACATTTTTTGAGCGAAATTTATAACACCAGACATGAATCATGAAACGCCCATAGGTCGCCTATTCATCACAGCTTCAAGGAACACTACCTATCTATTATTACTATTAATAAATAGTATTAACTCATGGTTTCTAGAGGTTGATTACCTGATACATAATGTATTATTAATTTTGATTAACAAAGAAACACCTTCACAAACCGGAAATTAACGATCCTTTTGAGATTATAATTTTCAGGTTCGAATATCACGGGTAGGTTTCAAAATATGTTAAACAAAAAAAGAAGAATAAAAGGTAACGAAAAAAGAAGAAGAAAATTGTATACAGTACCAATATCTTGCATTTTTTTACGATATCGATGATATACTAAATGAATATGACTATCATACCAAAGTTATGGAATGATATTACCAAACATAACGAAATAATAATAATAATACATACTTTATTGCATAACTTTATTGTTCCATTTTTTCTTTGTACGAGTAGCTACATGAATATAATAAAAATGAAACAATTTAATATATTCAATTTTAAGTTCTTTGTATCTTGAATATGTATTACCCACAAGCAAGTGCGTCATCCCAACGGAATATACAACTAAATCTATTGAATGGACTTTTATTACTTTTTCTTCATAAAAAATAAATTACAGTTATAATTTAAATAATAATCTGAGATATATTGCCACTGTGAGTTTTAAACAAGTCAATTTTATTATGCACTAAAAATTTAAGAACTTGATAATAATTTTTCGTAGTGTAGGTACATACAAACTACATAATGCTACTATGTATGGGTGTTGCTCGGACAATGTCAATTTTAAATTAGGAAGAATAAAAGATAGTAGTAGGCAGGGTGATACCAAACGGTTGAATGTATAATATTCTAATAGAAAATAGTCCGCAGAAGATAATTTAGAAGTGTCTAGAAATTACGTTCTCTTGGTATAATAAATTATACTACATACCGGGTGACCGGCCGCAGATGTGAACATAGGAAAATAACATGGGAAATTGATTTTTTTTTAATTCCTGCTTCCCATTATAACGGATTAGAATTAAAAGATTATCAACTTAAAGAGGTTTATTTTCCGCGTCTAAAGACACCCAGCACTTGATGGTTTGTTCTTTGATCAAGTGTTGGATGTCTTTAGACGCGGAAAATAAAACTCTTTCAATTGATACCATTTTCATTCTTATCCGTTGATGGGAAGCAGGAATTAAAGAAAAATTAATTTCCTATGTTCACATCGGCGGCCGGTCACCCGGTATATCGAAAATAATATAATACGAACAGAATAATAAAACAGAACAGAACCGAGGAAATATTCTCCATAGCCCACAAATCAATTCAAGACTTTGATAATAGCAGTATACAGGGACGTGCCCAAGGGGGGATGGGGGAGCCCCCCCCCCAGAATATAGTAATTTCGGCACAGATAAATTTGGGAGCGATCGGGATTCGAACTTATGACCTTTAAATCTATAACTCTACTCCCGAACTACTACACCAAACTACCTGTACAATAACAATAAGAAAATACAATTTTCTCTGTGCACAATTTATCAATATCGAACCCCGCCAAATGCAATTAAATTAAAATTATTCAGCAACAAAATTTTAATCACAGCATTTAATTTAGAATTTATACATTTTTTCTCATGCAACTTCACTATTTAAAACTGTCTCCTTACTCTTACTCTTCAACTACAAGAAAATGATTTTTCTTCCTGCCAATAAAATTAAGAACAAATCTGCCCTTAATCTGGTTTGCACATCAGGATTTTTATCAAATTTCCAATCCCTTCGTTAATGAAACCAAAACGTTCTTCTAAATTTCCTTATGGCACTTTTTTTTAATTTGTGTTTATGGTCATTCACGTTGGAGTTTTATAAATTTTTTATCATCTCTTATTTTTTACTTAATTTATTGTATTTTACTACCCCTTATGAACTCGGATATGCTGAACTCTGTTCTTTGGATGATGGGAATATTCTGGAAATTGTTCCGTTTATTCATATTGTGAAATATTTAATAATTTTTCATACTTCTGCTTGCGGTTCATTTATCTTATTATCTTCTTCTTCCTTATCTGTTTTTTTAAATTCTTTAAATCTTCTTTCTGATCGATCACCATTACTTTAGCTTAAATTAATATTATTCCATTCTAGATAGTCCAATTTATTTAAAATATTTAGACATTGGCATCTCGCATTTTTTTGGAAATCGTCGTAGGTGGATGTGTTGCCAAAATTGACAACACTCATTAAAACATCCCCTAGGGCCTTTCCAGTGGCGTAACTACCAGTGTGCGCGGTGTGCGAATGAACACGGCCCGTAAAATCTTAGGGGCCCGAAGCAATGTAAAGGAAAAAATTCTTAAACAAGGTTAAAAACCGCCTGTGCAAGCCGGAAACGGACAACTCGGCAACGCGAATCCACCGGTCGAGCTTAGATTAGTGTTAGGAAACGATTTTTTAAATGAAGGTACCGTTAAAAGAGAGATCCGCTGGTGCCGAGTCGGGCGGAGTCGAGTAGGGCGATGTCAAATTGATGTGTATCCTTCCTTGTTCTGGGGGGTATTAGTTTAATTTGGTTTAACAATGTTCTAATTGATTTTTTATAAAAAAAAACCTTATGCTTGAACGGGCTAGGGGGTGATGTAGTGCAAATTAAACGGCTTACCACGGGTACGTTTAATTTAAATATTTATTTATACAATTAAAAACATTATTAAACTAAAATAAATGTATTGCCCAGCACAAGGAAATAGCGATATAATTTTTCAAAATTGATAAAGACGCAAATTTAATTCTTGAGAAAACATATTTTACTTATTACGACTGGCGGGGGGGTATTATATAGCACCCGGTTTGTCAATTATTTTACTAATAATATTATCAAGGTACCGTTCAAGTCAGGGAAAGATTTTCTTAGGAGGATAGCCCGCTAAACATCCTAAAATGTGAAGAAATTAATGTGCAACCTAGGGTCTGGGGAGATACAGACAGTGACGTAAATAGAGTGGGGGAGGAATGTTATGGACCCCCATAAACGGCATTATTTTGAGACTAAATTTTGTTTTTAAATCGCACACCTCTCAATCAAGGTCCCAGTCAAAGCTCTTGCTCCCGGGTATAAAATTTTAAGTTACGCCACTGGGCCTTGCAACTCGGAAAATTGTGCTAAGAAGGGGGTGAAACTTGCTTTCTTTTGTTGCAAATTTAAGCCAGAAATACGTTTAAAATGTGAATTTATCTCGACGTTAACTGTTTGATGAATTTCCCCGTGCGTTTTAGCCAAAAATGCCCCTAAAAAGTGAAATTACGTCGACGTTAACTGTATGACGGAGTAGGTACAAATGGGAGAGCTACCGCGGTCCGATATAGCATAGTATCTCTTTGTTTACAGAGTTTCATGGAGGCCACCTCTTGCAACATCATGGAACAGCTCAGGGATGATTCGAGAGTATAAATACTTATGCAAACACAGAGCGTCATCACGCACCAAGTTTTGCTGTTATTACGCGATTGGCAGCAATCAGCCTTCGAGATTAATAGCACAAATTCGCTTTTACGAAGTTGTCGAGAGGTTGGTTCGCAGAACATATGTTGGTGCTCCCCAACCAGTTTGTGGTTCCCTCTGGGACTGATCTAGGTCTTTGCAGAGACATTGAGTAAACGATCTCCGATCTCGCTAAGTTTAAGACCAACTCCAACAATAGAATGCCCATGACGTTCAAAAATCGAGCGAAAATTGGCAACTTTAAAATCGATTATTGGCCAAACTAATCGATATATGACATTATTCCTCACCTTAATCGCTTCATTTTTATGTTTTCTATCGAAATCCGTCGAGGTTTCCTTAGTAAATTTTAAATTGTCGGGTTCGGGTAAAAGAACTGTGCCCTTCTATTCGTCATTTTCAATTATTGTATATCGCAATTATCAATTCTGCCTCTTATCAGTTATTCAACTTAATTTATTTTCTCAATATGAATGGTTAATATTACTTCAATTTCAATATCATGTTCAAGTTTGTCGCCCATTTCGTCTCTTCACTTGGCCATCTATTATTATTATCCCTTGTTTCTCGCATGCATTCGCCTTTTCCGATGAGTATCGATTTTAAGCATGATTTCATTCTCCTTTCTTATTTTCTTATATCTTTTTCTCTGAAATATTTTTAATCATAGGTCTTTCTGGTGACCTTTTTTCTCCAAATCACCTCAAACATGTCATTAATTGTTTCTTCCAGATTCAACTTATTCTGACTAATGCCTATTATCATTACTATTGTACCTTTTTTTTTTTTAATTTTTGGGTCACCATTTTCGTTGAGTTTGCCAAATTTATGAGCTGAATCTTGAATTAAAGTTTATAGTCAAAATCCTCATAAGCTGAATAGCCAGTGAATTTTTAAAAAAAGCGTTTCCATGGAAAAGTACAAAAAAAGAATTTATTTGTTGCGCTGTGTGATGCACAACTTCAGTATTAAAATTTACATTCAAATTGGTGATTTTCATTTCTCTTGCTCCTCGACGAGAAAATTAACTAAATCTTAAATGGTTATAATCGCCATCAGAATTTTCAAATTTTTGGTTGTTTCACCACTTCAAATAGCTTCCTACCCTCATTACATATTGAAATTGTGAGACGAATACACTTTCTCAAAAAATAAAACCTGAACTCTTTTTCGCGCGCCTTTTACTACGAAGTTTTCACTTGCACTTCTTTCCATTTTCTCCATCCACCAATGTTTCGAGAAAATACTTTCCATTTTCAAATAAAAGTGGTCGATGTTTAGAAGATCCTAAATTTCCACTATTTTATTTTTCGATACTAGCACATTTCGGAAACGAATAGTCGCTTTTGCTAGTTCCGTATTATAGCGGGCATATGTAATCTCCCCTAATCCAGCAGGTAGAATTTAAAAAAAGTGGTGAACTCCCCTAATTTTGAAGATTTCACCAATAATCCTAGTTGTAAACTCCCCGAATGTAATACATTTTAAGTAGGATAATTAAGAAGGACTTAACTAAATTATACATAATAACTAACAGAAAATTTTGAATTTATTTAAACTTTAAAGTTTAAAATATACACAAAATTCTTAATGAAAACCAATCACCTATAAAACTGTGATGCCGACATGCCCTTCAAGTGAAATTTTGGGGTGAAATTGGTGTCAAACGTTTGAGTATCAATGAGCTTCCAAATTTTTTGTTTGAGCCTCAACCGTCTCGGAGTTATTCGCGAAATATTTGGGGGGTGGGGCTGGAGACATGTTTTCCTATTTTCATTATTATTACGAATTTTTCTGCGAAATCGATGTCTAACGATAGAGCTTCGTTTGAGCTTGAATGAGCTTCCATTCCCATAATTGTGTTTTCTTTTTCTGCAAAGTTAATAGTATTTCAAATTTCGAGTATTCCGAGCAAGTTCTTTTTAAACTTTTTGGTTGAAATAGGTGTCAAACGTTTCAGTATAGTTTTTTGCATATTTGATAATAATAATTAATGATGTTTCTCGTCAAATAATTGAGTTTCTATCTCTCAATGGTTATTGTTCACTGTTGGAAGTTTGATCACAGCATCTCCACTTTTTAATGCACGATTAAAATAAAATTTATAATCCTCATAAATTAACAATTTGTTACCACATTGACCAGTAGTCCAATAATTATTTCAGACCAATATATTTGAAAGTACGCAAAAAATAAAGCGGCGTTCACAATGAAGAGTAGGGTCTTGCATTGTAGAGAGCTGGCAAGCGCCAATTAGATTAGAGTATTTTCGTCTACCCTTTTTCTATGATTAAAAAATTGTTCATTCTGATTGGCTCTTGCTAACTTTCTGCCGAAGCAAGGCAAGACCCCACTTTATTGTGAACGCCGCTTAAGAATAACTTGAAATAATAACTTCCCTGAAGTAATAATTATAAAAACAATTTTTATATAGCAAACATAACAAGCCACAAATGTATAAAAACTAGAGCAAATTTCAATAAATAACCTAAGCTCTGATGTGCCAAACTTATCTGTGTATGGATTTCATATTGACAAGAAGTTTTTGTTAAAACAATAATTTGTTTATTAAAAAATAATTTTAATAAGAACATAGAAAGCTTCTTGAAACAACTACAGACCAATATGTTTGAAAATAAAAAATTTTTTATATGGCACACATTTTGTGACCCTCCCCCCTAGACGTAGATGTTTTTTTATGGACGACCCCAAAGCTCTGATGTTCTAAACCTGTCTGTATAGATTGCATATTGGCCACAAATTTATAAAAAAAGAGCGAATTTCAAAAAATAACCTAAGCTCTGGTGTGCTATGATTTTCTAGCTATGGATTTCACATTGACAAGAAGTTAACGTGATAAATGCAAAATAATGTTGTGTAGCATTATTTTGCATTTATAGCCAATAATGAACTCAAAAACTAAAACTTACCTAATGTAACAATTTATTGTAGAAAAACGAACCACAATTACACCAATTATTAACATTTTAATTAATTGACTTATTTTTTCTATTCCATTTATTTGATTACTTATATTATTCATTCATCAAAGTTGGTAGCAATATATTATTATCCCTAAAGCCTATCTATAAGCTTTATAATCTTATTGCCTAGTAATCCCTCGACGTTAGGGGAGTTTACAACCAGGATTATAAAAAAATAAGCCCCATCTTAAGGTGGGTCGAAATTAGCGGAGTTTACAAAACCCCATTATAGCACCGCAATTTGGTTATTCCTACCAAAAAGGAAACTTCTTTCGTAGTGCCTTGATAATTATTGAAACCTGCTCAAGGAATGCCTAAGTAGATTTAATTTATTTCGTTAACCAAATTAGGTTAAAAAATTTTGAAACCAGAAAGCGATTTGTATTATAAACGAGTTCATTTGCTGTAAAATTTAATGCACTTCCTTTATAAATATTAATATGTTTTTCTAAAAAAAAATGCACACTTTCTAACTTTTCTCCAATATGAATCAGTAAGATTCCCAAAAAAACTTGTTTGATACTGTTCTGATTATTATTATTACTGTCGTCGCGAGTAGCTGAACCAAAAGAACAGGATTGCTTTTTGAAATCCGAAATCCGTGAAAGCCGTCACTTTCTTCAATTATTATCCATAGTTTCTTTTTCTTCCGACCTTCTATTTCATTCATTAGTTCTTCTACAAATTATTCCGTCCTTTTTGTTTGATTGATTTTAGATTGAAAGGTCGGATATATTCGAACCCCATCCGAGCCCAAATTTATTTGTACCGTGGCTTGATTCAGATCCCACATACTATTCGGTGTTGTATGCTCTTGATTCGGTCATCTAACATTTTTTTTATATTATGGTATAATTGTTTTTGGATGGGCAGGATTCAATTTCCTCTTTGTTATTGTACAACCTACTTGCGATTACATTACGGTGTAGACTAATTTATTTCTTTTGCAATTTTGCAACACTTTTTGCCTTTTAGAGAAACGCGATTTTGGTTTGTTATTCGTGTTTGTGCTAAATAGAAATGGATTACTACACTTAAATCAGACACTTAGACAGACACCTTCATTAGAAGAAAATATGGTGCAATGAGAAATCGCACTTTCAAATCCTATAATTAACCATTTAAAGAAACGACACCTTCGTATCGCATGCAACGATATTATTATGATGTGGTTTATTGAACTTCTCTTAACGATTAAACATACATTTTATAATTGAAGGTTTTTCAAAACACAATTTCCCACTATACCACCCACAACTCGAGAAACGCTTTTAATCAATGAATCGTTTATGCTATCATCGAATGTAAAAGGATAAATTTATGTTGATTTGAAAGATTAATATTAGCAAAGCAAAAATAGTAGAAACTTATATAATATTTTGTTCCTTAATTTACCATGACTGTAACTTAATGGGTTCTCACGGTCAGCATTCAGAGAAGCCCTAGGGTTCTGACGGGCGGGTTTCCGCACGAGCCTGCACTCGAGCAGCACGTCTCTCGATTTCATGTCATTCATTATTGAAACTACTCACTGATTATCCCAAAAAAATTTGCAAAACAGTAAAATAATAACGAAAAAAATTGTAACAATATTGGTTTTCGTGAAAAAAAATTAAATACTGAGGAAAACGCAACTCATCAATTTCACAATAGGCGTTTGCGGTAAACTGGATCAAAATCGCTTCAATTGAATAGTTTAATGCAATAGAAAATTAAAAAAGATGGAAAGATAATTAATAATTGCAAGCATTAATAAGGCTATTATTTATTAAGTGTACACATACTGGAAGCAATTTATAAAGAATTATAATTACAGAGTTCTGCACGATAATTAACATCAACATTAATTTGCGATTTACAACTACAAGATAATTATATGAATTTTAATTGCAAAAATGTATTAACTTGCGAAAATTAATTAAACTTGAATTTAAAAACTCTGTAATTTTAAAGATTTAGAAACTTTAAAGTGGAAAAAACTTGAAAATAACTCTAATTGCTATTGGAAGTTGTTATTGCCATTAGAAAGCAAGGCAATAACAAGCAAGGGAAGGAAAATGAACTCGCAGAGGTGGACTGGATTGTAAAGCTCAAAATTATACAAGAAAAAAATTATTTTTAGCCGTAGGATATTTTCCCCATAATGGCTACCAGCTACGACTTACATGTTTCGATCTTATTGCCAGATTTAGTCGCTTTTCGTCGATTTCCTTTGATTTGAAAGGAATTTTTAAGTGAAAATTTAAAAGAAATCAACTGAATCTAAGAGAATAAAGTTAATTTTAGGGAAATTAACTTGAGCAAAATTTTTAAACTTAATTTGTACTAATTCTGAATACGGACCTGACTACTGATTGTTTCTCGTGGTGGTGCTTTATAATCAGTAATATAGATGGATACTAATGATCGCATTCTCAACGATGCCTTTTAAATATTTTGATTAATAATCAGTCAACTATTATTAGATTTTGTTTCTCTTTGAAAAAAAATTTTTAATTCGAAGTTGCTCGATGTTATACATAATTCAGTTGGTAAAACTGCATCACCACCTGTTCAAAGGAAAAATGTAGGATATTTCTTGCCAAATCTGGAGGAACAGGCAACTTTCATAGCGTCGTCGTCGCGTCGACTGATCAAAAGATTTTTGAAATAAAAAGTCGGCTAAGTAGAAACTCTCACCGTTTAGTGATTAATTATAATGATTGCCAATGAACTTATTTTCGACCGCTTTGATGTATATGTTACAGTTAAAACCCGAAATCAGTTAAAACACGAATTAACTAGTAAATTCTAGTTTTAACTAACCTCTTTAGTAAATTCTAGTTTTAACTGGTTTAATTTTAGTTAAAACTAGAATTAACTGATTTCAAATAAATCTTTTTAGTAAATTCTAGTTTTAACTGGTATTAGTTTAGTTAAAACTAGAATTAACTGATTTCTAATAAATCTTTTTAGTAAATTCTAGTTTTAACTGATATAAGTTTAGTTAAAACTAGAATTAACCGATTGGTGTTGGTAAATTCGCGATCTATCACCGTTACAACTAGATTTAAACAACATTTAAAGTAAAAGTAGACTTAATTAAATAAAAATGCTAATTCTTTATACATTTACAGGGGAGGCCAAATACATTTGTGTTTTGGATTGAAAAAAATAGAAGGAAACACATTAATTTAGAATTTTCTTGTATCTCATATTTTGAATTTAAAATAAAAATTTCAAAATCTTTTGCATTTTGTACTTCAAATACCCTAAATACATCTTTCAAAATACATTTCAAATACGAAATTTGAATTTTCCAGTTACGATTTCACTTAATTGTTATAATTTTTTAATTTTTTTAAACAATTATTTTTAATAATAATAATTAATTTTAATAATTAGTACAAGTATAACACGGCTTTTACCATATAAAAAGAAATGAAAAAATTTATTAAACAATAGTTATCAACAAAAATTTAAAAAAAATTTAAAAATTATAACAAGTGAAATCGTAACTGGAAAATTCAAATTTTGTATTTGAAATGTATTTTGAAAGATGTATTTCGGGTACTTTGAAGTACAAATTGCAAACGATTTTGAAATTTTTATTTTAAAATTCAAAATATGAGATACAAGAAAATTCTAAATTATCGTGTGTTTCCTCCATTTTTTTTAAAGCTATAACAAATTAACATTTTTATTTAATTACGTCTACTTTTACTTTATATCTAGTTGTAACGGCGATAGATCGCGAATTTACTAACACCAAACAGTTAATTCTAGTTTTAACTAAATTTATATCAGTTAAAACTAGAATTTACTAAAAATATTTATTAGAAATCAGTTAATTCTAGTTTTAACTAAACTAATACCAGTTAAAACTAGAATTTACTAAAAAGATTTATTTGAAATCAGTTAATTTTAGTTTTAACTAAAATTAAACCAGTTAAAACTAGAATTTACTAAAGAGGTTAGTTAAAACTAGAATTTACTAGTTAATTCGGGTTTTAAGTGATTTCGGGTTTTAACTGTAACATATACATAGAATTTAATAACGAAGTTATTTCATAATAATCAAAATAAGACAGCAATAATGTAAGCATCAAAGTTCCAATGCAGTAAGAAAATAGTTAGTTACTGATATAGTATGTACATACATAAAATCTCTCACGTGTTAAATCTGGTACATAATATTATGTCACGTATTTGTATTTGCCATAACTAGCATAAATATGCCCAATCAATAGGGATTTATCATTAGTTTATGGATCGGGATCGTTGGAACCTTTCGGAATAACAACAATTCCGAACAATATGATATAATTTTTTCTAACGCTTGCGCTAGAAAATGGCTTAAAACCCATAAACATAATACTCGTATTTGTTGCACAAAATAAGGTATTTCTAATTGGTTCCTAATCAAAGAAGCCGCAGGTGATTTAATCATCTTCACAGTGTATTTCAATCGCAATTTAAATGAGAAACCATACAATCATATCGTCGGTTTAAAGGTAAAACTCACTAAGTAAGTGACAATTTTGAAGATAATCAGTTTTTAACATTGAAAAAGCATCTTAAAACTCAATTTTCTCGTCATTTCAATTATGTACTTACTTAGTGAGTTTTACCTTTAAACCGACGATATACAGTGGCGGTTTTAGAACTTATGAGGCCCTAGGCAAAATTTAATTTTGAGGCTCCCCTCTAAGGGTACCCCTGGTGCCCGGGGGTACCGCACCACTACCGCAGACGATTTATGTTTTTAATACTATTTTTACTAACAATTGCACTGAAATCAAAATAACTGCAAAACTAAGACAGCCCCTATTTAGTGTTCTGCAAAAGTACCATATCATAGTGCTAACGGTCTGAGTTTGATTTTATTATTATTCGAAAGTTTTTTAGGGGTTTGGAATTTTTTGTTATTTTTCCTGTAGTTACAACTACAGAATGGATATTTACATAAAATTTCAGAATATTTGAACTAAATTAAATTTTTATCAAAAAATGTAAATCAAAAAAAGCACTGAAATCAAAATTACTGCAAATCTAAGGCATCTTAGGGCTTAGAATTTTTTCGTTATTTTTCTTGTATTTACTACTACAGAATTAATATTTTCAGAAAATATCAGAATAATTGAAGAAAATTAAATTTAAAAAAAAAATTTAAATCAAAAATTGCACTGAAATCAAAATAACTGCAAATCTAATGCATCGTAGGGCTTACAATTTTTTCATTATTTTTCCTCTGTTTATTACAACAGAATTAATATTTTCATAAAATGTCAGAATATTTTAACAAAATTACATTTTTATCAAAAAATTTAAATCAAAAATTGCACTGAAATCAAAATAACTGCAAATCTAATGAATCTTAGGGCTTACAATTTTTTCATTATTTTTCCTGTGTTTATTACAACAGAATTAATATTTTCATAAAATTTCAGAATATTTGAACAAAATTACATTTTTATTAAAAAATTTGAATACAAAATTGCGCTGGAATCAAAATAACTGCAAATTTAATATATCTAAGGGCTTAGAATTTTTTCGTAATTTTTCCTGTGTTTATTACAATAGAATCAATATTTTCATAAAATTTCAGATTATTTGAACAAAATTAAATTTTTATCAAAAAATTTAAATACAAAATTGTACTGAAATCTTAGGGATTAGAATTTTTTGGCTATTTTTCCTGTGTTTATTACAACAGGAATTTAATTAATAATAATAATTAAACTTCCCTTATTTTGAGGCTCCTTGATTTACGAGGCCCTAAGCGCGCGCCTTTTATACCATCATAAACTTGTGACTCTGACGGATTGAAGTAGATAAGATGAGTTGATTTGCAACCGCTCTACATATTTTTGATTTAGAGAAAAATTTTGCAGATGCTGCTTTTCAAACAATGTCAAGTCATTCATTCTGTCTTCAGATCCCAACTTATAATGTTTTGACCTATTTTGTTACTATCCTGTTGATCAGGGGTGTCAAACTCATTCGAGCCGCGGGCCATTTTCTGACAAACGAAATTTCCGCGGGCCGCACTGATGACTTTTGTTTACCCACCTCCATTTTTGAACGATATATTTATCATAAAATATACAATATTCTCAGAAATATATGTATATTTTTTATTATAAAACAAGCAATCACTGAAGTTTATTCGGGCTGCAAAAAAATACGTAGCGGGCCGTCAGTTTGACACCCCTGCTGTTGATAATGTAATAAAGCAGTTTCCTTGTCTTTTTTTAGTTAAATTAATTTTCGAATACAGTTTCCATGACAACAGAACAGTTATTCTTTGTGGGAATATCGGGGGGTGGGGGGAAATTACAATTTCCATGGTAACACAACAATTTTCACTGGGATTATGAGATATTTACCCATCAGTATTGGGAATTTACATTAACCAAACGCCACCACTCGTCGGTAATTTAAACTTAGTCGATGAGTAACCCTGCAGCTGTCAGATCGTTTGTTTACATTGTTTGTATGATTAGTGTATTATTATTTTGTGTTAAAATTAACAAATAATTAATTTGTTAATTATATATTCATGTATTACTTAAGTTGGTAAATAGTTTTATTTAAAATTTATATTAAAAACGTTAATTTTAGGTACACTTAACCTAAAAGTCAAATGTTGATCTTAATATTTTTCTGTTTAAATTCATGTAGGTATTTTTCAGCAAGTCATCAATTATGAGTAATAGATATTACCTATCTTTCACACACAAACCACGCAAAATAAATAAACATCAGCCGTGGTTGAGATTCACCCACGATGGTATAAACTGCATCGCAACATGTAAATATGTTGTTACGGTTGATGGGGAAATTTTGTTCAAAAAAACATTATGCACTTCCAGTTTGGAATGGCACTATTAAACTTAAATGAATGCTCTTTCGTTACCTTTGCTTCTTTTGATTCGTCATTTATTAATATAATTGTGAAGTACGGATGTAGATTTTACTATGAAAATGAAATTAATTCAACAATTACAGAATAATTATTTTAATAAAATGTTACATGTGATATGTACACATAAATAAATATTAACATTATTATCATAATGCATTTTATTTTATTAAAAATTACAGTTATTAATATGGTACATTACTCGCATAGTAAACTATCTACTGCCATTTGTTCATTCTCCGATAAAGAGTTTATAGCAGCATTCTTTCAAGTTTTCCTACTATCCACCTTCTCTTCAATGCCAAACACATTTTTTATTAATAGAAAAACCACTTTTTGGATGCGGAAATTGTTGAAAATGTAAGCTTCATTCTCTTCCATTTTTCGAGCGACAACCGTAAAATGATTTAATATGATTATGATTTATGATATAATCTGATTAGCATACACATGACTAATTCAGAGTTGTCCAAAACACAAAATTATTAAGGCACCATTACATATTTAACACAGATTTTATGAACAAAACACACAAACACCCATATAAACAACATCAACTGTACTCATCAACCACGCCATGTTGGTAGTGCCGGTGGCGCCACCAACGGTAATGTAAATTCCCAATAATAATTTGCGTTGTATTCTCAGTAGATATACTAATTATTAACATCCCTATGTTCATAATTGCAGTAATACTCCCTATAAATTAATAAGGGTTCTAAATTTTATTCAACATTTTATTAATTTTTTATCAATGAATTTTATGAATTCAAGGCTTATCTCACGAACCACAACGGCGACGTGTCCAATATTTCTACCAACTGTGCCCTTCGACAACCAAGGTACATTTTATACGGCAATTCAGTTATATTTGATTTTTTTGCCCTTTACAACAATTATTTAATTTTTCACCACTAATTAAATTTTTTCTCAAAATTTTTACATAAACTTAAAATACAATGTTTCTGTTCAAAGGTTACAGAAGAAAGTAAATTAAAAATCTGATCACTCGCAGATATTAAGAACTTAAGATTCTCTCCAAATCGTAGAGAATTGTAAAGACCTCATCAATGACAGTGGAGGAGGGACATTTTCTTTGACTTTTTGACTGTCACGCAGTGACAGGAGTGAGTCCTTTTAACTGCTTTATGTAATTGATTTATTTGGATCATGTATGTTTAGCGAGAGGTCAGGGGGACATTTTGTATGCCGCAGCATATAATATTCTAAATTACACGTACCGTCAACAGAATGAAATAGTTGTAACCTTGTAGCCAATGAGAAGTTAATTTGTTTAAAAAATCGAAATTTTAATTCCCCACTGACTATACTAAGATGTTAAGAACCACTGATCTTGATTATATATTTAATGTCTAGACATTAAAACAAATTTATCTTTGGCTAATCTCTTAAGTGTATATTTGAGGTTATCAGTTATCACGTCAACTTAAGTTTATTTTCTCAATATAATGAAATGTGAACATACTCCAGTTTTGTTCCAAACCTTGATTCTAATCTAGAGGAAAACTTTTCGTGTCCTACTCAAAAGTTTTCGTCTTTGCTTTTTTCTTGAGATCCCTAAGAAATATGATGTTGCCCTCGTTGAGAACCACTGCCCGAATGAAGTAATGAACTATTCTGATTATAATAGTGTAATTCAATAATAAAAAGTTGGAAAATTGGAACTAAATGTATAACAAATTCAATGTCTGTACTTAACCACAGTAGTGGCACGGTGTGATCACCGGTTAAGTTACAGAGCGGATATTCCGAGTTCGAAAACGGTCTTTATTGAATTTTTTAGGGCAGTAGTCATTTCAAATTTTTATTTTATTATTAAATTTTCCCATCGATTAATCCAACTTAAAAAAGTACAGGAAGATTTTGATTAAATCTACCATTGCTTTTTGGAGTATCCTGATGAACTTCCTCACACCCCACACCATAGTGGTGTTTTTTAGAACATGGCTTTTCATTGCATAAGAGAAGTATATCCTGTAATGTATCCATGAATTAGCAAAACCAGCCCTTGGCTCACGGAAAGAAATTAAAAGGTACCCCTGACCCATACCTCGATACCCATCAAATGCAACATTATAAAGTACTAGCTGTTGCCCGCGACTTCGTCCGCGTGGAATTCACTTTTTTGCGCCTAAACCTTTTTCCTTCCGTCTCTATACTCTATAATCTACTCCATCGGTCTCTCTCTCCTGGTATGTTGTCCACAGTTTCTCCATGCAGTCCTGTCCTGCACGCTCTCTTTCCACTCATCCACCTCTACAGCTCCCAAATCGTACCTCGCTTGTTACTCCTGGCGTTAACATTACTGTGGCACTCCATCCTCCAACTCCCATCAGTTCCCATTTCAGGCTACCTCCACCTCTCGTACTCTTTGTATCTTCCTCATTTTCCCTTCTTCTTTCCATTCCGTTTGACGTTTCATTTCTCTCGCTCTACTCGCGCTAGAAACGACAACCCAAATCAACTTTTCGGAGGTTCTCGTTCTATCCTAACCTATCTCACACTTTTATTTTTTAATTTCTAAAAGTTTATTCTTTTCCTTTCTAAAGAAAATTCCATGCTTCTGGACAGTAGACCCACCGGTTTAGGCTGTGCTTTGGAAACTTGAAGGACGTCTACAGTGGGAATCTCGCTAATCCATTCGAGCGCGTCACCACTAATTAGATATTAGGTGATAAATCCCATATTTATGTATATTTTTGTTTATAAAGAAAATCCTATGCTTCTAAACGTAGACCCACCGGTTTAGGCAGTGTTTTGGAAAATTGAGGGACGGCGACAGTGGGAATCTCGTTAGTCTATTCCTGCGCGTCACCACTAATTAGATAATAGGTGATAAATCCCTTTTGGATAGGATTTTCATAAAATCCTTTCTTAGTGCTCGCCTACGTGATAACAGGAACCTCTGTGCAAAATTTCATCTCTAAGGACCCAGTAGTTTGGGCTGTGCGTTGATATATTCTGGATTCTGGATTGAGTGTGGAGGGCAAACCAAGGTTTACATGCACTCAGGCCACAAAACCGGGCCCATTATGCTACCTCCGGTGTCAGCAGCCCCCATCCTCCTATTCCTCAAGCCATCCCAAACTCAAGACGAACTCGAGTATTTTTGAAGGCGGTGTGCTACTAATACTGGCCATGCTAGGCCAGAAACTACCCAACATGGATCCTCTTTTCGATGCTAACACTGGGCAGTCGCAAAGCACATGTTCCACTGTTTCATCTTCTTCTTCACATCCCCGACACAATGGGCTGTCAACCAGTCCCATTGTGTGTAAATGCTTGTTTAGCTTACAGTGCCCCGTAAGACATCCCACGATAATTCGTAGGCTGTCCCTAGACAGCTTCAGATAGTATCTTGCATGTTTGTCAGACGGTGCGTTAATTGCCGCCTTAGCCTGACGGCATCCAGCGACATTCACCCATCTTTCCGCATGCAGTCTGCGGGTTTCCCCTTTTATGATAGCATCAAGGGTTTTAACAGCCAGTGTGAGAAAAGGTTCCGGACCGCATGGTGCATCTCCCGAACCCAGCCTCGCCAGCTCATCAGCCCTCTCGTTGCCCTCATTCCCTTCGTGCCCTTTAACCCAGCTGAGAGTTACGACATTATGAATTGATATCACGTTTAGTGTCTCGATGCATTGTAGCACAAGACCAGAGATGATCTTGCAGCGATGCGTTGATATATCAGTCAGTCAGTCAGTCAGTCAATCAGTCAGTCAGTCAGTCAGTCAGTCAGTTTATTATTTTATATATATAGATGGGTTTCTAAGTTGCACAATTTAATTAATTCCATATACAATTGCAAAATGCAAAATGCAAATCATTCGACAATATGCAGGAACTACGATAAAAAAATTTGAAAACACGAACAGGATATTTTAACAACAAAACAGGTTGCTTAAGTTTTGTGGAACACGCATTCTATTTTATAACTGTAACTGCTAAGCAATTGTATTAAATAATTTTCTCAAATAAAAACATTAGCAGCGCAAAACCAGATTCAAATAAATCATCAATCTAATCGATCCAATCTTACAATTCATTTAGCATTTCATTGTGATCCTTAGGTATAATAAACAAGTAAACCTTGAAAATGAAAAATAGAAAACCAATAGGAACGAACGTAAAAATTTTTACTACTTAGGAGATGTAAATGATCCGTCACGGTGAGATATTCTTTTGACTTTATTTCGTGTTAAGCAGACGTTGCAAATAAAAATAAATAAGACTACGGTTTGCAAGTAAGAGAACAAAGGAAGACGAACACAGTCGTGATGAATGGGAAGTCGCCCAACCTGCACCACCACGACGCCAGATCAACAGATCGGATCAACAAGATAACAAACCCAGCCGACCGATGCGTTTCAGTTCAAAAGGGCATTTTGTGGTAAAGGTAACAAAATAATACCATGTCAAAGGAAACCGAGATTTCGATCCATAAATATTGCAAAAGGAAGTTGACGTTTATACTGAATTTGATGAAGAAAAATGAAGATTGTGATAATCCAGTACATGTGTTTCACGTTTTCGGCGACCATCAGATAAGCAAAGTTGGATCGTTTAACTCAGAATTTCCCAGTAAATCGTGGTACTTTGATTGAAAATGTATGGAGATTTTAATATCTTGTAACCAAAAAAGATAAATTATTATCTAACTGATCAAACGTTGTCGATGACAAGTGAGTGTCTTAAAACTATTAATAATCCGTTGTTCAAAACAAGTTTTTTATTTGAAAACACGATAAACTCAAATAAAAATCGCTTCAATAATAATCTATGCTTTGCGTTTGATAAATTAGCTACTCAACAGTCATTGTCTGAAAATGATGTATTGGTTAATTTTTATCAAACTGCTTATTGTTTCTTGGGAATGAAAAATAAATCCTTTAGATGATAAAATTAGCTCATCCATGTAACGACTACCCAGACGATGGAGTATATAATACAACCATGGTTATTTCAATTTACTAATTTAACTGTCATGCAGATCGGATGTCCATTATTATAATTTAAAAATTTTGTTTAAGTGTAGGACGTTTTGTTAAGGCGTGAGAAGTTCGTGCAATCCATCATGTTAATTTTGAAAATTACCTGTACATTACATCCCTAATTATATCGTATTATTTATTATGTAATCAAGCCTATTATGTAAATTATAATTTTTCAACTAATGGAAGACAAAATTAAAAACTTTTATTACCTTTTCTAAAACGCCGCTGTAAGGTTGGATGTTGGGAGGTCTGTTTCCTGCATAAAGATGACACTCGCTTATTTCGGCATCTTCTCTTGAATAAACACCTGGTGATCTTGTCAAATCGCAAGGTGAGTCATCGGAAAACAACGTTTCGACTCCACTGTCAACTGCAGCCATTGTTACATATTTGATGCCTGAAACAAGTTCGAACATAAGCACCGATACAAGAGCACGAAAATTTTAATACTAAGCGCATTTCCATAAAGGAACACCACCATAGGTAGTCTTCTAGTACGACCTTGAGCAAATTATGAGGATTTTTATTATTAGCAATTTTGTTTTCTAAGTGATAATCTATTTTATACCACCTAATTAGTGGCGGGCGGCTCGTCATTGTTTACAAGGGGGGGGGGGGTGACAAGGGTGGATACTATTTCTAAAAAAAAAAACTTATCTTTAAAATCATTTATTCTATGCATTAAATTTGAGTTGATTGACTTCATAATTATGCACAAGATTAAGTCGATACGGATCTACATTTCTATTGAAAAAACAAACGTTCAAATTCTGCATTCAAAAATTCAAACAATTTAATTGGCTTAAATCAGTAAGCTTACGCAAATCATTAGAGCTTCTATGCACCTTTAAACTTTAAAAATTATGTAAAACGGTTGCTAATGATACGATAATTTTGTATTTAATTAAATAATTATTCAGTTAATTATTAGTAAACTTTATAAAAGTGTGAATATGAACATTTAATTAATTCAGTCATATAAATACAATGTGGAGATATCTTTTAACAATATCTTTAGGTAATTACAGCCGCGGCCCACGTAAGTAGCAGATTAATTAAAACCAAAAGCTATTAAAAACTACGTCGCGATATTTTATAAGGAAGGCGCGCATCCCTGCGTCCTTCAAGACAAACCGCCAATGCAATTTAGTATAGGCCAGTGATTCTCAACCTTTTTTTTGTTGCGGCACACTTTTAACGATTTCAAAATTTGGCGGCACACAAAGAAAAAGAAAAGTTTAAAAATTATTTACTTACCTATAACACACTGTGTAAAATAGTTTATGATAATAATTTTAAATGTGCGAAATAAAATAATTTTAAATCATATTATTTAATAATATTAACATAATTAAATATCAAAAATTTCGCGGCACACTTTTAGAATTTCCGCGGCACACAAAAGTGCAGCGGCACAGTGGTTGAGAATCACTGGTATAGGCCATCATTAGGAAGCGGATTTCTAAGCACAAAAAATCCGGAAAAAAGCGCTTTGAAAAGCACGAAATTTTGCCCTAAAAAGCATAAATTTTTTCAAAAAAGCATAAACTTCTTCAAAAAAAGCACAAACTTATGAAAAATAAAATTTAAAACATTAAAATAGTATATTATTTATACACCGAGGGAGTAAAGTGTCACATTTCGTCATGAGGGTAAAGGTTTGTTTACACGAGGAAAAATTACCCGAAGGACGAAAAGTCACTTTAATCCCGAGCGCGAATATACTATTTTTTGCCTTTCCGAAAGCCAATTACGAAATTCAAAGCAAATATTTATTACATTTTTTTTTTTTGAATTTGAATCGTTGCTGCGCAACGTACGGAAGATGTTTTTATGGCTTTCTTCTACGAAAAAGCTAAAATTTTAAAGGCGTCCGTTGCGCACCCATGTGGTCTCATTATTCAATGATAAAGGCGATGATGAAAGTACAACACGATATTTTTACTTTTCTTCCCGCTCGCTCCTAAGAAAAGTGGCACTTTGCTCCCGCAAAATCACTTTACTCCCGGAAAGACAAAAATTTTATACAAAAGAGTTTACTTTTACGTTTACTACTCACTCTTTATAAAAAATTATAATTATAAAAAAGCACAAAAAAGCATAAAAATTGGAAAAAAGCGCAAAACATCGAAAAAAGTAAAATAAGCATAAAAAAGTTGGTGTCAAACGTTTTATTTTTATTTGAATCGTGCTCATTTTTTAAAATTTTTTGAATGCTTGTAACCGTCGCAATAAGCATAATGCTTAGAAATCCGCTCCCTAGCCATCATAAGCAGCTTTATGAATAAAACAGTTTAATAGTTGAACCATAAAATGTAAGCAGTTTATGAAATTAGCAATTTTCCAACCTACATAATTTTACATTTACATTAACCTACAGAAACCTAACACTGCCACTTTGGAAAACAAAAATTGATATACCATAATTATGTGGTAATTTTGTGCTCCATTCGAGAATTTTGTGATCTAACGGTTTTACTGTAAAAGATAAATAATAAACTCTGATGGCAATACCGAAGTTTTCTAATTGTGTAGATTGCGTCTTTAGGGGGATAAAAAGTGAATTTTGGGTTATTAACAAACAAATCATCAAATGGTTGCTTATTTCAAATACTGCAAAAGTTTGCAAAGGATGGTGAAGTTTATTACAATTCAAACTTACGGGAAAACAATTTTAAAGTTCTAATTTGTCAAAAAAAATAGAACAAATTAGATTAGGAGAGCGGTATCTTAGGAAAAATGGAACAGGATTTAAGTCCAGAACGAGGAAATACAACCAATGCGATCAACTATCTTGAAAAACTAAATTTAATCAATAAAATATAATAACTGTACCATACAAAGTGCTAATAACCGCGTAGTTGAAGCACGTTAAATTATAAATAAAAAAAAAAAAAAAAAAAAATTTAGATTTTTATTAAAAGATGCAATTTCTTTAAAAAATGATATGCAAATTTGAAAATATACCATTACACGTGTAAAGACAGCAAAATGAACGAAATGATTCTTTAATTAAGGGGTTAAAATTATTATTTACCAGTAAAAACTATCAATAAGTAAATGATCATTTATTCTTCTATGAAAGTTGACAAATATCGTAAATTTTCTTTTATTATTATCTACTTAAAGAATAATCCAAGATTTCGAATAAATTTAATTTCAAAACTTTAATTTGCTCATAAGTTACGATAAATTCTAAAAGGGGCAATAAAATTCAATAAAAATTTTTGAAAATCCCTATAAAATTACTTCATTTTTTAAATTTAATTCAAATTAAAACAATTCAAATTATAAAAGCAATATAGGGACTTCAAAAAGCTGGTAATATTATAGTACTTTTAAAAAATTCTTAAAAGTGACTTGGTCCTTTTTAGCACATAGCAACAGAAATAGACCTTATATTACACTGTAACAAATTGGATTTGTTTGTTAGTTCCGCCTTAAATTATATTCATCAATATTTCTCAATCCGGTTCTAAATTTTAAATTTATGCAAATGCGATATTTGCTACACAACCGCGCTTAGAACAATAAGCTGACGTGTACGCGGCAGTGTTCTAACCAGGCAGTCTTGCATGGGTAGCGATTGTAAGCGGTCGAATTCGAATAGATTGACAAATTTTACAACCTGTTAAATTTTATATTTACTGTGAATAATGTCGTTTTTCCACTACTGTTTTCAACATCACTTTGTGTACCGTAATATCCATTTAGCGCTACCCATTCTTAACATATTTTCGCATATGGAATGCTTTTTACCATCTGATGGTAAGACGTCATCCAACCAGACTGTTAATTACGATTATTATTGTTGTTCGTATCATCCAAGAACCATTGCTGAGTTCGCTACCTTAGGAATTATTCTAACTTCCGGATTGGTTTAAATTGCTTCTTGCTATTTATTGGAACTGAGATCCCTACAGTTCCAGCTTAACCTTAAGTTAGGTACTGCTGTCTTCTTTGAAACAAGATCACTACTTTTAACATTTTGAAGCGACACATCGGAAAGCGATTGGAAGAAAGCTGCTATCACCTTACAATGTGTAAACTTACAAAAGCTCGATGGAAGTACTTTTCTATTTTTTTCCAATTCTTGTAACCTGATGTGGCTTGTTGACTTTTGCATGCAATTATTGATAAATGATAAATGTTAGTGGTTATATACAGGGGTGGGCAAAATACATGAAAATATGTATTTGAAATACAAATTACAAAATACATTCGTCTTGGGTATTTGAAATTCAAAATACAAAATACATTTGTTTCGAGTATTTGAAATACAAAATACAAATAAGATACTGTATTTCAAATACAAGATACAGTATTTCAAATACAAAATACATTACATTTTCAGATTTTCATGTTTTCGAGGTATTTACAAACAAAAGCCGTTCTTTATTAAATATAATATGTATTTAAAATACATTATAATATTGAAGTATAATTATATATATTTCTTAAATATAAAAAAAATTTATTTGAAAAATTTTTCGCCAGATTTGCACGTGTTTTACGAATGTATTGCACCTCTGCGCAGGTGTTTATTTTAAGTATGTTGGTAAATCGATTTATATTTAGATTTAATTAATAATGATGTCTTTCATTGGTTGGAAAGAATGAAAGAAAAATTTCATTGGTTTCATAATGCGCATCTTTTGAAATCATTCAAATTATGGTCGAAGCGAAAATTTCATTTATAGCACTTAAATTCTTTAAATTGTATTTGAAATCAAAAATACAAAATACATTTGTTTTGGGTATTTGAAATATGTAATTAATACATATTATATTAATAATACAATACATATTAATTTTACATAATAATATGTAATATTAATTGTCAAACGGTTAAAAGGTACATTTTTGGGTAAATTAACAAACAAATCATCGAATGGTTATTTATTTTAGTCCTTGAGTTTGTAAATGACAGTAAATATTCTTTCATTATTACTTAAAGAAGAAGCCAAAGTTACGGGAAAAATTAATTTTAAAGCTCCAATTTGCCAAAAGAAATGGGATAAATTAGACTTTTTATTAAAATATATAATATCTTGTTTAAATAGCCTGCAAATGTGTAAATAAGCAAAAATATTGAAAATATTATATTCGTTTGCCGGGAGGGGGGGGGTAAAATAAACATTTTGTTAATATTAACAAATAAATCAGCAAATGATTATTTATTTTTCTCATACATTGTTGCAAATAATTATTTATTTCTTCTTCTAACTTGTAAAAAAGACCATGTCCTGTTATCTGTATCAATAACAGATGCACTTGATAACAGGTGCAAATCATTATGAATATTTTTATTATTATTGGAAAGCATTGGAAAGTCAATAAATGTTCAAGCTCTAATTTGTGCTAAATATACGGTAAATTAGATTTAATATTGATTTTTGCACTCATTTTTTAATAAGAGAATTACATTTTGAAAATGTTAAATACTATAGTAAAAATATCAAAGAAATTTTATAGTCTAAGGGTTTCAGAGAAGTGTTTCAATCAAGAGTTTCAATCTTAAATTTAGGAAAAGTCAGATCTTTAAAAATTAAATGCGGATTTATTTGTTAATTTACAGAAATCTTGCTTTCTACTCCTTGAAAATACGCTCCTAGTTTTTTTTCATATATTTTTGGTATTAGTAGAGCAAGAAAGTTTCAGAATTTTTAAATAAAATGTATTTTTCATCCCTTTTTATCCTAACCACCCTCTAAAGCAGGAAAGCAGTGAGAGAAATGCATAGAATATTTTAACTATTTTTGGTGGACTTATTAGAAATCATATTGGTATAATTGGAAAACTTCAGAATTTTTAAACGAAATTATGTACATCATTCCTTTATTATGGAAGAAATTTTTCACTATTTTGACGTAAATACGTCTGTAAAATCGGTAACATGTTCAAAAAATTGAAGACCAACATTTTTTCAACCAAAAATTTAAAAAAATCGTTCAATAGTTACTACAAATTTTGATTCAATCAGTCGATGACACGGCAGGTCCCCAAACAGCCTTGAAGCCTCATTGGCTTCCATTTTTAAATTTTTTTGGAAATATTTAGAGCTGATAATGGTAAACTAATTTATAGAATTTATACCTCGCAGAACTTGAATCTATCCAATTGTGTATGACATTGGTATGCATTGATTCGAAGTTATTTGCTTCGGTGATTCAATTTGCGTTTATTAAATAATAATAATAATTCATACGATATTGCATACTCCTACTCTCTTTTAAATATTCAAAATTATGCAATAGATATTGGAATTCAAAAATTGTGATTTATATCATAATTTGTTTCCACCAGTCGCTTTTAAATGTATTATAGTTTTTACAGTGATTCGATTTACGTCGCGCTTTCTAGGAATGTAACCTAGACGCAAATCGGGACTTTGCTTTTAATAAAAATTATACAAGCATACACTTAAAACAAATCGATTAACTACGCTTTTATAATTTTTAAAAGGCCATACAGAAAAAAACAGCAATAAAAGGTGGAAATAAAACAATAGTAATAATAATTAAAACAATTTTAATTTTTTATTGCAACAAGACAGCTCTTGTGACATTTACTACATATTATTGCATGTTTCTGTATCCCACTATCTTTTTTTATTATTATTAATTCTATTGCTGTATAACATTTAATAATTATTATTGGTTTACTGTATGTTAAAATTTTTAGAATTGAACAGGATCAGGAATTCAAACTTTTGTGCGACTATATAACCACAATTCCAATTTCTCAATCAGTTAAGGGTTGCTAATCTATACCTGCAGAGAGAAGAGCCCTCACCCACTCACTCATAAAAAGATCGGAATCTGTTTAAAGGGCATTATCAACATTAAAATACGGTTGGTGGTAATCTCATTGAATATGAGGCCGAAGGCCGAGCAACTATTTTCGAGACGCACTAGATGGGTGAAGACTACCGGTACTAAGATTTTTAGCAACCCGAATAAATTAAAAAACGTATGGATTTATTAAATTGGACGGGAGGGGGGGGGGTGATCTGCGACTTCAAATTTAAACTTCACCGTTATAAAAGGATTATTAGGAATAGAAAAGCAAGTGATTGTTTAACCATAAAATGTATGAAGTTTCAATAATCAAATTAGCAATTTTCAACTTACATAATATAGTTGTTTATTACCTATAAACATTAAAGTCACGATAAAATAATAATTTAAGGTTAATGTAACAATTTAAAAATTATTTTTACAAGCATTTCGAATTAGACCGAGTCGGTGATGTATTAGAACATGTAAAACGCGCAATTATCCATTTAGCGAATGTAAACGTAAATAATAAATGATTGTTATGGTTTTCTTTGTGCAAATTTGAAACAATGAAAGTCTTGAAAATGTTGGACTCTTTAAGCCGAGAGAAACGTTCTGCACGCTTGGATAATATAACGGAGATGTGGACATGGATCCATGGAACTTATCGGAAATCTCATCAGCATTGTATCGCGACATCTAATTTTAGTAAGATTTCGTGATATAACGGAATATTTATTTAATATTATAAAGAGTCAGTGTCTATCTACCATTGCAATATTCTCATTTAGATAGTAAATAGCAAGTTCAAAAGGTTAATTAACGGTGTCCTCATTTACCAAGCAATATAATCACAAAATCATAAGCATTATGGACAATTAAACGAACAAGCAAATTATTGCACTTGTATTATGTAGTGCCTACTTACTTTTTATAATGCAGGTTGCGACTGAAAATGATTGCAAAATGCGAATAAGGAGATAATAATCGATCTACCTTTTCTCAGATGTCTTATCTCGCGATCTGACCTTATAAAATGGAAAAGTCTTCAAGCTTCAGTAGAGCAATGTCAATGTGTTTGATCGGAAGAAATAAGACCAAAGCTGATGATCAAAAAGTCGGCTTAACTTCTCAGATTTTTTGGACAAAATCCAAATAAAATTATGTTCCTACTTGATTTCAAAATTAACGATCCGGTGGCAATAAAAAGTGAAAATCTTTCTCGAGTTTTGTACTACGAACGCCTTCTTATCTATCGCAATTATCAACGAAACGTAAGTACCTTGAACATAAAGAAAGTTAAGACGTCGTTGAATCGAGACCATGCTTTTGACCAACAACGGAAGATTGCACAAGCACTAACGATTATTTTAATAATAATAATGTAGTAAAAGACATTGTAACATACCTCATCGAGATTAATGAAAATCATTGAAGCAAAAAGAGAATCGCCTCCGTATAACACTTTACCAATCACACGACAATTTACTACTGAATGCAAGAAAATAAATTATTCCAACGACAATATCAATGTAAGTAACAAGGAAGAATAAGTCAGACGAGGTTGTTGATAGATGTCAAATGTAAAACGGAACTCGACTTACGTATGTAGGTGTGGGAAATGCAAATTTATGGTAGGTAGGCTAAGTTTCTAAAATACAATACAGGAAACAAGTCATTCTTTAGTCAATAATGGAAAAAGTTGTGTACTTACAAGTAAAAATTACAATGCTAATGTTTTTCCTTACCTTCTGATGAAAACCTAAGTTTTACTAGATAATTACGTCCAACGTGATAATTGCATTAAATAAAACTCTATATCTTTGTAATTAAAATTAGAAAACAGCAGATATGATCGTTAAAAACTAAGTACTATAATGAAAGCGACAAAGTTTCTCATTACATCCTCGTTAACTTAAAAACACGTAATCGTAAGGTAAAGGTTGTTTTTGAAATTTTATCCAACTTTAGTATCTTATTTACTCACTTTTATTAGATAAGTTCTAAAAATAATTGTGATTCCTTTTGATATACTTTTATTATCACAATTGGAATAATCTACTATATATGGATGGTATAGGTAAACAACAATTTTTTCTCTATTATTAAGTAATCAATGCATGTTGGGCAAGTATGATCTTCCAATATCCCAATATTCATAATGTTTTGGTAAGGTGCACTTGCATGAGATATATCTATTCGGCCATAGCCGAAGGATTCTTTTCTTCCAATTATCCATCGATTACATTTGTAGGATACAGCGATCAAGGCTGCTCTTCAGCTACACTCGTGACGACTTTGAACACAGCCGTGGAATTAAAGGCCATTCGAAAATAATCGAGGGCAGGTCGTTTAACAACAATATAGAATTAATTTGGCTTTCTCCTTGTCGCTTTTGGCCAGGTTACTATCAGAACCTTTGATGGCAAGAGTTGGGGGATTCTTTGGTGCGGATAGCTTTGATTAATTTACATGTATTGTTTTCATTGAGTTTGCCAAAACACAAGGTGATTTTTAGTATTACGAACAATTGCCTAACTAAATCCATTGAAAAACTGCAATAGCAACTCCATTTAGGATTTTTGGGAATTGGGAAGAGCAACACCCTGAAAATTACAAAGGTCATCTTTCTTACTCAAAAAGTAAGAGGAACTCAGTATTGAATTCAGAAGTATTCTTGGTTCTTTCACGTGAACCAAAAGAAATTCATTTGTAGAACTCAACGATGAATTGACTTGAATGAAACCAATTCAGTTTTACCAAATACAGAACAAACATAACGCATGACTTAAAGTTATTTAACGGTAAAATAATATTTAAAAAATTACTCCACTTTAAAAGCAACTTTTATAATTTGTCACTTAATCAAGATAAAATTTAAATAAGCCATTAACTTTTTTGTTAGCTTAGTCAATTAAAGTAAAGATTATTAATGTTCAATGATTTTGGTGGATTCGTCAATTTAACTGTTTCCGTTTTTATTTTAAATTGTGAAAAAATTGAGTCAAAAAAGTGGTACAGAGTTTGCATAATGATAATTATTATAATTTGCTTTTTTCTTGCAGAGGTGTAACAACGTGGATGGATGCCCATGACGGATTGTTTGAGTGATCGCATCCTTAGGAATATTGTTAAAAAAGGAAGAAAACGCCGTTTATCGCATCAAGAATGGAATGGAACAAGTACCAACTTTAAGAAATGACAAACCGGAAACAATCAATCCAAAGAATTTATTTTATATATTATTTGGATGAAACTGCATTACAGTTATAATCATAAATAAAACTTAAAGTAAATTATGTAATATTATGATTGTTATCTATACCTTTGGCACACTCTGAATATTATTCATTTATTATTATGATGAATTCTTCATACCGCTCAACTTTGTGATTCTCTGCTTTTCATTTTTATTAAGTACCTCTTATTATTTAATTTAAAATTTTAATCATGTGGTCGAATTATTTTACTGGTAATTAGCTTTATGAGTCAAATTGAAAATGAAAGTTATACTTTTTGTTTCTGATGGATAAATAGCAAGGATTTAGAAAACTGATGGAGATTTCTCAGCTGATGTTCATTTGGATGAAAATTTCTTTTCTCTATTTCTTCTTATTAAAGTTTTTGCATTCCACTGAGAGCAACACCAAACCCCGTAACTCTCTTATGCTTGGAGGAGTTAGGGGGATCCAATCTTTGGCCTTCTGCCTCACTCGCGGGGATTGCGAAAACGTGCGTGTATTTCGTTAGGTTGATAACAAAAAAATCGACGCTTGATGACACGAAGAAAGATGAGATTTTTAGAACTTTTGGTAGTGCTTGCGTTTGTTGAAGAGACTGCAACGCGACTCGCAATCCAATGCCTTGCTTGCATCTCGGAAATGGCTACGTTCTCACGTCTCACCGTTTGATTGGGGGAGATTACGATCAATCGGAGGTAAACTTTATTTTGGTTCGGTTCATTTAAAGACCACGGTGTGGAGTGATGTGATCGCTGGTTGAGTTACGGAGCGGAAATTCTGGGTTCAAGTCGCGGACTTCGCAGAATTTCTTAGCCTGACCTTCCGGTGGACATCCACATGCTGTGGTGAAAAGTTGTAGTAAAAAGAGTAGCAAAAGAGGATTAATCCACCTCGTGAAATGGATTGTAAAGACTTCAATAGAAGTGGCAATATTCCGACAGGAATGGAAAAGCCCTTGATTGATTGATTGATTGTTCATTGAAAGACGTCTTTTGAAAACTATTAAAATTATTATCGCAACGAGGGGTCATTTAAACATTTTAAACAATTTTAATGCAAAATAGTAAAAATTGCTATTTTAACCATGTAATATCTCATGACATATTTCACGTTTTAATATTAATTGTGTGTTATTGATATAAAATCGCTAATTACCAAATTCAAAATGTTAATCTGTTATTAAAACCGTTTAAAAATTATTATCATGACCTTTAAAAATTCTCCTCTTTCCGTTAAAAAAATCCTCTCTGTATCTATAACCAATTTTGATCTGTAAATAACGTTTCGAAAGAGTCCTTAAAATCGCACCCTTAAAATCAAAAGCACAACGTTGTAGTTTGCTATCTCGTTTCAAAAATGTTCTTATAATTTTTACCCACCCTTAGTTGTAGTTGCAATGTTTACTTGAATTTGCTTGTTATTTAAACTACAGTAATAGTTAAATTAATTTGTTCAGTCATTAGTCATTTTCATTTATAACTTTATTAACCTCCCGATCCTGAGATATCCTGGGGGTATGGTATTCCATCGCCCGGTTTTGATACCACAACGTGAAGATGTGTCGATTTTGAGCGATTCTAATATAAAATCACTCTCAGCACATAAACATTTTTGGTCTTTGAGACCGGAGGGTTTGCAATAACCTTCAATCGTAGACGGAGTTATGGGGTTTCGGGTATCTAAGCACCCCTAAAAGCGATATTCGCTTCCCCACTCTTGAGGTGAAAAACATAGGTTTTGTATTTAAATAAATATTTCTATTAAGGAATTAGCACATATAAATTTAAGGGGTGTTTCGGAATTTATAAGAAAACTGGTAATAATCCAGCGAATAAGGCCGAAGGCCGAGCAATATCCGCTGACACGTACTAGATATTTTTATATTTTATGTGCATTTGTAGTTCATGTTTAGACCATAATTCAGGCCATTATTGACCTGGTTTCTTTCTTTTCTGCGATGCTGCTCAGTATTTGACTTTGTAGAGCTAGTCAATTGGGTGAATAAAATTACTGTCTATTCTGAATCATAGCTGATATTTTCTGAATTAAAGCTTAAAATGGTGTAGATTGCCCAGAGATTACAGGGATCAGTTTTATATGTAATTCTTATGCAGTTGCAGGTAAACGGTTTTTGTTACATTTTCTTGGAACATGTTACCGATTTTACAAACTTATTCATGTCAAAACTGCCAGTGTTTTAAAAAATCAAGTTAGTTTGATTTTCCAATTTTTAATTGATCCACGTTCTCGCTCACCACATCAGGGCTGCTTTCGCCCTGAATTTGCGACATACAAATTAAGCAAGGGAAAAGACAATTGACCCCTGAGTTTAGGTTAAATTATCATGTTCTTACAATTTTTTGCCATGGCCATCCAGAAGATAATAATTCTATGAAATTAATTTTGAGTTGTTATTTGGCAAATTTGGCAGAAAATTCAAATCATCTACTTATTATTAAAGAAAAAACTTGAATAGCTAAAATTACTGTTATAACATCTTCATAATATAACAAACAATGAGCATTCTGGACGTTCAATCATAAATGGTTTATAGAGCGAAAACATAGTACTAAAATATTATATTAGCACAATAGTTAACCGCAAAAAGATGATTGTGATATAAGAAACAATTTCACGCTTAAGTTACCTAAAAGCACCCATACAAGGTGTAACCAAAAATCTTAAATGGTATTGGGTGGATGGAAGACTTGTTCATCGTAACTTCTCTGCTGCACCTCGTAACCATTAAATTTTTGACGATATAATTTAATCTAAACGCAAAAAGAATAGATTGTTCTTTTTGCCTGGTTTAAAAAGCGCGAAATAGAACAACAAAAGTTTTTCTTGGAATCGCGAGGACATTAAAGAATGTTCGACATTTTTTTCAATTTAAATAAATTAAAAAGTGCATAAAAATGCAGATACGACAACCTACCTAACAGCGATCTACAAAACCAAAGCAAAAAGTTGTAATAGTGTCGGTCGTGATTTATACTAGAAAGATCTGCGTAAAACGTTACGTGCTTACCATAAATAGTCGACAATATCTGAAGATACCATCGCTGGTATACGAAATATAACCCACAAAGCAAAACAAGATCAGGTTGATTTTAAAAGTTCAGATAAAACGATCGCTCTTAACAGTACTTTTAAACAACACAATAACTGAACATCCACACTAACACTGATCCAACAAACTTTTTTTCTTCTTAAGGATTAAAGAGAAAGTCGCTGTTAATCGCGTAATTAATGCATATTATATGCATGCGAACTGCCGCAAAGTTTTAGATTTATTCATAAATGTAATGTATTACTTTTATATACATTTTTATATCTTAATTATCCACGAGAACTCATCAAATAGCTATAAATGTGACCATAAACACAATTTTACAGGATAATAATTTAACAAGGAACTGTAAATCCAACAATTGGATTTTAAGTTCTGGCTTATCATATTTTATGGATGTAAGAATTTGGGGGTATAAATTGTGGTGGTGATTTCTCCAAAAAGTCAAAATCTTTGGGTGATCCATGCACGCTTCTTCAAGGATCCCAAATATTAAGGAGAGCAAAAATGGAAATTTTTATCAGAAAACAGGAAATTTAAATTACGTTGTCGCATTTGATAAATAAGCATACGTATTTCATCTTCCATGGTTGTTAGCAAAAATGGAACGATAAATTGGATCTGTTGAATGGCTTTGTGAACAGATGTGGTTAATCGAACGTAATCAATAAAATTGTCTATAGAATAAATTTCATCTTACAAGTGTAAATTATAAGTAGATGCTATAAATTTTCAATTTGCATTTATATTCCTTTTGTTGAACTTATATATTCATTATACTAACAAATTGTTTAAATGACTAAATTATTATAAAATATTCCAATTGAAATCACAAAACTTAATGGTAGCCTACATAAAGTACGTCAATTTGATTTGTATGATTTTGTAAATTTGATACTAATGGATTTAAATTGTTAATCCTTAATTTTTGTTCAAAAAAATATTTTATGCCCTTTGGAAGGTCAACGATTGTGTAAAATTGCCAGAAAACAGTTTTCTTCTTGGCTGCCTCTTCATCGGGAGTATATGAAAACAGGAGCAGCGGAAAAGAAAAATTCCTGCAACGATTGGATATGGGATTTGAGCTTACGACTACTTAATTATAAGTTGTGGTTACCACAATATTATTCCACTACTATGGTGGTCTCAATAAAGTCTTCCTCTTAACCACATGACTCGCGGAATTAACCTTGTAAAATTACATTATGAGATTTTATATTGCACATTACAAACATCTAATAATAAAATAAAATGAAAAACTTACCTTTATATTGAACATAAGTTTTGGAACAAATTTAGAAATTAGAATTTCTGTAACAAAAAAAAAGTTGTAGTAAAAGAATGAAATTTTAAAAATTTATTTTGTTTTCAATCCAATTAATCTGACCTGAAAGCGCCAGGCGCCAACAATAACAGCTCATGTATCTTTGTTTTGTACTTTCACATTTTTCATTCATCAAAAGCGAAGAAATTGAGATTAAATTGGGATTGTATTATTGTTGGAAAATTCATGTATACCTACTCCATATTCCGTCAGAATATTTAAACGAATTTAATTAGGACATTAATTAAGTGTGAAGAGTTATGAATTTGGTACAAGAGCTTTGTCATTTCTTTATTTCCATTTTTGAAATCTGTACAAAGTGAAGCTAACAAGGTAAAGATAACAGAGGAAAGATTTAAAAATTCCATTATATTTAGTTATTGTATCGTCTTCTTTCACTTAGCACAGAAATGTCAGTTATTATACCATTTAAATCTTCTATAATGAGGAAGTCCCGTTCCATCATTAAATTCATTTTGTTATTGACAAATTCTCCGTTTTTGATTATTGAATTATAAAAATGTAAGCCTATCATCATAGTTTAGCGGTTAAATGAGTTGACTGCTAATGCCGTGGGACCCGGTTCAATCCCAATAAGTTAGAAATTTATTCTGGCAGCTCTCGGAAGACAAACATTAATGTCCAATCCGCTTAGAAAATCATGTCTCCATAGAAATGTACTTCTTGAGGTACAGAGTCCTCATTTGATTACATTTTATGAAACCAAAGATATCCGGCCCTTCAACTTTATTTAGTAAATTTTATCTTTGGTACTTTCAAGCAATTCCTCGCCCTATATTCCGTGTAAACTGATTATCTACACAGTAGATTGAGGTTATAGTCGAGAAAACAAGTAAAACTAAGAAAGACTAGAAAGACTGAATTGGTTTGGAAACGTATTAAAAATGGCATACGATTGATGAAACAGGCGCTCATTCTTTTAAGTTCACCAGTAAGGAAGAAGAAGGGAGGCAATAAAAAAGAGTTCTAATAATTTTTCTTTAATTGTAAGTATTTATTTATTTTATTAAATTGAAAATTTCGGACAAAACAAAAAAATTTAGTTCTACAAAGATCAAACTCACTCAAAAGTTCTAATACCGACGACTGACGGGACCTCTTGAGAAGTCGCGACGTCTCAAAAACGCAGGAACGTCTTGTTTGGCATCACTTAAAAATTTGGTAATGGCGTCCTTCAAACCGTTATTTTTTCGGGTGAAAAATGACGTAGATGCACCTACATTTCCAGCACGTCCAGTACGTCCAATTCTATGAACGTATTCGTCAATATCAGAAGGTAATCGTAATTAATCAGATGTTTAACATTAGGAATGTCAATTCCTCTGGAAGCAACGGCGGTAGCAACAAGAATTGGTCTTCTATCCAATCTAAATTGCCTCAAAGCTTCTTCACGTTCTATTTGCGAACGATCACCATGAATAGAAGAAACGGAAAAACCTTCATCATACAAAAAGTCTTCCAAGTCATCATCACGTCTTTTAGTTTCAACAAACACAAGCGTAAGACATTCCGCCGAAGGCTTCTTATTTTCACTATCCAAAATATCAAGGAACTTCGAATTTTTATCACGCTCATCAATCCAAACAACACTCTGAGTGATATTTTCCGAAATGGATCATACACGACCTACGGTTAAGAAGATAAAATCTTCCAAAAATTCCCGTGCTAATCTTTGAATGTGGGATGGAAATGTGGCAGAGAACATAAGGGTTTGTCGGTCCCCAGTTTTGGGCATACTTGGATTCTGCATAATTTTTCTAATTTGTGGTTCGAAACCCATATCGAGCATACGATCAGCTTCGTCGAGAACTACATATCGACAATTTTCTAATCCAATTCTACCACGATCGATTAAATCGATTAAACGACCAGGAGTGGCTACCAAAAATTGGCATCCTCTCTCCAAATCCCTTAATTGATCAACGATGCTAGTTCCACCATATGCAACACATGGCCTCACGCGAGCACGGTAAGCAAACTTCTTGCTTTCGTCGTAGATTTGTGTTGCCAATTCGCGGGTAGGGGCTAAAACTAGACCAAGTGGCTTCTGCTTGCTACCATAACCACGATTTTCGTTTGTGCTTTGTGGCGGCCCTTGTTCGTAGATTTGGTTTAAGATGGGAATCAAGAAAGCGGCAGTTTTTCCGGATCCAGTTTGGGCGCATGCCATTAAATCTCGTTTAGCTATAACCAAAGGAATTCCGTACTTTTGTACAGGTGTGGGAACTTCGTAGTCAGCCAATTTTATGTTACTACAAATTATTTCGGTCAGCTTGACATCGTCGAAAGTTTTGATGTGATCGGGAACGTTTGTTCCTTTAGCGTTGACTGGAATATCATCGTATTTGTTGAAATTGATTCCAGCACTTCTGTTTTTGGAACCAAATAAAGCAAGTTCCGTGCGTTCATTTCTTGGTAAAAGAACCGTCCAATCTTCATTGTTATAGCGGCCAGCTTAGTTTCGCCTTTCGTTTCCATCGCGGAAATCGTTCCTTTGTTCGTGGTGGCTTTTAGACCTTTCAGGAGCTGATTATTATGTTTGACTACGCATGGGCCAACACAAGATCATTACATTGAAATATTGTAGATTGCGCTTAATCAAAATACATTATGACTAGAACTTTTGGCCCAATCTTTGGCTGATCCAAATATGCAAAGATCTTATTTTGATTATTATTAAGTAATTTCGTGATTAAATTCATTTTTCTGTATCAATTTATTTTTTAAATTGTTAAAAATAAACAAAAAAAACCCGACTGCGTTAAATAATATCAACTGAAAAGCGAAAAACAAGCTCTATAATCTATAGAAATAATATGTAAGGGCAAAAGGTATTGCAGGCGGGAACAAGCTAAAGCTGCGTTCACAATGAAGTGAGGTCTTGCCTTGCTTCGATAGAAAACTAGCAAGAGCCAATCAAAATGAACGAGTTTTTAATCATAGAAAAGGATAGAAGCAAATACTTAAATCTAATTGGAGTTTGCCAGCTTTCTACCGAAGCAAGGCAAGACCCCACTTTTGCCTTTACATATTTGTATAGATTATACCGCTTTTCGCTTTTGACTTGATGTTTTTTTAACAGTCGGTTTTTTTCCATATTTTTCAAATACAGTTCCTGTATTTAAACTCATGCAACTTCATCCTATTAGAATTCTCCATGTATGTGTTTTAGATGTTTGATGCTTCACCCTGTATACATAATCCAAGCCAAATACATAAATGTGCTGATATTTTTTTTATGTATGTCCCCCAATACGATTCTAATGACACCTCATATTCATATGTTACAATCCGTCAAACCGTTTAGCTTTACAGAGGGTCACAAAGAAATAGACATGCATACATACTTGCATTCGAAAAAAATAACCCTCCTTTCTTTGGCAGTCGGATAAATAATCTGAATTTTGACTGCTGGCAAAATATATTTGGAAGGCAAATGGCAACCCATCAGAGTAATATTATGCCAAAAGAATCATTAAATGTTTTGATGTTAATGTTAAGAAAACAAGGAACTTTGATACCTCAACAAATCATGGTCTAGAGTCTAGACATAGAGAAGCTAGTAACAGTGATACAATGAAGAGATACAGAGACACGTTAGAGCAAGTCATGGAAGTCAATCAGATTTTCTCAAAATTTAATCGGATAATTTCAAAAATGTATCTACCAATTTGCAAAATTTTATTATATAAGTAGATTTTATTTGAATAAATAGTACAAAAAAGCGAAGAAAGATATAGAATAGAAAAATATAAAATGGCAGAACACGGAAATAAGTATAATAATGTACCCAGCAACAATCGCAACAATACTAGCGATAGAAACGGAAATGGTCAATCACGAAATAATGACAACAATAATAATAACAACAACAGAGATAATTACCAAAGCAATGGCTCGCAGAACAGAAATACCGGCAGAGCTGATACAAAGCAAAACATGCCACCAAGAAATGAATCCTCAAATCAGCGTGGTCAGTACGGTAATGGTAACGGCTACAACCGCAATCAACATGATCGTGAATATAATTATTCGCGGAGGAATAACGAAAGCTTCAGACCCAATACTAATGGTTCCCAAAATAATGAAAAAACTGTATCTGGATCCAATAGTCAATCTGATCAACATCGGAATAATAACTTGAACCGTGATGAATCGAGAAGAAATCAAAATGATAACAGAAATGAGTCAGGTAAAAATGGACAATCTGGGCAAAATCGTGACAATTACAATTATCGTCCTCGTGGTCAAGACGATCGCACTGATTCCAACATGAATAGAGATCGTAGAGATAATTACCAAAATTCCAATATGCAGAACAGAAATAACAACACCGTTCAGAATCGTAATAATGGTAATGACCGAAATGAACATCGCCGTGATAACTCCAATTACAACACAAATATGTACCAAAGAAGCCGTTCGACCGTCAATGATCGTCGAAACGCTCCTGAAAGGTCTAAAAGCCACCACGAACAAAGGAAAGATTTCCGCGATGGAAACGAAATGCGGAACGAAGCTGGCCGCAGCAATAATCAAGATTGGACGGTTCCTTTGCCAAGAAACGAACGCACAGAACTTGCTTTATTTGGTTCCAAAAACAGAAGTGCTGGAATTAACTTCAACAAATACGATGATATTCCAGTCAACGCTAAAGGAACAAACGTTCCCGATCACATCAAAACTTTCGACGATGTCAAGCTGACCGAAATAATTCGTAGTAACATCAAATTGGCTGGCTACGAAGTTCCCACACCTGTACAAAAGTACGGAATTCCTTTGGTTATAGCTAAACGAGATTTAATGGCATGCGCCCAAACTGGATCCGGAAAAACTGCCGCTTTCTTGATTCCCATCTTAAACCAAATCTACGAACAAGGGCCGCCACAAAGCACAAACGAAAATCGTGGTTATGGTAGCAAGCAGAAGCCACTTGGTCTAGTGTTAGCCCCTACCCGCGAATTGGCAACACAAATCTACGACGAAAGCAAGAAGTTTGCTTACCGTGCTCGCGTGAGGCCATGTGTTGCATATGGTGGAACTAGCATCGTTGATCAATTAAGAGATTTGGAGAGAGGATGCCAATTTTTGGTAGCCACTCCTGGTCGTTTAATCGATTTAATCGATCGTGGTAGAATTGGATTAGAAAATTGTCGATATGTAGTTCTTGACGAAGCTGATCGTATGCTCGATATGGGTTTTGAACCACAAATTAGAAAAATTATGCAAAATCCAAGTATGCCCAAAACTGGGGACCGACAAACTCTTATGTTCTCTGCCACTTTTCCATCCCACATTCAAAGATTAGCACGGGAATTTTTGGAAGATTTTATCTTCTTAACCGTAGGTCGTGTAGGATCCATTTCGGAAAATATCACTCAGAGTGTTGTTTGGATTGATGAGCGTGATAAAAATTCGAAGTTACTTGATATTTTGGATAGTGAAAATAAGAAGCCTTCGGCAGAATGTCTTACGCTTGTGTTTGTTGAAACTAAAAGACGTGCTGACGAGTTGGAAGACTTTTTGTATGATGAAGGTTTTTCCGTTTCTTCTATTCATGGTGATCGTTCACAAAGAGAACGTGAAGAAGCTTTGAGGCAATTTAGGTCGGGTAGAAGACCAATTCTTGTTGCTACCGCCGTTGCTTCCAGAGGAATTGACATTCCTAATGTTAAACATGTGATTAATTACGATTTACCTTCTGATATTGACGAATACGTTCATAGAATTGGACGTACTGGACGTGCTGGAAATGTAGGTGCATCGACGTCATTTTTCACTCGAAAGAATAACGGTTTGAAGGACGCCATGACCAAAGTTTTAAGCGATGCTAAACAAGATGTTCCTTCCTTTTTGAGACGTCGCGACTTCTCAAGGGGTCCCGTCAGTCGTCGGTATTAGAAGTACTTTTGAATGAGTTTGATCTTTGTAGAACTAAATTTTTTTTGTTGTCCGAAATTTTCAATTTAATAATATAAATAATAAATAAATACAATCAAAGAAAAAATATTAAAACTTTTTTTTATTGCCTCCCTTCTTCTTCCTTCCTGGTGAACTTAAAAGAATGAGCGCCTGGTCCATCAATCGCATGCTATTTTTAATACGTGTCCAAACCATTTCACTCTTTTTGTCTTTCTTAGTTTTACTCGTTTTTTCGACTATAACCTCAATCTACTGCTTCTTTTGACACTTTTGACACTGCTGAGGTTCACCAAGAATTCAATAACTTTGAACATTCAGCCATATGAAGTATTTTTACCATAAAGAACTTTACCTGTATATTTTTCTCGTTCAAAATTAAATCAAGATAAATTCATTCAGTTAGAAAGTGACATATAAATAACGCTGATTTAATATTTAAGAAGAAGAGTGAAATTATGCAAGAAAATATAAGAAGAAAGTTATAATCGGGCTTATATAACGTCAAAAATATTCTTCAAAAATTTTTTTACTCGAATGTAGTCAACTTCATAAACATACATTTTGTGTGGTCAATAAACACCTTATATGGGTGATTTATAGCAACTCGGAGTGTGAATGAATGATTAATGGAAATTTATGAATACTTCCTTGATGATCCATTATTTAGATTCATTAGGATTTATAAGTTCGCGAAGAACAATTAGAACCCATTTTTTGTAGTTTCAATGCCGTCTTTATAATAATAGAAGCACCGCCTTAAGGGGCGCCAGTTCCTACAATAAAAAATCGAACAATAATTAATAAAAACCGATTTTCAACCAACACAGATCAGAACCGGCCCTGTTCGACATCAGGTTTTTCGATCGAGAACAAACAAAATTAGAATTGTAAATAAAAGCTACCAACTCATAAATGTAAATGCAACAATTAATCTGATTTAAGCAAATAATTTTATGAATATAAAAGAATTTCAACATAATCGGGACGTCCGTTATATCCGAATATACCACACATAACGACAGCGACAGTCCCACTGCGCAGTGTGAGGTCTGCCGATTTTAATTCTTAGTTGTTATTTATTTTTTTAAGTGTCGTCGCGGTATTTATAACTTAGATTGGTGTGGTTAAAGCCGCAAAATAAAATCGAAAAGCCGAAAAAGTGTATACCGTTCGCTTTGTTTTACCACAAGAAAAACTCTCCGACAAAACCACCCATCAGTAAATAATCAACTAAGCTCACGCATTTCACCTCTGTGATATATGACCATATGAATGTTTAAACGATAAAGTAGGCATATAAAAGACAAACCGACAACTTAACTGTGCTTAAATATTTTTTCAACTTGGGAGTCGTATAACGTTTAAATTATTCAATTATTTATCACTATTTAACAAAATATAAATGTTTATACTTATTTATTAGAAAATGTTAATCCGCAATTAAATTTGTCTTGAAGATGACAATCCAAAATAATTTTCCAGTTTAACTAGAAACTTGGCGCCTTTGAATATTACATCAACGTACATTTCTAAAATCTCTCTTATTACAACAAAAATAATAAACTGGATTTCTAAATTGTACCTACCATTTGTGCGCTTGAAAATGTCGAGTACCGCGACGACATTCTGTTAGAAATTATAGGCCATTTTCTATGGTGTAGGTCTGCAAGTGGGTGTAACAATTTGTTTCAGTATTACCTATTCTTAGACATTTAAAACAAAGCTAAACCACGGTTGATGAGAAGCAAACATTTGCATTGCGGTAGATCGACCACTGATTATTATAACCACAGTTCATTTAACGATTACCTTTTGGAATGTCTAAACAATTTGACAATGATACAGAACAATTATCCAGAAATATATTTTCCTTTGAGATAAAACGTATCAGTGCCGCCATGTAATTAATATAAGACGAAACTGAAAATTTCTGATTGGTTTTGCTCATTCTAGATGATGATAAATTGAAACTTTCACCGATGGTTGGAGATAAAAAAAGTTTTAAAATGAATGCAAATTTTGCTACAGCCCAGAAATAGTAATCGGATTTGAACCCAGAATTTTCGCTCTATGGTCAAATATAGGTAACAGCCAGCTACTCGCTGCTGTGGTTACACTTATAAACTCTCCCATTATTTTCCAGTTTGCGTGGAAAAATAAAAGAAATAAGATGCCATAATATACAAGCAGTTTCAAGAACGTCTGCAATTTTGTTCTATTTATATTTCCAAGATTGTTGATAAATAGCAAAACAAATATTTATTTGCAAACACAAATTAAATCCAATCCAAACTAAAGCAACAAACAATGATTCAATAAATTTATCCGATAAACAGGCAGATAATTTTCACCTTAAAAGTTCTTATTTCAATTAGAATACTTCAACTGATTTAATTAAATTTTATGTTTGTGGTGCTGGAGATAAACGAGATTAATTCGTATTTAGTTTTGAATGGAATCGGTGTGTTTTTCATTATCTATACGGTTTAGTTTATATTCTCATTTGCTGCCGTATGGTTCCATACAGAAGCAACAGTAAAGTTTGAACTTCTCCATCCAATTAAAGTCTAAAAGACGATGATTCGGGGTTTTCTTTTGATTTGCTTCTATCAACTATTTCGCATTTTCATTTTGCCTGAAAATTGGACGAAAGGATCCTTATACATTTTTCTCTTTGAAGGATTTTATGGGTTACTTTTGCAAATCTCAATTGGGAATCTAGAGATATGCAAGTCACGCCTTTAGGCTGATGCATATCACCGACCAGCGACCACCAAGTTCACCGTTAAGTTATTACCAGCAACAATAGCTTCATCGTAATCATCAAATTTTTCTTATCGTATAGATAAGTAACGACGCATAATAATTTCAGAAGTTCCAACTGTTGTTTTGCAAAATTGCAAATCCACGACCGAAAATTACCAGCATTCATGTAAACCGTAAATTGAGAGTATGAATTGTTTACGATATCTTAAGTATAGAGTGGAGATCATAATAGGTTTGAAGAATAATACCCATTTGAAAATACAATGCTTTTTGTGTAACAGTACAAATGATTTATTTTAAAAAATTCTATTATAATCACGTACAACTCATAATTTTGTTGTTATCAGTGCGATATATCACCTCGAGTCTTTTCCTTTCAATTGAAAAGCAATTCTACTTGCATAGGTATAATGACAATATTTGTAACTGGCACATGTTTTGGTTTCTTTAAAAATATTGTAGCATAGGTACACAATGGTACAATGCATACTTATGAAAAAACAGCAATCAATATAATTACAATTACTTCTAATATGACATGAAAGTTAAATGCGCCCATAAATGGGCAGCCTTTAGATATAATTATTATGCAATCGTGATCATATTTGCACATTTTTAATTATTTGCACAAGTGAATAATACGTACCGCTACGGTTACGTCTCAAGGTAAACTATGAAAATCCAATTTGGATTGCTTTCGTGATTGATCCGGTCATTAGACCGGAAAACTTTTAAAATTATCTTAATTATAATAACATCATCAGTTGCGTCATTATTGTCTTTCAAATCCGTGCAAATCTCCAACCTTAGGGGTATCAAATTACCCAACACATAAAAATAATTTTCTATCAGATTGATTTATTATTCTATAATAATTGATCGAATGATAGTAAACGATTAATAAATATAAATCAAAATATTTGCAAAAGGAATATTTTCACGTAGTTTTATAACCCCGGGATGTACACAGGATGGATGATGGTAATTTGAATCAGATTATCATTAAATTTACCGTGGTTAGAAACCCACGTCAAACTAGTGGCTTATATATTGTGGTGAAACAGAAATATACTCAAATTTGTAGTTAATGATTTATCACTGAATAAGGGATGTTTTTACCCATAACGACATGGTCGAGCACGGTTCTGTTGAATAAAGGTCGATTTATGTTACAGCTGACACAAGCACACGATTATTATTGAATGTTGGTGAAATCCAGTGATTTATAAAGTTTACGGCGATTTAAACCTAAAAAGGAACAAATTTAATTATTTTCATTTGAATTTTAACCGCGAAAAGTTTACCTATTTTGAATTGCAAAGTGGCTCAAAATTTCTTTTTGTGTGGTGGCAGGTTGAATTTTCTCGACATAGAAGGTAGACAAAGTTGGCTAGGAGGTTTGCGTGTGACTGTGGAGCCAGCAAGGCGTATTTTTTGTGAGGTCCACCAAAAGTGACCAATTTTCGAGTTTTTCTTGGAAAACCAAGTGTTTTTCAACTTGAGAAGTAGTGCGAAGTGTCGTCTAAAGTAGACGAGTGTTTTTAGATTGATTTGGAAGTAGAATCTTTAAGTTGCAGCGTTTTTGGAAACGCACATTTGGAAAGTTTGATATCGCACATGTGGATGAAAATTTTGTCAGTCCGCCATTGATAAATGATCGAATGATTTTTGTAATCACAACGATTACGTGCCTACAATTAAACATTTAGAAGAATGAAGAATGAAATAATTTTACTTGCCTTGATTTGAGGTTAGTTATACAATTTTCTGAGATTGGTTCAAATTGGGGGAAATTTGCCAACAAACTTTATTATGCGATTGCCGATCGTCTTTATTTGGATATTTGTGGAATATTTGTGAAGATTTGAGGCTACAATTCGATATTTTATGAAGAACACAGCTGTACAAGGATGCAACAGGTTGCCGAATGACAGGTGTCAAGCGCAGGAAACCAGCGGTTCCAAAACGTCGACAACGAGTGCCACATTATTGGTAAATAATAAACTTTATAATTTGTTACACCATTTTTATTATTGTAAATTTATTTGTGTCACACGATTACACATAAATAGAAACCTGGAGTATTTTGAGTTCGATTTGCAAGTAAATGCAAATACTAAGGGTTTTCTATAACACAATTTTACACTTTGCGACCAAAACGAATTTGTTCGTAAACAGCTCATGCTCGACCTGTTTATGTTTATTTTGAAATTAAATTTATTGATGAGAATTAGATTAGTCAATTTCTACGAGGCTGAGTTTAATTTATTTTTCATACAACGAACCACACCCGAGTTTAGTTTTTTGGTATTTTCAATAACGACAATAAATTCGATTAAGGCATTTCATGCAGTTTTGTTCATAACAAGGAAAATTCGTTTGAGCAATTTTAGTGCGGCATCAAGGACGTACAATTTATTTTATTTGGCGACCCGAAAAGGAGAGAAGGCGAACCCAGCCCTGTTATTTGTCTCCGCACACAAATGTGAACCGACGCATAGCTACCGATAGTAATCTAGTGTTGAGGTATTGTCCTGAGTTTAAAAAAATAATTAAAGTTAAGGGTCGTAGAAAATATCTCTACAATATGTAGTGTCGACTCCTGAAGTTGAAGATATGTAAAACGTCTCTGATGGTGACTGATCTAGCAAATTGAAAATAAATACATCTCCACAGCCTTTTTTTGTAAAAATTTTCAAGACATTAAATAAAAAATTTGGGGAAAAGCAAGACAATTTAAATGATTCCAAAGTAGGAATCAGATCTCCTTTAATAATGGGTAAATTGACCAATTTTGCATATTTTTTTGAGGGTAAACACAATCTCTTTAAATATCATCTTTAAAACTCAAATTTTGTTTATTTGCGTAGTACGAGTATAAAAAAAACTGAAGGGAAAATAGGAGCGTCTAAAATTGAAAAATTGAGGGGGCCAATAGCAAAATGTAAAGAAATATAATTTGCAACTTGTAATTATAATAGTAAAGAACATTTTCATTTTCTTTTTAGTAAAGAACAAGGAAAGCCACAAAAACATTTCGTTTATGAGCTCAAGGAAAATGTGTGGGGGGGGGGGGTAATCGTCTATTGGTAGGTTATTAAAAAAGATGAAAAATTCTTGCGTATTTAATTCCAATTTTAATTGGCCAAAAACAATTTAAAATTAATATGAATAGTTTTCGTAAAGTTCGATTTCAAAGAAATAAGAGAAAATTTGATTTGTGATCATCAGACTTTCTCGGGAGAGGGGCTGCAAAGCAACGCTGGCCATTTTGTGGATAAACGTAATGATCTAATTTTCTGAACCCTCCATCATCACAAAATATACCTCAGTCTCCCCTATCGTACTTCTGCTCTTCACTTAACATAGCTCGGTATGATGCCTTTCACTTCTATAGCATAACATAGCTCGGCCTTCGGCCTCGCACTACCCAAGTCACATACAACAATCATAAGTTTAATAACAAAAAGTCATTTGCAGCAGTATAATTTTTTGTGCTTCGGCAGCTACGGGAAAAATCTATTAATCAGCAAAGTTGAGGATTAAAATTACAAAAAATCAGGGTAAGGAAGTGCGAAGGCTGCAGAACGAGCTATGTTATAATCGGCATAAGCAATGAGAAAGCTGAAGGCCGAGCTATGTTTTTCGAGGTGAAGAAGGCCTACTTTGATAAAGGAGGATGGAGTGGTCGTCCTTTATAGACAACCCCTTAAATTCCAGAATTGATTTAAAAATTAATTGTGCCAATTTAACGCCTTTTGTTTCAAAATCTGAATCAGAATCGATGAGTTCTCATGCTCCCAACACTAAACATAAATATTGGCAGCCTTTAACAGCAAAATGCATTTAGGATGTTGCTATAATAAGTAGAAACCCTAACTCCTAACTGCTCCGAAGTTTTTCGACGTTGCTTCTTTCAAAAATCAATTTTTCTTTAGATGATATTGTCGTATAAGGCCGTTTGTCCCTACTAGGGCCTTAATACTTGGTACCAATTACCAAAATGTTCCATAGGGGGTAGCGTTCTCACTCAGTAAATAATACCAGGATTATTCATTTACCACATTTATTAAATAACTGTCCCAATACTTTTACAATTATTATTCAAATACAACTTACATAATAACATTTAATATGGTCATCTTTAGATTTTGACTATTGGCTGCAACCTCAATGAAGGGTAGTGACCACTGGATTAGTTGGCTGGCAAACCGACCCCCGATACCTCGATACCGGAAACTCGCTAGCACGCTAACTACCGAAGACTACTGAAGACTACCCCTCATTGATTGATTGACCATATTTATGTAATTAACTCCCACCTGATTTTCCAATCGCCTGATCGGTGAACCCAGGTTCAGTTTGTTTGCGTGGATCCTGTCACGCCATAAGTTATTTGCTTTAATTGCATTATTGCATTTTTAGAAACTGCACTTTGGTTAGTTTGAACTTCCTAACGGAAACCTTTGAAAGTTCAACTAACCTGGAATTCAATATCTCGTGTGAATAATTGCAACCCATTAATACAACATATCTTATTTTAATTTGGGAATAATTATAATAAATTTGGATGTTGAAATTATTCACGACAATATCTTGAAAATAAGAAGCAGCCATTTTTTAAAGTTCAAGTTTAAGATTCTTGCAGTAGAAGCTTTTGATATAAACTTAATTATAAGTTAAAGCTCAACCATTGAAAAAGTAGTATATAAATTTTAACGCAATTTTTATGCGTTCGTGTTGTAAAATTTTATTACTTAGTAATAACAATAACGACTGATTATTGTATTACCATCTACAATACAGAACGGTTGCTCATCTGCAAGTGATCATTGGCGTAGCTAAGGGGGCTTATGGCCGTTTTCACTAACATTTATTTAAGAATTTCCTAGTATAGATTTTCTTAACTAGATATTTTATAAATTTGATTGGTCAAATTTGGCATAAGAGTTGCTTTGGTTAACCCCACTAAATGGAGTTTATTCCAGTGGAATCTGGAATAAATTAGACTTGAAATGGACCAGGTGATAGATATTGCTGTAACTAGAATCCAGATTGCTGTTGTGAGAAGAATAAAATCAGAAGCGAAATATGGCAAAGATAAATCCGACCTCATCATGAGGTCCATTGAGATGGATTTGGACAAGGGTACAGTAACGACACTCGTTCTGGCAACGAATCAGTGAGAGTGACATTCCAAGTTTTGAACAAAATGAAAGGCGACCTGGAATGCTCACACAAATGGAGTTGGCAGATGTTTGGGATTCGATCATGGAGCCAGAGATTGTCGAAACAAGAAAGATAGGTCCACTAGGTGCCATAACGGGCGAGAGGCACCAGTTAAATCAGTGTGCCGAAAAATACTCTGCCTCATCTGCACGACTAACGGCTAGGAGTGTTCGACATAATAAAAAGCAACAGAGAAAAGGCAAAACGTGTGATGTCGCCAATGGAAATCTGAACGATAGTGAATGACAGAGTCGGGGCCACTTTCAGTTGGGCAGCGGATCCGCACGTAGAGTTCAGATGACCACTAGAGCCGGATTCACCTGGTCAACGTGTCACTCACAAGAAGAAATAACAGAACGGTTTCTAAGAAAAAATGCAAAAAAATACGCATTCCTTTTAAATTTAATTTTTTTACGAAAAATTCATATATGTCAAAATTATGTAAACAAAGGGGCGTGTCAATTAACCGGAAGAGGTACTCTTTTCAGTGTAATTATTTGTTTACCTTTTGTGAGTGCAATTGAAATTCTTAAGTTTGCTTAAATCTAAACAAATAATCCATAAGAGCTTTAATGCCTTTTTAATATACGTATTATAATAATGGTTCGTGTCTGGAATCCCAGATTTATTATTAGCGTGTACAAGAAGATGCTCTTGGCGTGTGTGTGGTGTGTACTGGATTCAGAGTGTTTCCGCTCAATTAACTCGATATTACACGTAGAATACCTACACTACTTTCGTTTTTCTACTTCCTCGCAATACAAACCCATCTATTACAGAAAGTTCAAATTTGGGTTAAAAAAATTCCGTGAGAACTCAAAATGGGCGCAGTGCAATAAATTGTCGCTCAAATTACAATATTTTCACCTAATAAGTTGAAAATGTCTTATTTTTGCAAAGTTTACGTAACTTTCTCTGATTAGCTTAATTAGTTGTTCTGATTTAGTTCTATGGTCTTAATTATAATTTCCGTTGCTGCTACCGACGCCGACGACGCGATGCTCACAGGGAAACCGTTTAGGGATGAAACTGGAGGCAATCATTAAACAGGTCAGGAGCAGGTCAAGCAGAACTATTTTATTTTATGATGCATCTACGCTCAATGAAATTTAATACCTTTTTACCATGCTTATTTTACTTTGACTATAAAGCAGCAATTATATTACCTTCGTTTATAATAAAATCGTAATACAAACAATTACGCAAGGCATTAAAACATAAGCGGGGTTCTTTAAAATAATTAAATTTTGAAGTGTGTGCATTTGCTTACGCACATTAAAAAGTAGTAAACCGGGTAATACTAAAATTCCTTATTAATGAAGTTTAAGCGCCAATAAACACTTTTTAATTTGGAATGGTTAGTTATGCAGAGTTGCAGGTTTACACCGTAAAAAAAAAATAATTTTATATTTCTTTCTCTTAATTAATTGATCCTGTAGGTTGCTAATTTTACTAGATTGATCAACGTGACCAGAAATAGAAGCGCAGTTTTCCACTCCCTAGCCTACCGGCTTATGATTAACGCTACCCTGCTGATAAAAATTTTATAGAAATTTTTTCAGTGTACAGCCTAAATGAAGATTCCATTTGAAGGAATTGGTTTTGTTGTTAAAGTAAAATAAGTAATAAAATTTAAATGAAAGGTATCAATGAAATGCTTAAATATACAAGAGAAGTAACCGACAAAGAGTTGAAAACCAGACAAAGTCGGATATGGCGAATGTACAAGAGAATCGAAACTTGTACAGGCAAAGACCTTAACTCTGCACTGTTTAACATGAAACAATGGCCATTTCTTGAGCAGGGTCGTAACTTTAGTAGACGTATTTTAAAAAAACCTATTGAAAAAGAATGAATATTGTATGGTTTCTGAGAATTGTAGTTTTACATATTATGTACTTCGTGATCGTTATGTATTCACATATTTTACTAATATTTGGATGACACTTTACTTTATCATACCTTAAATTACACCGCTAAAATAAAATCCAAAAAACTTACACCGTCTACTATAATAAACACTCGGTTAAGTTATTTTATTTGTAAGTTAAGTTGTAAATTCTTCACTAAAGATAAAATCACAATAAAATATAATGGGCAAGTAACAAGAGCTTTTAAGATAATCCCATGTTAACGTTCAATTTTTAAAATTTACTTAAAAGGTCCAATAATGGTTACAACCATTAACATTTTTAAACGTGAATTTATCAAAAATAAGTGGATAACTGTTTTCGAGATTAGCAGGCACGTGTAGAAAGTATTTTTTTTTTTAAGAAATGTAAAGAATTTTTTTTGGTTTCTTCGTGCGAATTGCTTTTTGGATCATAGAAGAAGTTCCGAAGAAGGAACGGATACGAACCGCCCACGTACAACTCAACAGAGTTTATTTTATCAGATAGAATCAAAATTTTTGAAAAAACGCACGATTTTCCGTTTTCGAGCTTCATCATGATGAAGATGAAGAACGTAGAGCCCAATAAAATTTAACTGTTCTTGTAACACATTGTATTAAAATTCCGAGTGCGCTTTCGTAAGTGATTTAAATCTATAATTCTCGATATATTAAATGATATTACCGCTTAGTTATTATTCAAGGTAATTTTTTAAGTACCTACCATGTCTTATCTGCGTGACTAATTCTATAATTCATTGTATTTTTTATTAAGCCATGTTTCGGTTATTAATTAGAAGTTTGCAAAAAAAAGTCAGATGCTTGATTTGGGGTTCGTGCTCTTTCAATTCAAGTATTTCCGGATTAGCCGCCGCGATACCGCTTAAATGGGTGACCTGGATTTTTAATTCCACCGATTTCAAGGTTCACAACATAATAGAACGTAGAACATCCACCCCCAACGAACGAACGACTTGGTGGAGTCGCAAGATTTTAAGCTTGTCGCTCGGGGCCGCACCCGCACCGCCCATATTTACTTCACCTAGAAACCTTTCCCACGCTAGCTTACCGTATTGCACCACTGAAGTCCCCTGCAGGCTCCATTATTCAGTTACTGTTGGATGACCACAATTACTACAGCTTCGACGATTATATAATAAGTTTTGGCCGGCCCTAAAGCTGGAAAGCTTCCGAAGGCACTCTTCCACAAGTCTGATACTGAAGTAGCAGAACATGCTAAAGAGGAAGAAGAAGGAATCCAGTTTTCGTCCGAAAACTCAACATCTTTATTAATAAATCGACAAATATTTTACAATGTAATCGTTCGTTTAAGGCGTGAAGAATCGTGAAGCAAAAAAGTAGACGATGGATATCGCCTCTTTAAAAACGAATGAGTACTTGGAAATCGCAATCGACATGCTACATTAAACTGTGAAAAGCCGTTTAATTAAAGTCCAACAAGTAAAATGTAACTTAAAACTTGCTTCTTGTTCATGGTTAAGGTCACAAAAACTCCGAGAGACGAATCGAGAAGAATAAGTTAAACGAAATTTTCCAAATGAATTCGTTCACTTTTGATTTTTATTTTTTGTCCTCCCAATGCTCTCGCAGCTCCCAGAGTTTGTTTACGTATTGGAGGTTACACGCAAACTTGTTCCAAATTCCTTTCAAATCATCACTTCGAACCAAGTGCCAATTTAATTTTGCAATGCATTATTAGATAATAAAAATTCCTTCATGTGTGCGTACCCATTATTGGCAATACTATTCGTTTGGCCGGACTTAATTACATAATAAACTATAACAGTAAATTTTTATTTAATAGATCAGCAATTTTGACAGTGTTAAAATTACATCTAAACTGTTTTGGTGCAAAAAAATTGAGCACTAATGACGCTGCTAATGAGTTGAACTAAATGATTAGGTATAATATAAATAAACAAGATAATGGGAAAAGGGGTCAATAATTACTTTGGAATTGAAGGTCGCTATTATTAATTTTTGTGGAAAGCATAATTGCGCCAAAAATAGTGGCTCAATGGGATCCTTATTGAGAAACGAAAGCCCGAGAAGATTTATAACAGCCGCGGGAGCTAGCGTGCAAGTAAATTAGAGACCATGTTTTACCAATAGCAATAAAAAGATTATGTGTGATATTTGCATATAAAATGTGTACAACACACCCACATGTAGTGCAAAAAGTTCTCAAGAAGTTAGCCAATATATGAAAACAAGTATCAATCACTAAACGAACGTGAAAGTTCGGCTAGGTACCTAATAGTACCAAAAAAAAAACGGTTTAAAAGAATCATGCATGGATTAATAATTTTATTCAAAGGTCACCTCTAACCAAACGAAATAGAAATTTAAATCATCTCAAGGAAGGTTCCATGGCATGATATTAGTAATGGAGACAGCAAGTCATGACAACTAAATTGCGAAAGAAGTAAATCGATTGATTGTGTTCTATAAATAACAAGGTACAACAAATCAAACTTGCAAAATCAGAACTGGCTGTTATTGTTTTGCAACTTGTAACCACATAATCGACATCCTATTACTTTTCCAATCAGCAATTCCCCATAGATTCTTTCAAATCCGTAACATTCATTAAAATGTAATTAAATTGTAAATTACATTTTGGTATCTCACGACGTCCACTCCAATTTCATCGTTGCGCTCTTTTACCGTTTCTCCAAAACTGCCAAATATTTATTTGCTTTAATATATGCACGGATCATGGATCATTATGTATGCAGAATCTTATAAACAGTAATTATTAAGACCTTCAAAATTTATGGCTTCAAACTTGAACTAGTTTTACCTTCACCTTGAACTTGAATCGTTTGCACCACTTACGCAAAAGCCAAAACAAATCGGGAAAAACAACTCGTCGGTTATGGACTCGATATTTTCAATCGCTAATAATTTTGCGTTGGCCGGTAAATGTTTTATTAACTATTGCAAATTGATACCAAAACCACGTGGGCGTTTCTTAATTACACTTTGCTTTTCTTCCTATAACTCTTACATTCACCTTGGGAACTTTTTAATAAGGATGCTACAAGTAAACAGAGACGGACTGGCCAAATGCGACATCCCACACGCTTTTCTTAAGAATTCACATATTTATATTATTATTACAAAAATTAAGATAATAGCTTTTTAGCGACATTCTTTACACCTTTGTTTGTCCAAATGTGAAAAAAGTTTTAATTTACTGCATAGGAACATCGGATAAGATGATATCTACGGTTGGAGGATTCCCCGAATAGATTAGAAGTTTTAGAACTCGAAAAATTTTTTTGTTGAAATCGGAGGTAGTGCGTGCGAGTTTATTTTGTCCTTCACACAAAATAAAAATCCAAAATAAACAAATCCCCCTAAAATATTTTTAGTACCAATGGCACAAATATCAGGCCTGCGGTATGGGAAATTTAAAATCACCTTTTTACTTCTCTTCATATTATTTTAGTTGCTTTTAATTCAAAATAAAATATTAAAGGGGTCGGAATTTGCACTGTGGACTACCCCCCCCCCAGTATGTAGGGCAACTTTAAATTTCGTGCCATTTGAGACGTATCAAATTTAAAATGATGACTATGTCAATATCTAATGTAGACAGATGGAAAATTTTAAGCATGGGGAGATACATAGTAAAAGAAAGCATCTATAATAATTTCAATGTTATATCGAACAATTTTTGTGACAGAAATTGAGCGATTTAGGATTTAATGAGATGTGGTTTTAACAGGATGGTGCCACACATCTAATGAAACGATGGCTGTATTGAATTGAATGGCAAATTTGAAGATCGTTTAATTTTTCGTCATGGTGATGTCATCTGGTCACCAAGATCCTATGATTTAATACCATTAGATTTCTTTCTTTGGGGCCAAATTAAATCAAAAGTCTATGCTAGAATACAATCAATTGAAGATTTGAAAAATTTAGGGTCCGCTCCACTTAAAGCCCATGACGACCGCGGCGTGGTCCCGTGGTTCTTTGATTGGACCATGGTCGTCATGGGCTTTAAATGGAACGCACCCTTAATGAAAACTCCATTGACAGTGATCAGTGATCATTTAAAGTAAAACATTCTTAAACAAGGGCAAGGAGCGCCTGTGCAAGTCGGAAATGGCCAACTGGTCAACGGGAATCCACCGGTCGAGCTTAGGTTAATGTTAGGAAACGATTTTTTTAAATGAGGGGACCGTTAAAAGAGAGATCCGCTGGTGCCGAACTTCCTGGTGTCGAGTTTTCCCGGTGCCAAGTGGTGCGGTATCGAGTAGGCCGGTGCCGAGTTGTTGTGTACCTTTCCTTGTGCTTGGGGGTATTCCCAACAAATTTTCTCCTGGACCTTCTGGTTTGCGTGTTGCAAAATGCGAAAGATAGAAAGTACGCTTAAGAACTGGAGGGTCTGTCAGTATTTTCAAAACAAAAAAATAAATAGTTAGTTGGCTTTGATCAATTTTCGTACCTAATTATTAAAAGTAAATATCGTTGCCATGGTTACCGATGATTCTCTTCAAACTTGACACATGGAACCATTGTAAGGCCAAGTGGGTTTTGGGGTCTGGATTTATTGTAGAGGGTAAGATAAACTCACACGCACTTATGCCTCTAAATCGAGCTCATTGTACTACCTCCGGTTTTCAGCTTCGCCCCGATCCTGTCACTCCCCAAGCCACTCCAATCCGGCTTGGGGGTATAAAATATTCCTTCCCTAGTCTTCAATAAGAAGACAATAATTCAAGAATCAAACTTGCTTGATTATCAATTTTAAAAAGTCGGGTTTATTGCTTATGTATACCTGGGGGGTATTCCATACCCCCATATTGTTTTAATTCTTCTTCTTCTTCTTCGTAAATTAGGACTAGGTCCTGTATTTTCCAATTCTTGTTATGCCGTGTCATGGATTATCTTGAGATCCCGAAGTCCAACTCTCGTACCACCTTTTTGGTGGTCGTCCGGGAAGTCTTCTGGAGATGGGTTTGTCCGTCATCGCCACTTTGGCCAGTCTGCCTTCGTCCATTCTCTCCAAGTGGTCCCTCCATTGTCTCCTCCTTTCTCTTATCCATCTTACGATGTCCTGGATATCGCATGTTTATTGTTTTAATTGATTTTTTAAAGTAAATTGATAATACTTCATTTGATCTCATTTTGAAGTTAAGCACAAGACGGAATCTCATCCAGCAATAAAATTAGGAGATAAATTCTCGGGATATTGGATCCTAATCCTCATTTTGAAGTGTTTTTCAATTTTCTAGATTGGATAAGCCCACTAAACATCCTAAAATGTGAAGAAATGAGTGTGCAATCTAATGTCTGGGGAGGTATGGACAGTGAGTAAATAACGGGGGGGGGGTAGAACTGTATTATCTTGGGACCAAATTTTGTTTTTAAATCGTCGCACACCTCTCAATCGAGGGACCCGTCAAAGCTGTTGCACCCGAGTCAAAATTTGAAGTTACGCCACCGACAGTGATGTCTGGTGAAAAGGAAGTATCTAAAATCTACCTTCAATCAGACGTACTAATTTAGAAATTAATATCGTCAGATTATGTTCGAGTCGTACAGGATTAGATTCAATGAAATTTTAACTAAACTCTAAATAACTCGGGTCAATATTTGCTTATACTTAACAAAAAAAGTTGAATTGCGGTCTTGAGGCCGCACAGGATATTCCATATCTGAGTCCACCTTGTTATGAAGACCAACTTTCTGTATATTGTGTTAACCTGTGTTCTGTTGTTGAAACATTCTTCACATTATATGCAATGTAATGTTTTTGTTAAATAAATAAATAAATAAATATTGCTGCAATATACCGCCAAGATTGTGTGCTGCATAGGCATAAATGATACAGAAGATGACGAGGAGGCGTTTTCTAGCAAATTATTATATAGGATTTAAAATTTGCAGTCAGTATTATAGGCGCATCTGCTCTCAAATTTGGGGGGCACCAATTCACCAATAAAAGACATCAATTCAAAAACAAAACCTATATTTCCCAACTCGAAAATGGAGGTGCTAATTCGGATTTAACTTGTACTTAGGCGCATCAGTCTATGCTTTGGAGGGTATTCCATACCCCCAAACCTCCCAGTCTCTCAGACCAACATTTTGTATGTTCCTTCATTGATTTTATTAAATCGCAACCGTTCTAAATAGATATACATTAACATATCATGATAATGGGTCCGGGGGGTCTGGGGGGTATGGAATACCCCCCAGTTTCAGAAGATTAATCATTGTCGGTAAACTTAATCAATTAAATCTTAAATAAAACTATCTAAATAGAATGGATTTTTCCATTCTTCCAACAGTCTTCCTCATTGATAAACGTTCAAACCACTTCTTTTATCTCCCTTCAACATCATCAAATTATTTTGAACTGAAATATCTCTGGCAGGTAAGTCGATGGTAGGTGACGTGAGACGTTTGCATTTAGGAGATTTAGATTTAGGAGATCATCCTCTACCGACTCCATTGAAGCAAATTCCATTCACATGGAATTTTATTCTTATATTCATTTTTTTTTATCTTTTCAAAAACTAAAGGCCGTTGCGTCATCAGAAGAGGCTGTCTGTATGAACATTTTAATAGCTAGCAAAAAAAAATTCCAAATTTTGAAGGTATAATTGGAGAAAATGAAGACTTGTACGAAATTAAGAAGTCCGCAAATAAAAGAACATTCATTTAAAAAAGCAATCGAGCGAAAGGCAAAAAAATGTAATTGAACATTTTCCCACCTATAATTTGCTTTAAATTACCAACAGAATAAATATGCAAATAATCCACACATTGAAGAGAAACATGAAAATCGACAGTCTTCTTAATAATCATCATGTTATGAGTGACTTCCTACAGTAATGTTATGTGGGTTAAGTTTAGCCTCGTGAACGAGAGCGTCAATTTACTCACGGAAGCGGGTCCATCGTGAGGTCGCAGGTTAACGCTATGGCTTGGGGATAAACCCAGTTACTGTCTTAAAAACACGAATATACCAACTGATCATGATTTTTTTATTCCAAAATAAACCAGTAAACTAGATATTATAATAACCGCTGTCATAAATAATATTAATTATCGTGGCATAACATCATGTAATCGGGCATGGTCTGCAATTAGATAGTACTAAATTTGCCAAGATTAAATCATATTTCATAACCAATCAACAAATTTAAGAGTAGGTTTTTAGCCAAATTATAAGTGACTTGTGTTAGGAAAGGGAAACTTTCAACATTTTTCATCTTCGAAAGAAAATAAAACTCGGCTTTATGTTCTATGTCCACTAACAAAGCTCATCCGTCGCACTAATCCGAGAATTAATACCTGATGATAGCTATAAGAAAATCAGAAAACTCATTAAGGAAATAATTAATTGAAACTTCGTTTAATTAACTTATTATTTTGTAGTACTCGCAAACTATGCGGCCTAAAGGCCGCACTTAAACTTTAATAAATAAATCAGCCGATCAGAGGTGGATTACAGAAATCATAAAGGGCAAGTTGCACCCAAATATATTGATGTAATTAATTTTTAACTGAAAACCAAATATAACGGTTAAGTATGATAGATGCGGTTTAGTAATTTTCTTGGATATAAATGTGATTCTTGCGTGAGAAATACTGCTCGACTAGAACAAAGTTGACTTTCAGATTGCAAAAGTGTTAAGAACAGTTTTAATTTTTTATTTATTTACATGAAAGCTCGTGATATTAATTATGAGCAGTGCGTTTTTAAATTGAGTAATGGCTATATCCATATCAGGCAAGCATAGTCAGTCATCTTGTCCGGCCAATTTGGATTTGAATCTCCGAGATAGTTTCACGTCCGCTTCAATCATATCATCTATTATTTCTCTTTTTATGCTTTAATTAATCAATCTTTTACAGTACCTTTTTTTAGGAAATCGATAGATTGAGTATTGAACTGAAGTTCGTGCAAGTCATGTTTTCTTGACGATGGCTGACAATATTATAGTCTTGATGTATTTTAAGCAATCTTGGAAATTTCACGTTTTGAAATTATCCAACACGACTCGGCCTGCGGCCTCGCTTGACGTATAACACTGATATTGTTTATCTCTCCATTTAATACATAGGAAAATTTAATTTGTTATAAATAATTGTGGCATATGAAGGTACAAACTAATAAAATAATTAGCTTGGTGAAGTCACGAAGCAAAAATAGCATAAATCTTGAACTTACACAATTGAAAGTAATAAACTTAAATAACAAATGTGTAGTAGGTCAAGGTGTACCTGACATTAACATTGTAGCGAGAAATAAACTCATCATTTTAAGTTAGAAGGGTTAAACATCTTGGATGTAAAAAATTGGGCATATTGATCTTCCAATATCAGGGGTGCCCCCCAATTCAAAATTAAATGCAAAATAGCAGTTAAAATATAAAGTTGAATTTGGTGTAAAAAAATATAAATGAACTCACTCCATGCAAATAATTTGTATTATCGTTGAGACATAGACTCAAAATGATGTATTCGCTGGGTGCGTGACATCTGGCCACATTTTTTGCACAATTTGTCCGCAGCGGACGCTGGCGTCGTTTTTAATACCCCCATTATACACTACGCACCCAGCCAATGGGTGCGTGACATCTGACCACATTTTTTGCACAATTTGTCCGCAGCGGACACTGGCGTCGTTTTTTAATACCCCCACTATGCACTTCGCACCCAGCGAATAAGAGATTGTGCGATAATCCTCTATAGAGGCATCTATTGCTCAATTGAATTATCGTGCATTTTATTTATAAACATTAACATCAATAAGACAAACGTAAAAATTGTTTATTCCATGTTGAACTGTAGCTTTCCTTCATTTTCAATACGCGACGGCCTCATAGGCAGGGAATCTGATAATATCGCAAGACATTCAAAACCAAATATAAATAATATATTCAATATGCAAGTACGGCTTTCATAATATTCCAAGTTAAAATACAAATATATAACACATTAGCATACCTACCAGTAACAGTCACCGATCCTTGAAGGATTAAAAAGACATTATAATTTACTATTCCATTCTATTGTTACCGGGATATCTTTCAAACAATAATGGGCTTGTCAAAAAATCGATACTTGCAAATAATACACAATAAAAGTTTTTATTTTAGTTTTGTAAATAGCAAAACGCCGAAGAAAGTCAAAATTAAGTCGAATAATCGTAATTTTAATTTAATATACAATAATAAAAATTAATCCTTCATGATATACTCGAGGTTATTACAGATCAAAATTTCTAAAAGCAAATTTGGTCTATACAAAAACAAAAAATCTTGAATGTATTAGAATACCGAATAGAAAACTATTAATAGAATAATAGCAGGACCGGGCTAAGGAGAGCTCCTAGATTCGAACTCTTAGTTTGCGCCTTCCACGTAACCGACGGTTACACCAACCAATCCGTGATCTAAGATGAAACAGTTAGTGAAAGGTTTTAACATTAGCAAAAGCTGCAAGTTACAATCAATTCCCTATTTGGAAAATCAAAGCAAAACTTCTTAATAGCAAAAAATTTAATTCTATAATTAATATTAAACCAATTAAAATAAAGAAGGGACAAGGTGTCAAATTAATATAATTATTTTTTTTCTAAACGTGTCTTACAGTTAAGTCTAAGAAATCGTAACATTAAAATAGCAATAAATTTTCTATTTCATATTACATCGCTATTTAACAATTTAAATAATTATTATTCATATATTTAACTCTTGATCTATGTATACCGTTGGATATGATATAATACAAACATGCGTTGCAAGAAAATTGAGTTTCTCCATCGGTTTTCATAATTTCGTTTAAACAAATGCGGGAAAATAAAAAAGTAACCTTTAGTTGCAATAACCACCGTTCCCATTATTTTATCAACCGTTTTAACTTAACCTCAAAGTTGACTTGACGTTTTTTGTTCTGCGTAATTTGTTTTCATTTTTTGCTATTATGTAAGTTTTTTAATTTTTCGTATGCTTTATAAACGCATTTAGATTACAATATTATTTAATGTTAATTCATTCGTATATTTTTTCATTCGTTTTCCATTCTCATCATCATCGGTGTTACTTATCTGGATTGTGAGTCACCTCGATATTATCGTATAACGCAAATTCCTGTTCATTTTATACTTTCTGACAACCTAATTGTACTACACCAAGGGGCGGTAAATTTGAAATATATTATATTTCTTTTAGTAATACGAGTGGAGTTAAAAATGGGAGGGAGTTGGAGGGAGGGAGCTGGAATTTAAAGTGTGTTAAAATATAAGGTTTCATTATCATCAGAATCATTGATTCCATTTCAATACCAAGTACAAACCTCAGGATTAAATTAATATGGAACACAATTTTTCCTTCAAATGCTGATCTCTTTTGTTGAAATTTTCAATGATTTTTAGAGCCCTTTAGCTCTGGAATGGCTTCTGGTTTATCAGCATAAACGTTTTAAAAAACAATTGACTTCACTGTTTCCAGAGATAATGCGATCTGAAAACGTAATCCGCAATAGCACCACTGTACCACCAGCTGTGTGGCATGTGGCGCTGTCTTATTGAAACCACATATCGTCCATATTTGTATAACATCCAATTCAGGCTATAAAAGTTGGTTATCATAGCACAGCAGTTTTGCTTATTAACGAAGCCACGGAGGTGAAAAAGTGCCTTATCGCTGAAATATGCGTTGCTCGACCGTATACCGCTCCATAACTAAATCCGTCTACAGGACGAATGAAAAAAATTACAGCTGTATGTTTGACAGGTCATCAGAAATGGTGCAAAATTCAAAATGAAACTTCTTATTTTGAGCGATAAATCATTTAAACGCGAAAACATTTAACCATACTAAGATATTTGACAGCAAGGACAGTTGTTTTTGTTCAACTGAGCGGGCTTAAAGATCCCGGCTTTTCCCTTTTTATGAAAATGTTTACGATTTCTATGATAATCCGATTGGCCACGTTCAAATATCATCAAAAGATGAGAGAAGACGGTTTGATCATTGAAGTGGAACCTGGAGAAGGTAAAGCCGACAGGAGTGCTCTGGGCAAGAGTAAAAGGACTACTGGAGGTTGAAGTATGAACCCCTATCATACTTTTTTGTTACACAATTTGTTCAGCGTTTCAAACCTTTCCAACGCACCACTCTGCTTCGCTCTCTCTTTGATCTCTCGCCTTTCCCGTGTTCCACATTCTACGGGGTTTCTCAAACGTAATATTTAATGTGGGATTTACACCGTGGGAAAACATTGCATTTCTCCAATCAATTGTGACATCACACTATGATCACATAATTTATTGCACTACAATGTTACGTGATCTATGAACGTATGAAAGTTTCATTCGGCACTGTATATCAAAGTAGTGGCCCCACCATGATGGCACTGTATGAAAACTGTATAAATAATAGCGGCTATCCACTGATGTGGGACACTCGGTGCAGCGGTCTCAGTAAAAGCGCTCCCATACGCATTTAATAGAAAACTTTCATCAGTTTCCTCTGGAATATATAGCTATTCATAATCTAGGAAAATGCGATAATTCAAAAAAAATCACACACCTGCACTCGGTTCTTGATTTGTATTTACTTGAATGCTATACATTCAATTTTTATCGTAAAAGTTTTATTTTATGACCGTAGTTAAAGAAATGGGAAAAAACAAAATAATCAACTCTTGCTTCTTGTATTAGACATATCAAACGAATCTATTTTGTTTTTATCATGTTTTATTGTACTACGCAAAAATAGTTAAAAATCAAACGCGTAGTAATTTTATTTAATTAACTGTGTTCCTTTTTCTTAGCAAAATGGAAGACGAATTTTACTTGTATGGCGATGAAGAAGACTACGGATTGGAATATTCGGAAGACAGTGCTTCCGAACCGGACGTCGATCTAGAAAATTTATACTACCACAGTAAATCTATCAAAGAGGACGATCCAAAATCAGCTTTGGAATTTTTCCAAAAAGTCGTCGATTTGCAAGGCGATAACAAAGGCGAATGGGGCTTTAAGGCGTTAAAACAGATCGTAAAAATAAATTTTCGATTAAAAAAGTACGATGAAACCATGACCAAATACAAGGAGTTATTGACGTACATCAAACATTCAGTTACGAAAAACCATGGCGAAAAATCCATCAATTCAATCTTGGATTTCACATCCACCTCGAAAAACATCGAAGTTTTACAAAAATTCTACGAAACAACCTTGGAGGTACTAAAGCACGCAAAAAACGATCGCCTGTGGTTTAAAACCAATTCCAAATTGGGAAAAGTGTATTTGGAAAGACGCGAGTATGGTAAGTTATCCAAAATCATTAAGCAGCTCTACCAGTCCTGTCAAGGAAACGTAAAGGAAGAAAACGTCCACCATGGAACCCAACTGTTGGAAATTTACGCTTTAGAAATCCAAATGCACACGGAACAGAAAAACAACAAACTTTTGAAAGAACTGTACGAACGCTCACTCAGGGTGCGGTCTGCAATTCCTCACCCTCTCATCATGAGTGTTGTTCGTGAGTGTGGAGGAAAGATGCATCTACGTTCGGGAGATTACGGTAAAGCTTATACCGACTTCTTTGAAGCTTTCAAAAATTACGACGAATCTGGTAGTCCTCGACGGATTACGTGCTTGAAATACCTAATCTTGACCAGCATGCTTATGCAATCATCCATCAATCCGTTTGATTCTCAGGAAGCCAAGCCTTACAAAACCGACCCTGAGATTGAAGCAATGACCAATTTAATTAACGCTTACCAAAATACCGATATGCTTGAATTTGAGCGCATTTTTAAAACGAACAGGGAGACGCTGGTTGCGGATCCTTTCATCAAGGAGCACATTGAGGATTTATTGAAAAATGTACGTACCCAAGTATTGTTGACTTTGATTAAGCCCTATAAAGCCATCAAGCTATCTTACATTAGTCAGGAACTAAGTGTAAGTGAAGAGGACACCCAAAGTTTTGTCATATCTTGCATTTTGGACAACGCGATTGATGGCAGGGTCGACCAGATAAACGGAATGTTGATAATTAATCGCAATACAAACGAAAAGGAGCTCGAAAAGTACAGGGCTGCTGAGAAACTCGCGCTGGCTCAAAATTCGATTCACTATTTTCTAACTCAAAATTTCTAATGGATTATTATAAACATTTTATTTGTTAAAACAGTAAGTTGTCTTGACCGCAATAAAATAATAGGTTTGATAAGGAAATTTGATTTCTCATATTCTTACTACTAGCAAAAAAAAAGTCTTGAAGTGTGTGAATGGACTTGGGAAGAAACTTATGTAATTTGCAACAGTAAAGTAACGTTAAAAACTTGTTAAAAAAATTTTCAGTTACAAAATTTTCAAGTCATAAACAAGGTAAACCATAATTTTATGCTGCCTTTATGCAAACACGGTAAAATCTCAAGTTCAAAACCAGAAGTTTTTATAAGCAAGAAACTAAATACTTTCAATTAAATATGTAAAACAAATAAAATTTAAATTTAAATAATTTATTATTCATAAATGTAATCTTTAATCGTTTAAATAAAAAAAAGTGTTTTTATTATTTCGTTTTGTGTGAAACTTAATTATCAAAGATCATAACGTTTATTATTACTTCTTACGGACAATAAAATTGTTTTTGTTGACACTTTCAGATAATTGCAGTTAATAAAATACGTTTAACCTATTTTCCTTTGTTTTATTGAATTTCCTCGATACCACCTACTTGTAATCCACGATAGTTGAAAAGATCTGTAAATAGTCATCATAATATCCCTAGGGGGCGAAATATTTTGACAAGTAAATGGGCACGACTGCGGAACAGAGAAGAATTAATAGTTGATTTTAAAAGCAATTATGTTATTATTTTGCACTTTAATGAGTTCAATTTTACGATCTTGAATTATTTCATTCACATTCTTACTATAATAGGTAAAGCACGCAAGGGAACGATTTTTCTAAATGACTTCCTTAAATTGTGAAACATTAAATAACACTATAATGTCTATAATTAAGATTTTGTCATAGCTAAAACACAATGCGTTTCACATGGCTGATTTTGTGTGAGACAATAAACTTTAATATTCCTTTCGTTCGTTGCATTGAAATTTCTATAAAAGTGATTTTCGAGAGTTTTCTACTTGGCTCTATGCGATGCGAAGTTTCTATGCTTGGCTTTACAGTCGCCGACTGATTAGCCTGCATAACTGTAATTTACTTTATGTTTTAAAAGACGATAATTACATTTTAATGTATTCATTTGTTCAACTGCACCAACATAATGTCAACATGTATCGGTTGCATGGTAAAGTTATGCAGTACGAAAGTGTATTTCAAAAGATTACCAACAGATCGCATCATACATAATATAAAAGATCGGTTCTGTGTATCTGTTCGTAACGCACCTCGAATTCGTTGGGATTAAAAGCATAACCAATATAAAAATTTAGTGAGTGAGGCGGAAGGCCGAATAACCACACAGTCACGGCATAATACAGGGTGGCCCTTTGAAAACGAAACAGACGGGATTGTGGCCAGCAGAATTTTTTTTTCAAGAAATGCAAAAACACGTCAATTTTATCATCGAGGGGGACAACTTTTGCGGCCAATGTCACTCCCGTATTGTTTCATCCCTTCGCGCTGTGATGACAACCCCTGAAATGTTAATAGGGATGATATATCAAGTGACACCTCATTTGAAAGGTCTTGTTTCCTTGAATTCAGCGCTATAATTTTTTTGAAGTTTTATCAATTATTCAACAAAAAAATTGAAGCTGCAAAAATGCGAAATAAATCTGATATTTCAAGACATTTAAGAATATAAAAGTGAAAAACGCTTGGTCAGGTTGATTTTAATTTCAAGGGGGCTACTTTTACTGCTATTCATAAACATTGCCAGTTCAACCCTTAAGGTAAAGGGCAAACCACCCTTACAGTCTTGAATGCAATGAGGAATTGAAACAATTCTTCCATTGATGAAGCTGGTGGTGAACAATTTGAACATATAATTTGATTAAACTGATCTTTTTATCAGATCCAGATTTTCATTCAAAATTCTAAAAGTGGTTTGCCCTTTACCTTAAGGGTTGAACTATCAATGTTTATGAATAGCAGTAAAAGTAGCCCCCTTAAAATTAAAATCAACCTGACCAAGCGCTTTTCACTTTTATATTCTTAAATGTCTTGAAATATCAGATTTATTTCGCATTTTTGCAGCGTCAATTTTTTTGTTGAATAATTGATAAAACTTCAAAAAAATTATAGCCCTGAATTCAGGGAAGCAAGACCTTTCAAATGAGGTGTCACTTGATATATCATCCCTATTAACATTTCAGGGGTTGTCATCACGGCTCGAAGGGATGAAAGAATACGGGAGTGACATTGGTCGCAAAAGTTGTCCCCCTCGATGATAAAATTGACGTGTTTTTGCATTTCTTGAAAAAAAAATTCTGCTGGCCACAATCCCGTCTGTTTCGTTTTCAAAGGGCCACCCTGTATATATTATAGCAATTTATATGGCTCTTTTGATCTGTTAGTAATCTTTTGAAATACTAAGTGTTTCCTTCCATAAGGCTGGCAAAGACTAGAGTCGGAGAGTTTGCCTCTTTGGAAGACAAAACTTCCGAGGAATAATCTGCCAAGAAGGTCCTTAAAAAAATGGGTTAAGAAACATATTATTACGATTACAAAGATGTTTATATTATGGAAGACAATAGAAACCAATGTTTTTTTCTTCGAGCATCCTGTAAATTGGTTCTAATTGTCGATTTGCGGGCCTCATTTGCAACTAGGCGACAGATAACTGTTACTTTTCCTGCCAAGGCTGGAAAAAGAATTTTTCTGCAGTCCAAGGAAATCTCACAAGACCCCACAGGTCTCAATTTGCACTTCAACTTGCCTAGTCGTCCAATAAAGCAGCACTTCCCTAACTATTCTCAAATATTTTATTGTATTTTCTCTGATGTCTACCACTGACGCACATGAATGGATTAACGAAATGTCTGTTATCGATCGCTCACTCACGAACCAGGCTTATTTGTCTTTTAAGAATAAATTTATGATCAATATTCAATCCCAGTGGCGCAGTCACTGGGGAGATTAATTCCCTTAAAGGCCTAAAAATTACACAATATTGTTCCCAAATTAATAATAATAATAACCCCCCCCCCCCCGAACGTATTCCTGGCTGCGCCACTATGCAATAAATAAGGATACATTTAGGATATTATTCAACTTTGCTCGTTTTTTAAATAAATTTGTAGTCAGTGAGTGAACAATCGATAACGAGAATTTCGTTAATCCATTTGTCCGCGTCAGTGGTGGATACAACGGAGTTTTACTTAATTTTAAGTATTATATTTAATTGGAGAAAAAAATAGTGTACATCTCGTTGAGAAAGTCGTTTCACCAACTTTGCAGGCTCTAGAACCAAAATATTGCTACAGAAAAGTCATAAGTATCCAGTCAGGTGTATTGCGATACGTAAAACTAATTTGTGATCTTTTTGCTAACTTTGAAGAAGATCGAATACCTGATAACAATAAGTATAGCCACCGTGTGCTAAAAGATTACAGCTAAAGAAGAACGAATAATCGAATCTCGTTGGTTTGAAAATAAAAAAACAATAATTTGTAAGAAATTGCAAAATAACAATTAACGCAGGCAGAGTTTTGAAAAATTACTCTAATTGAACATGTTATTTTTTATAGCATTATAGAGCCAGTTCCATAGTGACATCAGCCACAGCAGTGGAGTGATGTGATCGCTGGTTGAGTAACAGAGCAGAAATTCTGGGTTCAAATCGCGGCCTTCCAGTGGACATCACACGCTGTGGTGAAATCGGAGGTAGTACAATTATCCCGAAAACTATCCACAATATCTCTGGTATTTTTTGAAAATTCAAAACACTTACCAATTTTAACTTGGTAAACTGAAATTTTAATCAAGAGACGTGAAATTAAAACGAAGGGATGGAATATGGATGTACAGCGGCGGGGGTTGAAAATATAATGAAAACTGGAAAACAGTAGTTTCCTATAATTTATTGTTTCGATCTCATTAGTAGAATTCAAATAAATGAAGCAGTATCAATGAGAACCTCGTTAATCCATTCATGACCGTCATTTCCATTCCCCTCAATTGTATTTACGGTTTGGATAGGGGTCGTCCATTAATTACGTGAAGTGTTCTTTAAATTTGGACACCCCCTCCACCTTGCTGAGATTTGCTAAGATATGGTGGGACTCCCGTCCCCCTCATGTGAAATTTACCCTATAATTTTTAAATAATTAAATTTATTTGATATGTTCAATGTTCATGTATTTTGCTTCATACTACTAAATACCTAAGCGCTATTACTGATGCCTTCTATGTAGAACCCCCCCCCCTTCCATTTTGAGCTCACGTAATTAATGGACGGCCCTATACGTGATTTACACGATTTTCACACCTGTTTCCGAATTCAATGGAACAAAAATAATTTATTCAAATTAATGATGATAGCACAGACTATAATTTTTTAAATATTAAAAGGGTCTTTAAGGGGAAATTATTCAGATTCTTAATAATTATGTAACCAATCCGTCCTTGTTTACTATTTCCTTGCATTCAAATTTGATTTCAGTTCCATTTTCATCATCATTGCGACCATTAATATGAAAGTAGGTTGACATAGTGAATTAGGTTCCAAGTTTGAATCCCGGTAATGCAACCAGGATTTTGTAATATCCTTTTATTGTATTAAATTGCGATAGAAAGTAATTTATTTTTGGAAACTGGGAAACTAACAGAATCTCCTCCCTGCGGTACAAAAATGTTGCTACTTTCATTTTTGCGTGATTAACGATGATGAATGTATATCAATAGCTCCAGATAATTTTCTGATACTTTATAGTTTATACTAATAAATAATTAAGAACCGTAAGAAAAAAATTGCGTAGTCGTTATAATGGTTATTGCCAATGACCCTCCGTAAGATCGCATTTTTGAGCATGTGGAGGTTGTTTAATTGAAAAGGAAACTATGTTAGGAAAATAGTTTAAGATTGTTCGACATCATCCGAATAACAAAATTTGCTTGCAAATTTGGGGGTATCAAGTTTGACAACCTACAAGTCTTCTATTGTAGAACTACTCGTAATTTCAATGGTAAAATAACAAAAATTATATCAAAAATGGTTATGTGACATCAGCGTTGTTCAATATCGGAGAAGGAAACGGAAAACTACCTCATTCATTATTTTTCCACCGGTTTCGGCCAATTTGCAGAAGAAATAATTAATGGTTCATCAAATATAAAAATTATCACAACAAATAATTTTGAAAACAGTAAAATAAATTTGATTTTGGAATGACAAGCATCGGCAAGTAAAATTCTCTATGTAACCTTTTGTAGAATTTTTGATTAAATTTTTCTTATTAGCGGTAATAAAATATACAAAAAACAAGATTTTGATCGACCCACACTTTCAAATAATATAAAGCAAAAAAATTCCTATTTGATTTTCAATTATAAAATGCCAAAAAAAAGTGTAAATTTAAAAATTCGCAATTTAAAATCGATTCAAGTTTTCAAATTTATTTATAAATTGAATTGCGGTTTAACGTCCGAACTTGAAAGCAGACAAATAATAATAAGAACAATAAAGTAGAAATTATTATTCTTGTAGCATAAATTGTGTAATCAATTCAAACAAGAAATTTGCTATTTTAATACCAATTATTGTAATTGTTAAAAAATTAAGTAAACGTGACTCAACGTCCGTTCAAATAGAGAACATACTTGGAGTCTTTCAATGAACGGAGGAGGTTACACTGTGTTTACATTGAAGGTAAATTATGGAGAAATAATTTTTATTTTATATAATCGAGGTACTGCCCTGTTAGGTACATTTTTCCTGATGGCCCCAGACTGGGCGAATAAATTTTTTGAAGTGGATAAAAAGAATTCTATAACAAAGAGTTTGTTACAAACAATAAAAAAAATTTAAATCTGATACAGCAAAATCGAACGAACAATGGACGTTGGCAGAAAATCGCTTTTTCAAAAAGCGTCAATTGGAGTTGCCGCACTTGGTTTGCAAATTTCGATTGTTCGAGAATTTTATTTTTTATAATAAATTAATTTTATTGAAAGTTTTGCAAATTACTTAATTTGTTGCTCGTAAAATTTAAGATTTGTCGTTTAGATAAAAACAAGGTAAATTTTGATTGCCGCAAAATAGCGGTACATTACTTGTTTTATGCAAATCAATTAAATAATTAATACTTTTCGATAAAAATTAAGTTAGAAAAAATCAAACCACTTTTTTATAATAAAATTAATTATTGCGAAATTAATTATCTATCCGGTTTGAGAGTTATTTTTAGTAAGACACAATGAAAATGCCGGTACTTGAAATAAATCTAATTGGAAATTTTTTATAACTTGACCGTGAATTTTTGCGCTCGATCAAATTTAGTCCAAATTTTAAATTTCAAATTTATTAATGAGAAACGGATTCAAAAAACTCACCTGTTGGATATTTTTAATTTTTTAAAATTCGCACAAATAATTCCAAAAAGTCAAATTTTCACAAATTCACCAAAAAAAAAGCACTGTTGAAGATGACCCAGTAGAAACTCCACAGGTGTAGCGATTAAACGGTGCACGCTTTCGTACTGATTCTTTTACCTGTGAAAGACTGACTTGGTAACTCCGCGTCAGCAAGTCTTTCACTAGACTGCGACAGGTGAACTCAACAAACCTACATTAGCAAATTTCAACGATCATAAACAATGAACTAAAAACTGGAATCGAAGCAAATCGATTATGAAAATATTTTTAATTCATTATCCACTTCATTCAGCAAATTGGTTTGATAAATTTACACCAGCAATTAATATGGTTTTTTTTTCAAAATGATTTAAGTTTTCTACGACTACTAATTTTTTTTTTTTAACAACTTCTGAAGGATAATAATTACAAGCAACTGCAGATAATATATTGATAAAATAGACCAAAATGTATTAATGAATTCAAAATTACAACATTATATAATCCTTGTTTTCCAAAATTCTGAAGTTACAGTTACTAAAATTTAAAAATTAGGATCTCTAGTGGAAATCTTTGCACCCTAACCCGCACAGCTAATAATGGTTTTTGTGGTTATATGGTACTAAATTATGAAATAATATAAATAACATAAATTCAATGTTAAATATTAATAAATTAAAATATTCGAGTTAACACATAAATAATTTAAATTATGATATTTTATTTAATTTAATTCAAAAAAAATATCTGTTATTATTTTAATTTATTTATTTGTTATTTCGAATATTTTAATTTATATAAATAATATAATAATTATAATTTATATCAAGTGTTCATTTTTTCTTGTAATAGTAAATTTGAGAAAAAGAAAACTTTGATTTAGATGGCGAGGGGGACGTTCAAAACCTATACTATTTAAATTTCAAGTTTAACCGCGATTTATTGGAACCGTTCGAGGTAAAAATTGAAAGATGAAATAATTTTATTCAGAAATTATTAAAATTTTTGAAAATTATTCATGAAATAACATTTTCAAAATGTTTTCCATTATTGGCCAAGCAATAGTAGAATCCATTTTGAAACTCCTCGCTGACTTCCTGATCCGTCTCCATTCTTGGGTTATCCTATTTTTCAGTTCTTGAAGATTTTCCAGAGAAGTTTTATAAACTACCGTTTTCGAATTGCCCCAGAGGAAAAATTCAAGCCGCTTTAAATCGGGGGATCTCCCTCACCATTCTATCGGACCTCTCCTACCAATCCATTTACCAGATAATTTTTCATCCAGCCATTGCGCACATTTAATGCGTAATGTGGGGTTCATTTTCTAATAGATTGTGATACATTTGTCCGGTCAGGTTTCCTTCAAAAGTTATTCCAATATTTTTTATCGAAACGAACCTTCCAAATGACGGTGCTAGGATTCGCAGCAAAATGACATCATTTTTCTATCTGCTAAACTTGATCCAAAATTCTGCATTGATTATTAATTTTGTTGCATACAGAACCGGTTTCTTCAAATTTTGATACTAATTTTATCACGTACTGGTGGCCTACATTTTTTTCAGGGTGGCACAACAGGCCATATATCTCAATTGAAAATTAATGGCCTATACTACCTTATTATGTATTTGAATTTATTATCATTGTTTTATGAGTCCACACTATCGCCTTATCGTGTCCACGGACCTCTTAAACAAAGATGGACTGCTATTCCTTATGGCTGCGAATCCAAAAAAATGAAGCCTATTAGGCACCGCCGTTTCTTTACATTGCGTGCACTTGATATCAGATGTTCCACCAAGGTCACCTGATTGGACGTTGCATTTCTTTAAACCAGGATGTCGGCAACCCGCGGCCCTCGAAGGGTCTTGGTGCGGCCCACGGACTCTAAAACAAATTACCTTTTCTTAAAAAAAGCTCTCTTTAGTGGATTTGCCAAGAAGTGCAGTCCGCGTTAATAGCCACGTAAACTTTTTGGCCCTCTTACAACAAAAGGTTGCCGACCCCTGCTCTAAACTAATCGTGTGGACACATCATGATCACGTGATTAGCAATGTCCAATAATACGAGCTTGGTGGGTAGACAATGTCACTAATCTATTAAATACTCCAATTCAAAGTGAAAATCCCCCCCCCCCCGTTTGAAGTATACCTAAATAATTCTTAGTTGTTTTAGCCATCAAACCGTCCCAAATATAGTTTTCATTAATAAACATAGATATTATTGGAAAAAACTACGAGAGCAGAATTCAAACTGCAGAGATGCAATTCCTTAGAGCTACAAAAAGCTGTACCACAGCTGACAGAATACGAAGTGAAGAAATCCGACACGAACTTGCGATTGAACCATTGATGAAGACTATTAAGATATACCGACAACAAAAGACTGGTAAAACTGATAATGGGACACCTTCCTAAAGGGAAAAGAGAGGTTGGGCGCCCGATGAAACGATGGACGCCGGAACAGGCTTTAGCCTAATCCAGGAAGTTGGATGATGATTAATAAACCTACAACTTAATTACTTATGTATTTGCTGAATATTTTTCTCTTAAATGTAACTTTTTATCGATACAAATAAAGTAAAAGGTCCTCTCGCTGACTAACTTACTTGCTCATCAGTAAATCGGGATTGGTTCAAAATATCAGTATAATATCAAATAATGTCTCGTCAAAAGTTGGAATAAATTCGAACATTTTTAGTTTTCCGCAATTTTTTCTAAATCTTTGAGATCCCCCCCCCCCAGTTGTCACAAGTTTAAGGTGAAGCATCTTGGTGGGGCCCACGGACTCTAAAACAAATTACCTTTTTTAAGAAAAAAATCTCCACATAAAATATTTGGAATTGGTTTATTATTAATTCGTGAAAATAAATATGTTTAATTATTAATAAATTACGAATTAAGGAATAATTATAATGTTATATTTGAGCTTTCGATCTTGCATTAAGACCTTCTTCAGAAAACTTATTATTTGTAATTTTCTTAAACATTATATTTAACATTATTAATTTAACATTATAATTATTCCTTAATTCGTAATTTATTAATAATTAAACATATAAAATATTTGGCCCTCTTACAATGAAAGGTTGCCGAGCCCTACTTTAAGGGGTTATATGTATCCACTTAAATTGAGGGATTCTTATAAGTTCTTCTAGCCATGGTAACCAAAATTTATTGAAATACACTAAAGAGTATCGATTAGTACATAATTGGAGGTATTTGTATATAGTTTTTAATGGGAAAATCTTGACAACTGTGACATGGCTAAAAAAATCCCTTAATTTTCCCGATTACAAGTAGATATTATAACCCAGGCCCATAGCCAGGATTTCATTTCGGGGGGGGGGGGGGGGGCACTTGTAAAACACCTTTTGTAAAATGTAAAATTTTCGGTTGTTCCCTTTCCATTTTCTTTGTATTTTCAACATTTCGGGGGGTGCACGTGCCCCCCTGGCTACGAGCCTGTTATAACCCCTTAAGAGGAATTTTTTAATTTTACACGTCATTCGGGATTTGAAGAGCATGCAAATAAAATTTTAGAAAATATGAAAAAAAATATTCAAGTACAATTTTCTTACAAATTCCAAAAATGGGATTTTTATGCGGAAAACCACATTTGGCTAACCCCCTGGTTATATTTACTTACAATGGCCACATCTTGTGACCTTCCCTCCTAGGCATTAGAGAAGATTGCGGGATCAAAAAAATCCCGTCCCGTCCCGCCCCGTCCCGCGCGCGGGACTGGACGACAATTGAATCCCGCGCGGGACGGGATGCCAATTAAGTCCCGCGTTTGATTTATAAATTTATTTTACTTAAGCAAAAATTTTAAAATTTATTAAAAAAAATAATAAAAAACAATTATTATTATTTTTATTGTAATAAAGAGTGGAGACATGGAGGTTATGTATGGAACACAATATCTGATAAATGGTCTCCTCGTGTCTGATGGCACTCGTTAGTTCTTTTGGTGAAATTTTCGATGACATTTTCTCGGGGTTCCTGTTCAATTTCATCAATGACGCGTCGAAACTTGTCATTCAGTTTAGAAATTGTTCTTGGATTATTGGCATATACATTTCCTTTCAAAAAAACCCAAAGAAAGAAATCCAAGGGCGTCAAATCGGGACGGGACGACAATTGAATCCCGCGCGGGACGGGATTTAATTCAGTACCGCGCGGGACGGGGTGCCAATTAAGTCCCGCGTTTGATTTATAAATTTATTTTACTTAAGCAAAAATTTTAAGTTATTTAAAAAAATAATAAAAAGCAATTAAAATTGTTATTTTTATATTATTTATAAAATAAAACGGTGCTCAGGGGGAGGATGCGCGGGGCCTGCGGGATCCGCGGGACGGGACTGCAGGACAAGGCCGCACCGCGGGACGGGGCGGGACAAGAAAAAGTAGTCCCGCATTCTTCTCTACTAGGCATGGACGACCCCTTTCAACGTCTGAGGTAACAGCATAATAATTATTTTCAAGGAAACCTCTAAAACTTTAGCATTAGTAGGAATTCAAACCCATGGCTTAATAATTTAGGAGTAGTTGATAATCCTACTTACAATAATATTGAATTTATGGTTTAATTTCTTCACCCTAACCACTATTATGGAGTAAATCATTAGGGGTGTCATTAAAACCATCTTACTTATTCATTTTTGTTGGCCCCAATTTAAAATGGACACCTTTTTTAAAAAGCAATTTCTTTTTAATTTCTAAGAGTTTTAGCCTAAAATAGTAAATAAAAATTTGAAAACTGACTTTAAATTTGTTTTCAAAAATTACTTCTTCTTCTGCCGTTCCAGTTTAGGCACATTTGCCTGTTCCGGCCTCACCAACGCTTCTTCTTCCTCTAGGACTATATTCAAGTACTTGTTTTACTTATTATTACTCTGCGTAATAATTTAATAGGTAAAATCTTGATTTTTTTGCATTATATAAAAAAATTATCCTGGATTGACTTGTACAGTACCTGTACGTTAGACAAGTTTATAAACATGTGATTTAAAGGTTGCCTATAGTAATTGTAAATTAAAATGCATAGGGGAAATATGCCTATGATGAATCCCCTCAAGTTTTATCTCGATAAACCTTAAAAGGTGCAATCTTCAGATAAATATTTTAATAAACAAAATAATTACGTACTGTGCAACCTACCTTTTGTTGATAACCTTATGAAGTTTGAAATGAAAAAATACATCATTTAATATCAACAATCTTTGGAGATACGGTAGCCGTCTAATGCACAATATGAATTAATTAGCCAACTATGTTTCTGCCTCTCTAGAGCCTTAAATACTGAATTGATTTTGATGAAATTTTCACTGATTGTTAGCTTTATTATCCACAAGTAACATAGGTTATATTACGCTACTTGACGCATATGAATGAATTAGCGATATAATTTATTTAAATCTGATTCATAGCTTTGTTCATGAGTAGCTTAGTCTATAATAATATAACACTATGCTACTGTGACGCGCATGAATGAATTGGCGCGATTACTACTGGATCAATTTTAATGAAACTTTAAATTAAAGCAAATAACTCGATTTTATATCATACTAGCTGGCACAAGTGGCTGCATGAAAGGAATTTTTCAACTTATTTCATATTTTGATTGTAGTAAAGTAGTGATCCAAAGTTCAAATATTTGTTTTTTATTTGAAGCCAAGAAGCAATTCAAATGCTATTTTAATTCAGGTTTTCATTCATATAATAAATTGATGTTTAAATAAAATACATAACTCCTACACTTTCAATATTTGGCCAAGTGAACCAAGTTCCTGTTATTTGAAGCTTATCCCTAAAAAACTTAAAAAATTTGGAATTTACATTCTTGAATTTTTGTTTACTTTTAAAAGAAAACTCATAATAAAAAGTTTTTGGAAGTAAAAAATGTGTTACTCACCTTAATCTTCCTCCTCGAGTAGAAAATTTCTTTTGTTGTGCTGCTAATATTGAATTTGGAATGGTGAAAACAAACACAGTATTTATGCAGTACTTGTTTTAATAATGAAAATACAACCAAATTCAAAAGCATATAGAATCAATTACCAGAATTACATGTTATAAAATACAAAATAAAATTGTGTAAATACAGAAAAAGTTTTAGTAATAATCAAATACTCTAAAAAAATTATTGAAAAATACACAAGTACCGTTTTTCTTATTTATTGATTGTTTTTTATTTTTGATACAACTTGTATCGATGGATGTACTAACCAGGAAAGCAAAAATTCCAGTGATACAAGTTGTGGATACGTTATTACTACTTTTTGTTATTAGTTCAGTATTCGGAGATAAGAGTGTGTTATAGGAAAAAAGATTTTTGTTTGAATCTGGGGAACATTCAACATTCAAAAACCGCCTACAAAAAAAATGTAATTTTCCAAAACGAAAAATGAATGCACTATGATCAGGCGATACATAGAATAAAATTAGTTATTTTTAACAAGTTGCTACTTTTTGGTAAGGCAAAGATCAAAAAATATCTAGGCACTCAAATAAAGAGTCGATTATCCTATATTAGACTAAGGCAGAATGAGGACAAAGTATGTGATCGGCTTGAAAACATACATATTATGATTCTAATTGCTTGGTTATATAAATTGTGCCGATCTTTAATAATAATAAGTAAATATTTGTCTAAACAATTGAGAAAACATTTTTATTGCTTTTTTCAATTGTGTAGTTTTCAAATTTTTTTGCTTTTTTTTCTTTTAAATATTAGTGTTAATTTGCTGCACCAAGCCACTAACTATTTGAATTGACTCTCAATAATATTATGGTTTCATCAATTTTGATTATTGTGGCCTAAAAGGTCGGGTAATTTTTTAAATTAATATAGCTCACCAATCTCAAAATTTTTTAAGTATGTTGAGAGTTCGAAAAGAGTGGTGCACGAAAAATATTTACACACAAACATTCACACTCACAAGCATCTACAAGTTTCACTTGACACATTTATACTTGCGATATTATATAACCATTAAATAAGACTAGGATTTATTTTTCAAACACCAAAAATGACCAAAAAAACAGTAAACGAAAATAACAGTTAATAAATTCTATCCTTGGGTCTTATTTAATGAGTTAGCTAAATATAATAATATTTTTTTATTAACTGAAAATTGATTTTTAAATAAAACAACATTAAAACTACTACTCCTTTTTTTTTTAGGTCAATTGTGGAAGATCTAGTGATGTGTGCAAGTAAATTTTGTTGGTCCGATCACTAGTTTTACCCAAAAATCCCGTCTCTTCCACAATTTGCTTGCAATAATTATTTTTACGCAACATTGAAATGCCCAAAATGTACGCACTTACAATTAGAGCGGGCGATATTTAAAAAAATATCGAAAATGAAATTATAAAAATATTATCAAGTTAACAATTAAAGCAATTGTGAAAAACTTAATCAGAAATGGATTAATTTTCCTTAAAATTATCACCCTGATAATATTTTTAAAATTTTAAGAGTTAAAAACGTAATAATTTAAAAATATTGAATAGTCGATAATGATAATATCAGATATTTGCTGATAATTATATGATATTATTTTCAATATCGCCCAACTGTAATTGCAAGTCAAAAAAATTCTCAGGCTACTTACAATTATGCACACAGAGCTCTTGAAAAACGGGTGAAAAACGATCCACTTAGTTGTGCCATTTTTGCCTCGAAAATCCGTATTTTATAAAAACTTTACTTTAGAACAAATTGCCAAAAAGTGGATATGTAACCGTTTATTCCCAAAAGTGCAAAAGGGCAAACAAAGTGGATGGAGTTTTTGACCACAACAAAAAAATACATAACTTTCCTATTTGTTACATTATTTACAGACGTAATTTTTGCTTAGAGCAATAAATTATTATTAGGTATGTACCACAAACGTTTTAATAAACATCTGCCATTTTAGTGTGAAACCAAAAAACACAAATCTGTTGATATGTTTTTTGAGTTTTATGAATTTTTTTATACGATTGAGTGGAACGAAATAGTATGTTTTAGCCCAATTCCAGCCAAATCGATTATTTTTTGGTAAAAAATAAATTTATTAACAACACCACTAAACATAAAGGGGGCACTTGGTAATTTGACAAACAAATAACTCATGTTATGATAGTGGCAATTATAAAGTATGCAATAAACAAGTTCAATAATGTATCGTGTTTTTTAAATCGTGACGATACAAATATCATCCATGCTTAATCACCTCCACGTTTAACTACAAACTTCTACAAGAAAACATAAACCAACATAATAGTGAATAACACATCGATGTTTCTCATTAACAAGGGGGCCATAAAACGGCCTCACTCTATTCTGCACTCAAACATATATGGCAGTTGCTTATTTAGCATGTAGTGTGTGTGGTTGTTAAATGAAACAATTAGTCCACTCACACCGAGAGAACACCGTGTGTAGTCTATCATTAAAAACTAAAAATATACCCGTTAGAGAGTGACCGAGTGTAAAACAGGAACAGAACTCATGTGGGCCATTCGGCGATGTTCCACTTGCGTGGCCAAACTCCACGAATAACCACTATCATCAACCAAATCAGCAGAATAACAATCTTTACAATCCTTCCGACTCGCGCATAATTCAGAAATATCTAAACTTACGTGAGATCCGTCTAAATTTTCCGCAAACGTCTTCTGAAATGTGAGTAAATCCAAAAACAATTGTTCGGCACCGTCGTCCATGTTACAGTCGGAGTTTGGACTAGCACAATTAGATGCTTGTCCAACATTTTTATCGTTTTGAACGGGATCAAATTTCCATATCGAATCACATTCGGGTAACTTCATCGCTAATCCTTCACTCTTTAGTTTGCTCAAATCCGTGTTCCATATTTTAGCCAACTTTTCTGATGCTTCCAAATGTACTACACAATGTTTTGAATCGTTACCAGTAGAAAAATCCTTCTTCGTTGCCATATTTATATTTTTTTCGCACGTACACTTTCTGGAACCTTTGGATTTGTGTTGATCAGGAAAAGATGCCTCCAATTTTTTCACGACGCGTCTTTTGTAAGGTACCTGCAATATTAATTGTTTTTGTTAATTTAGGCCAACAGTTAAACATATGAAAAGAATTTGCATTTACAATGGAGATGTTATCTGAAGAGTGGACTATGTTTCTTTCTTTTAATATGATTTCTTTTCAAAAACATATTAAAAAATGTTTAATTGATTTTTCGATTAATCGATTAATCAAAATTAATTCCCAGCCCTACTTTCAACCATAACATTGCATACTTGAATAATTAATTTAATTTTTCCTGGCTAAAATTTAAAAATTTTAAATGAGGGTTACGTCAATTATTGGCCTTTCAAATGTCGATATATTTAAAAATAAAATTTTTACTGTTTACCCCCTTCAAAAATCACCATTTAGCACAGAGCTGAAAGTATTTCAAGTAAAAGACTTGCAGAAAAATACTAAAAAGTTAATTAAAGTAGGTACTTTTCAATTTCAAGTTTTGAAATGATTAAATTTGACAAAACAAAAATGTTTTAGTACAATTTGATTTAAAAAAAGTTCAGGTGCAGGCCCACTCTGGGCAGTACTCTGGGACATAAAAAATTAATTACTAGCGTTGGTGGTGCACTCAACCCGCGATGGAATAAAAAATTATAAGAGAGTAATTATAAAATTGATTTACCAGGATTTGTATGCACCCAGATATTTCAAAAAAAGGCCTACCTTACGAAATAATTGGTTCACAAATCAAGTTTAATTTAAACACAATAAAACTTCATGTTTGTAATTCTGATAAAACAGATAACTAAAGATTGCAATTCAAGTGGAGATAACTATTAAAAAAATTCTCTCACCTTGCGTCGATAGAAATCCACCTCCATATCCAAATCATAATCCGTGTCAAAATTTAAAGCTTCCAATTCCATCCCATCCGACATTTTCATATCCTTGCTGTGATTCTGAACGTTTTCCAAAACACACAAAGATTTACTTTTATCCGATTTACTCATATTACCGGATCTTTGAAAAGTGGCGCCATCCGGATACCTAACCTCTTCTTCATCTTCGGTTAAAGGACGTTGTGTACCGATAGGTCGGAAATGCGTACGCTTTGCGTTATATAAATCCTCAGTTGAAATTTTATAATTTAAACCATCATCAATCGAATTTAGCGAAGTTTGCTTCTTATAGAAAAGATTGCTTTGAAAAAATTTGGGTGGAACTTTAACAAAAGCACTCTCCTTCTCGTCATGATTTAACAACAAAACGCTCCTCTCCACTCCGGTTTCCAACTTGTCATCGTCATCCACATAGTCCACATCGGACGACCACTGTTCCAAATTTTTTACTTTATAAGAATCGGTAAAGAGGAAGTCATCGGAACTATCGAGACTTTTAGGTTCGACTTCCATTAGAGCCGGATATTCCCATATACGCCTCAAATTTTCGAATCGACCATAACCCACTGCTTTATCGTATGACTTATTGACTTCATCATTTGACCAAATTGATTTTATCCTTTGATCTTCGTCACCTGCATCGTCTATTTCATCTTTTGTCGGTGCTACCTCTAACACATTCTGTTCAGAAATATCTAAAGCTTCCAGAACGTCGAGAGAAAAAAAAGTAGAAATGGGTACATTAGAACCAAAAGGATCGTTTTGATCAGGAACCATTTGTTCTAAATTGTTTGTAGTCATTTTCGCTCGATTTCTCGCCGTATTAATGCTAAACAACAAATTCCAAGTATCTTTGTAGTAGTGACGAGGATACGTGTAATACCTGGGGATTAAATCTCCAAATTTGTGTTGTGACTCGGGCACTAATGAAGGAAATGCAGTATAATATTGTTTTGCCAAGTCTTCTGGTGAAAGAGTTTTTGATTCAATGCAATTTTCTTCCGTTGGAATTACCTCTGCAGTTTCTGTTGTGGCGCTACTTTTGCATTTCCTCAATTTTTCACGCAGTTCGTCCACCAACGGAGCAATTTCCCATTTCTGCACAAAAAATAGGGTTGTTAGAAATTATAACCAAATTAAAATATTTGAAATGAAGTGCACTGAATAATTCGCGGTTTCTAATCAAAACTCGACTCATTGATCGAGAGGATACTCGATGATAATCATTTTATCAGCTTTTAAATCAGGTCTTCAGATAATGATTAGCTTCTTAGAAGTTCTAATCAATTCTAAAATTGGAATTACGTAACAAAAATCGTTAATTTATCGACCAATTTCACGAGAGAAACGAATAAATTAGAAATGATATTTGGGTAAAGTGGTTGGGATTCATAAGAATGCGAACAAAAATAAATATTAAATAACTTAAATATTTTCTGCAATCCATTTGGAAATAATTATATCAAAATAACGAACAAATTGCATAAGTGGCTGTATAAAAAAATCGTTTAAAAAACCGTCGAGCTACTTTCACTCAATCAATTACTACCAACAAAATATTTCTGCTATTTTCGTAGTAAAATCGAATTTTAAGTAGGAAAAAATTTAAAAAAAACTAATAATCCGTTAAATAAACACTTTCACTTGTAAGAGATAGCTTTGTGTTCAAAATGATAATAGAAGAGTGCCGATATTAGGTTAATGGGACACTCAAGTAGTTTGCTAGTATTTTTATAAAGAAGTTAAAAAAAAAAAAAATAAGAATAAAATTAGTTTTACTTTCTGAATTTGAGTACGTCAAATTTTATTTACCAAAATATTTACGCTGTGCCAGGTAGTATTGCTTACTTAAGTACCGTTTATTTGTTTATTTATTTAAAAGTGTCATACATTTTTAACCTTTGTTCACTTTGCATTAGGTTTCAAACTAAAATTGGCTTTACCCTCGAGGAGAAAAAGGTAAATAAAATCCCTAAACATTTAAATTTGAAAAAAATATGCACCAAAAAACCGAATCAACAAAAAAATGTAAATATTTGCGACGATTTTCAATTTTTATGATGTTTTGAACAATCAAAACAATAATAAAAATAAAAAAAAAATTTAACAGATAATAGCAAGTCAAATGTGTTTCGAGAGCTGCTGATTGTAATTTTTATTCTAGGGGCCTCAAACTTGGGTAACGCAATCTTATGATTGTTAAGATTTGCAGGTATGTTAAATGAATAAAAGCTCTGTTTGGTACACATAAAAGTGTAGTGCAGGCAGGATAGCCTAAGGCAGTCCAGGGCAGCCGGAACTGCACGAGAACTCGCTAGTGCACATGACTGTAACAAACGACTTTAGTGCAGGCGGTGCAGGATTGAAACGTCACTCATAAAAGTTGAAGTTTTTTTTTATAAAAAAATCAAAATATATTAGTGTGCGAAAGGCTAGTCTCTAAAAAATCAGAACAAATCGAGCACAGTTATTTCTGAGAATACTTAGTTCAACAATAACATCATAAATGAGGACAAATTTATGAGTTCATTTCAAGAAGGCAGTTTACATTTTTATGGCCTACGACAAGTTAGTATCATAAATATCGTTCTTCACCCTTAATTATTAGATATTTTTTTATCAAGTTTCCTAATCCTAAAATTGAATATAATAAAATTATATTCAACCTATAAGAAGTTTTTTGGTACATACGTTTGAATTATTAAATGATTAAAAATGATAAAAATGCAATTTTTATGCAAATTTGCATAAAAAATTATTTTAAGGACGTTGTACCCAATTACAGCGAAAAGGAATTCAAAACAAATTTTAGAATTTCAAAAAATTTATTTTTATTATAATTATAATTTATTTTTATTATAATAATTTATAATAAAATTTTTTTAATTAAGAACAAATCAAGTAAATATGTCGTTTTCAATCGCAAGTTTTATTACCCACCCACAAATTCTACTGCTTGTCAGCTACCTGCACTCGCTACTCTAGCTATTTAGGTAGAGTAAAATGTGTAGTTCCGAGCTGTTCGGAACTACAACAATTTTCGTAACAAACGGTTGTCCACTACCTGCACCGCTTGCACCAATTCATGCCAAACGCGATTTAGGAAAAAGTGCAGTTCAGGTTGCACTAGGACTGTGATACCAAACAGAGCTAAAATCGGTCTAAAACTTTTTGAGATATTGCAATTTTTTCATGTTAATGCGTTCAAAATATACAGCGCGTCAACAAATTAAAACCCCTGACAAAGTTGTTTACGAACTTTAAGTGTTTACGAATCGTAAAAGTTATTTATTCTGACCTACGTCAATATTATTAATATAGAAGCTACATAATAAAAAATAAATTAAAGCTATAATTAAAGTAATAAGTGCGCGCGCACTTCTATAAATTATTATTATGCTCAAAGTTGTTTGTTTACAAACTTGAAAAGAAACGTAAAAATTTACATTGGAAATTTTTAATTATTCTATTTTGGTTTCTGTTGTTAAAAATCAGTCCCAGGTTTGATTCAATTTAAAGTGGAGTACAAATAAACAAGAATAACAAATCGCATTTAAAGCAAGTAATTTCTTTTAAAATAGTAGTTTTTTTATGATTATACATTAACAAATTTTTGCGTTGCGACTTAATTCTTTCGGCGGGTTTACGCTGCGCCTAACGAATTCCTAGCAATAGAAATTTTTAATAATAAAAATAAAGTTACTCTTTTGATATGCAACATTATAATTATAATTAATTAATATTAAACAGGAGATGCGGAAAAATTGGACTGATATCTTTGACGCGGAGCTAAGCGAGACGAATTGATAACTAATTAATTAAAATACATAACTATTTTCGCAAAACAAACGAATTGGGTCTTAATCAACCTTGATCTTGAAGTTAGAATACAAATTACACTTGATTTTTGAGAAAATGCTGATATAAGAACCACCCATAAAATAAAGATAGTTGATTACTGATGTGTCAGTTGTTTTTGGATCTAAACAAGTAAGCATTTTGGTGCATTTTCTGGTGGATTCGATTAATTAAACAATTTTTTCACGAATCAACCGAAAATTCTACCAAATTGCTTATTTGCTTAGAAAAAAAAAACAATAAACTTGACCTACCATAATAATTTGACACAGCGCTAATATTTCTAACATTCAATTGAAGTGAAAGACTTTTGTACAAGGATGAAAAGAACCGTGCCCCCCCCCACCCCGCTCTAATTGTGGAAATCATTTTTAAAAGGTTGCCGATCCCTGTTCTAAGGGGTTAAAAGATTGGAAAGGAACACCCCCCACTGACCCAATGTCAGAAAGACCGTGGAAAGACTCATGATTGTATACAATAGCGATTTCCAAACTGGGAACCGCGCCACCCTGCCCAGGCAGGCGTTGACTAGTGGAGACACGAAATTTTGCATTTTCTGCCGTTTAAAAATGTGTGTATTATTTTATGAAATATGTAAATGCGGGAGTTTTTCAAGACACAATTGCTATGGTTTCAAATCCTTCAATAATGTTCCCATCAAATTTTTTACTGGAGTTCATCAAAGGAGGGATAGATAAACTAGAAGCTTACGTTTAACGAGATTTTAGATATTATTTATCTTTATTTCTTCAATAATATTAAAGTTGGCTCTATAGCGAAAAAAAATTCTATGGACGCCAATGAATAAAGTGCTATAAATCATAAGGTGGTTTATTTATAGGAAGTATATCTTTTATAGATGAATTATTTTAAATTACTGGTGTATATCAAACAAGTTATATTTGGAGATGATATTCTCTCAATCCAATGTTAGGAAATTACTTCAATTGAGATTAAAACCTTTTAGATTTACTTTAAAAAAATGTTCATTCATAAAAAACTATAATAAATTGAAGACATGGGCGTCCAAAGAATTTTTTCAAAATGGACATTACAGTAAAAGGTTTTTCAAAGAATTTTTGCAAAATAAAATATTTAATAAGCCCTCCTTAAGAAGTCTAGCCTGAATTACGTAGGTCAAGAAGAGCAACAACTCCTATATTGGAGAGAAAAGTTGATAAGACATTTTTAATATCCCAAGATGTATTTGAGCAAAATTATGAACTTCCAACAAGCCGCCTGTGTGGTCACAATCAATTGACTGGTCCAAATTTCAATATTTTATACTGAATTGTAGCTTAAATAGGACGCAAGTACCCAGATAACAAGATTGTTTTTAAAAACTTATCGTACAAAATGTTGAACTGTTTTGTTAATTTCTAATTTTACAGAGGTAAACATGAAAATATTATCGTAATTTATAAAAATATAAAAGCATTTCAAATGATTTTAATTTCATGCCCAAGGTTAAGATGAGGCAATAAGTTATAATTTGAAGCATTGCGTTATTCAAATATGCACCAAAATACAAACACTGCTATGTATGTAAAATTAAAATAAGTACCTGATCGGAAGCAGACATAAGGCACTCAATTGCAGCAGCGCGCTTCAGTTGTTCTGCGTCGGCGTGAGCATAATGCCGCCAGTCGGAGAAGCAACGAAAACGTTTGCGACCACTTGCTGAGCGCCTCACTTCCTAATATGAAATTAAAGCTTGAAAATGAGAGCCCCAATATGAAAGTGGTGAAATTACCTTATTTAATCGAGTCGTATGAAGATTATTCTCGAGATAAGAAATGTCTTCAGGTTCACCATAAAGAAGACTCAATATGTATCGTGTATACACAACTGCATCAATGCCTCGTTCCTCCAGTTGCACTTCGAGCCAATCTGTTACTTCTGTCGGCATGGACACCAATTGTGGATATTTCATATTATCTAAACAATCCATTTTATAAGATTCTACAACAACAACAAAACCTGATCAACTTACTTTTATATTAAAACAGAAGCGATGAATTTCGATTTTAGTAATTTGCTGAGGTATAATAATGGCTTGGTAAAGTAGAAACGGCTAATAGCAAGCCGATGATTAATCTAAATTCATTGTTGAAGCTGTGGTTGTGGTATTTTTCGTGTTAAGTTTTGAAGATTTAAGTTAGAAGCATAACAAAATATGAAGCATAATTAAATTAAAGGACATCAAAATAATATTAATGCTTCTAGCACAAAAAATGTGCTACTTCTTTACTTTTCTTAAAAAATATTTTGACCCCCCATTGCAGTAGGTCTGAAACAAAACAAAACAAAAATTAAATTTTTTAAATAAATGTACCAAAAAAAAAATTATACAACTAAGAAAGGAAATAGGAAGTTTAGTTTCTCATAAATACATATATTATTATTATCAGCAAGTCCGAAGTACAACAGTAAAATATTTTAAAATATTTAGTGAGTTTTTAATAATTTACAGTAATCACATAAATCTACGCCTGGTCACAGTCCTATATCCCTCTACGCGCGCAATATATACCGACTGTAAAAGAACAAATCCCATCTTTATGTAGTGCGGTAATACCACTACAAGGAAGACAGCAAATGATTATCCCGGGATATGATACCGTGGTTTGGATTCCACGTTAAACCGTAGGTCGTGGAATTCATGACGTCCTGGAACACTCTTATAACCCAATAATCTGAGGATAATTACCGTTACCAGTAACCAAGCCGATCCTGCAATCACCATCCCCATGCCTAACGTAGTTACGACTTGCATTGCCAGCAAAACCAAGGGACGTTCTGCCGGTGAGGGAACGGGTCTTTCCCACGGAATACCCTTCTATTACCCCGCGGGGGCAACCCTCTTCCTTGCAGCTAGCAAGTAATAGCATCAAAAGCTATTGATCAGGCTCATACCAGCTATGACGAAGCAAGTATGAGCATAGACCCGAAATTCCACATAGCCAACAGGACATGTCAAAAATTCAAGTACATTATGGGCTAAATCAAAGGACTTGATTACTATGTGCGACAAAACAATATCCCTAATGAAAGCTTAAAAAGTTTAAGGACCCCTGAATTAGAGAATGCAAATAAAAATATAAAAATAAATTTTGAATGGTAGTTCAAGTTTCCATCGCAACACAATAGTTCTTTTGGGGATTATCGGGGGGGGGGGGGGGGAGATACTATCCATGTGTTCGGGGAAAAGCTATTTTCGCTACCAAACATTTCTTTTTTTCCTTCTTTCGAGCTTCCAGTCGCTTCCATACGCTTTGGCTCCTCACCAAAATGTTTGTAGCCTTTGTAGTTTGTAGTGACTGAAAGGGGCGGAGCCAAAGCGTTTGGAAGCTCGAAAGAAGGAAAAAAGAAATGTTTGGTAGCGAAAGTAGCTTCTCATTTGAACGAGGTCGTTCGAACGCAGACTCTTGAATGCAGAGACGTTTGAACGCGAGCAATTAGATACAATTGCACCCCCCCCCCCCCTTATTATATTTAAATATTACAATAATAAATTATTAGATTTAGATTTTTCTAAATCTAAATTTAGATCAATAAAGGCTAGGTTGACTAGGCCATCCAAACACGCAGTTTAGAAAGTTTAAATTGATTTAACGACATTGGATCTGAGGTGGAAGGTGGTTGTCTTGTCAAATCTGACTCTTCCGCGCCGCTCCGCTCCAAACACTCCGTTTTGACAACACTATACAAATTTAAAATATCCCCTAGGGCCGTCTAACTCGGTAAAGTGTGCTACTGGAAAGGGGATCGAAAGGGGATATTTATGGCAAAAATCGATCTACATAGAATTGTTTTCAATTGTCCACGACTTATTTAGACTAAATCTAAGGCTAATTCTAATTCCATGTCTTTGTGGATTTCAGAAATCTTTCTATTTGGTACGTTCTCATTCAGCACCGTAATCCGCACATCTGTTTATATCAGGCTGTCCTTATGAAACAATGGTAAAATACTAGGTATAATTTATTTGGACACTATCGCCCTCTGCAGGTAAATTGGATGGATCTTATAGTTTGATCGATTTTTTGATGTTGAAAAATGTTGACAAGCTCTAAAGCTAATCCGAAGTTTCTCTTACAGAAACCCTCAAGTTACCTAAGTGCTAGGGAATAAACGAACTGAGACTTGAAATTAACTCTGGTGCACTGACTTGAGAAAAATTAGAAAGATGACTAATGTGATAGAGTTTCAAAACAAAAACAACCTTGCACAAATAGAACTCTTTATTTGTCAGTCAGTTCAATCAAAGGTCGTATATTTTCTTGTGGTTGATAAAGACAAATATTTGCAGTTGTTTTCTAATTACGACCAATTTTGTTTACCACGACACAAATCTTATCACATGTACTCACTCGGAAGATGATTCAGTGCACTTATCAAAAATTTGTATTATTTTTAATGTTTTTGAAGTAAAGGTCAAAGAAGAAAATCACAAATTCTTTTTTTTTGTAATTTAAGGTTTCCAATTATTATTGTGCGTCACGTTCTTGGTTGTATAGATTTGTAGGGTCACGTTGGAAGATAATTAATGGGATCAAGTTTTGAATAAATTGTGGGCAACCTGCAGTTTTTTACGGTTGATACATTTTCTTTTTGTTACAGAAAACTGTATTCGAATCCATGGTGAACATTCAGATAACGAGAAATTTGGAATGATTAATTCAATGAACAAATAATTCGGCAATGTGGAAGGGTCAACACACTCTGATTCAGAAGAAAACCAGTGAACCCAAAGCAATGATCGCTAGGATGCTCCCTTGTTTCGAGGTAATGAGGCATTGCTCATCAGGTAAGAGCATCTGTTCTATACGCCCCCGTTTAGAAAAAAAATATTCAAAAAATTTGAACACAATAACATCGACTCCTCAAGGTTACTCGGCGAAAATATTCGAAATTTGTAACAATGAATCTGACCGAATTTTGGTTCCAATTCACAAAGATTGGGTACGAAAAACAAAAAAGTTGCTAAAAACGATGATTTCATCCAGACGATTAAAAAATTGAAGGTTGTTAACCTTGCCACAGTGAGACGGTAAAACCTACAAGGCAATGCACCCCGAGTTTATGGAATAAAAAAAAATCGTTTGAAAGATGGGACGACAATTTTTACAAGTTCAACAAACTCGGTTTGTGCAACCTTCAAAAGCTTTGTTCGCGAACAATGCAAAGGGTTGTTTACTAACACGAATCTTGGGATATCCCACAATGAAAATAAAGCGTCTGGCTTGAAATCCAAAACAGTCTCGTTCAATTGGATAAATGGAAACAAATTGATCGATATGATGATGCTGTTACAAAAATAACCTTGGAAGCTAAGTTGACTTTTTGTTTGGCGGAAGTGGGCTTTTTTAAAATTTTTGGATATTCTAATTGTTCGGTTCGTTACAATCAGGGAAAAAGTCAATGGAATCGAATGACGTCTTGATGAAAAGATAAGGTAAAAAAATATCACTCGAAAAAATAAGATGGTTGATTCTTATCAAAAGTTAAAAATTACGTAGCATTAAAATTCTGACGGAAGTAAAATGAGCAATAATTTATAGTCGGGTTTGTGTTACAAGGAAACTATTTAACTATTTCACCTTGATTTTTATTTTTACAGAGGTGCGGTTAAATCGGTGCGATTTAAACGATTAGCCAAGTAGTGCGAGATTAAGAGGGCAGCACCCTTGGGCGATTTTTATCACTTTGACAACTTAAAATTAAAACTTACAATTTAAATTGGAACACAAAGCCAGGTTAAAATAGTCTTTGCAGTATTCGTCTGTGTTTGGCAAATTACAGGGAGACATGGCAAAAAGCCTGATATCGTATCCAAGGACAACTGGTGTTAATTTTTAAAACTAAACAATAAACAATACTAACTTTATGGCGAAATTTACGCGTTATAAAATTGCGACCTTGAGATTAGTTTTTGAAAAAAAATTTTAGCGAACAGCACTGCTTCAAGGATCACTTGTAAGGACGTATTATACACGTGCAGCAATACAACATGCTAATTTCCTTATTTGTTATTACTAAAAAATGACGTGATTTTATTGGCTATTTCCAATTTTACGACAGTTTTGCATAGAAAATAAAAAATTGGCCTTTGAATCAGATGAAATAAATAATTTTGTTATGCAATACGCGAGCAGCAAGGTCTTATGAGAGCACGTGCAATGATATGTGAAAATATAATGATCCATAATTAAATACAATTAAAACTTGAAAAGTGAAGTAAAATTATGCACATTACCTACATTTAGAAGCACTAAAATACTTAACAATGGAGTCTATCCTCCCAGACTATAAGGAATGTCATTAAGGATAAACGATCAATTTAAATACCAGAGTAAATAAAGTATGTGACGGTCCTAAGACGACGTTCGTTTTTTTTTCTATCTTTTTTCAAAAATTAATTAAAAAGTAGCAGGCTAAGAAAACAAAATGCAAAATAGAACACAAAAAGGAATGTCAACTGCAAGCAAGCAAAGTCGACTTACAAAATTGAAATTGCAGAACCAATTTTGGTGAAATTTAATAATTAATAATAAAAGAATGTGCACTAATAATTCTCGTAATAAAAATCAATGAGCGCGTACTACAGGCGCATTTACAACCTCGCATAAAACGGACTCCATGTCATGCGTGCGTAATAGTAAATCGCAGAACGAAATTGACAACGAATTCCGTTAACATATTTAACGAAAGTCGTCTTAAATTGTTGTAATGTTAATGTAATATTTGATATTAATTACCTTTTTAAGACGGGTTGATGTTTTCACCCTTCTTGCTTACAACACACCCCAAAATCAACAAAACATGGCGACTCGGCACAAAGGCCAGTGCCAATCAGAATGGATCCCGCTCAAACTGCGCTTGGGCAATACAACCAACAGGTTCACTCACAAAAGGTGAATTCACTCGCATTCTACAAGATGAAATGCAAAAGGTTATGTTACTCATTTTTGCTAATTTTAAAAGGTAAAACATCAAACAATGAAGTTGACAACATCTCAAATGTTTATCTACGTATTAATTTTGAAACGCGTCGATTTTTCAAAGTTTAAGTAGTGGTGCGTAAAATTTCCATGAAGTCCTAGGCAACATTAAATTTCGGGACTCCATGTAAAAAAGAAACTAACCCATTATACACATACACAACTTATGAACGTGTTTTACATAATACTAAATACAAATACAAGTTAAAATATTCACTATATTATTGAGAAATTGGCAACTTATAACAACGCGTCTTGTAACGCGTCTGGTTATAATGTTGTTCTAAAGAAAATCCTTAATGCTATCGCAAAACATTGCACAATATTGCATATAATAATATATAATATTGTGTAAGAAATATTGATGTTTTGTAGTTATTCCTGTCCCTCTTCTTCATTCTCAAAAATTTTCCATTATTGTTAAATTGTTATTGCAAGGGACAAAAACATTTTACTTATTATTGTCACAATTAAAAATAAAATTTTAAAGCTAAAAATAGAAGCAGTTATTTACAAAATAATAACTAGGGGAAGTACTATATAGCAGCGGTCGGCAACCTTTTAGGTATTGCGGACCACTAAATTGACAATTTAAATTTCGCGGACCACTAAGTTTTTAATTATTCACTTTGATCGCTAAATTTTTTTGAATAACCTTTCTTTTTAACCCTATGTCATAATTTTAACCAAACTTATTGAATTTCACACTAACATTTGCTCCGAGCAGCATGCGAGGAGCCTATTTTTACAAATAGCCAGTGGCTGTTTTAGAACTTTTAAGCCCCTTTCCTAAACATTTTCACTACCTTTGAAACCTACAGCAATGATTTTCAACCTCCGGCATATGGGGGAAGAGGCTCCGTTTATTAGCGCCGCAGGCGACTTTTTTTTAAATACTATCTATTTTATGTAGGAATATTGCACATTAAAACCTGGTTTTAATACCCAATTTATACTATTATTATTATAATATAACATTACATATACATATACATATATATTCTTTTTTATTTTGAGAGCTGAATTTTTAGGCCTCTTCGAAAATCCGCCACTGGAGACAGCTTAACAACAATTTATTTTTTAATCGTCATCCTACACGTTTAAGATATTTTTAATTAAAAATTTTATTAAATGAGCTCAGCAAATTGAAATAATATCAGAATGTTTTCGCGGACCACTAAAATTACGCACGGACCACCGGTTGCCGACCGCTGCTATATAGTATATCTTGTATAATAAAAATGGTACAAATCGGTGGAGGCAAGTGTTGGCGGTCCCCCTGTAAGCGCTAAAATATTAGAATTTTAACTGTAAAAGAAGAACAATATACAAGAAAATTTTATTTAAAATCACTTTAAAGACTTTTTAACCCTTAATGACACGGTAGAACCAGAAAATAATAAGGAATTGAAAAAACGGAGGAGGGATACAAAAAACGTTGTTGTTTTATGAAAGAATTGAGAAATATAGTAAAATTATTAAATAATCTATCGTGATAATGCGATATCACGTTATTTCAAGCTTATTGGCTATCATCAGCTTGAAATAAATAAAACGAGCTCGGTTGAACGCAGCCATAGATTTAAACTGTCATGGCGCATAATATTTGAAGTTTGAACAGCAGGCGCAATCTCGCAATTAACTCATGTGTTAAACGTTTTTTTGACGTTTGTTTGTCACAATTAACTATTTTGTGGTTATAATAATCAATTAACGTATTTTTGTACAAGTTGTACTTCAAAAATATTTTTTATTCTAACAATTTTAACGTAAAATTTTCCAAGTATGACTCTGAAAATGCAAATGGAATGGCAAGGAATATTTGAAAATTTAGAAAGGACCTCTTCAAAGTTATTAAAAATTGGACATTTAACTGGTATGTATTTTTTGGTATTATAAATTAATTAATCTTAGTTTTTCCTTTTGGGTTTTTTAATCAAAATATTCTTTTTCATTCATATTACTTTTGAGTTTTTATTAAACTGGCAGCTCAATTAAAAGTCCTTTTATCACATTATAATATTGCAATAAACATTAAATTACCCCCTACTAAAAAGAATCTAACTAATTTATTCTTTTTTCTAGGAAATGAGGAAAACCTGATAAAAGTGATAGATTCGGTCAAACAATCTACTTTTTTTAAAAAGTATTTAAACAACGATGGACTTCGTAAGTTCTCTACGGAGGCACACAATATTCTTAAATTGTTTATTGCCAATACTAAATTTAATAGCAAGAATTTATCACAAATAGAAGAATATTCTCATCTAGTTAATACTCTTCCTGTATTATCCCAATGTATTCTTGCAAATATTATCATCCAATTGGACCTAACTGAAAACTTTTGTGCACTGCTTTTGGATTTGCCAATTCAATTAACTTCAGAGATGTTACAGGAAATTGGAGTTTATTTAAAATTTTTTGTACCAGAAAAACGTTTGGAATATACTTTCGCATATTTGAAAACTATAATTACAGTTATTAAGAGTCTTGACGATCAGGTAAGAACTTTTTCTTTTTTGGGGGGGAAAATTGGAAGCCATAAATTGCCTTAGATTTAAGGTAATTTTGAATTCAGTGCGATTTTTTATATAAATTTTTTGTACATATTAAAAAATATTGTTCAAATATTCTAAAACTTCTTGAAAGTAAGTACTTACCAATTATATTATAAAAAAGACAGGAATAATAACGAAAAAATTCTAAGCCCTAAAGTGCATGAGATTTAAAGTTATTTTGATTTCCGTGCGATTTTTGATTTAAATATTTTTATAAAAATTAAAATGTTCAAATAATCTGGAAATTTATGAAAATACAAATTCTATAATAATAAAGACAGGAAAAATATCGAAAAAATTCTAAGCCCGTAATTTCCTTAGATTTACGGTTTTGATTTCAGTTCGATTTTTTATTACGTGAGGGGGTGGTCAAATATAAAAAAATCGTCCTTTGGACGCTCCGAGATGAAACAATTTAAGCTAAATTGAATTTATTACAGGATAATTTACACCTAACTAAGATGCTGAATCATTTTAACGAATTCATGAAAAATCTACCAGTGGCTGTACCAGCTGAAGATTTGGATGTATTTAGTGAAAGTGAAAAAACAGATGTCATGCAAAGTTACGGTTATACGATTTTATATTTATATAGGTTAATGCAGGAGTGTCCATTGGAAAATAAAAAATTTGGCACTATACTCACAGAGCTAATAAACATTTGCGATGCAATGTTAACACAAGTTGTTTTGGAAGTCTACGCAAGTTGGGAAGAGGTAAATTTAAAATAGAAAATAATTCAATTTGATAATATTAATTATTATGCGTTAGGTATCGTTTGATGATCTATCATTACAAGATGCCGTTGCAATTGAAGCATATGAAGTAAAGAACCAACTTAAAGATTATGAGCCTGCTAAGGAGATGTTGATAAAAATATTTTCATCTAGAAGTCGTGAAGATGTTACCATGAATTCCATGAAATTAGCCGACGTATCGACGATAGTAAAAAACGTCAGTAAAGGTGATCAATATCAAAAACTCTGGTTTGAAACTTTATTAAAAAACGAAAATGTATTTGATAGTACCGACTTCATCGATTGTTTAAATACATGGATGAAAATGTTTACTCGTGAAGACATCTCTATATTTATGGCTCACCCTAAAAGAGGAGAAAAATCTGCAAACAAAAGTTTGATTTTGGAATGTATCAAAATTTTAAATGTCACCGATGTAAAACTTTTTATTCAAGATTACTATCACGAACACGAAGTAGGTGATGTTCCATTAGAGATGGATATTAATGGACAATTGAATCCATTGTTAAATAAAATTACTAGCACCGAAGTTGAAGAAAATGTAATGAAAGATATTTACGTGTTACTTTTACTAAATCCTCGACTTACCTTGCAAATGTTTTGTGATAGATGTTTACAAAACACGGTATTTGTTACCGGGCTAGCAGGTTTATTTGAGTTTATCAAATCTATACCGAGAATGGCCGAGTGTTTTAAACATATTCTAGGTACTACATTACTATCCAATGCAATATCTACAATCAATTACACCAATTACATAGATTTAATGAACTTAATGTTAAATTTGGATTATTTTTCAAAATATGATTTAATCTCAAATATATTAATGCCGCAAGTGGAATCGTTATATCAAAAAGAAAATGATGGATTGCTTTATATGCTGCTTCAAATGTTAAATGTTGGTAACTCTTTATATTTTTAAGTCCTTGAATTTACTGTATTTATTTAAATTTCAGAATATATGTGAAGATATTGATGATGAGATTCCATTACCATTGATTGACATACTCATTAAAATAATCGATAGTGCAAGAACTTCTTCCTTGAATTTCTCATTTAGTAAACAACACATGCTTGAATCAGCTATAGAACTTCTTTTGAAATTGACTCCTAAAATTAAACCCACACTTCGCTCACATTTTACTGGTAATACACTATTTTTTTTTATTATTAATTTAAAAACTAGCATTTTAAATCACAAATTTAAATCGTAATCATTTTTAGATACATTTTCAAAACTTGAAAAGAAGCATGGATTAACTAAATATTATTGTGACAAAATTATTAATGATAAGTTGGAAGACTCATTTTTTGGAACCTACTGTGATTATGATATATCTGCTGGATATAATGTTCGCGATATGGTAGCTTTATTAATTATGGTGAGTTTTATTTCTCCTAACATGAGGATATTGATAAATCGTTCAGGTTCTTTTTAGATTTTGCCACAAAGTGTCTCAAAAGAATGGATGTTGATAGTAAAGGAACTACAATCAATATTTGATAATAAAAACGTATTGAAACTTTTGACTGAGACTTTACAAACTCTCTGTGAGTTCACTGCAACATTATCAAATAATACTTCACAAACTGATAATTTGAAATGGTGTTTGGACCAATATTTAATCATCATGAAAGTAAGAAATAAAATACATATGAAAGAAGCTATAGTTAAAAAATTATATTTTTAGGAACTGTTTCAATCCGCTTTGGAAGCACAAGAAGACACATACTTATTAACCAAAAATGTAATGTATTTGTTGGCATATTTAGGTGAAGATTTTACGTCATATGGATTGAAATTTGTTGATTTAATACCACCTGAAAATTTTCTTTTGTTAAAAGAGGATAGAAAGTTGGTGTTTTTATTATTAACATTTAAGGATAGAGGTTTAGCTGACGTACTTGCGAAGAGAATGTTGAATTATAACTAATTTCAATATTTAATTTATTGTTATTCTTTTTTACACTTATTAATTTTGCATCATTTCGAATTAAATTTTGTTTAATTATTTATTATCTACTTATTTATTTAATAAGGCTTCCTTAATAAACAGCTTACTTGCTGTGGTTTATGTGATTTTTGTTGGCTCGGTAAGCATTATATTTTGTAATGTATGCAAAATAAATTGGCAAGGCCCCCTCCTCTATATAATGTAAGGTCGGATGCTGACAAGGGGAAGCCCAACTATGGGGGGGTTCAGAAATTATTTTTTTCTAATTTGGTGCAAAACCTTTTTCAAGCGCGGGGCCGTACGCCATTAAATTCAGCCAATTTAAATCGTGGATTTACCTATAAAACGTGCGGGTTTTTTTGTGATCACTGCCAAAGTAGTGAAAAAATCTTTATTCAATTCGTGTAGCGCTATAACCCAGATGGGTCTTGGCTGACCATTATAATATTAACTTTTAATATCAAATGGCATTCACAGCATTACATTTTTACCTACGAAGGGGAGCCAGCCCGACGAAGAACCCCCAACCTGGAGGACCAGAGAGACGGCCAGAATAAAGTTCTTACTTCACTCGGATTCGAACCGGGTATTTAGCGTTCATAGTCAACTCGCATGACCACTATGTTCCGACCGTCTCAAAAAAAAAATCTTTAACAAGCGGTAATTTTCGAGGGGGTTAAATTGTAACATTTTGTCTACAATTTATTAAAGTTAAATCTGTGAATACCACAAAAATAGTTAGAAAAACTAATCGCAAAGGGTAGATTTTTGAGTAGTAGCCGAAGTTTTTTTCAAAGATACATTTATTTTCGTTCATGAGAATTTTGTTGCATGTAAAGGTTAGTGATGGGCATAATCGGAATGCTGGTATCCGGAATATTCAAATAATCGGAATGTTATCCGATTATTTTATATTCCATTTCGTATGGAAACCGTCCATTAAAATTTTAATATTAGCGAGCAGTACCGTAGCCAAACATTGGTCATTAAGGGGGGGGATTCCGAAAAAATGCCTGTGGGGGTCGGAAAAAATTAGACCTTTTTTATCCTTCGTTATGCCTGGGGGGGGGGATTGACCGATAAATACGATCGGAATAAATGAAATTTATTCATTATATAATAGGTATATTCAATAAATTTCATTTATTCCGCAATCTACGAACTCGATTGAATATTCCGATTCTTGAACAAGTGACACCAAAACAAGAATCGTATTGCGCGCGCATTCGAAAATCATCAATTATTTTTCATTACCATTTTGACATAATCGTAATTATCCGATTATTCTAATAATTGGAATCATTCTGATTATGTATTCCGAATGCGCCCATCACTAGTAAAGGTACATTTGAACAAAGAAAAACACTGTTGAAAAATCTCCCATGAAGAAATAGTGAAAAAATTCTAAACAAAAGGGAGTCAGCAATAAAATAAGAAAAAAGCTTTCATAATATATTAATTTTATTAAAAAAAAATATTTTAAATCATATTATATTCGTCGCTGTTCTCTGGTTCCAACCGTGCTTATATTATGAAATCAGTTCTTCCTGGTGGTTCATTGATAGTACAATGGAGGGCATCAAGCATTGGAGGTACGACCCTAACTGTAAAATTAAAAACAAAAATATATATTAAAATCTGGCCATAAAAGAGGTATTAAATTATGCATCAAAAATTAAAATCAGTAAGACTAATCATAAAACAATCATAATAAAATTCATTGGTTAGCATTTTTCATCATTACAATATTTTGATAATAAAAATTATAGGATGTTTATATTACCTGGAATGTTTTAAGTTGAAGCAATCTCAATTTTTTTATAGCCAATAATGCTCTATAACTTTGTGACCTAAAAAGCACATAAATAAGTAACTAAAAAAGTATTTCAAACGTAATTATTGTAGAAAATGCTAAAAAAACTAATTGAAGTATCAAATAGTTTAGTTGAAACATTTACATAATTGATTTACCAATGATTTGGAGGTGATAATACCATTAATGGAGTACAATCACTAACGAGCATTGGAAACTTGAACAAAAGGTTACTTACTTCTTAATTTGAGAAGTCTCCTAGCACTTGCGGGTCTACCGAGAATCACTCAAAGCAAATCCAACCAAATCTTTTATGGATGGATGCCTGGTGGCCATGTTTTCAAAATTTTCTAAAATAATAAATCTAGTAAAATTGATGTTTGGAAATTGAAGGTGAAAATCTATGAAGTTTTAGAATTCAGGCAAATTATAATATCAACGTATCATCATGTCTGTGTCAGAAGACCGTCATGACTTTTATCATCATTGTATTAAAACAATAAAGCAGTAAAAAACAACATAAACATACCAATTCGATATCACAAATTTGATCTGTCGTCATTATTTTATTGTTCGTGATGCTCTTCCACCTATAAAAATATTTATTAAAAATAATATAATTTTGCTCGCAGGCGGAGTTCCAGAGCCCAACATGCAATTATTAGCGAAATTTAATTGTCAAAAGAAACTTACCAAAAACGCCAACATTCCATCCACGTGGATTCTTCATTTTGGATCCATTCGCCTTTAATAATTCTGAAAAGAAAAACTGTTTGTAATCTATATTGTTCACGAGGAAACAAAATTTAAAGTAAATTACGGATTCAGGTTAAAATAATAAAATGAATTATCCTCATGTGTGTCTCAGAAGACCGTCATGATTTATCATCATTACATCTACGCAATCAACATTATTATTATCAAAATAAAAATAGCTTACCATTTTGAAACGTTTTCGACACAAATTTATTCATAATTTCGTTTTAATGAAAAATTCTCAAAAACCACGTGCAAACGTGCACGTTTCTGGCTTTCTGTTATTTTTTATTTTCAAGAAATGGTAACCTCCACGTCGGAGTCGTACCAACTGCAAATGGTGTGGAAATTTGCCACCAGATGTATTTTGTGGGAAATATTTAATTTTTGAATAATTTTTGATTTTAAATGATTCCTAAGTATAATCTTGTTAAAGGTAATAAATAATATAGTCGCAATGGAAAAGCCCAATGACATTATTTTTTCATTTGAAAAAAGAGGCTTCATAACTCGATATCAGTCACTAAATTGGAGAAAAAAGACGGAAGTTCTACCTAAAGCTTATGGCTTACCCAAGCTACATAAGGACGGTTACCCCCTTATGTGGAATGGGCAAATTTTCTGTTAATTTATTGTTACATATTTTTATTCTAAAAGGTCGGGCAAACATCCTTAAAAGATCGAGCGTTGCCCGACCTTGCCCCCCCCCCCTAGTAGCACATTTACCTGGGAAATGGCTGTAAATTGCCTGCCAGTTAGTGATTGCAATACCGGACCAAAATTGCAATACCGGTATTCGGTATTAATTAGCATGTAATACCGGTATACCGGTATTAATACCGGTATTAAAACAAAAAAAATTCAACTATAGAAGATCAAAAAGTACCTAATAGTCTGATTTTTTTAAGAAACCGATAGAAATTTTGTACTCCACGTGAACTACGTGAATGCTAACCAATGAAATTGCTTTAAATTAAATTCAAAGCAATTAAATTCAAAGCAATTTCATTGGTTAACATTCACGGGTCTTACCTCAGACCGGTTTGTTATGCATATAAATCCGTTCTCTACTTATAATATTTATATTTATGTTTAATAATACCCAGGTTAATACCTAACCAATAGAAAACGTCTGATGGATACCAACACGCGCTTTCCATTGGTTAGTTACCATTATTAGTACTAAATTTTATGCAAAATTTAACGTCGTGTTATACGGGCTTTACCGAATACCAACTTCAAAATTATTTTAAATAACAAAAAATTAAATACCGAAAAACCGGTATTACACATTCAGAAATACCGGTATTTCGGTATCGCAAAATAGCCGAAAATACCGGTTTTCGGTATTCCGGTATTGCAATCACTATACTGCCAGTGTACTGGCAAACAATTGCCTGGCTACGGGCCTGGATTGACTACAAAACTACATCGTAGATCCACTATTTGTACCGGTCCACCCCTGTAAATAAAGAGTCGGTTAACGGTGCGGTTTCACGCTCATGCAATTTGTGCAAATTTGCTTGTGCAAGCCAGTTTGCACAAGTAAATTGTAGCGTGGAAACGGAAATCGATATACAAAGATTTTATTTATTAACTAGGCGGTTTAGCGGCCGCCTTCACCTCCTATGAATGTCGGATGTGGTTGTTTGGCCTTCGGCCTCACAAGGTTGAGGAACAGTGAGAATCTCGTTAATCCATTCCTGCGCGTCACTACTAATTAGATAGTGGGTCATGGTACAATAAATTATAGTTATTATATCATGATAGTGGGTGATAAATCCCTTTTGGATAAGATTTCCGTAAAACCCGTTCTTAGTGTTCACCTACGTCATTATAAAGAACTAAAGATCAAACGCTGTTATTTGATTTGATTGATGATCGACCGTGGTCGTCGTGTGTTTAAGTGGAACGCACCCTAATCCCTAAATCATTTCCGCATTTGATTAATGCGACAGGGACGGATTGGTACCCATATTTCAATGCGGCCAAATTTGAGAAACTTTAGGATAAAGAAAATTGGCACCTATTCGTGGCCAACCTTGCTGATTCTCCTACCTACTAATTAGTAATTGGGAACATCTAATTTTAGCACGTTGGTGTAGACCAAAATTACAACATGTGAAAAGGCATTGTAATTTATGTCGTAATGTTCGGTTAAGAAATTCCAATGGATATTATCGCGCTCGTACGATTAAAAGTTAGCAGGTTCTCATTAAAATCTTATGTGGAAGTAGCGGAGAGGTGGCTGTCAGTTTCGATATTTGTCAAAATTCACTTTTAATAAAATGCTTGTATTTATTCGCACCCCACATTTAAGAAATCGTTCTTTTTACGTTTTAAATCGTAAGTATTGTACGATAATCATAACCCGTCATTTAACTAGATCAAGTCAATGTTTTGCCAGGTTATGTCATCATAACCCCCCTTTTTTAAACTTTCAGGTTGTTCCTATTCGCAACAAACTACGAAATGCATGTGTGTGGACAGCACAAACAAGAAAAAGCACTTATTTCAACAACAGAAAATACAAATAAACAATGCCCTGTTACCTAATAATTTATATTTGCGAAATTTATCGTTTTCTGCAGTACGATTCGATCAGGGACCTCTAAAACCGTCTTCCAAAGTGGAGGTCTCTGTTCAAGAAATTAAAAAACAGCAAGAAACCAAACTAGAAGATGTACCTTCCGACACACCACCCACAGCTATCGTCAAAAAGTCCATCAAGCAGAAAGTTATAGACGAATTAGTTCATTATTACCATGGCTTTCGATTGCTATTTATAGATATTAAAATATCCTCTAAATTGGTGTGGAGAATACTGAGGGGTTATTCTTTAACTCGAAGAGAGCACAGACTGTTGGTTCGAACGGTAGCCGATATGTTTCGTTTGTTACCATTTTCAGTATTCATTGTTGTTCCTTTTATGGAATTGCTATTACCGGTGTTTATCAAGTTGTTCCCTAATATGCTGCCTTCCACTTTTCAAACTGCCAGCGAACAGCAAGACAAAATAAAGCAGACCTTTAAAGTTAAAGTCGAAATGGCTAAGTTCCTCCAGCAAACTCTTGATGATATGGCAGTTCAGCACAAGGATCCTAAGTCGACACAGGCTAAAGAATTTAGTGAGTGGTTTCATAAGATTCGAACTACTGGAGATATGGTCAGTAACGAAGAGATTATGAAATATTCCAAGTTGTTTGAAGATGAAATAACTCTCGATTCCTTGTCTCGAAATCAATTGGTGGCATTGTGTCGTGTTTTAGAAGTACAGAGTTTTGGTACAAATAACTTCATGCGGTTTCAATTGCGCATGAAACTGCGGTCGTTGGCTGCGGATGATAAGATGATTCAGAAGGAGGGCGTGGAGTCCCTGACGTTTACGGAATTGCAGGCGGCTTGTAGGTCGCGTGGCATACGCGCTTTTGGGGTATCTGATACGCGTTTGAGGAAACAACTCATCCAATGGCTTGATCTCAGTTTAAACCAAAAAGTGCCTCCCTCTCTTTTACTATTATCACGAGCTCTCATGCTGCCTGAAGCTATTCCCACACACGATAAGCTTAAAGCGACAATATCGTCGCTCCCTGAAACCGTAATGGCGCAAACCAAAGTTGCAATTGGTGAAAAGGAAGGTAAAGTTGATAATAAATCTAAACTTGAAGCCATCAAAGAGGAAGAGAGGAAAGTTACGGAGGAGAGATTGGAAGCGGGAGATGCTAAAGCAAGTGAGGCGAAGAAAGAAGAAGGTCTCCTTATCGATAAAGCTCCAATCGTGCTGGATGATACCGAACCTATGGAAGATACTCCTAAAGTTGCAGTCTGTGCAACTCCACCACCGGACCACTTTCCTACACACGAACAGTTACAAACCAAAGACATCAAGGTTATTGAGCAAGCTTTGAGTAATCTCACCGAAAAAGATCAGAGTCTTGCACTGGAAAAAGAGAAGATCCAAGATTTGAAGGAAGAAATGGCCGATTATCATGAAGATGTGCAAGATTTAAAGAAAGCTACTGCTCATGAACCAGAACCCGTCATTAAGGAAAGTGTAGCTGCTAAACGTCTCTACACGAGGGTTAGTAAGCTCATCACCAATTTGGATGGCGTAATGAATACTTTGGAAAGCAAGGAGAAACAACTGAAAAAAGATATCGAGGAAAAATCTAGCGATGAGAAGAAAGAAGAGTTGCTCCGAATTGATGATATTATGGCTGCAATTCGTAAACTACAACGCGTCCCTGATGAGTCACGTGAGCTACAGATAAAAAATTTGCTTAAAAAAATGGATGATGATTATGATGGGTCCGTGAAAGTTGAGCATGTACTTAAGGTGAGTATTTCTTTTTTTGGGGGAAATTTTGTTAAATGAAAAATAGCAGATATTAAATAAAATCATATTTTATGGATTTTATGTATGTTCTGAAAATTTCAACTTTCTACGATTATTCGTTTTTGAATTAAACTTGACACTAGCTCAGTGCTGATTGATCTAGCACCCAGTAGCGGATTGAGTACTTAAGAGGCCTCCAGCGCAATTCAATTTTGAGAAAATACACCCTACAATGTGTATTCTACGCGCACGTGTTCTACTCTGGTAGGCACCAGGGGTGGGCAAAATACATGAAAATATGTATTTGAAATACAAATTACAAAATACATACGTTTTGGGTATTTGAAATTCAAAATACAAAATACAGTATTTCAAATACAAAATACATTACATTTTCAGATTTTCATGTTTTCGAGGTATTTACAAACAAAAGCCATTCTTTATTAAATATAATATGTATTTAAAATACATTATATTAAAGTATTTAATTATATTTCTTATAAATATAAAAAAAATTTATTTGAAAAATTTTCCGCCAGATTTGCACGTGTTTTAATATGCCTCTGCGCAGGTCTGTTTTTTTTGTATGTTGGTAAATCGATTTATATTTAGAATTTAATTAATAATGTCTTTCATTGGTTGGAAAGAATGAAAGAAAAATTTCAATGGTTTCATATAGCGCATCTTTTGAAATCATTCAAATTATGGTCGAAGCGAGATTTCATTCTTTAAATTTAAAGAATTTTAATTAATTGTGCGTTTTTGATATAAAATCGCTAATTAACATAATCAAAATGTTAACCCATTATCAAAACAAAATTAAATTAATTATCGATTTTAAAGTATTTTGTACAGTATTTTTTAAATTGTATTTGAAATCAAAAATACAAAATACATTTGTTTTGGGTATTTGAAATACAAAATACAAATACTTTGAAAATATGTATTTGAAATACAAATTACAAAATACAAAATGTATTTCAAATACGTATTTCAAATACATGTATTTGAGATACTGCCCAGCCCTGGTAGGCACTATACCGGTGGTCCAAAAAAAGCTAATTTTCGAGGCCCCTTTGATTTATGAGGCCCCAGGCACGCGCCTGTTAGGAAATCCACTCTAGCATCTTAAAATAATGGAAATTAAATATTGTCATTTTAAGAATGAAAATTTAAAATTAGGCGAAGGTGGGGCAAGATGGGATTCATTCGGGATTGTCAGGTGCATGTCGCTAGCCCCCCCCCCCACCCATTTCGAATCCAAAATGGTTTAAGGTGGCCGAGAAATTCACTTAAAAACACTAACTCCGCTAGGTGCCGCGACTGTGGCGCGAATTCCACATAGCAGCTGAGGGGTTGAAATTACCCATAGTTTGAAACAACCCCTTTCCTTAGGGATCCAGCAGGTTATTTAAAAAAAAACATACATACATGTGTTACTACAAGGATTTCAAAAGACATTTTCCATTCGACACAAAACTCAAAAAATAGAAAACTTTAGCATACCGACTTTGTGAAATAATGTTCTTCAAAGTTGACGCTACAACTAGAATCCAAACTTGGGTTTTAAAAATTTAGGATGAAAAAAATATAAGTAGGTAAAAATTCTAAAAAAAAAAATATTTTTGCGATATTTTTTTTTGAAAATCACTCACCTTGTAGTTTCAAACTTAGGCTTTTTGAATCTGTTTTCAGAATTTTTTTAAATTTATTCGTTTTTAAGATTTGTGTCGAACAAAAAAAAACAATTTCTCGACCACCTTAAATCGTTTGTACCTGCTTGTGCAAAAATTATTTTCGTTTGTAGTTGTACCCAAATAGTTTTCGAAAAATTTCCCTGGGGGGTGGGTCTGAGACATGCTAGCCCCCATTTCGAATTTTGGATCCAAAATGGTTTAAATCATTTGCGCCTGTTTGTGCAAAAATTATTTGCACATACAGGTAGAAATGAAGCACAAACGATTTAGACCTTATTTAGATTTTAGACCATTTTGGATCCAAATAAATAGGGAGCCTTGACCTGGGATTTTCTATCTTTGGGCTCAGTGCTGACAGTTTTTATTTTCAGTAGTCGCTAGATTAATAAATTAACAAATATCGCCACAAAATAAATGCTAGTGTGGGGCTCTCTGTTCGAATGACCTTTTTTTACTACCTTTTCCTGCCCTATGTTACTGTATTTACCCCCCCCCCCGGTTAATGTCTGTAATGTAATAAACAAAATCTTTTTTTCTTTTATTTTTTATTAATTTGGAATTGAAATACACGGAACCTTCCGTCACATCAACATCTTCAAAAATGTCGATCACAATTGGGAATTTACATTACCGTTGGTGGCGCCACCATCACTACCAACATGGCGCCCTTAGTGAGTATAGTAGTTGATGTTGTTTATATGAGTGTTTGTGTCACAGATTAATAAGTTTGTGTGTTTCATTTGGTTTCGTTCATAAAATCTGTGTTAAATGTATTATTTTAATCATAGAAACAATGTAAACAAACGATCTGACAAGTCCAAATATACTCACTAAACAAGTTCAAGTTAGCGACGAGTGGTGGCGTTTGGTTAATGTAAATTCCCACATCTGCTTCATGATCTTCAATCTGAGTTGCAGCATTTCTATTACTTCCATACATTGTCGCAGCGTTCAACTTATTCAACATTGAACGCGTATTACTTGGAAATTTTTACAGAATATTTTTTTTCCAAATAAAGCAACGTTATTCTAAGTATAGAATTTAACATTTCTACAACTATTTTGTTTCTAACTTTGGCACCGCAACAAAATGAACGTTCAGACAGACAGTCCAAGACTAGTGACGTAGCAACAGGTGGTGCGAGTGGTGCCGGGCACCAGGGCCCCGTGGGGGCCCGGTACACGGACAAAATTACAGACATTTTTGTAAAAATTATCTATGAAAGTTTGCACATTGAACACAGCGAGGGCCCCAGGGCGGTGCGTCTGCACCTGGGGGGGGGGGCGCCCTGAAGGAACGCCAAAAATAAATAAATATTGGAAAAAATTGAATAATGTAATTCATTCAGTAAATATTATAGCTATATTTACGAGATAACGAGTGACGCAGTTGCATATAAAATAGGTAGTATTCTCCAAAAAAATCGCCTACGGTGCTAAAAGACGCTGCTTTCCCTACCCCCATGTGCCGGAGGTTGAATTATTTAGAGGGGGCCTCAAAATTGATTTGCGCCTGAAGCTTCATAAGTGCTAAATTTTCATTAGTATCTTCCCGGGGGGGGGGGGAGATTGAGATATCGCACCATCAGAAAATCTTTCTAGGGAAATCTACGATGCCCTTGTGTCACTTACATATTTTTTGTGCAATAACATTGTTATTTAATTTTTTTTTTATAATAAAATAATGAAGGGGGCCCGCTGTGGATCTTGCACCACGGCCCGGTCTTGACTTGCTACGTCACTGTCCAAGACAGTTGACCTTGATAGACAGACAAAATAATACGGGGGGGGGGCGTAGACATGTTTTTCTATTTTCACTTTCATTTTGAATTTTTAAGTGAAATTAGCGTCAAACGTTAGAGGTTTCATTCCCATCATTGTCTACAAAGTTACGGGTATTTCAAATTTAAACATTACGTACGATAAAAGTCAATTTAATTAATGTTTGTCAGTTTAAAATTGTTGTCTCAATTATTAAAACAATTAATGTTACTTAAATTAGTAAAACAAACTGTTATACTTCAGCTGAAATAAGCTATAAAAACCGAGAACATCCAAAAATTATGATTTATTCAATTCCATTTAATTTAAAAGTACTACATATTTAAAAAATTATTGTATAAATATATTGTTTTAGGTAATCGAGATGATAGGAAAGGAGAACATTAATCTCAATGCCAAACAATTAGATGAAGTGATTGATTTGCTTGGCAAAGAAGAGATTTTAGAAGCTGAAGATAAAATTGAAAAGGCGTTACAAAAAGAAAAGGAACAGCTTGCCAAACCTGAAGGAGATAAGGCATCAGATAAAAACAAACACCCTAAAGATAACGAAGGTGATGGGTCAAAAAAGGCAAGCGGAAAGCCTAATGATCCCAAGTCAGAAAGTTCAAAAAACTCAAAATCAACTAAATCATCTGAACCAGGTACACAAAATAAAACCGCTATTCCGCCCCCTACTCCAATAGAACTACCCGAAAAAATACCCACACCACCGATAGAAGGGTCTGCCAATTTAAAAAACATCGAAGAAAAGAGATAACCACAGAATAGTTTAGTATCATGTGAATGCAAAAATGAAAGTCTGCTGTGCAATTGTAAATAAAAGAAATTATAGATACAATTATTTTATTACTTTAGAACATTTATTTTTATGTTGTTTGTTATTTTGAATTCGATACGAAATTATTGAGTCATAATTTAATGTAAGTTAGTGGAATGTGAAGAAATGTTACGATGCTTTGGTACAATTGTACCGAGCTGGATTAATTTGTTGTTTTGTGCATCTAATCACATGTAAATAAAGACTTATTTATAAAAATTAAATAAATTTGACAATAATTTGTTTTTTAATTTAAATACAAATTTGTTTTCGTTATTCCGGACGTAAATGTAACCTTTTCGTCAACAATTTCAGGTACGACAAGTACCTGTTTTCATATATGGCAGAATAACGAAAAGCGCTTTACATTACGCAGCCGTAAAACTTCTTTTTCACCACGGGGGCGTTCGGGTGCCTCGCGCTCCGCTAGCGCTACGCCTCGGCACCCACCCGCGCCCCTCGAACGAAAAATCTCGTTTTACGTCCTTGTGATGAAAAGTACTATTATTTTATCTTTTTTCTGCTCTTGGTTATTTAATAATGTTGAAAGCTTGTACTATATTTTTGATTTTTATTGCTTCAAATTAACTCGAAATTTTTTTAATTTTATATTATTTATTTTACGAGTTAAAAAGAGTTTGCTATTCCCAAACTGACGAATTTTTATCAATTTTTTTTCCTTACTGGGTTTCAGTGATTTACATCGAAATTTTACAGGTAGAGTGAATTTTTTCCTTAGTTATTCTATTACATTCATATCATATTACATATTCAGTACGTTTGAGTGATAATCTCGTTAGTCCAATCATGTGCGTCACAGTAGCGTTTATATATTACCAATAAAAAAGCTATCGGTTAAAATCCGTTCTGTATTTCAGGCTTTAGAGAGGTACAAACAAGGAAACAAACATAATATTAAACACATAACCTTCTTTTTTTTTGATAGTCGGATACAAATTAAAATATTTTTCAACTCACCCCTTTTAAAAGACTGTATTCCATAGGATATAATATTATTCTCGAATCTATGTTTACATTTTGCACTTATATTTTCCAGTGATATTAAAATAAATACAGTAAACCATGTTTACTATTTCAAATTAAATTTTGTCGCCATATCTTTAGGGGTTCCGGTGGCAATTTTACCCACACGTCCGGTCCGCCACTGGCAACAAATCCGGAACTGTTTTTCAAAATATTGCACCACTACACAAAACATCGTGAACAAAATAAAATTTTTAAAATATAATCAATTTTTACTGCTAGGTATTTCAATTTTTTTGTTATTGTTCTGGTTATTGTTATACAATCAATAACCTTGAATTTTTTCGTTTCCCCCCACTCGACCTATATTCAAAGTACACACAACGTACACATTCTAGAAAAAGATAGAAGACTGACTCACCACCGATTTTAGTTCATTTCCATACCTAAAAACATTCGTAAATTCCGATAATTTGTAATTTCGGCTCAGGTGTTTATAGTAAATTCGCTAGTGTTGTTGTTTTTAAGGTTAAAAAGTTCTCAACAAAATGAGTTTCATGATTTGTGCCAGACAAAATCCTCTGCGGTATCTAAATTGTATGTAACAACAAATTATTGTTTTAATTATTATGTAATAATACTGTGCACGTTTTTCCTTTCTAACAAATTTAGATTATCCTTTTTTGTTTACTTTACAGTGGTAGACATTATTTTTAGGGGGTGGGTTCGGGTGGTATATGGGGACGAAACTTTCCTTGTAGGGATTTTTGGAACATCTAACTCAGCTTTGAATTGTTTTTTTGAAACTAATAAAGTGGATTTTAAATTTTTTAAAATATCATTATGACGTCGAATGTTTTGCAAGGTCAGGTGATCGATCAATACGTGATTGGAAGATTTTAAAAACGTGGCGGGAAGACTTTGTAACATTTCATAATATTTTTGTAAATTTCCATAACTTGGAAAGTGAAATGTAATTTCCACTTTATTTGTTCTTTAATTATTTTAGGATCGTCGCCAGGTACTTATTTCGGGAGCCACTCGTAGTTTTTGAAAAGTTTGGATTAAAGGTTTAAACCATTGTTGGAAATAGATAACAAATAATTTGAATTAATGGTCTAAAAGAATAGAATTTTGGGACAAAAAAACTTAATATTTAATTTAGGGCCTGAATTACTAAAGAAAAAATTAGGATTGGTATCCAACACCAAGTGCTGTCACTTAGGCTGTGTTCTGTCTGGTACTTTTCCGCTGTAAAGCTGCTGCCAGACCGTTCAATTTGAAACTTTTAGGTGTTTACAAACCACTTTTTTTTATTATAACCTTATAAGGGATTTAGTACTTAAAATCACACCTGCAATTTCCTGATTCCCTGTTTATTTTAGAGTAAAATTGAGTAGATGTAAATATGATCAGGCATAACAAATCTATACATAATTATTAAGATGTTAATTTAGTTTCTACAAAAAATTATTTGTTTATTTTTTCAAAATCCTGACAAAAGAAGTCTAAAATTTTATAAAATAGTTTTATTTAATTAATGAGGTAATTGTTAAGATTTGTATAGTCAATCGACTATCTATTTTAAATTCGATTTATCAGCAAAACAAGGATATGATCAAATCATTATGGAAACAGATTATATTTAAAAATAGTTTAATGTATCGATTACATTCGATTTGATAACGAATTGTTAGAGAAAAAAGTGATTACATTAACAAAGTTGCTAATTTGACTGATAAGGGGGTCGTTCCATGGAAATCATTCAATGCTTGCTCGGTCGACGATTTTAGAAAATTTTATTTTTGAATAAGTATATTGATGTTGCCGGTCTTTTTGTACAAAATTCACTTGGATAAAATTATGATTAAAAGTTCATGGATATTTGAGATATAATATTCTCAAAATCTGAAAATGCTAATATTTTTAATTTTAAAGGGCTACAAGCAGGCCCGTAGCCAGAATTTCATTTCGGGGGGGGGGCACTTGTAAAAAACCTTTTGTAAAAGTATTTGATAAAATGTAAAATTTTCGGTTGTTCCCCTTCCATTTTCTTTTCAACATTTCGGGCCTCCAAGTGCTCCCCCCCTGGCTACAAGTTTGTATATAAGTCATGTTTTCTAAGATTCCAATTGGATGTAGATGTAGTTACTGTGTTTTTGCTTTGGACAGCCGAATTGGATAAAAATTCCTAGTAACCATTGAATGACTGTTTTGAATTTTTGGTAATAAGTAATACTACTTAATTTAATTACCATTAAGGACACTACGTGGCGCTTTACAATATGTAAAACGCATATAATATCTACAATGTGGTTTTTGATTTACATCTGTAACATTTTTAGTTCAGGATTCCAGTGATGAACCAATTTATCATTTAACATTTAAGAGGATTAACCAATAATTAGATACATAGCGGTTAAAATAGATGGCTATGCATAATTCTATTGGTTAATTTCTTAAATGTGATGGTGAAGTGAATATAAATTGACCATTAATGTTTATGATACTGATGTGTCGTATTAACTTGTGTTAATTTAATTTTTTTTTCCAGGTTACTCGCATTTACAAAAAGCAAAATATTTGAACGGAATACAAGAAAAACATCACTTTTACAATTATGAAGTCAGGCCAACAAGACACGTAGCGCTACTCAGCAGTACCTTGCTTTCTTACCCATCCAGTCATTCAGTTGTTCGAAACTTTTCGTTATCTGCCGTTAAATTCGACAAAGGCCCTCTGAAACCTTCTTCCAAAGTTGAAGAAACGGTAAACGAACTTACCAAGCAACTAGTGGAAGTACCAAAGCCAGTAGTTAAAAAAACGATTAAAGAAAGAGTTATAGAAGAATTAACGCACTATTATCACGGGTTTAGGTTATTATTCATAGACGTTAAGATTTCTTCAGTATTATTATTTAGAATTCTAAAAGGTCATAGTTTAACACGTCGAGAGCACAAATTATTAATTCGAACGGTGGGCGACATGTTTCGTTTGCTGCCTTTCTCAGTATTCATCATAGTCCCATTTATGGAATTTCTGTTACCAGTATTCATAAAATTCTTCCCAGGCATGCTACCGTCCACGTTTCAAACCGCAACTGAGAAGCAAGACAAGATGAAGCAAAATCTTAAAGTTAAGATCGAAATGGCTAAATTTTTACAGAAAACTTTAGACGAAATGGCGGTAACACATAAAGACCATCAGTCAGAACAAGCAAAAGATTTTAATGAATGGTTCAAAAAAATGCGAACGTCAGGTGATTTGGTCACAAGCCAGGAGATCATGAAATATTCAAAACTATTTGAAGACGAAATCACGCTAGATTCGTTGTCCCGTAATCAGCTGATGGCATTATGTCGCGTCCTGGAGGTACAAACTTTGGGGACGGATAACATTTTACGCTTTCAGTTGCGAATGAAGCTGCGTTCCCTGGCTGCAGACGATAAGATGATTAGTAAGGAAGGAATTGAGGCTTTGACGCAGTCAGAATTGCAAGCTGCATGCCGAGCGCGTGGAATGCGGGCGTTAGGACTTCCAGAATATCGGCTACGTGAACAGCTGCGAGAATGGTTGAATCTAAGTTTGAACGAAAAAGTTCCACCTTCGCTTCTACTGTTATCGCGCGCCCTCATGTTACCCGAAACTATTCCAACACCAGACATACTCAAAGCAACCATTTCTTCGCTCCCCGATACCGTGGTTACCCAAACTAAAGTTGCTATAGGAGAGAAAGAAGGCAAAGTTGACAATAAATCTAAAATTGAAGCTATCAGAGAAGAAGAGCGGAAAGTTAAGGAGGAAAGGTTGGAAGTCGAAGTGCAAAAGAAGGAAGATGTTGATAAGGCCCCCATCGTGGAAGATACGTTGGAACCCATGGTCGATCCCGCTAAAATCGTAACCAGTGACACCGTGGTATCCGCGCCAACCGAAGAAAAGTACGAGGCAGAAGATCTCAAAACTATCGAACAGGCTTTAGACAGCATTTCAGTGACGGATCAAAAATTAGTCGTCGAAAAAGAGAAACTTCAGGAATTGAAAGAAGAATTGGCTGACTATCAAGAAGACGTCCAAGATTTGCAGAAAGCGACGGCGCATCAAGTACAGCCCGATATTCAGGAGAGCAAGGCGGCCAAGCGTCTCTTTAAAAGTGTTAACAAACTTATCACAAAATTGGATACTGTTATGTTAAAGCTGGAGAATAAAGAACAACAAATTAAAAAGGACCTTAAAGAGAAAGCAATTGATGATAAAAGTGAGGAATTGCTTCAAATCGACGACATTATGGCCGCCATTAGAAAAATTCAACACGTTCCTGATGAATCGCGCGCTTCACACATCAAACAGCTTCTTGAAAAGATGGACGACGATTTTGATGGTTCAGTTAAAGTTGAGCACGTCCTTAAGGTGAGCTGGTTTGTTTGAACAAACTATTAATTAAGTATATAATTTGGGTTGTTTTAGGTGATTGAAATGATTGGAACTGATAACGTGAATTTAAGTTCCAAACAATTGCAAGAGGTGATGGAGTTGGTGAGCAAGGAAGAAATTTTGGAAGCAGAAGACCAAAAAGATAAAATTTCACAAAAATAAAGTCGAGAAAATGTCGAATGGTAAAATCTGTGATACTAGCATTTTTTGTTACTAAAGGTGCATGCAAACAAATTTGATTTTTGGATAGTTTGGTGCATTTTGCTATTCACTTATTAATCGTAAAAAATTACAGTGAATTTTTTTATAGACTGTATATATAATTTCTGTTGTAAATAAAACTACATATTAAGGTTATACCCCTTTTATTCCAAGGCAATGGTTTTATCTAATCTTGGTGCCTTCTCCCTTTATTTCATAAAATAATATACACATTTTTAACGAGTAAAAAATGCATTAAATATTTTCAGTTTAGCATGAAAGGCTACGAAATCTAATTCGCTTTCTTTTCACTGTAATTGTAGGCATGACATAGTTAAGACTTCAATAGCTCCAAAACGATAAAATGCCATATTCAATCTATTTCGGGAAAACGTGTATTCAATTTTCGTAAATCTTTGCTTTGATTGGTAATAAATACAGAAAGCAAATGGCAACAAATTCAGTGGAAAGTAATCAAATCATTGAATCGCACTCTGTATCAAGTGTCACTATCAAAATCCCATTGTTGAGATATACAAGAAAATTATACTTGAATTGAGAAAAAAGAGGATTACTCTTATTTTTGGGATCCCTGGCAATTTTATTTTCATCTGCATGGTCCTCAAGCAAAAAATATGCTATATAAGCACAGGAGATTATTATATTATAAATAAAATTTAGAGCGTTCCAATTAATTTTGAATAACCTTACGGTGTGACTAGTTGCCACCTGATGGCATAACAAAAAGCAGCAGGTCAATGCAAAGAAAGGACTTGGTAAGGGGACAAGGCAGAATGTCAAGTTTGCAACATCTGAGTTCTATTTAATTTTATTAAAACGAATTGATTATATTTACATCCAAGTAAAATAAAGGTGAAATCTTAAAATTCTAAACAAATATATACAAATAATAAAAATTGTTGCATCGCTTACGTATAAATTAAGTAGGTTCACTTTTAATGGGTTTCTCATCTTCCTCTTGCTTGACATCATCATCCAGTGCATCATCTTTACTATTTTCATGAAGTAAAACATATTCTCGTGAACTAAATCCAAACTTAATGACATCCCTTTCCATTAATTCGACATACTTTTTAGCCTCAATTTTATTATTGTTGATGTAAGTACCGTTGGCAGATTCCAAATCGATCAAGTAGGGTCTCACTCGCTTGCCAGTGGAGTGATCGTCTCGCACAAAAGAAACCAAACGGTACTGTAAAACTGCATGCTGCTTCGAACAAGATGGATGATCCACAGGTAAATCAACAACCTTACGATCCCTTCCAACTAAATAAGCACTATCTCTGTGGATGTAAAGCGTCTGTAGGGCCTTCTCACCTTTGAAGGGGTACAACCTCCACCTTCTTTTCGGCTTCCTGGCTTCTGGAGGTTCACTGTACTTGATCACCACGCCACGATATGTGTTGGTTTCTTCGGTCAACTTGCCTGATTTTCCAAAATTAACAGTTTCCTTTGGTTTTGGTTTTTCATCAGGTTTCGGTTCATCAGTATTTTTACCCCAGGAGGCATTCTTATGATCAAATGAATTACTACGGCTTCTCCTTCTTTTGTTCCTGTAAAAAAATGGTCAAATTAATTTTCGATTCAAGTTAAAGGCGAAACGGTTTGAAACACATACCTGTAATTATCATCTCTCCTGTTGTTGTTACCCCTAAATTGTTCTCGATTTCTGTTACCATCATTTGAAAAATGCCTTCGTGAGTCTTCGTCTCTTGAATTATTTGACCTATTATAGTGGTTTCTTCCACCACGATCAAATCTATTGTTATCTCGGTCGCCAGCCCTATTGTACCTGTCATTTCTATCTCTACCTCTTGATTCGTAATCATTTCCACCTCTATTATATCTGTCTCTTCCTTGCACGTTTCGTCCATGTTCGCGATCTTGACTTCTTCTAGTATTTCTGTGTTATAAAAATAAGGCTACTTTAGAGTACATTCACTTTCTGTAAAAATTATAATTTCACAATCATGATCAAGAGCATAGCTCTGAGTTATAAATCTGAACTTTAACTTACCTATTCCTGTCGTGTCGAGAATCATCCTCCGATTTACGTCGCTTAGATGAAGGTTCGTCTACGTCACTTTTATTGGTCTCGTCTTCACGTTTAGACGATTTAGAAATTTGACTCTTTTTAGACTTCCTCTTTTTTTCGTCATCACTGCTGGAAGACGAAGATGAACTGGAACTACTGCTACTTCTCCCCATTTTGCGAAACAAACGTAACCTCAATGTTTAAATCAAGTGAAAACTTGGAATTTCTCGAGATTGTTACGTTTTTATTAGATAGAATATAATTTCAATAAAATTAAAAATTTGTGAAAATGAAATTACAACTTTTGCTTTTATAGAATTTGACATTACCAACCGGAAAAGTTATAAATTACTAATATTTTTAACAGTGGTTTCCAAACATTTTATCCTCCAAATATCGAGGAATTCTTACCACATCTGACTAAAAGTTCTTTGGCCTTTAGGGATTGTAATATTATGATGTTTCACATTTTGGGTATCTTTTTAGACTATAAATACAAAAATATTTGTCCATAGTTAGTAGTCCAGTCATTATAGCATCAAAATCAGTGTTGCCAGCACTTAAATTTACGAAACCGCTAGATGGCACGGCGTTCCCGCCAGAAACCCGCTAGATGACACGGCGGTCCCGCCAGAAAACCCGCCAGATATCCCATTTTTACGAAATAGCTAGAAACCGCTAGATGACACGGCGATTCCGCCAGAAATCCGCCAAAAATACCATTTTTAATAATTTAAGATTAGCGTATTAGATGTTTTAAAATAAAATTACACAATTTTTTATTACTTTATTAAAAAAAAAAAAAATTTATATTACAAAACACTTATAAATCTAAAAACAAATCATCGACATCGTCGTGGTCTTCGAGCTTGTAAGTTTCTTTGTAATAAGTACCAAGATAACTGAAGCCTGAACATAACCCAACATAACCCATGCCATTTATAGAGCGGTAAGCTTGTGTACTAATTTGAAGACGGTGAAATTTTAAATTTAAAAAGAAAAAAAAATTTTAAATTGACTTTCGGCAGTTTTTAAAAACCGTCAGATTTCCCGTCAGATATTCTTTAATTAAGCTAAAATTCCCGCTAGCCGCTAGATGGAAATTTTTCCCGCTAAAGCAACTTCAAACAAGTCAGATCTAGCGGGAAAACCGCTAGATTGGCAACACTGATCAAAATAGGGGTGTTTGTTGCAAAAGGTGGCGTAGAAGATTTTATTTTTTTAACTTGTATATATGGGTGCCAACATGTAAAAAACAAAAATGCTAACACCGGCGACCTCGGGAGAACTTTTGGCCTCCAAAAAACCTCCAAATTTTAGGACTTTTCTTCCTTTTTTGTCCATAACTCCTAAACAGTGCATCCTAGCAAAAAAGTAAAAGTATAACAAATTAAAGATTATTTAATTCTGCGTCGAATGAGTACCACAACTTAATAATTCGGTCAAGTGATATGGTCGAAAACCACGGTCAAAATCGACTACTTTTTCCAACATTGTCGAAAACTGAGATAGAGTACTATATATGAGTCTGTAGTTTAGAGATGAGTACTCTATGAGAAAAACTCATGAAATAAAAGTTATAGAGCGTCAAATTCTACGTCGAATGAGTATCAACATTTTTAAATTCGGTCAAGTACACCTCTCCAATTTGGCAATCTCCCAATTGGCAAATGGATGTGCCTATGAGTTATAACTAGAGACATTGTTTATTGCAAAAGGTGGCGTAGAAGATTTTATTTTTTTAACTTGTATATATGGGTGTCAACATGTAAAAAACAAAAATGCTAACACGGGCGACCTCGGGAGAACTTTTGGTCTCCAAAAAACCTCAAAATGTTTGGACTTTTCTTCCTTTCTTGTCCATAACTCCTAAACAGTGCATCCTAGCAAATAAGCAACAATATAATAAAAAAGATTATTTAATTCTGCGTCGAATGAGTACCACAACTTAATAATTCGGTCAAGTGATATGGTCGTAAACCACCGTCAAAACACGACTACTTTTTCCAACATTGTCGAAAACTGAGATAGAGTATTATATATGAGTCTGTAATTTGCAGATGAGTTCTCTATGAGAAAAACTCATGAAATAAGAGTTATAGAACATCAAATTCTACGTCCAATGAGTACCAACATTTTTAAATTCGGACAAGTAGACCTCTCCAAATTGGCAATCTCCCAATGTCCGGCAATTGGCATAAGGAACCCATGAAGCTGAATCGGTCATTCCAAAATCTCTGATTGCCAATTTCGAGAGGTATACTTGTCCGAATTTAAAAATGTTGGTACTCATTGGACGTAGAATTTGATCTTCTATAACTTTTATTCATGAATTTTTCTCATAGAGTACTCATCTCCAAATTACAGACTCATATATAATACTCTATCTCACTTTTCGACAATGTTGGTAAAAGTAGTCGTTCTTTGACAGTCGTTTTCGACCATATCACTTAACCGAATTATTAAGTTGTGGTACTCATTCGACGCAGAATTAAATAATCTTTAATTTTTTATACTGTTGCTTTTTTACTAGGATGCACCGTTTAGGAGTTATGGACAAAAAAGGAAGAAAAGTCCTAAAATTTGGAGGTTTTTTGGAGGCCAAAAGTTCTCCCGAGGTCGCCGGTGTTAGCATTTTTGTTTTTTACATGTTGGCACCTATATATACAAGTTAAAAAAATAAAATCTTCTACGCCACCTTTTGCAACAAACAATGTCTATAATGACTGGACTATAGTTAAAAATTCACGCGAGATTCTACACTCGTTGCTGGAGGTAAAGGCTAATCGCCCTTAAAGGGGCAGCGCCTAAAAAAAAAACTCAAAAGATGGCGCTGCTGTTTCTCAATTAATTATTTTTACTCGGAACCTCCAGGCTTTAATATTTAAAATATAGCAAATTTGTTGAGATAATACTATTCTATAAACAATATTCTTGGTATTGAGCTTTTTTGGGTTCATAATTTTAATTTTTAAAAAAAATTTCGAAATTACAGTTTGATAATTTTTTTCAATGTGGGTCAATTTAAAACATTCAATACCAAACCGACATGAAAAGAAACAAATATACTTAGTACCAAGTAGAAATTGTCAATAATAATTTTTAGAAGTTAAGACCGCGCTGCAAATTTTGATGCAAAAACATGTTTCGACAGATGGCGTGCCCTAAAATATTAATCTTTTATAGTTATCTTTTCACCAAAACAGAATTCTAATAATTTGTAAAATTCATATGAATAAACGATAACTAAGCTAGGCAATAAGGAAGTTTGAGCTTTCAAAGATAAATATTTTTAAATATATTCAATATTTTCACATGTGCATATCTTTTTGGAATATACTTGTAAATATTCAACATTATGAACCCAAAAAAGCTCAATACCAAGAATATTGTTTATAGAATAGTATTATCTCAACAAATTTGCTATATTTTAAATATTAAATCCTGGAGGTTCCGAGTAAAAATAATTAATTGAGAATCAGCAGCGCCATCTTTTGAGTTTTTTTTTTAGGCGCTGCCCCTTTAAAACTAAGGACCTACGAAAGGTACATGACGCTGCCCCCCCCCAAATTTATGTCAAACGTTTGAAAATCAATGGGCTATTTCCAATATTTTCGCTTGAGACTCAACTGTCGCGAGAACTGTCTCAACTTAGGTGAAATTGGTGCCAAAGGTAATTATTTCTATATTTAATATCGATAATCGATTTATACTCACTTCACTTACCACTTAAAATTTAAGAAATTAACCAATATAATTATGTATAGCCATTTATTTTAACCGTTATGTATCTAAATCATTGGTTTTTGTTAAATGTTAAGTGAAGTGAGTATAAATCGAATATGAAAGTCGTGATTTTTTTTTTAATATCCATGGCTTTGTTACAATTTGTTTATATAAACAAGAGACAATAGTAGTGACTAAAAGAATAACACAGATGAAGCCTACTCAATGAAAGTCGTGAATGATTTACTTATCATTACCGACAGGGCGCCCCCTGCCATTATTTCTAAATATACCAGGGTCGTTTGTTTGCTATTTAAGGAATTTCTTAAATATTAACCCTCATGTGCCCGGATCGGGGTACCGAGTACTTTTTTGACTTTGCCATCGAATATCTCTGCTTGTATTTTTCAAAGCGTCCTGGGATTTTGTGACATCTTATAAAAAATAGTTCTTAACGTATTAAAGCCAACTTGGAAGTTACTACGTTTTAGCAAATGCACTTTTTTCGCGATAATAAAAAGGTGTATGTACCTATCACCCGAATAGGGTACAGGGTACCTTCAATTTAAATTCACATAATTTTGAGTTTTTGACGTAAAAATTATGCCAAGGTACCGGGTATCCCATTCGGGTGACATACGTTGTTTTTTAATACAGGAACATGAGGGTTAAGATAATATTTCTATCTACCGCAAGGACATAATAAGCAGCATTCCATCGGCTGAAATAAAGTTTGTTTTTGCTTGTTATTTTTACTTTAAAATAAAATATTTACCAATATAGATCGGCGGATCACGTATAAACTGTATACGTGATCCGCCTAAACAATTTTTTTTTGTTAACTATATGGTAAAGATAGTGGGTCATTTAGATTAATCACGAGGGATGCTATTATTTTCCGACTGATATTGTTATTTAAAATTTTTGTAAATTTACATGATTTAACTTTTAGTAAACAAAACATAAACAATTTTTCTTTGAAATATCAACCTCAAAGAAGCTATAAATATGGTATGTTTGTGTTAAGTAAATTATATCTACTTTGCTGTTCTGTATTGTAATAGGCACTGTTTCATTGAACAAAAAATTATTTTTTTTTAAATTAATAATTTAATTTAATTAAGTGTTCGTAATTGCATATCAAAATGATGAGTAAGTATATTTAAATAATTCAGATTTTTTTATATAGGGACAATAATAATAATATCTGGGGGGCTAATTCTACTTCCGATAGAAAAATCAGGAAAATAATAAAAATTGAATTTTAGTTTTAAAATATTTTGAATCATTTTCTTTACAGCGAATGACACCCCAACTGAAAGATCATTGGTCTTTACTTTTCAAGTCAAAAATAAAGTTGAAAATAACGATGGAAAGGTAATTATTTTTTTTTTATTATTTTATATTTTTCGGAAAAAAATGTTTTCGGCATCATCTGAATATTTTACTTACCGATGGTGGTACACTAAAGAAAATAATTAAATAAAGATTTTAAAATATTGTTTAGCAATATTTGTTGTTGCCTAGCAACTCAACGACCGGTCGGTTTGCTGATGAACAAGTTCAAACAATCTTGCGCGCGATAGATAATAAAATATTATCCAAATATTTTTATTATATATTATAAATTATACTTGCATCTATAACAAATTTAATTTAAAAAGAGCCACATAATCACAAGCGGAAATAGATAACATTCAAAGAATTGTTCGGCAATATATTTTAGCTTTACAAATTTGATAATATTAAATAGATATTGTTAATTACAGGGGCGGACTAAGGCATAGGCAACCTAGGCACGTGCCTATGGCGCGTAATTTTTGGGGCCTTTAAACCCCCCAAAATTGGGGCCTACCAAACGCAAAGTATGTGAAAATAGGCCAGGAATTACCAATGTTGCCTAGGGCCCGCTTTAGCCTTAGTCCGTCGCTGGTTAATTATAATTATTATGTATTGCGATGTGATGTCTCTAACGACACCATACCGCATACTCACCGATTTTTCACAATTTATATGTGATTTCCGCTTTGAATTTCTCTTATTACTGCTTCCTTCACCCCTTTCTATGGTCCATGCACCTCTCTTCGCGGTCACACCTTCACTAAATTTCCCGAACTTCTTCTTATTCACAATTCAACGGAACTACTACTTGAAGAACTTGAAGATTTTCTGGATTTTCTCCCAGATTTTCTCAATTCTTTAAAATATTACTTTTTCTTCTTTAGATCTAAGATCTATGTTTTACTGGTTTTCTTAAGATTACCATTATATCCAGCTATTTCGCCATCTATTCGGGGAACTCCCTTGTTGCCTGAATCCCCTCTGTTTGTTATATTTTGTAATAAATTATTATTTTGTAGATATCAAACACTGCGATGATAATTCCAACGTTTCACTCTACGATAACAATGCCAGCAATCCCATATTTGGAACAAGTAAGAATTTTATAATAAGCAAAATGAAAAACCATAACTGTACATTTATTTTTCTAGGATGAATTATTACAGTATATTACAGACACGCAAGAACAACACTTCAAGGATTTTTCCGGAATTGACATAAATCTTGCTGATTATGCTACCAATTACCTGAAAATTAAAGGTACTTCACAAAAGCTAGAAGAAGAAAAACCGTTTGATTCTCCTACATTGTCACTTCCAGGTTTTGCTCAAGTTGGTGAACCTGTGAACAAAATTACCGTTAAACTAAACTATTTAGTTAGACAAGTCAATTTAAATTCCCAATTACAGAAAGATGCACCTACACCTATACATAATTCAGCTCATCCAAAGGAAGATACCCCAAATCGACTTTCAAATTTAGCAAAAGTTGGAGCCCATTTAAATGAGCTCAGTAAAAACGTCGAAAACTTGATCAAAAATCCAAATTTACTAGAGACAATGAAATTAGGAAATGAAGGTTTGCCCATAGTAATCAATAAATTGGGTGATTATCTAAATGAACTTACCAAAAATATCGGGAAAACAGTTATCTTGAAAACAGAAGATTTCCAACAACCCTCAGTACCACATCCGTTTAATAAGGTACATGATACAAGTGATGAAAACGTAAAACATATAAAGGATATGTACGAAACACTTCTTGAATTTATTAACAAAACTAAGAAACCTGAAGAACTTACGCTTGAAAATAAAACAGAAGATGCTCCTGAGGCACAGAAGAAGCCCGAAGAGTCAGCGAATAAACTAGCCAATAAAATTACAACGGATTTAAGCGAAACCCTTGGTAAACTTGATAATAAAACTAAACAACCAGATAAAAATGATGAACTAATAAACCAGGTTGCCGAATATGTAAAGGAATTCAATTCCCAGAATGTTGAGCAAATTGATAAAACTAAGAAATCCTCAGAAGTGAAACTAGATAAACTCAAAACCAATGTAGCACTAAACAAGGTTGCTGAACATGTAAAGGATTTGCACGCAAAATTTGTTGAGTTAGTTGATCAAAGTCAGAAATTTGAGAAAGTTAAAGCTGATAATCCAATAATCACGGTCGCTGAACATCTTAGGGAATTACATGCAAAAGTTGTAAACCTCGTTAACCAAACAAACAAAATCGATGAAACTAAACCTAATGAAAAAATAGAAAAAGTTTGTACCAAGTGTAGTCTACAAATGGTTACACCAACGATAACTAAGGTTGAGGAGCATATCAATGATATGCATTCACAGATTGTTGAATTGGTTGATCAAACAAAGATTAAGGTTGGAGAATATATAAATAATTTACATCAACAGGTTGCTGAAGTAATTAATAAAGTAACAGAACTCGATAAAGTTAGCCCTGTAAAGAAAACCGATGAATACTTGAAAGAAACGTTACAAGACGCTACAAGTGAAAAAGTTAAATTGGAGGAACCCGTATACAAATTTACTGGGCATATAAACGATTTGCATACGGAAGTTGTTGAAATAGTTAATCAATTGGAGAAACCCGAAGAAGAAGTTGACGGTGAGGGGAAAAAAGGAGCTCAAATTGAAGCTTCTATGAATAAAGTTGTCGAACATGTAGAAGATCTACAAGAGGAAGCCGCTAACTTAGCCAATGAAATAAAGAAACCCGAGGAGATGAAAGAACACGTTACAACTGAAAAAGTTAAAATGGAAGAACCCTTAGGAGTAGTTACGAAGCATATAAACGATTTGCATGCCGAAGTTGTTGACATTTTTAGTCAATGGAAGAAACCCAAAGATGTTATTGGTGAGGAGAAAAAAAAAGTTCAAATTAAATCATCACTAAACAAAGTTGTTGAACATGTAAAAGTTCTACAAGAAAAAGCTAATAACTTTGTCACTGAAATAATGAATCAGGAAGAGAAGAAGGAACATAAGATAACAGAGTGGACGAAAACAGAAGAACCCTTAAAGAAAGTTACGGATTATATAAACGATTTACATGCAAAAGCAGTTGATATAGTTAATCAATTGAAGAAACCTGAAGAGAAGAAAGAAAACGTTACAAGTGAAAAAGTTAAATTGGAAGAACCCGCGGATAAATTTACTGATCATATAAACGATTTGCATACGGAAGTTGTTGAAATAGTTAATCAATTGGAGAAACCCGAAGAAGTTGACGATGAGGGGAAAAAAGGAGCTCAAATTGAAGCTTCTATGAATAAAGTTGTCGAACATGTGGAAGATCTACAAGAGGAAGCCGCTAACTTAGCCAATGACATAAAGAAACCCGAGAAGATGAAAGAAGACGTTACATTTGAAACAGTTAAAATGGAAGAACCCTTAGGAGTAGTTACGAGTCATATAAACGATTTGCATGCCGAAGTTGTTGCAATATTTAGACAATTGAAGAAACCCAAAGATGTTAATGGTGAGGAGAAAAAAGAAGTTCAAATTAAATCATCACTAAACAAAGTTGTTGAACATGTAAAAGATCTACAAGAGAAAGTGATTAACTTTGTCAATGAAATAATGAAACCCGAAAAGAAGAAGGAAGATACCATAGCAGAGAGGACGAAATCAGAAGAACCCTTAAAGAAAGTTACGGATTATATAAACGATTTACATGCAAAAGCAGTTGATATAGTTAATCAATTGAAGAAACCTGAAGAGAAGAAAGAAAACGTTTCAAGTGAAAAATTTAAATTGGAGGAACCCGTAAACAAATTTACTGAGCATATAAAAAATTTGCAAACGGAAGTTGTAGATATAGTTAATCAATTGGAGAAACCCGAAGAAGTTGACCATGAGGGGAAAAAAGAAGTTCAAATTGAAGCTTCTTTGAATAAAGTTGTCGAAAATGTGGAAGATCTACAAGAGGAAGCCGCTAACATAACCAATGAATTAAAGAGACCCGTGGAGAATAACGAAGATATTTCAATCCAAAAAGTTAAATTGGAAGAACCCTTAGGAGTAGTTACGAAGAATATAAACGATTTGCATGCCGAAGTTGTAGAAATATTTAGTCAATGGAAGAAACCCAAAGATGTTCAGGAAGATGGTGAGGAGAAAAAAGATGTTCATATTAAAACATCACTAAAGAAAGTTATTGAACATGTAAAAGATCTACAAGAAAAAGCTAATAACTTTGTCACTGAAATAATGAATCAGGAAGAGAAGAAGGAAGATATGGTACCAGAGTGGTCGAAATCAGAAGAACCCTTAAAGAAAGTTACGGATTATATAAACGATTTACATGCAAAAGCAGTTGAAATAGTTAATCAATTGAAGAAACCCGAAGAGAAGAAAGAAAATGTTACAAGTGAAAAAGTTAAATTGGAAGAACCCGCGGATAAATTTACTGATCATATAAACGATTTGCATACGGAAGTTGTTGAAATAGTTAATCAATTGGAAAAACCCGAAGAAGTTGACGATGAGGGGAAAAAAGAAGTTCAAATTGAAGCTTCTATGAATAAAGTTGTCGAACATGTGGAAGATCTACAAGAGGAAGCCGCTAACTTAGCCAAAGATATAAAGAAACCCGAGGAGATGAAAGAAGACGTTACAACTGAAAAAGTTAAAATGGAAGAACCCTTAGGAGTAGTTACGAAGCATATAAACGATTTGCATGCCGAAGTTGTTGACATATTTAGTCAATGGAAGAAACCCAAATATGTTAATGGTGAGGAGAAAAAAGAAGTTCAAGTTAAAGCATCATTAAACAAAGTTGTAGAACATGTAAAAGATCTACAAGGGAAAGCTATTAATTTTGTCAATGAAATAATGAAACCGGGACAGAAGAAGGACGATATGATAACACAGTGGTCGAAATCAGAAGAACCCTTAATGAAAGTTACGGATTATATAAACGATTTACGTGCAAAAGCAGTTGAAATAGTTAATCAATTGAAGAAACCCGAAGAGAAGAAAGAAGATGTTGCAAGTGAAAACGTTAAATTGGAAGACCCCGTGGATAAATTTACTGAGCATATAAACGATTTGCATACCGAAGTTGTTGATATAGTTAATCAATTGGAGAAACCCGAAGAAGTTGATGGCGATGAGAAAAAAGATGTTCAAATTGAAGCTTCTATAAATAAAGTAGTTAAACATGTGGAAGATTTACAAGAGGAAGCACGTAACTTAGTCAATGAAACAAAGAAACCCGAAGAGAAGATGCAAAATATCATAACAGAGAAGTCGAAATCAGAAGAACCATTAAGAATAGTTACGCATTATATAAACGATATACATTCAAAACCTGTCGAATTAGTTAATCAATTGAAGAATCCCGAAGATGTTATAGATGAAGAGAAGAATGCGGCAGATAAAATCGATGCTCCACTAACCAAAGTTGTCGAACATGTTAAGGACCGACAAGAGAAAGCTGTTGTCTTAGTCAATGAAATAACGAAACCCGAAGAGAAGAATGAAGATGTTGCAACCGAAAACGTTGAATTGGAAGAACCTTTAGACAAATTTACTGAGCACATAAATGATTTGCATGCTGAAATTGTTGAAATAGTTTGTCAATTGAAGAAACCCCAAAAAGTTAATGGTGAGGAGAGAGAAGAAGGTCAAATTGAAGCTTCATTAAATAATGTGGTCAAACATGTGAAAGATCTACAAAAGGAAGCTGTTAACTTGAAACTTGAAAATGAAATAGAGAGCCCCGAAGAGAAGAAAGAAAACGTTAAAACTGAAAAAGCTAAATTGGAAGAACCCTTAGACACGTTTACGGAGAATATAAAAGATCTGCATACCGAAGTTTTTGAAATAGTTAGTAAATTGATGACACCCGCAGAAGTTAATGGCGAGGAAGAAAGAGACGTTCAAATTGAAGCTTCTCTAAATAAAGTTGTCGTACATGTAAAGGATCTACAAGGTGAGGCAGTTAACTTAATCAGCGAAATAAAGAAACCTGAAGAGAAGAAAGAAGACGTTACAACTGAAAAAGTTGAATTGGTAGAACCCTTAGACACATTTACGGAGCATATAAACGATTTGCATGCCGAGGTTGATGAAATAGTTAGTCAATTGAAGGAACCAGAAGCAGTTAAGAGTAAGAAGAAAAATTGTCTAATTGAAGCTTCAATAAACAAAGTTGTCGAGCATGTGAAAGATCTACAAGAGGAAGCCGTTAATTTAGTCAGTAAAATAGAGAAACCCGAAGAGATGAAAGAAAAGTTTACAACTGAAAAAGTTACATTGGAAGAACCCTTAGACACATTTAAGGATCATTTAAATGACTTGCATGCCGAGGTTTTTGAAATAGTTAGTCAATTGAATAAACCCGCAGAAGTTAATGGTGAGGAGAAAAAAGAAGTTCAAATTGAAGCTTCACTAAATAAAGTTGTCGAACATGTGAAGGGTCTACAAAAGGATGCCTTTAACTTAGTAAATGAAATAAGGAAACCTGAAGAGAAGAAAGAAATCGTCATAACTGAAAAATTTAAATTGGAAGAACCCTTAGGCAAAGTTACGGAGCATATAAACGATTTGCATGCCGAAGTTGTTGAAATAGTTAGTCAACTGAAGGAACCCGAAGAAGTTAATGGCGAAGAGAAAAAAGAAATTCGAATTAAAGAATCGGTAAGCAATGTTTTTGAACATGTGAAAGATCTACAAGAGAAAGCTGTTAATTTTATCAATGAAATAAAGAAACCCGAAGAGAGGAAAGAAGATGTTGCAACTGAAAAAGTAAAATTGGAAAAACCCTTAGGAAAAGTTACGGAGCATATAGAGGATTTGCATGCCGAAGTTGTTGAAATTGTTAATCAACTGAAGAAGCCCGAAGAAGTTAATGGTGAGGAGAAAGAGGACGTTCGAATTGAAGCATCACTATACAAAGTTGTCGAACATGTGAAAGATCTACAAGAGGAAGCTGTGAAGTTTGTCACTGAAATAAAGTCCCCTAAAGAGAAAAAAGCAGATGTTACAACTGAAAAATTTAAATTGAAAGAACCTTTAGGCATTGTTACGAGGCATATAAACGACTTGCATACTGAAGTAGTTGAAATAGTTAGTCAATGGAAGAAACCCAAAGAAGTTAATGGTGAAGAGAGAAGAGAGGTTCAAATTAAAGCATCACTAAACAAAGTCGTCGAACATGTTAAAGATTTGGAAGAGAAAGCTGTTAACGTTGCCAATGTAATAAAAAAACACGAAGAGAAGAAAGAAGAAGTTACAACTGAAAAAGTTAAATTAGGAGAACCCTTAGGCAATGTTGCGGAGCATATAAACGATTTGCATGCTGAAGTTGTTGAAATTGTTAATCAAGTGAAGAAACCCGAAGAATTTAATGGTAAAGAGAAAAAAGAAGTTCAAATTGAAGCATCTCTAAACAAAGTTGTCGATCATGTGAAAGATCTACAAAATAGAGCTTTTTGGTTAGTTAATAAAAGAAGGAGATGCGTAAAACCTATGTCATTTATTGAGAACGTTAGACGATCTTTAAATTGATTGGTAAAATTATTAAAATATAATAATTAATTTATTTATTGTAATATAATAAAAATTAATAAAGTGTTGGGTTTTTAATTTTTCTATCATTTGATAATGATAGGGTAAAGCTAGAAGAACTGCTTAAATAAGTTAAATTTAAATTTAAATTTTTGTATTTCAGGATGGAATCGTTTCCGAACATCTAAATGAGCTAATAAAAATGGTTACTAATTTAGAATTTGAAAAAAAAAATATTTCTACATTAAAATTTTGAATTGTGTGCCACCTCTCTTGGTTTTGCGCTACAGTGGTGGTCATTAAAATACCCTCATTCATAAAGTGTACCTACTCTGCTTTGTAAGTACAAACGGCAGGTTTGTTTATGAATCACGATTTTTTGAATCATAATTTTACACGTTCGTCACTACCCTTCTTAGTACCTAATTGTCATTTGTCATAGAAAGGTGGTTTTAATTTTGTTACTGTAATAATTTTTAAGTCGAAATAAAATAGCCTCATTTGTAAATAATTAAAAATAATCTAAATTTTAACAAGTTCTTATCCACCTAACTTTAAAGATATGTAAGTCATTAGCTAGAGTACGGACTTTTAAACATAAAAAATCGTGAAAATAGCGCTTAAAATAGCACAAAAAATTGCTATTATATGCATAAAAATATGCATTAAACTTAAATATAATAACTAATAAGCATTAAAATAATTTTTTGAAATAAAATTTATTTGAAAAGTAACACAGTAAAATATGTACATAATTACTGTACATCGTTTTTACCACAATATTTTTCTAAAAAGTCTATAAATGAACCGTTTTCTAATTTTGATAATGGTATTCGCGTTTTACATTAACAAAACGCCACCACACGGAATAATTTCAAACTCTATTCTGGACGTATAGTAAGATGCTATCTTCAGTGTGCTTATGGGTATTTGATGTTTTAATTTGTGTAAATATAGTTTAAATTTAAAAAACACGATGTGAAGTTAATTAAAAGCTTATAATTTATTTTGCATTAACGCCACCACACGGAATTATTTCAAAGTCCATTTTGGACGTAATGTAGTGGCGCCACCAACGGGAATGTAGAACGCGATATTTAAATCTAACGAAAACGTTTTCTGGTCTTGTGATGAACTGGAACCAGCGATTGACTCAAATAAAGTTTGTTGTTTGCTTGCATCATTTTTAAGATGTTGCATTATGTTAAATTTCTGTTCGCTGTTTATCTCCTATTACAACAAATATCTTCATCTGAATGCAAGCCTATTAAGGCGAAGCATCACCACGTGACTTTTTAAAATTTTAAATTCTTTCCCCTTGCCTCTTCGTTTATGACAACTATAGTCCAAAATCGATCTGCGGACTACTCACCAACCCGTCTGGCCAGCGTGGTGAGTTATGGTCAGATCCTCCATAATATGGAGAGGCTTATGTCCAGCAGTGGGCGGAAAAAGGCTGATGAAGAAGAAGAAAACAAATATCAAGTCTTGCAGTTAGTTACCGACTTTAAGATTTCTGTTATACAGGGTGTCCCCACACTCACTTTACATAACTTAGGTGGTGATAGAGGATACTTTTCTAAGAACAATATTTAACAAAAATTTTTTTCTAAATTCAAAACCTCGAGAGTTAGGCCTCTTTAAAGCATTTTTTTTAATTTCCACCTTCACGTGGCCATAGCCCCGAAAATATTGATTTTTCAGTAAAAATGGTTTAGTGCTTTTTTAAAGAGCGTTAAATAATCTACAAACTAGAGTCAGACCTTTTATTGTCTAAAATCAACGGCTTTCGAGTTATGAATTAAAGTAAGTTAAAAAATGTCGAAAAATTTGAGCTTTCTTTTTTTTTGTTTTTTTTCAAAACCCTGTATCATTTAAACGAAACATTTTACAAAAAATCTGACGCCCCATTCCGGATAGGAAATTTAACGGACTACAACTTTTGTCTAGTAAAAATTTTTGAAAAACCAATCCATTTCACAGAAAATCAGAAAGTAACAAACAAGGCAGCTACAAAACATAAAATTAAATTCACAAAATTTTTATTTTTTTTGAAAAATTATTTTATTAAATAATTTTAAATTATTACATTAATAAAGTAATTGTTGAAAATGACCACCCTCATTATCAATACACACACAGTAGTGATTGTTTTAAAAGATGTTTGTCGAAAAAAGTCGATTTTTAGACACTTTTAATCGCAGAAATTCGAATTTTTGACAATTTTCACACTCACCGATTGACCAAAATTGGCCTCGTGATTGACCACCCCTGCTATAATGGCTCTTAACAAAAAAGTAAATTTTATAAATAATACTATAAGGCATATTTTAAAACGAGCACGACTGTGTATTGAAAATGAGGGTGGTTTTTCAAAAAAAATAAAAATTTTGTGAATTTAATTTTTTGGTTTGTGGCTACCTTGTTTATTATTTTCTGATTTTCTGTGAAATGGATTGGTTTCTCAAAAATTTTTACTAGACAAAAGTTGTAGTCCGTTAAATTTACTATCCGGAATGGGGCGTCAGATTTTTTGTAAAATGTTTCGTTTAAAAGATACAGGGTTTTGAAAAAAAAACAAAAAAAAGAAAAGCTCAAATTTTTCGAAATTTTTTAGCTTACTTTAATTCATAACTCGAAAGCCGTTAATTTTAGACAATAAAAGGTGTAAACCTAGTTTGTAGATTATTTCACGCTCTTTTAAAAAGCACTAAACCATTTTTACTGAAAAATCATTATTTTCGGAGGTATGGCCACGTTAAGGTGGAAATTAAAAAAAATGCTTTAAAGAGGCCTAACTCTCGAGGGTTTGAATTTAGAAAAAAATTTTTGTTAAATATTGTTCTTAGAAAAGTGTCCTCTATCACCACCTAAGTTATGTAAAGTGAGTGCGGGGACACCCTGTATAAACAAAACCTGCTGTCAACTAAATATTATAAATTCAAAGTAAGCAAATTGTAAATTTTAGGTATTTTTTATGGATCTACTGCAATTTTTCTTTAATTTATCGAAAATGTGCTAAAAATGCTTAAAAATAAATCTAAGCATAAAAATGTTAAAATAAGCATATAAGCATAAAAAAAATAGCGCCAAGTGACTTATTTTTTCAAATTCGTGGACATTTATAACAATTATGCTTCTGCTATCAATATTTATGTATAGCAAATTTGCTAGAAATCCGTACCCTAGTCATTACTATTATTAAATAACAATTTATTGGATGAGGGAAACGCCTAAATGATAAAGAAATTGCATCAATGACGGCTTTTAAAAGTGCCGGTTTGAAAAATCGGTAAATTGTAAAGAAAATGGGAAGATCACCGAAGGTAATTATATAATTTTCCAAAAAAGGAGAAAATTATGGAAAATATATCAAAATTGAGACAGAATCGAAGCTCAACTCAAAATCGAGCATCAAAACATGCCATTTTTAATAAAGCTGTGAATCAACACATGATATCATCATAAAGACGTGATAAAGACGTAGTGATTTACTAATACCAGTTATATGACCAGTTACCAGTCGATGTGTTGGACACATTTTACAAGTTACCCTCTTGCCGATTACCGACAGAGGGCCGGTAAACCTCAGCCGACCTCAGTTTACCGATGAACATAAAGTAGACAAGTGGGAATTTGCCAGAAAGGTCATGTTATGGAGTATAATGGAAAAATTTAAAGGTAATTGAGGCCAGATTGAGGCTCAAACGATGCTGAAACGTTTGACACTAATTTCACCCCAAAATTCTCCACCCAAAGTTTTCCCGAATTACGCCACCAATGGTTGAAACCGGGTTGAAACTCAAACTGAAGTTATCAATATTTATTAATTTTATTATCATGTATAATGATATATTTATTTCAGATAAAGGAAATACTAAAATACATTTAACCTTCGCATGGCATACTGGGGTCCCTGGGACCCCACGACATCTTAAAAAGCCCGTAGAATGTTCTAATATTTTTTTTTGGCAAATCGACACCTTTGTAATTTAGTATCATAACCCTCTCGACATTTTATACACTATGCTACTGTTAGTTGTGGTATGCCCTTCAAGTTTTATACGATTTAAGCGAGCTTGGGGTCTGTGGGACCCCAGTATGCCATTTACGTAACTATTTTGTTAAAAGGAAATATTTTTTTAGTCATTTTGGCCTTTGATAACCATAATTTAGTGAATTAATATTACCTAAATTGTTAAGAGCGCTCCGGATCACGTGACTTTCTCTGTCTACGTAGGGAACGTTTAATTCGATTATTATATAAAAAAGTTAATTTTGCTTTTGCTATTTCATTTTTAAATGTATTTTGAATCGTGGATACTCCTTCAAATTTGAAAAAAAAAATAATTTTTTTTTTTTATTGAATTTAAATATTATTCGAAATAATATTGAGTATCCACTATTTGTCTCTATATAATATTATTAATAATAGATCAAATTGTTTACATAAAATAATTGCGTTATAGCCTACAGAAGTTCCTTTCGTAATCAAAAGGAAGGCGTTTGATTGGCTTTCGACTGAGAAAGTCATGTGATCCGGAGTTCTCTTAAGGTTTTAACTCCAGATTATTAATTAATAAGATATTTTAAAATATAAGAGTTTACATTTCATTTACATAGGTGCGGAGTGCGATGATTACATTGAATAAATCGCAATTTTAAAAACATATGATGATTTTTTTATTTTTATTTTATAGAACCATATTATGTCTAGTTTATAGTATAGAATAATTTTTAGTTAAATTATTTTTCATTTTTGTGTAAATAAATTATATACTAAAAGGCTGCTTTTGGTTGATGAAATTTGCCATATTTTACTAAATGTCGAATATAATTAAAAGTTTTTCATTTTTAGGTGGATTATTTATACTTTTAAGGCCCAATTTTACAATAGTCGGTTAACGCTAACCTATGGATAAACTTATAACTATTCAGTTTAGTGTTTTTTTTTTACAAAAATCAGCTTTAAAATTTTATTTTCTCTATTGATTTATCCCTTTTACCATTGGGGTCCACAGGACCCCAGTATGCCATCTAAGTAACTAAAATATAAGTATGCCATGTGAAGGTTAATAACAATATAATTTGAGATTTCAGCAAGAATGCATGAGTAACTATCCCTATTAACCCTCCAGTAGGCGCGTGATTTACGCTTGTAGACAAGCCCTGTTTCAGAACTAATAAAACCAATAATTTACCACTTTAAAAGTTCAAAAACTACTGGATCCGAAAGATTGACTAATTTTTGTCAGCTACTCAAAGATGAGATCAAAGATTGAGACGGTCGTTAGCATAGCGATTAAACGCATAGACTGCTAACACAGAGAACCGGGTTCGACTCCTGGCGAAGTAAGAATCATATTGTGGCCGTCTCCCCTCGGCAGGCAATGGCAAACCACCGGGGTGTAATCTGCCATGAAAAGCCTTTGTTAAAAGGCTCACCACACCCTGCAGAAGGGTTATGGACTGAGGAGAGACTCAAAGATGCAACCGATATAATTCGAACTGTTACGAGGTTTAAAGAAGGCTTAAAAAAGCATGGTCTACGGTGTAGACCATGCGACTACTGGAGGGTTAAGTATTTTGATCAATTCATTTTTTATTTATTCTTATAAATTCCTTTCCGGTTCGTCTATTTTAAACCTTTATATCCATTTTATCTTTTATTTAGACATTTATTTCCCAAACAGAAATTATTTGAAAGGAAGCGCCCATTAATTACGCAAATAAGGACGATTTTTACAATTTTTTTGACGTTCCCCTCCCCCATGTAATGATCCACAAGGTTTTGTAAGATTTTGGTAAACCCTCTATGTCCTATCCACAGAATTTCAAATTTATTAAAATAACAATTTACATATTAAAATTGTAAAAAAAAGTAATTTCAATAGCCCAAATTGAAAAAAAATGAAACATTATAATATAATGAACACTTGACATCTCCACCCCTAAGATCCTTACGTAATTAATGGTGTAATTAAAGGCCCTCAAAGATGTTTGACAATTGAAATTTACAGTTTTCGATATCAAATAGCGGGCATACATAGTACATAGACATCCTATCGTTAATTGATTAATTACACGTAAATGAAAAAATGTCGGATGTGGTTGTTCGGCCTACGGCCTCACTGGTTTTGTGATGTGGCCATCCCATGACTTTACCATACATTAATGATATGGTATTTATATAAAAACAGTGGCATCCCGTTAATCCATTCCCTCGCGTCACCGTAACCCCCACCATCAAGTTTCCGTGAACCGATTTCAACCAAAATCTAATCAGTTCTCAGTCTTAATATAGGGTGTTTTTTTTTAGCTGCATGAGAACTTTCAATAGGGATAACAATTGAATCAAGATTGCTATGGAAACAGTTTTTTGACATTTGTGTTTAGCAAGGTTTGGCATTTGATAATGCATAGATTGGCCATTGAACAACGCTACCAAATTCGCTTCCAACCAATTGGAAGTGGATCCATTTTTTTACCTTAAAATTTTGTTCAGTGACGAGGCACATTTCTGGTTAAATGGGTATGTGAACAAACAAAATTGCCGTATATGGAGCGAGACCAATCCGGGACATTATCTTGAGACTCCATTGCATCCATTAAAATTGACTGTTTGGTGTGGAATACACGCCAACGGCATCATTGGTCCATATGTCTTTCGAAATGAGGAAGGAGCTACCGTTACGGTGAATGGTGTGAGATATCGACACATGCTCAATACATTTTTGTTTCCAAAACTTCAAGAGCTAAACATTGACAACTTATGGTTCCAACAGGATGGTGCTACGTGCCACACAGCCAACGAAACCATCAATTTATTGAAAGGACAATTTGGTGACAACATTATTTCAAAACGTAGTCCTATCAATTGGCCTCCAAGATCGTGTGATTTGACACCTCCAGATTATTTTCTGTGGGGGTATGTTAAATCCATGGTTTATGCTAACAAACCAACAACTCTAGAAGCATTGGAGGCTAATATTCAGCAAGCCATTTATGAAATAAAGCCAGAAATATTGGAAAAAGTGGTCAAAAATTGGACTGAACGGATGCGCTTCGTAACCATTAGTCGTGGTGGTCACATGCCGGAAGTCATGTTCAAATCATAAATGCCTTTAACTGTACTTTCATAAAAAAATTATAACCAAAACATTCCGTCAGGTTTTTAATGTTTTATTTCATTTTGAAGTTCTTATGCAGCTAAAAAAACACCCTATATAAAAGACCTAAATATGAAATTTGGTTATGAAATTCTTATTGGTTTGGGCGCTAGAGCGCACACAAAATTAAGTGACACACAGACACACAGACATTTGTTGATGTTTGGTCTCTTTCAACTCGTTGGACCCCAAGGACTCTAAATCCGTCAATATCTCAACTTTTTTTTTGTTGCGATTTTATAACTTTCCCATACTATATGGTATACTACGTATACTCATATTTGTTGTATGGTAAAGTAAAAATGAGAAGTAATTGAATGACGGTGAAAAAAAGGAATAAAACAATTCGCAATTTAACGCAGGCTTAAATTTAACTCGCTAATAGAAAATCTCAATTGATTGAGGTTTTAATAATAATATAATTATTTCTATATTTAATATTTATTTTAACAGTTAATCCTCTTAAATGTTAAGTGATAAGTGAAGTGAGTATAAATCATCAATGAAAGTCCTGAATAATCATTATTTCCAGCGCCCCCTGCCATTATTCTTAAATTAATATACCAGGCTCGTAATGATTCTCCCCACCACAAATGTTAAGCAGATCAAAATAAGCAGCATTCATTCGGTTGAAATTTTGTTAACTTTTGTTTGTTATTTTTACTTTAAAATAAAATATTTACCAATATGACCTACATAAACTGTAAACGTGGTCCGCCTCAACAATATTTTTTTTTGTTAATGATAGGGTAATTATAGAGGGTCAATTAGATTAACCACGATGGACGCTATTATTTTCCAACTGATATTGTCGGAAAATTTTTGTAAATCTACATAAACATAAACAATTCATTTTTTAAAATTTTTGTGTATCTACATGATTTAACTTTTAATAAACATAAACAACTTTTTTTTAAATATCAACATTAAAGCACTAAAGTTAGCTATAAATATGAAATAATGCAGTTTGTATTAAGTAAATTACATCTACCTTGTTGTTCTGTATTGTAATAAGTACTGTCATTAAAAAAAATTTGTTAAATTAAAAATTTAATTTAATTAAGTGTTCGTAGCAGCATATCAAAATGATGAGTAAGTATTAATAACCAATTTAGATTTTTTTATATCTAATATTATAACGGATACAAACTTAACCGCGTTGCCGTCGCGGGTGGGAAAAAAATACGGGGAATAATAATATGTGGGGGGCTAATAAAAATTCCGATGGCAAAATCAGGAAAATAATAAAAATTGAATTGTAGTATTAAAATATTTTGAATCACATTTCTTTACAGCGAATGACACCCCAATTGAAAGATCATTGGTCTTTACATTCCAAGTCAAAAATAAAGTTGAACATAACGATGAAAAGGTAATTATTATTATTTTTTGTTATTTTATATTTGTCAGAAAAAATATTTTTTGAATCATCTGAATCCCAATTTATCCGATACGAGAATACGAATCCTTTTAAGCCATGTATGGCCGAGACTATAAACGTCGATTAAGTTTAACAATTCTTAAATTATAACAGAGCTATTAAAAAAATTGTCCTAGTGTAAACTGGCTTTTCCTTGACTTCACACTTGATTTTAAAACTAGACAGTTTATTTACTAGACGGACTAGTTAAACTTTATTCGACGTTTATAGTCTACGATCGGAATAAAAAGTTCTGACCCCTGAGTTTGAAGTAAAATAAAATTAAAAGTTAGCAGTGAAAAAATTTGAAAAAAATATGATATCAATTGATTACTGCTAAATATCATATTAAAATTTTATACTTCTAACTAACGCCGTTTTAAAGTTATTTAAAAAAATGTTGAAGAAAGTGTAATTTTAGGCACTCATTACGAAAAGTTGCAACTTAAAATACCTACATTCCCAAAAAAATGTTTTATATAATTCATTTTTAAACATTAAAATAATGGCTTTTAAATAATTTCTATTATATTAGACAGAGATGCATAGTTTAACAATGCAACCTTGTATGAAGTCGTAAAATGAGTTTTTGTATCACTATATAGAGCCACATACCACGGCATTAACAATAATATGTTTTTAATATAAATATGGATTAGCGGTTGCCGCTTTACAGCGCATAAGGATATAAACATTACGTTCCCTTCCGTCACTTCTCTCCCCAGACTATTAATTCTGTTGAAGCTGCCATAGTTTGGAATATAATTAAAAATTTTGTTTATTTAATTGAAAAATAATTACATCTATCATAGTTTTCGATTGATATGCTCAATTACTTTAAAAATATTCGTTTGGAAATAAAGATTTATGAGTTCATATTATTATGTATTTGTATATTTGAGCATATAGCTCAGTTATGATTTAAGGGGGGAACCTCCTTTACACGGTCGAAAAACACGATTTCAAAATTTTCACGAATTATTTTCTCAGGTAACTCGTAACGCTTTGAAATTTTTATGATAGTTTAATGTATTAAAGAACAAGTTGTAATTTTTTCACAATAAAAAATTGATATTTAATTGAAAATTAAATTTTCAGATACGTAATTTGTATCTGAAACAAAAAATCCAAACATATTTTAAAAGTTTATAATACTAGCTTCTATTTGACGTCGAAACTTTTAAATAAAAAGTTGAAATTGCATGTTTTTACACAGTTTGAAAGTCTAAAATGTATTTCGCGCTTTAAAAAATCAACTTTAAAATACGAAAAAAATATGAACAAATTTGTTTTTCAAACAACAATGGACGTCATATCGAAGAGAATTTAATTATCTATAAAATGAGCTATCATAAAGCCAAATCGTTTCAGTAGAATTTTCTTAATCGTGTACACAGCTGAAATATTGACTTTTTGTAGCGGCACCAAACTTTCAATTAAATAATATCAATTGTTTATTGTGAAAAAATTACAACTTGTTCTTTAATAATGCATTAAACTGTCATAAAAATTTCAAAGCGTTACCTGAGAAAATAATTCGTGAAAATAGTATTTTTTTCGACAGTGTAAGGAGGTTCCCCCCTTAAATGGTTGAAAAATAACGTAGTACACTTCTCATTCCATAAATATTACGGAGGATTCTCGTTACATAATATTTATTACATTGTAATTAACTAAAAATTTAAAATATTGCTTAGTTGAATATTATTACAGCCTATATATCAATATTATATGTATCATATACCAGCGGTCGGCAATCGGTGGTCCGTGGCGTAATTTTAGTGGTCCGCGAAGAAATTCTGACATTATTTGAATTTGCTGAATTTATTTAATAAAATTTTTAATTAAAAAATAAATTGTGTTGAAGCTGTATAATTATATGTAAAAATATGTTCCTCGCATGTTACTCGGAGCAAATGTAAGAGAGCGTTTCAATAAGTTTGTTTAATTATGAAGTAGGGTTTAAAAAATGGTCCTTCAAAAACAAATGTAGTGATCAAAGTGAACAATTAACAAGTTAGTAGTCCGCGAAATTTAAATTGCGAATTTAGTGGTCCACAATGCCTAAATGGTTGCTGTCATATACCATATATGTAAGATAACATAATATAATATTAATAAAATGCAATACAATACAATAGAATATAGTACATTGTTGTATCCAAAAGTCAGATTTGAGGTCCTGGAATGATTTTGTTGTAAATTAAACTTGTCAATAATTGTATTACGCAAAAATGAGAGCAATTAAAGAATCAAAAGTGATATCATGTTACTTTTAACACATCCGTTTACACATCTTATTTGATTTTAATGTTTGTTGTGGTGGTGAACTTTAAACAAGCCGTGAGTGAATTATGTGGAAGAATGAGCAGTGTTGGTAGGTTGATTTTACGTTAAGGGAACTGGTGAGCCGGTTTGAAGAACAGATTTTTGTCGATCTCGCAAGCGAGCGCTTGGGTTTGCAAATGTTTTGCAAAAATCCCAGAAAATGATAGTTTGAGGGCTTTTGATCATCTCAGAAGCAAATTTACGAGTTATAAAAAGTGTTTGCGAGTGTTTTATACTGCGAATTTTGTAAAAATCATAATTTTTACAAGAATTTAGTATTTTTCGAGCGATTGTCGACCGTATCGACGACACATTTGTTTTACACATGAAATTATTGCAAAAGTGCTATTCTGATGATCGTAGTAAATCACAGAATAAATTTACGTTATATTTGGGATTGGATAATTGATATTTTCGTCAATTTTATTCGCACATCGTCCAATTTAAGGTTAGTTTGAACACATGTGAGGAACACATCTGTTTGTTGAAAATTTGGAAATTTGGTGTAACCGACACTGGAGGATAATCAACACAGCACTGGAAGTATTCCGTTCGAAAACTTTGTTTGGTTTGATTGGAAAAGCAAGAGATTTGGTTCAACAGATGATACGGCTGCTACTGTATTTTTGCTACTGGAGAAGCCATATTGGATTTGAGCATACGACAAATACCGAGTGCGGCATAATAAACCAACTTCCTAAGTTTCTGAACATTTATTTTGATAACAAAATTTGTAAAATTTTTATTATAATTGTTACACAAATTAACACGATAACGGTGTCAAGTAAACGTATAGCCAACATTTTTGAAGTAAATACTACGCTTTACTTGAGACTGCACACAACACACGATATTATTAATTTATCACTTGACGTTTGTGTCAAAAATATTCATAATTGCTCTCATCATAATTATTTTTATTCAAGTAAATAAATTACAATTTAATTTCCACGACCTCTTTTATTGTTTTATTAGTGCAATAAGCATTTTTATTGGCGTCCACGACCCTTTAATTAAATTTTTTGGACCGACAAACTGTAGAGCTGTGGTCTCGATAAGTGTTCTCGACAATAAAGCTTTCCGGGAACTTAAAATTGTCACTTTGTTTCGGTGGATATCGACTACCCCAAGCGTCCGATTTTAGGGTCTGGGAAGTCAAGATCATTGAAACACGACAACATATTTAAATTATTTAGTTACGTTAAATTAATTAAATTACTAATATATTTTTATTAAACATATAATTATGTATATTTAAAATATACTACTAATTATTAATATAATATTATATAATTTATTGTATACTACATATTATTATATGTATAATAAGAAAGTATATAAAATATGATAATAATATATTAATATAATAAAATTAAAGAAATCGGTTGCCTAGCAAATCGACGACGTCGACGGTCGGTTTGCTGATGAAGAAGTTCAAAACAATCTCACACACGATAGATATTAAAATGTTATCAAAATATTTTTATTAAATAATATAAATTATAATTATAGAACCACATAATCACAAGCGGAAATAGATAAAATTAAAAGAATTGCTTGACAAATATTTTATCATTAAATATTTTATAATTATAATTATTATAAATTATTTTATTATTATCTAATCTTTTAATTATTCATTAAATATAGGTTATAATAGCGATATTATAATTTTTAAGCAATGAAATTTAATGTTTCAAAATTAATTTGAGTATAGATATTTTTTATGATTTATTTGATTTATGTATTGAAAATTATTACCGATTGCAAATTTTGGATTCAAGTTTTGGGGATTGTCAAGCCGTTTTCTTAAAGCGAACCTAATTGCAGCCAATTACCAGGATTGAAATGTTACTTGGGTTAGTAAATTCTTGGGACCTTAAGCCTTTCCAAATTTTATATCTACAAAATTGATAGAGTTGATTAAGAGGGGGATTTTCCAATATGAATTCAACAAAAAATGGAAATATTTTTCCTTATCGATTTTAAATTTTGCATTAAATTCATGGCTTTAAAATCAGAGAATTAAAGATTATTTTTTTCTTTTTCTTCTTTCGTTAGATCTAGAGGATCTATGTTTCACTGGTTTTCCTACGATTGCGATGTCCAGCTATTTCTCCACCTTTTCGGGAAACTCCCTAGTTGCCTGAATCTACTCTGGTCATTATATTTTGTAATAAATTATTATTTTGTAGATATTAAACACAGCGATGATAATTCCAACGTTTCACTCTACGATGACAATTCCAGCAATCCCAAATTTGGAACAAGTAAGAATTTTCTAAAAAGCAAAATGAAACACCACAACTGAACATTTATTATTCTAGGATAAATTATTACAGCAAATTACAGACACGCAGGAACAGCACTTCAAGGATTTTTCCGCAATTGGCATAAATTGCGTTGATTGTGTTAACTATGCCACCAAATATCTGAAAAATAAAGGTACTTATATAATGGATTTACATGCAAATATTGTTAAGCTAGTGCATCAGTCGGCTCAACCCAAAGAAGATAAGGATTACAAGAAACAGGATGAAGTTAAAAATGAAAAATCTCTAAATAAGGTTACCTATCATTTAAAGGATTTACATGCAAATATTGTTGATTTAGTTCGCCAAAGAGAGAAATATGAGACAGAACACACAAAAGTTATATCCCTCGCTGATTACACAAAGAAATCCGATGAAGCTAAACGTGATGAAAACATAGAAAGAGTTTGTAACAAATGTTGTCTACACATGCTTCCACCAAAAACAATAACTAAGGTTGAGGAGCATATCAATGATATGCATTCACAAGTTTTTGAATTGGTTGTTCAAACAAAGATTAAGGTTGGAGAACATATAAATAATTTACATCAACAGGTACGTGAAGTAATTAATGAAATAACGGAACTGGAAAAGGTTAACACTGAAAAGAAAACCGATAAATTTTTGAGAGAACCATTGCATAAAATTCCAGAGGATGTAAACGATTTTCATGTTCACGTTGTTGAATTAGCTTATCAAATAAAAACAACCGAAGAAGTAAAGGTGGAAAAGAACAAAGAGGATGTTAAAATTCCTAAGCCGTTAAACGAAGTTGCAGAACATATAAAAGATTTACAAGAAAAACTTGTAATCTTACTAAATAAAATAAAGAAACTCGAAGAAAAGAAAGAACACGTTACAACTGAAACAGTTAAATTAGACATCCTTACAGAGCATATAAACGATTTGCATGCCGAAGTTGTTGAAGTAGTTAGTCAATTGAAGAAACCAGAAGAAGTTAACAGGAAAGAAGACGTTACACCTGAAAGAGTTAAATTGGAAGAACCCCTCGACATATTTGCGGGGCATATAAAAGACTTGCATGCCGAAGTTGTTGAAATAGTTAGCAATTTGATGGACACCGAAGAAGTTAATGATATGGAGAAAAAAGATGTTAAAATTGAAGCCTCGCTAAGTAAAGTTGTCGAACATGTGAAAGATTTACAAGAGGAAGCCGTTAATTTAGGCAATAAAATGGAGAAACCCGAAGGGATGAAAGAAGATGTTATAACTGAAAAAGTTAAATTGGAAGAACCCATAGATACATTTAAGGAGCATATAAACGCTTTGCATGCGGAAGTTGTTGAAATAGTTAGTCATTTGATGAAAACCGAAGAAGTTGCTGGCGAGGAGAAAAAAGAAGTTCAAATTGAAGCTTCACTCAATAAAGTTGTCGAACATGTGAAAGATCTACAAGAGGAAGCAGTTACCTTAGGCAATACAATAAAGGATCAGGAAAGGATGAATGAGGATATTACAACAGAAAATGGTAAAGTGAATGAACCCTTAGGTACATTTAAGGATCATATAAATGACTTGCATGCCGAAGTTGGTGAAATAGTTAGTCAATTGAGCAAGTCCGAAGAAATTAACAGTGAGGGGGAAAAAGAAGTTCATATTGAAGCTTCACTAAATAAAGTTGTCGAACATGTAAAGGATCTACAAGAAGAAGCCTTTAACTTAGTCAACGAAGAAAAGAACGAAGACGCTACAGCTGAAAAAGTTAAACTGGAAGAACCCTTAGACACATTTAAGGAGCATATAAACGACTTGCATGCCGAAGTTGTTGAAATAGTTAATAAATTGGAGACACCCGAAGAAGTTGAAGGTGAGGAGAAAAAAGAAGTTCGAATTGAAGCTTCACTAAACAAAGTTGTCGAACATGTGAAAGATCTGCAGCAGGAAGCTGTAAACTTAGTCAAGGAAATAAAGAAACCCGAAGAGAAGAAAGAAGAAGTTAAAAGTGAAAAAGGTAAATTGGACGTAACCTTAGACTCATTTACGGGGCATATAAACGATTTGCACGAAGAAGTTGTTGAAATAGTGGGTCACCTGAAGAAACCCGAAGAAATCAGTGGCGAGGAGAAAAATGAAGTTCAAATTGAAGCACCACTAAATAAAGTTGTCGAACATCTGGAAGATCTACAAAAGAAATCTGTTAATTTACTCAACGAAATAAAGAAACCCGAAGAAAAACAAGAAGACGTTAACACTGAAAATGTTAGATTGGAAGAACCCTTAGGCAATGTTACGGATCACATAAACGATTTGCGTGCCGAAGTTGTTGAAATTGTTAGTCAATTGAAGAAACCTGAAGAAGTTAATGGTGAGGAGAAAAAAGAAGTTCGAATTAAAGCATCACTGAACAAAGTTGTCGAACATGTAAAAGATTTACAAGAGAAAGCTGTTAATTTAGTCAATGAAATAAAGAAACCTGAGGAGAAGAAAGAAGATGTCAAAATAGAAAAAATTAAATTGGAAGAACCTTTAGGCAAAATTACGGAGCATATAAAGGATTTGCACGCAGAAGTTGTTGAAGTAGTTAGACAATTGAAGAAACCAGAAGTAGTTACTGGCGAGGAGAAAAAAGAAGTTGGAATTAAAGAATCAGTAAACAAGGTTTTCGAAAATGTGAAAGATCTACAAGAGAAAGCTGCTAATTTTGTCAACGAAATTAGGAAACCAGAAGATACTAAAGTAGGCGGAACAACTGAAAATGTTAAAATTGAAGAACCCTTAGGCAAAGTTACGGAGCATATAAACCATTTGTATGCCGAAGTTGTTGATATAGTGAGTCAATTGAAGAAACCTGAAGAAGTTAATGGTGAGGAGAAACAAGATGTTCAAATTGAAGCTTCGCTAAATAAAGTTGTCGAACACGTCAAGGATCTACAAGAGGACGCCGTTAAATTAGTCACAAAAGTCGACAAACCTGAAGGGATGGAAGAAGATGCTACAACTGAAAAAGTTAAATTGGAAGAACCATTAGATACATTTAAGGAGCATGTAAACGATTTGCATGCCGAAGTTGTTGAAATAGTCAGTCAACTGAAGAAACCCGAAGAAATTAATGGTGAAGAGAAAAAGGAGGTTCGAATTGAAGCTTCATTAAATAAAGTTGTCGAACATGTGAAAGATTTACAAGAAGAAGCCGTTAACTTAGCCAATAAAATAGAGAAACCCGAAGAACAGAAACAAGACGTTACAACCAAAGAAGTTAAATTGGAAGAACCCTTAGACTTATTTACTGCGCATATTAACGATTTGCATGGCGAAGTTTTTGAGATAGTTAATCAATTGATGAAACCCGAAGAAGTTGTGGGTGAGGCGGAAAAGGGAGGTAATATTGAAACTTCACTAAATAAAGTAGTCGAACATGTGAAGGATCTAGAAGAGGAGGCCTTTAACTTAGTCAATGAAATAAATAAACCCGAAGAGAAGACAGAAGAAGTCACAACTGAAAAAGTTAAACTGGAAAAAACTTTAGACACATTTACGGAAGATATAAACGGTCTGCATGCCGAAGTTCTAGAAATAGTTAATCAATTGAAACCAGAAGAAGTTAATGGTGAGGAGAAAAAAGAAGTTGAAATTGAAGCTTCACTAAACAAAGTCGTCGAACATGTGAAAGATTTACAAGAGGAAGCTGTAAACTTAGTCAATGAACTAAAGAAACCCCAAGAGAAGAAAGAAGATTTTATAACTGAAAAAGTTAAATTGGAAGAACCGTTAGACACCATTACGGAAGATATAAACGATTTGCATGCGGAAGTAGTTGAAATAGTTAGTCAATTGAAGTCACCAGAAGAAATTAATGGCGAGGATAAAAAAGAAGTTCAAATTGAAGCATCACTAAATAAAGTTGTCAAACATCTGAAAGATCTACAAGAGAAACATGTTAAGTTAGTTAATGATATAAAAGAACCCGAAGAGAAGAAAGAAGACGTTACAACTGAAAATGTTAGATTAACGGAACCTTTAGGCAAAGTTACTGAGGATATAAACGATTTGCATGACGAAGTTGTTTTAATAGTTAGTCAATGGAAGAAACCCGAAGAAGTTAATGGTGAAGAGAAGAAAGTTAAAATTGAAGCTTCACTAAATAAAGTGGTCGAACATGTGAAAGATCTGCAGGACGAAGCAGTTAAATTAGCCAACGAAATAAGGAAACCCGAAGAGAAGATAGAAGACGTTACAGCTCAAAACGCGAAGTTGGAAGAACCTTTAGACGTATTTACAGCGCATATAGATGATTTGCATAAAGAAGTTTTTGGTATAGTTAGTCAATTGAATAAACCCAAAGAAGTTAATAGAGAGGAGGAAAAAGAAGATCATATTGAAGCTTCACTAAGTAAAGTTGCCGAACATGTGAAGGACCTACAAGAGGAAGCTTCTAACTTAGTCAACGAAATAAATAATCGCGAAGAGAAGAAAGAAGACGTAAATACTGAAAAAATTGAAATCGAAGGATCCTTTGGCAAAGTTACGGAGCATATTAACGATTTGCATGCCGAAGTTGTTGAAATAGTTTGTCAACTGAAGAAACCGGAAACAGTTAATGGTGAGGAGAAAAACGAAGTTCAAATTAAAGCATCAGTAAACAAAGTTTTCGAACATGTGAAAGATCTACAACAGAAAGCTGATTATTTTGTCAATGAAATAAGGAAACCACAAGAAAAGAACGAAAATAATATTAAATTAAAAGAACCCTTAGGCAATGTTACAAATCATATAAACGATTTGCATGCCGAAGTTGTTGATATAGTTACTGAATTGAAAAGACGCGAAGAAGCTAAAGGTGAGGTGAAAAATGAAGTTCAAATTAAGACTAAGCTAAACAAAGTTGTCGAACATGTGAAATATCTACAAGAGGAAGCTGTTGACCTAGCCAATAAAATAGAGAAATCCGAAGGGAAAAAAGGATATGTTACTACTGAAAAAGGAAAATTGAAAGAACCCTTAGACATATTTAAGGAGCATATAAGCGATTTGCATGCCGAAGTTGTTGAAATAGATAGTCAATGGAAGAAACCCGAAGAAGTTACTTTCAAGGAGAAAAAAGAAGTTCAAATAGAAGCTTCTCTAAATAAAGTAGCTGAACATTTGAATGATCTAAAAAATAAACATGTTAACTTAGTTAATGAATTAAAGAAAACCGAAGGGAAGAAAGAAGACGTTACAACTGACGAACCCCTAGGCAACGTTACGAATCATCTAAACGATTTGCATTCCGAAGTTGTTGAAATAGTTAGTCAATTGAATAGACACGAAGAAGTTAAAGGTGAGGAGATAAATAAAGTTCCAATTGCAACTTCACTAAACAAATTTGTCGAACACGTGAAAGATCTACAAACGAAAGCTGTTAGCTTAGTCAATAAAGTAAAGAAACCAGAAGAGAAGAAAGACGAAGTTACAATTGAAAATCTTAAATTGGAGAAACCCTTAGGCAATGTTACGGATCATATTAACAATTTGCATACCGAAGTTGTTGAAATAATTAGTAAATTGAAAAAACCCGAAGAAGTTAATGGTGAGGAGCAAAAAGAAGTACAAATTAAAGCATCTCTAAACAAAGTTATCGAACATGTGAAAGATCTACAAGAGAAAGCAGTTAATGTTTTTAATGAAATAAAAAAACCCGAAGAGAAGAAGGATGACATCACAATTGAAAAAATAAAACTTGATGATCCCTTAAGTAAGGTTCCGGAGGATTTAAAGGATTTGCATTTAGAAATTCTTGAAATAGTTAGTGAACTGAAGAAACCAAAAGCAGCTAATGATGAAGAGAAAAAAGAGGATCGTATTAAAGAATCAGTAAACAACGTTTTCAAACATGTGAAAGATCTACAAAAGGAAGCTGTAGTCTTTGTCAATGAAATAGAGAAACCAAAAAAGAAGAAAGATGACCATATAACTGATAAAATTATATTGGAAGAACCTTTAGTGAAAGTTACGGAGCATATAAATGATTTGCAAGCCGAAGTTGCTGAAATAGTTATACAATTGAAGAAACCCCCAGAAGTTAATGGCGAGGAGAAAAAAGAAGATCAAATCAAAACATCACTAATCAAAGTTGTCGAACATGTGAAAGATATACAAGGGAATGCTGCTAATATTATCAATGAAATTAAGAAACCCGTAGAGAATAAAGAAGATGTTACTGCTGAGAAAGTTAAATTGGAAAAACCCTTAGGCATAGTTACGAAGCATATAAACGATTTGCATGCTGAAGTTGTAGAAATCGTTAGTCAACTGAAGAAACCCCAAGAACTTAATGATGAGGAGAAAAAAGAAGTTCAAATTAAAGCATCACTAAACAAAGTTGTCGAACATGTAAAAGAACTAGAAGAACAAGCTCTTGACTTTGTCAATAAAGCAAAGAAACCTGAACCTAAGCGAAAAGATCTTACAAATAAAAAAGTCACATTGGAAGAACCCTTGGACACATTTAAGGAGCATATAAACGATTTGCATGCCGAAGTTGATGAAATAGTTAGCGAATTGAAGAAACCCGAAGGAGTTAAGGGTAAGAAGAAAAAAGATGGTAAACTTGAAGACTCAATAAACAAAGTTGTCGAACACGTGAAAGATCTACAAGAGGAAGCTGTTCAGTTGATCAATGAAATTGAGAAACCCAAGGAGAAGAAAGAAAAGGTTACAACTGAAAAAGTTACATTGGAAGAACCCTTGGACACATTTAAGGAGCATATAAACGATTTGCATGCCGAAGTTGATGAAATAGTTAGCGAATTGAAGAAACCCGAAGGAGTTAAGGGTAAGAAGAAAAAAGATGGTAAACTTGAAGACTCAATAAACAAAGTTGTCGAACACGTGAAAGATCTACAAGAGGAAGCTGTTCAGTTGATCAATGAAATTGAGAAACCCAAGGAGAAGAAAGAAAAGGTTACAACTGAAAAAGTTACATTGGAAGAACCCTTGGACACATTTAAGGAGCATATAAACGATTTGCATGCCGAAGTTGAAGAAATATTGAGCGAATTGAAGAAACCCGAAGGAGTTAAGGGTAAGAAGAAAAAAGATGGTAAACTTGAAGACTCAATAAACAAAGTTGTCGAACACGTGAAAGATCTACAAGAGGAAGCTGTTCAGTTATACAATGAAATTGAGAAACCCAAGGAGAAGAAAGAAAAGGTTACAACTGAAAAAGTTACATTGGAAGAACCCTTGGACACATTTAAGGAGCATATAAACGATTTGCATGCCGAAGTTGATGAAATAGTTAGCGAATTGAAGAAACCCGAAGGAGTTAAGGGTAAGAAGAAAAAGGATGGTAAACTTGAAGACTCAATAAACAAAGTTGTCGAACACGTGAAAGATCTACAAGAGGAAGCTGTTCAGTTATACAATGAAATTGAGAAACCCAAGGAGAAGAAAAAAAAGGTTACAACTGAAAAAGTTACATTGGAAGAACCCTTGGACACATTTAAGGAGCATATAAACGATTTGCATGCCGAAGTTGATGAAATAGTTAGCGAATTGAAGAAACCCGAAGGAGTTAAGGGTAAGAAGAAAAAAGATGGTAAACTTGAAGACTCAATAAACAAAGTTGTCGAACACGTGAAAGATCTACAAGAGGAAGCTGTTCAGTTGATCAATGAAATTGAGAAACCCAAGGAGAAGAAAGAAAAGGTTACAACTGAAAAAGTTACATTGGAAGAACCCTTGGACACATTTAAGGAGCATATAAACGATTTGCATGCCGAAGTTGATGAAATAGTTAGCGAATTGAAGAAACCCGAAGGAGTTAAGGGTAAGAAGAAAAAAGATGGTAAACTTGAAGACTCAATAAACAAAGTTGTCGAACACGTGAAAGATCTACAAGAGGAAGCTGTTCAGTTGATCAATGAAATTGAGAAACCCAAGGAGAAGAAAGAAAAGGTTACAACTGAAAAAGTTACATTGGAAGAACCCTTGGACACATTTAAGGAGCATATAAACGATTTGCATGCCGAAGTGGATGAAATAGTTAGCGAATTGAAGAAACCCGAAGGAGTTAAGGGTAAGAAGAAAAAAGATGGTAAACTTGAAGACTCAATAAACAAAGTTGTCGAACACGTGAAAGATCTACAAGAGGAAGCTGTTCAGTTGATCAATGAAATTGAGAAACCCAAGGAGAAGAAAGAAAAGGTTACAACTGAAAAAGTTACATTGGAAGAACCCTTGGACACATTTAAGGAGCATATAAACGATTTGCATGCCGAAGTTGATGAAATAGTTAGCGAATTGAAGAAACCCGAAGGAGTTAAGGGTAAGAAGAAAAAAGATGGTAAACTTGAAGACTCAATAAACAAAGTTGTCGAACACGTGAAAGATCTACAAGAGGAAGCTGTTCAGTTGATCAATGAAATTGAGAAACCCAAGGAGAAGAAAGAAAAGGTTACAACTGAAAAAGTTACATTGGAAGAACCCTTGGACACATTTAAGGAGCATATAAACGATTTGCATGCCGAAGTTGATGAAATAGTTAGCGAATTGAAGAAACCCGAAGGAGTTAAGGGTAAGAAGAAAAAAGATGGTAAACTTGAAGACTCAATAAACAAAGTTGTCGAACACGTGAAAGATCTACAAGAGGAAGCTGTTCAGTTGATCAATGAAATTGAGAAACCCAAGGAGAAGAAAGAAAAGGTTACAACTGAAAAAGTTACATTGGAAGAACCCTTGGACACATTTAAGGAGCATATAAACGATTTGCATGCCGAAGTTGATGAAATAGTTAGCGAATTGAAGAAACCCGAAGGAGTTAAGGGTAAGAAGAAAAAAGATGGTAAACTTGAAGACTCAATAAACAAAGTTGTCGAACACGTGAAAGATCTACAAGAGGAAGCTGTTCAGTTGATCAATGAAATTGAGAAACCCAAGGAGAAGAAAGAAAAGGTTACAACTGAAAAAGTTACATTGGAAGAACCCTTGGACACATTTAAGGAGCATATAAACGATTTGCATGCCGAAGTTGATGAAATAGTTAGCGAATTGAAGAAACCCGAAGGAGTTAAGGGTAAGAAGAAAAAAGATGGTAAACTTGAAGACTCAATAAACAAAGTTGTCGAACACGTGAAAGATCTACAAGAGGAAGCTGTTCAGTTGATCAATGAAATTGAGAAACCCAAGGAGAAGAAAGAAAAGGTTACAACTGAAAAAGTTACATTGGAAGAACCCTTGGACACATTTAAGGAGCATATAAACGATTTGCATGCCGAAGTTGATGAAATAGTTAGCGAATTGAAGAAACCCGAAGGAGTTAAGGGTAAGAAGAAAAAAGATGGTAAACTTGAAGACTCAATAAACAAAGTTGTCGAACACGTGAAAGATCTACAAGAGGAAGCTGTTCAGTTGATCAATGAAATTGAGAAACCCAAGGAGAAGAAAGAAAAGGTTACAACTGAAAAAGTTACATTGGAAGAACCCTTGGACACATTTAAGGAGCATATAAACGATTTGCATGCCGAAGTTGATGAAATAGTTAGCGAATTGAAGAAACCCGAAGGAGTTAAGGGTAAGAAGAAAAAAGATGGTAAACTTGAAGACTCAATAAACAAAGTTGTCGAACACGTGAAAGATCTACAAGAGGAAGCTGTTCAGTTGATCAATGAAATTGAGAAACCCAAGGAGAAGAAAGAAAAGGTTACAACTGAAAAAGTTACATTGGAAGAACCCTTGGACACATTTAAGGAGCATATAAACGATTTGCATGCCGAAGTTGAAGAAATATTGAGCGAATTGAAGAAACCCGAAGGAGTTAAGGGTAAGAAGAAAAAAGATGGTAAACTTGAAGACTCAATAAACAAAGTTGTCGAACACGTGAAAGATCTACAAGAGGAAGCTGTTCAGTTGATCAATGAAATTGAGAAACCCAAGGAGAAGAAAGAAAAGGTTACAACTGAAAAAGTTACATTGGAAGAACCCTTGGACACATTTAAGGAGCATATAAACGATTTGCATGCCGAAGTTGATGAAATAGTTAGCGAATTGAAGAAACCCGAAGGAGTTAAGGGTAAGAAGAAAAAAGATGGTAAACTTGAAGACTCAATAAACAAAGTTGTCGAACACGTGAAAGATCTACAAGAGGAAGCTGTTCAGTTGATCAATGAAATTGAGAAACCCAAGGAGAAGAAAGAAAAGGTTACAACTGAAAAAGTTACATTGGAAGAACCCTTGGACACATTTAAGGAGCATATAAACGATTTGCATGCCGAAGTTGAAGAAATATTGAGCGAATTGAAGAAACCCGAAGGAGTTAAGGGTAAGAAGAAAAAAGATGGTAAACTTGAAGACTCAATAAACAAAGTTGTCGAACACGTGAAAGATCTACAAGAGGAAGCTGTTCAGTTATACAATGAAATTGAGAAACCCAAGGAGAAGAAAGAAAAGGTTACAACTGAAAAAGTTACATTGGAAGAACCCTTGGACACATTTAAGGAGCATATAAACGATTTGCATGCCGAAGTTGATGAAATAGTTAGCGAATTGAAGAAACCCGAAGGAGTTAAGGGTAAGAAGAAAAAAGATGGTAAACTTGAAGACTCAATAAACAAAGTTGTCGAACACGTGAAAGATCTACAAGAGGAAGCTGTTCAGTTATACAATGAAATTGAGAAACCCAAGGAGAAGAAAAAAAAGGTTACAACTGAAAAAGTTACATTGGAAGAACCCTTGGACACATTTAAGGAGCATATAAACGATTTGCATGCCGAAGTTGATGAAATAGTTAGCGAATTGAAGAAACCCGAAGGAGTTAAGGGTAAGAAGAAAAAAGATGGTAAACTTGAAGACTCAATAAACAAAGTTGTCGAACACGTGAAAGATCTACAAGAGGAAGCTGTTCAGTTGATCAATGAAATTGAGAAACCCAAGGAGAAGAAAGAAAAGGTTACAACTGAAAAAGTTACATTGGAAGAACCCTTGGACACATTTAAGGAGCATATAAACGATTTGCATGCCGAAGTTGATGAAATAGTTAGCGAATTGAAGAAACCCGAAGGAGTTAAGGGTAAGAAGAAAAAAGATGGTAAACTTGAAGACTCAATAAACAAAGTTGTCGAACACGTGAAAGATCTACAAGAGGAAGCTGTTCAGTTGATCAATGAAATTGAGAAACCCAAGGAGAAGAAAGAAAAGGTTACAACTGAAAAAGTTACATTGGAAGAACCCTTGGACACATTTAAGGAGCATATAAACGATTTGCATGCCGAAGTTGAAGAAATATTGAGCGAATTGAAGAAACCCGAAGGAGTTAAGGGTAAGAAGAAAAAAGATGGTAAACTTGAAGACTCAATAAACAAAGTTGTCGAACACGTGAAAGATCTACAAGAGGAAGCTGTTCAGTTGATCAATGAAATTGAGAAACCCAAGGAGAAGAAAGAAAAGGTTACAACTGAAAAAGTTACATTGGAAGAACCCTTGGACACATTTAAGGAGCATATAAACGATTTGCATGCCGAAGTTGATGAAATAGTTAGCGAATTGAAGAAACCCGAAGGAGTTAAGGGTAAGAAGAAAAAAGATGGTAAACTTGAAGACTCAATAAACAAAGTTGTCGAACACGTGAAAGATCTACAAGAGGAAGCTGTTCAGTTGATCAATGAAATTGAGAAACCCAAGGAGAAGAAAGAAAAGGTTACAACTGAAAAAGTTACATTGGAAGAACCCTTGGACACATTTAAGGAGCATATAAACGATTTGCATGCCGAAGTTGAAGAAATATTGAGCGAATTGAAGAAACCCGAAGGAGTTAAGGGTAAGAAGAAAAAAGATGGTAAACTTGAAGACTCAATAAACAAAGTTGTCGAACACGTGAAAGATCTACAAGAGGAAGCTGTTCAGTTGATCAATGAAATTGAGAAACCCAAGGAGAAGAAAGAAAAGGTTACAACTGAAAAAGTTACATTGGAAGAACCCTTGGACACATTTAAGGAGCATATAAACGATTTGCATGCCGAAGTTGATGAAATAGTTAGCGAATTGAAGAAACCCGAAGGAGTTAAGGGTAAGAAGAAAAAAGATGGTAAACTTGAAGACTCAATAAACAAAGTTGTCGAACACGTGAAAGATCTACAAGAGGAAGCTGTTCAGTTATACAATGAAATTGAGAAACCCAAGGAGAAGAAAGAAAAGGTTACAACTGAAAAAGTTACATTGGAAGAACCCTTGGACACATTTAAGGAGCATATAAACGATTTGCATGCCGAAGTTGATGAAATAGTTAGCGAATTGAAGAAACCCGAAGGAGTTAAGGGTAAGAAGAAAAAAGATGGTAAACTTGAAGACTCAATAAACAAAGTTGTCGAACACGTGAAAGATCTACAAGAGGAAGCTGTTCAGTTATACAATGAAATTGAGAAACCCAAGGAGAAGAAAAAAAAGGTTACAACTGAAAAAGTTACATTGGAAGAACCCTTGGACACATTTAAGGAGCATATAAACGATTTGCATGCCGAAGTTGATGAAATAGTTAGCGAATTGAAGAAACCCGAAGGAGTTAAGGGTAAGAAGAAAAAAGATGGTAAACTTGAAGACTCAATAAACAAAGTTGTCGAACACGTGAAAGATCTACAAGAGGAAGCTGTTCAGTTGATCAATGAAATTGAGAAACCCAAGGAGAAGAAAGAAAAGGTTACAACTGAAAAAGTTACATTGGAAGAACCCTTGGACACATTTAAGGAGCATATAAACGATTTGCATGCCGAAGTTGATGAAATAGTTAGCGAATTGAAGAAACCCGAAGGAGTTAAGGGTAAGAAGAAAAAAGATGGTAAACTTGAAGACTCAATAAACAAAGTTGTCGAACACGTGAAAGATCTACAAGAGGAAGCTGTTCAGTTGATCAATGAAATTGAGAAACCCAAGGAGAAGAAAGAAAAGGTTACAACTGAAAAAGTTACATTGGAAGAACCCTTGGACACATTTAAGGAGCATATAAACGATTTGCATGCCGAAGTTGATGAAATAGTTAGCGAATTGAAGAAACCCGAAGGAGTTAAGGGTAAGAAGAAAAAAGATGGTAAACTTGAAGACTCAATAAACAAAGTTGTCGAACACGTGAAAGATCTACAAGAGGAAGCTGTTCAGTTGATCAATGAAATTGAGAAACCCAAGGAGAAGAAAGAAAAGGTTACAACTGAAAAAGTTACATTGGAAGAACCCTTGGACACATTTAAGGAGCATATAAACGATTTGCATGCCGAAGTTGATGAAATAGTTAGCGAATTGAAGAAACCCGAAGGAGTTAAGGGTAAGAAGAAAAAAGATGGTAAACTTGAAGACTCAATAAACAAAGTTGTCGAACACGTGAAAGATCTACAAGAGGAAGCTGTTCAGTTGATCAATGAAATTGAGAAACCCAAGGAGAAGAAAGAAAAGGTTACAACTGAAAAAGTTACATTGGAAGAACCCTTGGACACATTTAAGGAGCATATAAACGATTTGCATGCCGAAGTTGATGAAATAGTTAGCGAATTGAAGAAACCCGAAGGAGTTAAGGGTAAGAAGAAAAAAGATGGTAAACTTGAAGACTCAATAAACAAAGTTGTCGAACACGTGAAAGATCTACAAGAGGAAGCTGTTCAGTTGATCAATGAAATTGAGAAACCCAAGGAGAAGAAAGAAAAGGTTACAACTGAAAAAGTTACATTGGAAGAACCCTTGGACACATTTAAGGAGCATATAAACGATTTGCATGCCGAAGTTGATGAAATAGTTAGCGAATTGAAGAAACCCGAAGGAGTTAAGGGTAAGAAGAAAAAAGATGGTAAACTTGAAGACTCAATAAACAAAGTTGTCGAACACGTGAAAGATCTACAAGAGGAAGCTGTTCAGTTGATCAATGAAATTGAGAAACCCAAGGAGAAGAAAGAAAAGGTTACAACTGAAAAAGTTACATTGGAAGAACCCTTGGACACATTTAAGGAGCATATAAACGATTTGCATGCCGAAGTTGATGAAATAGTTAGCGAATTGAAGAAACCCGAAGGAGTTAAGGGTAAGAAGAAAAAAGATGGTAAACTTGAAGACTCAATAAACAAAGTTGTCGAACACGTGAAAGATCTACAAGAGGAAGCTGTTCAGTTGATCAATGAAATTGAGAAACCCAAGGAGAAGAAAGAAAAGGTTACAACTGAAAAAGTTACATTGGAAGAACCCTTGGACACATTTAAGGAGCATATAAACGATTTGCATGCCGAAGTTGAAGAAATATTGAGCGAATTGAAGAAACCCGAAGGAGTTAAGGGTAAGAAGAAAAAAGATGGTAAACTTGAAGACTCAATAAACAAAGTTGTCGAACACGTGAAAGATCTACAAGAGGAAGCTGTTCAGTTGATCAATGAAATTGAGAAACCCAAGGAGAAGAAAGAAAAGGTTACAACTGAAAAAGTTACATTGGAAGAACCCTTGGACACATTTAAGGAGCATATAAACGATTTGCATGCCGAAGTTGATGAAATAGTTAGCGAATTGAAGAAACCCGAAGGAGTTAAGGGTAAGAAGAAAAAAGATGGTAAACTTGAAGACTCAATAAACAAAGTTGTCGAACACGTGAAAGATCTACAAGAGGAAGCTGTTCAGTTGATCAATGAAATTGAGAAACCCAAGGAGAAGAAAGAAAAGGTTACAACTGAAAAAGTTACATTGGAAGAACCCTTGGACACATTTAAGGAGCATATAAACGATTTGCATGCCGAAGTTGAAGAAATATTGAGCGAATTGAAGAAACCCGAAGGAGTTAAGGGTAAGAAGAAAAAAGATGGTAAACTTGAAGACTCAATAAACAAAGTTGTCGAACACGTGAAAGATCTACAAGAGGAAGCTGTTCAGTTATACAATGAAATTGAGAAACCCAAGGAGAAGAAAGAAAAGGTTACAACTGAAAAAGTTACATTGGAAGAACCCTTGGACACATTTAAGGAGCATATAAACGATTTGCATGCCGAAGTTGATGAAATAGTTAGCGAATTGAAGAAACCCGAAGGAGTTAAGGGTAAGAAGAAAAAAGATGGTAAACTTGAAGACTCAATAAACAAAGTTGTCGAACACGTGAAAGATCTACAAGAGGAAGCTGTTCAGTTATACAATGAAATTGAGAAACCCAAGGAGAAGAAAAAAAAGGTTACAACTGAAAAAGTTACATTGGAAGAACCCTTGGACACATTTAAGGAGCATATAAACGATTTGCATGCCGAAGTTGATGAAATAGTTAGCGAATTGAAGAAACCCGAAGGAGTTAAGGGTAAGAAGAAAAAAGATGGTAAACTTGAAGACTCAATAAACAAAGTTGTCGAACACGTGAAAGATCTACAAGAGGAAGCTGTTCAGTTGATCAATGAAATTGAGAAACCCAAGGAGAAGAAAGAAAAGGTTACAACTGAAAAAGTTACATTGGAAGAACCCTTGGACACATTTAAGGAGCATATAAACGATTTGCATGCCGAAGTTGATGAAATAGTTAGCGAATTGAAGAAACCCGAAGGAGTTAAGGGTAAGAAGAAAAAAGATGGTAAACTTGAAGACTCAATAAACAAAGTTGTCGAACACGTGAAAGATCTACAAGAGGAAGCTGTTCAGTTGATCAATGAAATTGAGAAACCCAAGGAGAAGAAAGAAAAGGTTACAACTGAAAAAGTTACATTGGAAGAACCCTTGGACACATTTAAGGAGCATATAAACGATTTGCATGCCGAAGTTGAAGAAATATTGAGCGAATTGAAGAAACCCGAAGGAGTTAAGGGTAAGAAGAAAAAAGATGGTAAACTTGAAGACTCAATAAACAAAGTTGTCGAACACGTGAAAGATCTACAAGAGGAAGCTGTTCAGTTGATCAATGAAATTGAGAAACCCAAGGAGAAGAAAGAAAAGGTTACAACTGAAAAAGTTACATTGGAAGAACCCTTGGACACATTTAAGGAGCATATAAACGATTTGCATGCCGAAGTTGATGAAATAGTTAGCGAATTGAAGAAACCCGAAGGAGTTAAGGGTAAGAAGAAAAAAGATGGTAAACTTGAAGACTCAATAAACAAAGTTGTCGAACACGTGAAAGATCTACAAGAGGAAGCTGTTCAGTTGATCAATGAAATTGAGAAACCCAAGGAGAAGAAAGAAAAGGTTACAACTGAAAAAGTTACATTGGAAGAACCCTTGGACACATTTAAGGAGCATATAAACGATTTGCATGCCGAAGTTGAAGAAATATTGAGCGAATTGAAGAAACCCGAAGGAGTTAAGGGTAAGAAGAAAAAAGATGGTAAACTTGAAGACTCAATAAACAAAGTTGTCGAACACGTGAAAGATCTACAAGAGGAAGCTGTTCAGTTATACAATGAAATTGAGAAACCCAAGGAGAAGAAAGAAAAGGTTACAACTGAAAAAGTTACATTGGAAGAACCCTTGGACACATTTAAGGAGCATATAAACGATTTGCATGCCGAAGTTGATGAAATAGTTAGCGAATTGAAGAAACCCGAAGGAGTTAAGGGTAAGAAGAAAAAAGATGGTAAACTTGAAGACTCAATAAACAAAGTTGTCGAACACGTGAAAGATCTACAAGAGGAAGCTGTTCAGTTATACAATGAAATTGAGAAACCCAAGGAGAAGAAAAAAAAGGTTACAACTGAAAAAGTTACATTGGAAGAACCCTTGGACACATTTAAGGAGCATATAAACGATTTGCATGCCGAAGTTGATGAAATAGTTAGCGAATTGAAGAAACCCGAAGGAGTTAAGGGTAAGAAGAAAAAAGATGGTAAACTTGAAGACTCAATAAACAAAGTTGTCGAACACGTGAAAGATCTACAAGAGGAAGCTGTTCAGTTGATCAATGAAATTGAGAAACCCAAGGAGAAGAAAGAAAAGGTTACAACTGAAAAAGTTACATTGGAAGAACCCTTGGACACATTTAAGGAGCATATAAACGATTTGCATGCCGAAGTTGATGAAATAGTTAGCGAATTGAAGAAACCCGAAGGAGTTAAGGGTAAGAAGAAAAAAGATGGTAAACTTGAAGACTCAATAAACAAAGTTGTCGAACACGTGAAAGATCTACAAGAGGAAGCTGTTCAGTTGATCAATGAAATTGAGAAACCCAAGGAGAAGAAAGAAAAGGTTACAACTGAAAAAGTTACATTGGAAGAACCCTTGGACACATTTAAGGAGCATATAAACGATTTGCATGCCGAAGTTGAAGAAATATTGAGCGAATTGAAGAAACCCGAAGGAGTTAAGGGTAAGAAGAAAAAAGATGGTAAACTTGAAGACTCAATAAACAAAGTTGTCGAACACGTGAAAGATCTACAAGAGGAAGCTGTTCAGTTGATCAATGAAATTGAGAAACCCAAGGAGAAGAAAGAAAAGGTTACAACTGAAAAAGTTACATTGGAAGAACCCTTGGACACATTTAAGGAGCATATAAACGATTTGCATGCCGAAGTTGATGAAATAGTTAGCGAATTGAAGAAACCCGAAGGAGTTAAGGGTAAGAAGAAAAAAGATGGTAAACTTGAAGACTCAATAAACAAAGTTGTCGAACACGTGAAAGATCTACAAGAGGAAGCTGTTCAGTTGATCAATGAAATTGAGAAACCCAAGGAGAAGAAAGAAAAGGTTACAACTGAAAAAGTTACATTGGAAGAACCCTTGGACACATTTAAGGAGCATATAAACGATTTGCATGCCGAAGTTGATGAAATAGTTAGCGAATTGAAGAAACCCGAAGGAGTTAAGGGTAAGAAGAAAAAAGATGGTAAACTTGAAGACTCAATAAACAAAGTTGTCGAACACGTGAAAGATCTACAAGAGGAAGCTGTTCAGTTGATCAATGAAATTGAGAAACCCAAGGAGAAGAAAGAAAAGGTTACAACTGAAAAAGTTACATTGGAAGAACCCTTGGACACATTTAAGGAGCATATAAACGATTTGCATGCCGAAGTTGATGAAATAGTTAGCGAATTGAAGAAACCCGAAGGAGTTAAGGGTAAGAAGAAAAAAGATGGTAAACTTGAAGACTCAATAAACAAAGTTGTCGAACACGTGAAAGATCTACAAGAGGAAGCTGTTCAGTTGATCAATGAAATTGAGAAACCCAAGGAGAAGAAAGAAAAGGTTACAACTGAAAAAGTTACATTGGAAGAACCCTTGGACACATTTAAGGAGCATATAAACGATTTGCATGCCGAAGTTGATGAAATAGTTAGCGAATTGAAGAAACCCGAAGGAGTTAAGGGTAAGAAGAAAAAAGATGGTAAACTTGAAGACTCAATAAACAAAGTTGTCGAACACGTGAAAGATCTACAAGAGGAAGCTGTTCAGTTGATCAATGAAATTGAGAAACCCAAGGAGAAGAAAGAAAAGGTTACAACTGAAAAAGTTACATTGGAAGAACCCTTGGACACATTTAAGGAGCATATAAACGATTTGCATGCCGAAGTTGATGAAATAGTTAGCGAATTGAAGAAACCCGAAGGAGTTAAGGGTAAGAAGAAAAAAGATGGTAAACTTGAAGACTCAATAAACAAAGTTGTCGAACACGTGAAAGATCTACAAGAGGAAGCTGTTCAGTTGATCAATGAAATTGAGAAACCCAAGGAGAAGAAAGAAAAGGTTACAACTGAAAAAGTTACATTGGAAGAACCCTTGGACACATTTAAGGAGCATATAAACGATTTGCATGCCGAAGTTGATGAAATAGTTAGCGAATTGAAGAAACCCGAAGGAGTTAAGGGTAAGAAGAAAAAAGATGGTAAACTTGAAGACTCAATAAACAAAGTTGTCGAACACGTGAAAGATCTACAAGAGGAAGCTGTTCAGTTGATCAATGAAATTGAGAAACCCAAGGAGAAGAAAGAAAAGGTTACAACTGAAAAAGTTACATTGGAAGAACCCTTGGACACATTTAAGGAGCATATAAACGATTTGCATGCCGAAGTTGATGAAATAGTTAGCGAATTGAAGAAACCCGAAGGAGTTAAGGGTAAGAAGAAAAAAGATGGTAAACTTGAAGACTCAATAAACAAAGTTGTCGAACACGTGAAAGATCTACAAGAGGAAGCTGTTCAGTTGATCAATGAAATTGAGAAACCCAAGGAGAAGAAAGAAAAGGTTACAACTGAAAAAGTTACATTGGAAGAACCCTTGGACACATTTAAGGAGCATATAAACGATTTGCATGCCGAAGTTGATGAAATAGTTAGCGAATTGAAGAAACCCGAAGGAGTTAAGGGTAAGAAGAAAAAAGATGGTAAACTTGAAGACTCAATAAACAAAGTTGTCGAACACGTGAAAGATCTACAAGAGGAAGCTGTTCAGTTGATCAATGAAATTGAGAAACCCAAGGAGAAGAAAGAAAAGGTTACAACTGAAAAAGTTACATTGGAAGAACCCTTGGACACATTTAAGGAGCATATAAACGATTTGCATGCCGAAGTTGATGAAATAGTTAGCGAATTGAAGAAACCCGAAGGAGTTAAGGGTAAGAAGAAAAAAGATGGTAAACTTGAAGACTCAATAAACAAAGTTGTCGAACACGTGAAAGATCTACAAGAGGAAGCTGTTCAGTTGATCAATGAAATTGAGAAACCCAAGGAGAAGAAAGAAAAGGTTACAACTGAAAAAGTTACATTGGAAGAACCCTTGGACACATTTAAGGAGCATATAAACGATTTGCATGCCGAAGTTGATGAAATAGTTAGCGAATTGAAGAAACCCGAAGGAGTTAAGGGTAAGAAGAAAAAAGATGGTAAACTTGAAGACTCAATAAACAAAGTTGTCGAACACGTGAAAGATCTACAAGAGGAAGCTGTTCAGTTGATCAATGAAATTGAGAAACCCAAGGAGAAGAAAGAAAAGGTTACAACTGAAAAAGTTACATTGGAAGAACCCTTGGACACATTTAAGGAGCATATAAACGATTTGCATGCCGAAGTTGATGAAATAGTTAGCGAATTGAAGAAACCCGAAGGAGTTAAGGGTAAGAAGAAAAAAGATGGTAAACTTGAAGACTCAATAAACAAAGTTGTCGAACACGTGAAAGATCTACAAGAGGAAGCTGTTCAGTTGATCAATGAAATTGAGAAACCCAAGGAGAAGAAAGAAAAGGTTACAACTGAAAAAGTTACATTGGAAGAACCCTTGGACACATTTAAGGAGCATATAAACGATTTGCATGCCGAAGTTGATGAAATAGTTAGCGAATTGAAGAAACCCGAAGGAGTTAAGGGTAAGAAGAAAAAAGATGGTAAACTTGAAGACTCAATAAACAAAGTTGTCGAACACGTGAAAGATCTACAAGAGGAAGCTGTTCAGTTGATCAATGAAATTGAGAAACCCAAGGAGAAGAAAGAAAAGGTTACAACTGAAAAAGTTACATTGGAAGAACCCTTGGACACATTTAAGGAGCATATAAACGATTTGCATGCCGAAGTTGATGAAATAGTTAGCGAATTGAAGAAACCCGAAGGAGTTAAGGGTAAGAAGAAAAAAGATGGTAAACTTGAAGACTCAATAAACAAAGTTGTCGAACACGTGAAAGATCTACAAGAGGAAGCTGTTCAGTTGATACAATGAAATTGAGAAACCCAAGGAGAAGAAAGAAAAGGTTACAACTGAAAAAGTTACATTGGAAGAACCCTTGGACACATTTAAGGAGCATATAAACGATTTGCATGCCGAAGTTGATGAAATAGTTAGCGAATTGAAGAAACCCGAAGGAGTTAAGGGTAAGAAGAAAAAAGATGGTAAACTTGAAGACTCAATAAACAAAGTTGTCGAACACGTGAAAGATCTACAAGAGGAAGCTGTTCAGTTGATCAATGAAATTGAGAAACCCAAGGAGAAGAAAGAAAAGGTTACAACTGAAAAAGTTACATTGGAAGAACCCTTGGACACATTTAAGGAGCATATAAACGATTTGCATGCCGAAGTTGATGAAATAGTTAGCGAATTGAAGAAACCCGAAGGAGTTAAGGGTAAGAAGAAAAAAGATGGTAAACTTGAAGACTCAATAAACAAAGTTGTCGAACACGTGAAAGATCTACAAGAGGAAGCTGTTCAGTTGATCAATGAAATTGAGAAACCCAAGGAGAAGAAAGAAAAGGTTACAACTGAAAAAGTTACATTGGAAGAACCCTTGGACACATTTAAGGAGCATATAAACGATTTGCATGCCGAAGTTGATGAAATAGTTAGCGAATTGAAGAAACCCGAAGGAGTTAAGGGTAAGAAGAAAAAAGATGGTAAACTTGAAGACTCAATAAACAAAGTTGTCGAACACGTGAAAGATCTACAAGAGGAAGCTGTTCAGTTGATCAATGAAATTGAGAAACCCAAGGAGAAGAAAGAAAAGGTTACAACTGAAAAAGTTACATTGGAAGAACCCTTGGACACATTTAAGGAGCATATAAACGATTTGCATGCCGAAGTTGATGAAATAGTTAGCGAATTGAAGAAACCCGAAGGAGTTAAGGGTAAGAAGAAAAAAGATGGTAAACTTGAAGACTCAATAAACAAAGTTGTCGAACACGTGAAAGATCTACAAGAGGAAGCTGTTCAGTTGATCAATGAAATTGAGAAACCCAAGGAGAAGAAAGAAAAGGTTACAACTGAAAAAGTTACATTGGAAGAACCCTTGGACACATTTAAGGAGCATATAAACGATTTGCATGCCGAAGTTGATGAAATAGTTAGCGAATTGAAGAAACCCGAAGGAGTTAAGGGTAAGAAGAAAAAAGATGGTAAACTTGAAGACTCAATAAACAAAGTTGTCGAACACGTGAAAGATCTACAAGAGGAAGCTGTTCAGTTGATCAATGAAATTGAGAAACCCAAGGAGAAGAAAGAAAAGGTTACAACTGAAAAAGTTACATTGGAAGAACCCTTGGACACATTTAAGGAGCATATAAACGATTTGCATGCCGAAGTTGATGAAATAGTTAGCGAATTGAAGAAACCCGAAGGAGTTAAGGGTAAGAAGAAAAAAGATGGTAAACTTGAAGACTCAATAAACAAAGTTGTCGAACACGTGAAAAATCTACAAGAGGAAGCTGTTCAGTTGATCAATGAAATTGAGAAACCCAAGGAGAAGAAAGAAAAGGTTACAACTGAAAAAGTTACATTGGAAGAACCCTTGGACACATTTAAGGAGCATATAAACGATTTGCATGCCGAAGTTGATGAAATAGTTAGCGAATTGAAGAAACCCGAAGGAGTTAAGGGTAAGAAGAAAAAAGATGGTAAACTTGAAGACTCAATAAACAAAGTTGTCGAACACGTGAAAGATCTACAAGAGGAAGCTGTTCAGTTGATCAATGAAATTGAGAAACCCAAGGAGAAGAAAGAAAAGGTTACAACTGAAAAAGTTACATTGGAAGAACCCTTGGACACATTTAAGGAGCATATAAACGATTTGCATGCCGAAGTTGATGAAATAGTTAGCGAATTGAAGAAACCCGAAGGAGTTAAGGGTAAGAAGAAAAAAGATGGTAAACTTGAAGACTCAATAAACAAAGTTGTCGAACACGTGAAAAATCTACAAGAGGAAGCTGTTCAGTTGATCAATGAAATTGAGAAACCCAAGGAGAAGAAAGAAAAGGTTACAACTGAAAAAGTTACATTGGAAGAACCCTTGGACACATTTAAGGAGCATATAAACGATTTGCATGCCGAAGTTGATGAAATAGTTAGCGAATTGAAGAAACCCGAAGGAGTTAAGGGTAAGAAGAAAAAAGATGGTAAACTTGAAGACTCAATAAACAAAGTTGTCGAACACGTGAAAGATCTACAAGAGGAAGCTGTTCAGTTGATCAATGAAATTGAGAAACCCAAGGAGAAGAAAGAAAAGGTTACAACTGAAAAAGTTACATTGGAAGAACCCTTGGACACATTTAAGGAGCATATAAACGATTTGCATGCCGAAGTTGATGAAATAGTTAGCGAATTGAAGAAACCCGAAGGAGTTAAGGGTAAGAAGAAAAAAGATGGTAAACTTGAAGACTCAATAAACAAAGTTGTCGAACACGTGAAAGATCTACAAGAGGAAGCTGTTCAGTTGATCAATGAAATTGAGAAACCCAAGGAGAAGAAAGAAAAGGTTACAACTGAAAAAGTTACATTGGAAGAACCCTTGGACACATTTAAGGAGCATATAAACGATTTGCATGCCGAAGTTGATGAAATAGTTAGCGAATTGAAGAAACCCGAAGGAGTTAAGGGTAAGAAGAAAAAAGATGGTAAACTTGAAGACTCAATAAACAAAGTTGTCGAACACGTGAAAGATCTACAAGAGGAAGCTGTTCAGTTATACAATGAAATTGAGAAACCCAAGGAGAAGAAAGAAAAGGTTACAACTGAAAAAGTTACATTGGAAGAACCCTTGGACACATTTAAGGAGCATATAAACGATTTGCATGCCGAAGTTGATGAAATAGTTAGCGAATTGAAGAAACCCGAAGGAGTTAAGGGTAAGAAGAAAAAAGAATGTAAACTTGAAGACTCAATAAACAAAGTTGTCGAACACGTGAAAGATCTACAAGAGGAAGCTGTTCAGTTATACAATGAAATTGAGAAACCCAAGGAGAAGAAAGAAAAGGTTACAACTGAAAAAGTTACATTGGAAGAACCCTTGGACACATTTAAGGAGCATATAAACGATTTGCATGCCGAAGTTGATGAAATAGTTAGCGAATTGAAGAAACCCGAAGGAGTTAAGGGTAAGAAGAAAAAAGATGGTAAACTTGAAGACTCAATAAACAAAGTTGTCGAACACGTGAAAGATCTACAAGAGGAAGCTGTTCAGTTGATCAATGAAATTGAGAAACCCAAGGAGAAGAAAGAAAAGGTTACAACTGAAAAAGTTACATTGGAAGAACCCTTGGACACATTTAAGGAGCATATAAACGATTTGCATGCCGAAGTTGATGAAATAGTTAGCGAATTGAAGAAACCCGAAGGAGTTAAGGGTAAGAAGAAAAAAGATGGTAAACTTGAAGACTCAATAAACAAAGTTGTCGAACACGTGAAAGATCTACAAGAGGAAGCTGTTCAGTTATACAATGAAATTGAGAAACCCAAGGAGAAGAAAGAAAAGGTTACAACTGAAAAAGTTACATTGGAAGAACCCTTGGACACATTTAAGGAGCATATAAACGATTTGCATGCCGAAGTTGATGAAATAGTTAGCGAATTGAAGAAACCCGAAGGAGTTAAGGGTAAGAAGAAAAAAGATGGTAAACTTGAAGACTCAATAAACAAAGTTGTCGAACACGTGAAAGATCTACAAGAGGAAGCTGTTCAGTTGATCAATGAAATTGAGAAACCCAAGGAGAAGAAAGAAAAGGTTACAACTGAAAAAGTTACATTGGAAGAACCCTTGGACACATTTAAGGAGCATATAAACGATTTGCATGCCGAAGTTGAAGAAATATTGAGCGAATTGAAGAAACCCGAAGGAGTTAAGGGTAAGAAGAAAAAAGATGGTAAACTTGAAGACTCAATAAACAAAGTTGTCGAACACGTGAAAGATCTACAAGAGGAAGCTGTTCAGTTGATCAATGAAATTGAGAAACCCAAGGAGAAGAAAGAAAAGGTTACAACTGAAAAAGTTACATTGGAAGAACCCTTGGACACATTTAAGGAGCATATAAACGATTTGCATGCCGAAGTTGATGAAATAGTTAGCGAATTGAAGAAACCCGAAGGAGTTAAGGGTAAGAAGAAAAAAGATGGTAAACTTGAAGACTCAATAAACAAAGTTGTCGAACACGTGAAAGATCTACAAGAGGAAGCTGTTCAGTTGATCAATGAAATTGAGAAACCCAAGGAGAAGAAAGAAAAGGTTACAACTGAAAAAGTTACATTGGAAGAACCCTTGGACACATTTAAGGAGCATATAAACGATTTGCATGCCGAAGTTGAAGAAATATTGAGCGAATTGAAGAAACCCGAAGGAGTTAAGGGTAAGAAGAAAAAAGATGGTAAACTTGAAGACTCAATAAACAAAGTTGTCGAACACGTGAAAGATCTACAAAAGGAAGCTGTTCAGTTGATCAATGAAATTGAGAAACCCAAGGAGAAGAAAGAAAAGGTTACAACTGAAAAAGTTACATTGGAAGAACCCTTGGACACATTTAAGGAGCATATAAACGATTTGCATGCCGAAGTTGATGAAATAGTTAGCGAATTGAAGAAACCCGAAGGAGTTAAGGGTAAGAAGAAAAAAGATGGTAAACTTGAAGACTCAATAAACAAAGTTGTCGAACACGTGAAAGATCTACAAGAGGAAGCTGTTCAGTTATACAATGAAATTGAGAAACCCAAGGAGAAGAAAGAAAAGGTTACAACTGAAAAAGTTACATTGGAAGAACCCTTGGACACATTTAAGGAGCATATAAACGATTTGCATGCCGAAGTTGATGAAATAGTTAGCGAATTGAAGAAACCCGAAGGAGTTAAGGGTAAGAAGAAAAAAGATGGTAAACTTGAAGACTCAATAAACAAAGTTGTCGAACACGTGAAAAATCTACAAGAGGAAGCTGTTCAGTTGATCAATGAAATTGAGAAACCCAAGGAGAAGAAAGAAAAGGTTACAACTGAAAAAGTTACATTGGAAGAACCCTTGGACACATTTAAGGAGCATATAAACGATTTGCATGCCGAAGTTGATGAAATAGTTAGCGAATTGAAGAAACCCGAAGGAGTTAAGGGTAAGAAGAAAAAAGATGGTAAACTTGAAGACTCAATAAACAAAGTTGTCGAACACGTGAAAGATCTACAAGAGGAAGCTGTTCAGTTGATCAATGAAATTGAGAAACCCAAGGAGAAGAAAGAAAAGGTTACAACTGAAAAAGTTACATTGGAAGAACCCTTGGACACATTTAAGGAGCATATAAACGATTTGCATGCCGAAGTTGATGAAATAGTTAGCGAATTGAAGAAACCCGAAGGAGTTAAGGGTAAGAAGAAAAAAGATGGTAAACTTGAAGACTCAATAAACAAAGTTGTCGAACACGTGAAAGATCTACAAGAGGAAGCTGTTCAGTTATACAATGAAATTGAGAAACCCAAGGAGAAGAAAGAAAAGGTTACAACTGAAAAAGTTACATTGGAAGAACCCTTGGACACATTTAAGGAGCATATAAACGATTTGCATGCCGAAGTTGATGAAATAGTTAGCGAATTGAAGAAACCCGAAGGAGTTAAGGGTAAGAAGAAAAAAGATGGTAAACTTGAAGACTCAATAAACAAAGTTGTCGAACACGTGAAAGATCTACAAGAGGAAGCTGTTCAGTTATACAATGAAATTGAGAAACCCAAGGAGAAGAAAGAAAAGGTTACAACTGAAAAAGTTACATTGGAAGAACCCTTGGACACATTTAAGGAGCATATAAACGATTTGCATGCCGAAGTTGATGAAATAGTTAGCGAATTGAAGAAACCCGAAGGAGTTAAGGGTAAGAAGAAAAAAGATGGTAAACTTGAAGACTCAATAAACAAAGTTGTCGAACACGTGAAAGATCTACAAGAGGAAGCTGTTCAGTTGATCAATGAAATTGAGAAACCCAAGGAGAAGAAAGAAAAGGTTACAACTGAAAAAGTTACATTGGAAGAACCCTTGGACACATTTAAGGAGCATATAAACGATTTGCATGCCGAAGTTGATGAAATAGTTAGCGAATTGAAGAAACCCGAAGGAGTTAAGGGTAAGAAGAAAAAAGATGGTAAACTTGAAGACTCAATAAACAAAGTTGTCGAACACGTGAAAGATCTACAAGAGGAAGCTGTTCAGTTATACAATGAAATTGAGAAACCCAAGGAGAAGAAAGAAAAGGTTACAACTGAAAAAGTTACATTGGAAGAACCCTTGGACACATTTAAGGAGCATATAAACGATTTGCATGCCGAAGTTGATGAAATAGTTAGCGAATTGAAGAAACCCGAAGGAGTTAAGGGTAAGAAGAAAAAAGATGGTAAACTTGAAGACTCAATAAACAAAGTTGTCGAACACGTGAAAGATCTACAAGAGGAAGCTGTTCAGTTGATCAATGAAATTGAGAAACCCAAGGAGAAGAAAGAAAAGGTTACAACTGAAAAAGTTACATTGGAAGAACCCTTGGACACATTTAAGGAGCATATAAACGATTTGCATGCCGAAGTTGATGAAATAGTTAGCGAATTGAAGAAACCCGAAGGAGTTAAGGGTAAGAAGAAAAAAGATGGTAAACTTGAAGACTCAATAAACAAAGTTGTCGAACACGTGAAAGATCTACAAGAGGAAGCTGTTCAGTTATACAATGAAATTGAGAAACCCAAGGAGAAGAAAGAAAAGGTTACAACTGAAAAAGTTACATTGGAAGAACCCTTGGACACATTTAAGGAGCATATAAACGATTTGCATGCCGAAGTTGATGAAATAGTTAGCGAATTGAAGAAACCCGAAGGAGTTAAGGGTAAGAAGAAAAAAGATGGTAAACTTGAAGACTCAATAAACAAAGTTGTCGAACACGTGAAAGATCTACAAGAGGAAGCTGTTAACTTATTCAATGAAATAGAGAATTCCAAGAGGACGAAAGAAGACATCATAACTGGTAAAGTTATATTGGAAGAACCCTTAAATATATCTGAGGAACAAATAGACGGTTTACATACCGAAGTTGATGAAATAGTTAGTCAATTGAAAAAGCTCGAAGAAGTTAATTGTGATGAGGAAGAAGATATTCAAATTGAAGTTGCACTAAACAAATTTGTCGACCATGTGAAATATCTGCAAATGAGAGCTCTTAGGTTACGCTATACAAGGAGATGTGTCAATGTTGATTCATCTCAACAGCAAATAGGGCCATCTCCAGTAGAAGCATCATGTGTTACATGTGACACTGATACAACAGCTCCTCCAGTATAAAATGTGTCGCACGATTAGTATGTGGAACCAACACCTGTAAAAGATTGCTAAAATAAAGGTAAGCGTAATATATAGAAAATTGAAAATCTGAGTTTGAAGTGTATTAATACTTTAAACGAGTCTGTTGGTAGCATACAAGAAAGTACCTATTAGAAAGTTTGAACTAGCTTATTTATTACGTGCTAATTTCACACTACGCCCTTTTCCCTCAATCACGTAATAAAGGTTTTCGACACTTTAGGAAGGCGAATCAGCTAACTCAGGGTTTGATCGGCGTAGATTCTTCACTAACTAAAATTACGGGAAAAAGTGTTATGGCGCAGTGTCACTGATACTATTTACAATGCTCGACTTATAACGCGATGTTAAGGGGTTACGAATGGCGCCACCCTGTTGATTTAATTCCTGCACGCTACTGATTTTAACTGCCTGGATCGGTAAACGGTGCAACAGAGAACACGGTTTTCCCCCCTTATCCACGCGCGGCTGATGTTATGGAATTAATATTTCTTGTATGTAATAAATAAAAATTACTTAGTGAAAATATTGAATGTAAATTGTCAAGGGACGATGGACTATCGGAAATCTATTGAGCCTCACAATATGGAATATCCTGAAAAATAAACCTCGTAACACAGTTACGTAACGACAATAAAAACAAATGAAAACTGTAAAACAAATACATATAATAAAATTTCAAAATACAGACTTACTTACATTAAATGCCGAAAGCATTTATCGATCTTAATAATAAAACCTATCAAAATTATTCGAGCTCGATGCAAAGCTAAATTTTCTTAATTCTAATAAAATAATGATCTTGGCAATAATAATTTAAATGATTTGAGTAACTGACCGAATTAATCTTTGTACTTATGAATATTGATATAATTTATGTTATCAATGCTTATCATTTATCAAATTAAAATTCAATTAATTTCAATAAAATCCCAAATTTACCATAGGCAAAACTAGAGTTAATAACTAAATTTATGACGATTTGGATTACAACCCTATTCTTTAATTTCTGAACTTAAAGCAAAGATTTCGTCAGCTACTCGCATCCATATATTTCTAATGAAATATACGTAACGAAATTAGTATAAAACTTGAATAAAATTATGCAAACTTTATAATAACCTAACAACAAATAACTAAACTTCACACCGATTCTTGAAAATTAAGCGTTTTTGATAATAACAAATTAAAACACTTACTTTTGATTATTACAGGTGTCTTACACAATTGTTCACTCCTTATGGATATTCCTTGACTACAATAGATTTGATAGTTGTCGATCCTCGATTTGATTGATGAAACGGCTCCTTTGCCACAAAGATGTTAAACACGGTGTTGAACTTTATGATGGTTTCACAAGAATTATTAATTTAAATGTGTATAATATGAATGAACTCCCAACTTTATAACTTTATAAAAATAAGCGCCCCTTCGCACAATATTGTTCATTCTTTTGATTATTTTTACTTAACCAAATTAATCACTACGGTGATTTTTCGTCGTTTAAATTATAATATTACGCACGTAATTATGTGGATTCCTAATGAACTTTAGATCAGAATTTTGATGAAACGAAGGACTTAAAAGTATCTGAAATCAAGGTACGCTTTATTTGCACCCCTGGGCCACGTCGATGTTTTAGAAATAAACATTTAATTCACCTTAAACAGTATAATCCCGCCAATTCGCGTTAAAATTGCATCGAGAACTAATTTTCTAATTATTCTTGATGACTAAAAACTTAATAACTTCGATTCTTCCAGACTCTAAATGTTCGAAATAAATATAATTAACGATCGGCTTTACACACTTTTAAACTATAAAACGTGATAAGTTCACCCGTTTACTAACGAAATTCACTATTTTATCACATAAAATAATGTCTTTATTCACTAAAAATTCCTAATATTGCTTTGGATCCGACTACCGAAAAGATGTTCTTGGTGTATTCGATACTTATAAAATAATTTTTCTAAGTACTGACCGTCGAATCTTTAACTATTTTTGACCCGAAAACTTAGATGTTAAACGTTTTACAAAATGATCTCCCAAGTTAGGTGAATTTATAAGACTTCACGTCTTATTTGAGCAGAATCACTTTGTCGAGTGAGTCGATCTGCCTGTTCTCTTCTAATCGTTAACGTTAAGCCACGACCACATAAGAAAGGGACCCACCAATGGTCTTTCTCCGTTCCGTTCGTTCTCACGCAATTCTGGCTTGCTCCCACACTTAAAATTAATATGTTCCTAAAAACGATTAATAGTTTTTGACTAATGCTCATACGTGTTTTGTGGTAACCTTTTAGGCGACTTTGTGGCACCACATTACGTCGGTATACTTTGACGCCGCGATCCCAAAGCTATGTCTACCTATATGACTTAATCCACAGCTGCGTTCTTTCCCAAGTAACACAAAACCGTCAAAAATGTACATATTCGGTACATATTTTTTCGTGACGATATTGTGACTTTTTGCCCATTTTGTCATAACTAAAATGTATGCATCGTTTATGTTCATATAGGTTACATAAATCTTCGTAACGATTTCGTAATGTAACGGCATTGATTTTATGTACTTATTCGGTACATATTTTTTCGTGACGATATTGTGACGATTTTGTGACTTTTTGCCCATTTTGTCATTACTAAAATGTATGCATCGTTTATGTACATATAGGTAACATAAATTTTCGTAACGTTTCGGCATTGATTTTTCTGTTACTGTGTTGGTGCATCGTTTATGTACAGATTATGTATTGATATTATATTATTATTTTTAATAATTTTTAAAAATTAAAAAAAAAATTTGATTTCTGTAATTTTTTATTTAGATGCGATGGATGCATTATACTTTTTACAGACAATTTATTGTTTTATTTTAATTTTTACACATATTAATATTAAATTATCATTTTTAATTTAATCCATTTGTTTGCCATGCGCCCAGTGTATCTGAAAAATATCGTTAAATTATACTTAAGTACTTACTAGAAAAATCCAGCCGAGGTGGGGTTTGAACCTAGGTTACCATGTTGCGTCAGCGTCGTAGGCGTCGAGTTAACCTTCAGACCTATCTAGAGGTTACTACTATAGATTTTATACAATGCAATGTTTGACTATTACAATTTTTTAATTTCGTAGTTTAAAATATCATTGTTAAATTAAAATAAATAAAATATTTTTAGTTTTAACAAATGAAAATTATTACTAGATACCTAGTATATGAATTTAAAAAAAAATTGTTACGAAATGCAGAAAATGGCAAAACACGTGTCATAAATATTATGACATTATATTATTATATTTTACCATTACCAAACCGCACAATATTAATAAATTTCAGCTTTGAATAATTCAATTCAATATAATAATTATATCAATTATTTAAGTTATAATTAGTATTATTCATCAATGAATTAATATATTTTTAAATAATTCAATAAAAACGCGTTAAGTATAAAAAAGAAGTGCCTAATCCGTACAAGATACGCAAATATTTTTTAGTTAATAAAATTTCAATGCATTTTAGATCATAATCGGTAAAGCGTCCACATCGTGTCACCGAAATTTGTTCCATTTCTAAGAAAATCGTACAATCTTTTAATTATTTTTGCATCAATATCATAATTATCAATTATTTAAGTTATAATTAGTATTATTCATCAATGAATTAATATATTTTTAAATAATTCAATAAAAACGCGTTAAGTATAAAAAAGAAGTGCCTAATCCGTACAAGATACGCAAATATTTTTTAGTTAATAAAATTTCAATGCATTTTAGATCATAATCGGTAAAGCGTCCACATCGTGTCACCGAAATTTGTTCCATTTCTAAGAAAAACGTATACTCTTTTAATTATTATTACTTCAATATCATAATTATTAATTATTAGTATCTAGTAATAAAAACATTTCAAATATATTTAATGTTTTAATAAGATTTAAATAAATTTAAACATCATAAATAATTTTTATAATTAAAGTAAATTTATAAATTATAATATGCTGAAATTGTAACTACTAATATGCATCAATTAGGTAAAGTAAAAATCGTACCCTCCAATTAATAAAATACCTGTACATATTGGACAATGAAATTATAGTAACAAAATTTTAATATTTTTACAGCACCGAAACGATACCATATAATCTAATATTATTTAGTTAATAAAATTTCAATGCTGATTCGATACAGTAATTTGCTTCAAAAAAACGGTATGAAAATATATGCATTAAAACTGTACATAAATAGTACGGTGCAAATATGAACTAAAAATTATGTGCCACTAAGGTACCATTTTGGTACATATTTTTCAGTTATGAAAAAATATGTACATATTCGTCATAAATCAATACTAAACTGGCACAAAACTGACATTGGTGTTACTTGGGTTGTTATTTTCTTGGGAAAAACAATAAATACCGAGGTCAATACTAACGTAAAATGCCTTTCCGGTACTCTCATAGTTAGCTTACCGCGTTTTTATTGTTCTCAGCTGCATGTAAGAAAATAGTATTATTTTACTTAAAATAATAATTATGAAGTTTAATTTAAAAGTCCCATAAATTCTACTATTTTATGACTCGATGAACAAATACGTTATTTCTTTTTGACAAATACGAGGTACAATCTCTAAGTTTTAGTACAAAATTAATTTAAAAACCTAATATTCCTAACTAATATTGCCTTTAGTCGGCGTATTTAAAAACCACGTCACATATTTCAAATCCCACTTTAGTGATTAATTATTCATGAGCTATGACCGATATTTTTGATTGAATTTGAGGATAGTAATGACGAGGAAATTGATTTTGAGTTTATATATTATTTCTTATAAAACGCGCAATATTCAATACAATTTCTTAGCAACTAGTTAAGTTGCGCCACTTTGACCTCGCGAAGGGTCTTATTGATTGATGGTTTATCCTCAACATATTTAGTACTGTCGTAATGACATGTCTTCACGACCTCTCGAAAAGTGCTTCCACAACACCTCCGTGTGTTTATTGTACAGAAGCATCTTATTGAATTTTAGGGTAGTGTTTTCTATCATATTATATCATATACTACTCTAGAATACTGTAAGAATATACTATAATCACAGTCATAAAAGGCCAACATGCTTCTCCTGGTGCTGCAGCGTGCCATTTTATTAGGACATGCATCGTACTCTGATTGAACCTTGTCATTGGGTTATCTGAAGGCAAGCTACTTACTCATAATAGTAATTATCATAAATGTAAAAGGCCTGCACGTTGCTGTTCCAAGGTGTCATTATTACAAGCACTCTGAGTGGCCTTTGTCGTTGTTCGTAGAATCGAGTTGCACACCAATCTAGTTTCTAACCTTAGTGAGCTACCCGTTCAGGACAATAAAAGTAATAAGTTCTTTAACCATAATTGAAAGACTGTCCGACAGCCTAATAATTGGTTCAACTTTATTTCCGATCCAGAAAATTTAATAATAACTATTCGACTTTTACATTTTCAATAAATGTATTAAATTATCATCATTCTTGAAAGTGAGGATGTTTGAAAGCGAACAATTAAAATTGTCAGTATTAGAAAACTATTTTTTTAATGAACCCCGTGAAATGAAATCCGGCGATCGAGCTCAGGTTAGTGTTAGGAAATTACTTTTTTTTTTAATTAATACCGTTAAAAGCTAGTAAAGAAAAGACCCACCAGCTAGCCACCCGTCCATGAACGGGCTTTCCAGCTAGTAGGATTATATATGCTATTAATTACATTTATGTTGGTTTTTCAATTTTTCTATCATTTCATAGTGATAGGGTAAATATAGAAGAATTAACTCTACATTTCAACTATTAAATTAGACATCTTCTTAAATAAGTTGAATTTTTAACGTAATCTTTTTATTTCAGGTTGGAATCGTTTCTGAACATCTAAATGATCTAATAAAAATGTTTAATTTATTATTAAATTATAAATAAGTAAACATTTTTATTAGATCAGAAAAAACCATTGAATTTCTACGATAAAATTTTGAATTGTGTGCCACCTCTCCTGGTTTTACTCTATAACCTTATATAATTATTGTGTGTTACTTATAGACTATTTTAGTATATTACATAATCCTGTTATTCGTGAAAATAAATGGCACAAGTGGCCTTACAAATGTAATTTCTTTTTATTAAATTCGTTTTACAGATATTTCAGCACAAATTGGAGAAATTTTGATATCTCAAAATATAAATAATACATCAGGTAGCTAAGTACTAATAACTTCATTCTGGATGTTTCTTCTTTGAACTTACCATCAAAGTGTAATTTGCCTAAGAAAGACCTTCTAAAAATTGAAGTATATATTTGAAACCTATATTAACTTTAGTCCTCTATTTTTATGATAACACTTTGCACTTACTGTACTATAGAAGAAAAAAGACTACATTACACCGGTGTAAATTATCATGAAGAAAAAATTCCTTTTCTTTCGATGGACGTTCTAGCATAAGTTTTGGAAAGAATTTTAGTAAAACAAAACTAAAATATGAAATTTCGCTGCAAGTGAAAGCTGTGTACCAAATTTCAGCTCTCTAGGACGTCGGGAGGTTGGTTAAAAATGGCATCAAAAAAGTCCACACGGACGACGGACAACGCTCATACCAAGTTAAATAAAAGCTTTTAATAATAAAAAATAATAGAAATATTGAACTTCCTCTTGATGTTAACAAACCATAAGATCATCTTCATAAATATTATTTGCGTAATATTAATAAAAAGGTTTTTCAGCTATAAGTTATTTTCAAGATACGGTAACAATTTAAAAATATTTTGTTTTACGATGGAAGTAAACTGCTACAAATTTTAATGAACACTAAATATTACTTTTAAATTGACTATGAAGTATAGATAAAAATATATGTTTATATTACAGTTTCAAATTTAAATACCTATAAATAATAAGATATATTTTTTTAAAATCTGTATCCAAGTTGATCAACACTCGTAAATATTTCTTCAAGAAGCGAAAAGTTAAAACAGATAACTTGAAAAAGTAAGCTAATTTTGATTATCTTCTAATTCGTTTACATTTTTTATTTTATTTTCAATTTTTGATTCTGAGGATTTATGGCAAAAAATGTTTGTTTAATTTTTTTAGCTTGATAAAAATAATTTAGAAGTAACGACGGTAAAGGGTTGAGATAATTTAAAAAGGGGTACTGAATATAACATTATTTACCCGAATTCCAAAAAATAGGGTTTTGTGTCTAAAATATAATGCTTCTTTGTTTATGTCTATCTAGAGCCTGGGCTATAATAATATTAAGCTACTGTGACGCGCATGAATAGCCTAATGAGATTATTACTGAAATATTTAACTGATTTGAATTAAAAGATAAATAAATAACTACCAAAAATAAAAAATACTATGTGATAAATAAAAAACCTCAACTACAAAAAATACACAAATAAAAATTATGCTTACAAAAATCATCCCTTATTACTTATATTTTTAACAGATGACATTTTCAATATTTGGTGATGATTATTGTAAGCAATTGGCATTTTTATTTATACATTTTTTCGTAAGATTGAATGACCAATTATTGTTTGTAAACTTTTAAACTCATTCATTTCTATTGTTTTGAATTTATTAAAGAACCTGATGTTTATTTCAACTTCATTTATGTTTTTCGTCGAGTTTCTCAAGTTTTTGATAATGCCAATGATACACAACAAACAATCAAGCGCTTGCTTTGAAATGGGAATCTCAAACAGTGGAATAACAAATTGTCGCATTTTTTAGTAAAAATGATAACAAATGTAAATTATTGATAGCTTTATTGTTTTGCTAAACCTTATTTTTGGGTACGTTTGTGTTTATTTTCTTGTTTATCTGTTTTTGTTTTGCAAAATGTTTACACTGCAGTAGTCTGAGAATTCGATAATTTTTGACAAGTTTTAGACATATTGCTCATAGAAGATAATTGCAGTTCTTATAAAATCAGATTTATATTTTGGAAAAATAAACTGAACTTTCTATATAATATATTGATATTTAATAATCCCTCCGATAAGGTTTTCAATCTCTTTCCTTATAAAATATTCTACCAAACGAATTCGATTTCTTTGACAAAACTTTCAAAATTGCCTCCGTTTTAAAATCTAAAAATAATGCAGACTCTCATAATCCATTAACTTTTATTTTCTTTAGTTCAAAAAATACAAAATAACTCAAAATTTATAAAATTTTGTCGCAATCCAAAAATTGCGACCTCGCCACTCTGCTGATCGATCGCCAGACTCCGTTTTCAAAAACTTTTCACCCCACCTCGGCTATTTCAAACCAGAGGCGTCCCACAAATTTTACAAAACTTTATACAAAATAAAAATTACAATAAATTATTCCTAACTTGGGTAGACCTCATAAAAAAACAACAGGTATATTCAGATTTTGTGGAGTTTATTAGTAAACTTATAAAGATTTCCACTAATAAGGAAAAATATAATTTTCAGTGGCCGATACAATTAACAACTTTGGCAAAAATCATGGAACCATGGAAGGAAAAAATGAAGCAAAAGAAAGAGAAGCACAAGGAAATATGATTGAGGTTTACATTTTAAAATACTTTAAAAGATTTTTGATAATTAAATTTTTCAGAAACTTGGGATTTTTGAAAGTATTTCAATTATGGTCAAAGAACTTATTACTTTTATAGTCCATCGTGGAGTAAACTTTGTTTTTTATTTCTTTATTGCCGATTTTATTGTTTATTTTTAGATTAAAGCCATTACAGAACAAATTCCACAAATAATTCCATTACTACTTTCATGGTTTCCTCAATTAGGTCTTATAATAAACGGACCGGTATAAGTAGTATTTATTTCATATTGAATTGTGCAATTACTTATTTAATTTTTAAGCTTGGAGTATTAGCAGGAGCAGATATCGTACCAGGAGTTGGAGAAGCTGTAGGAAGTGTAGCATCAGCAGGATTACCGACAGCAGCAAGTACCATTGGTGTAGCCACAGGTACCATCAGTGCAGTGGGTAATACCCCACTGGCTTTAGAGACGAAAGGTAAATTTTGCTCTTCTTATCTGAAATTATAAAAGTTGGATATAAATTTTCTTTTTAACTGAAATCAACTTCTTCTAGGTGAAGAAACGGTAGCCCAGGCTATACACGGAGTTGAATCAGTAATTCCATCTGCAAATCACGCTACCACTTCTGCTATTGCTGCTCCTTTAGCAGGTTTAATAAATTAAATTATAAATTAAATAAGCTAAATTCAATTTAAAATATTATTACCTTTTCTTCCTGGGAAACACACATAAACGGTTTATTAACGTGTTTTTCACGTTGAAAGAACGTGGCCATTTTGGTTTTCATTTATGCCAAGTAAAATTTATTTATTCACCTACACGTCGATTTAACGTTGAAAATTTGTTGATTTGAACGACGTTTAGACTTTAATTTAACGTTGTTTTTTGGTAAATTTTATACTTGTTTTCAAAGTGTATCTGCTTATTGGGTTAAATTTTCAATTCTTAATTAAACAATTATCACAAACTAGGTGTTTTTCTTCCATAGGTTTAGGGTCATTATTTGAAGATAAGTCTAAACCTAGTGCTGATGCAATCAATAAGATATCGCTTTTAGATATGGTAAGTGCTAATCAGATTTGTATGATAAAATTTCGACTATTTTCCCAATATTGTAAAAATTATTTTTTATATTATTATTATTCTGCAGAATCTACCAAGTCTGCCAGGTGCACCCACGCATATGCCAAAACCAAAAGTTCTAGGTTTTAATTTTTAAGATTTTTATTACTTCTTGCAATGTTTTATATGTGATTTGGAGATAATTAATAAAATGAAGTTAAATACAATTTTAAATCTTAACAAAAAATGTATTTAGAAAATTTTATTTGTACTTTTTACTGACTGAGATCCATTCAAATGACCAGTGAATTATATAATTTTTAAACAAACATCCAACATCTAATTTGTTAAAGGGTTAAATTTTAAAAATTTAAATTTGAAATGTAATATACAAGTTACATTCGAGCCAAATTTAGATTCTGTGCCAGGGCCATGACTACATGGGTTCCAATAGTTTGGCCTAACTAAGACCCAGAAAATTTAAAGGTTCTGACACATTCATAATAATTTGGTTCTCGTTCTGGTGTGTGAAGAAATTGATATGAAACGGGGAGAGGGTCCCTGATCTCCAGCTGTAAGAAATCAACAAGATTACTTTTCAAAATCGATGATGACTCAAATTTGATTCCCGAATTAATTTTGTTGCTTACTTACTGCTGAGTAGGGTACTCCATCTCGAGGCAAAATTGTTTGAAAAAAATAATTCACAAAATATTTAATTTTGTCATATTCTTTTAAAAAGCATTATTTTTATTTTTCTATCGTGGGGCAAGCCCCTTAACCTTAAAGTCCTTACCTACGACTCCGACAGCCTCATTATTATAACAGGTTGTCCCCGTTTTCTTCCTGATAAGATGTAATGGAAAGAGGCCATTTTTTTAAATTTCGAACCAGGACCCCAAATCTTCTAGTTCCGCCACTGATTCTGTAAACTAAATGCCAGAGCCGGACCCAAGGATGGAGCGATTCCCCTAAGACGTTCAAAATATAAAATAGGATGGCTTTATTTTTTTCCAAAATCTACTTATTGTTTTGAAAAACTATTATCTAAAATTTTATCCATTTTTAAAGGCAATAATTTGAAAATTAGAATATATTTGGTAATTTGAGTGTTTTTTTGTCCCAAAAGTTTTTTAATGATCATTAACTCGGCAGTGTGTCGATGGTTATAAGGAGTTAATTCGTAATTGCTATTTAACGACAAGCGGATATATATAGGGCTACATGCGATTTTAAGACAGAGACGCAGCAAAATATAGGTTCTCTTTCCCCCAATTGTTAATTATTAAATATCAACATGGAATCAAAAAATAGTGTTCAATTTTTCTATTGAATATTATTGAACATGAGATCTGTCTGCTTATAGCGCTCTCTCGCACCTTTGATTGGTCGTTCATTTATTAACGAGTTAAAAAGAATTGCAGTGCGGCCTTTCGGCCGCACAACCTGGGCAATCTAATTTCTATAAAGATGCCTTTACAAAAAAATTTACTACAAGCCCTAAAATACCACCTGATTTAAACTGAAATAAAACACATCAAAATCGTGGTAATGGTCATGGTGTTGGTTTTATTGAAAAGATGTTGGTTATATGAGCGCCGTGACTGGCTCGAATAAAGCGCAATCTGGAAGTCCAATTTTCGACCACTTCTTCGAGCATCTGGAGCCGTATATTGGCAATAACGTGGCGAATGTTGGCTTCCAAGTCGTCTATCGTCTCTGGTTTATCGGAGACTTCACATATCCCCACAGAAAATAATCCAAAAGAATGTTTCCTCCAATAAAGCTCTTTTTAATAAAGTAAGCTCGTAAACCAAGATCTTTTCATAAAGTGGATGGATACAGCTCCAATATTGCTGTGCACGATGGCGAATTGACTCATTCTGATTGTCCGTAACACTAAGGTTTACATGAGCAATAGCTTCTTCGGTGCGCACTGTATGACGTCTCTGCGGATGCGTATTATCAATTAGGGTATGCTTAGTGCGTAAACGATCTATTGTTATTCGAATTAATTGCTCGTATGGACGATTATGTAGCCCATAAAATGGATGTAGCGCACAGGAACTGAACTACGATTTTCGAAATAAATTTGCACAATTTGAAAGCGTTGTTCTGGCGTAAGTCTATCCATGATGAAATGGAAGACCAAACTGAACACAAGTAACACTTGGTTTGTCCGATATGACAGTTTAATTCTTATTGGAAAATCAACCTCGAAAAAACACTCTTTATAATATTATTTTATAGCATCTGGTATTTGCGATAGAAGATAATGTCAGGCGATATCTTTTCCAACTTATTGTGTTTTTGATTTATGGTTTTAGCTACCAAATATATCTAATAATAATTCTTATGCAGGCAGACCTGCATTTTATAATCAAGTCAAATCTATAATTTATTTCGAATTTGAAACTTTCCTTTTGATCAATTGGGAAAGGAAAGGGAGATTCAAATTTATCAAATGGTGTCCGATTGATATTGACCTTTTTTCAGTTCCTTTTTTAGTTATTTCAATGCACGACGCAGAAAAACATCGCTCGTTGATTATTAATAAATAATATTAATTTTTTTAAATTTATGTAGGTACATAAAAATTTTATTAGATAATAAAATAATATAATATAAACTCCCATTAAATTTAAAGATTAGCAATCATTAAAACATAAAATTAGTTTACTCGAAAGAACAAAGTACATTTTTTGGTTTAGAGTTGATCCAAAAATTCTTCCTCAAAAAGTAAGTCAATTTTACAACCTTTTGCTTACAGTTAAAATTAATTTTGAAATAATATAACAAACCACAGAGTGGAAATTTCGGATTTAAAACTTTTGGATTCTGTGAAGTCTAGTCAAATAAAATAAGGTCAAAATAGTAAGAAATAAATGAAATATAAAAATGATAGACTTTGCTTTCTCCTCAATTTTTCAAATTCATTTACCAAAAGAAATACGGCATATTTTGCTATTATTAAAAAAAAAGTAAGCAAACCTTTTTTTTCCCGACTGAAAACAACGGTTGAAGTGTACCGGTTGGTTTCCACCTAGAAGACCTTCGCAAACCACCGAGGTGCAATTTGCCTCCTTAACCAAAAATCTTCAATTTTACTGTTTTGCAGTGTCAAGTAATATTGAACCTTTAAAATTGAAATCAATCGATCGCATAAAGAACATTCCTGTGGTCGAACGTGGATATAATTATGCCGAAGATGTTTACCTACAAGCAAAGGTGCGTAACCAAAATGGATGCCCGATTTGGTTTATCTTTAAAATTAAATTTTAGAGTTCCAATAAATTACTGAATTGGACTTTCGGTAAAGTAGAAAGGTCTTTGAAATTAGCAACAATTGCGACTCAACCTGTAGCTCAATTGCTTGAACGTCCAATTATGGCTTTGGATAATCATTTCTGCGAGAGAATGGACGTCATTGAAAAAAAGGTTGGTGCGTTAGTGTAACTTTGCCGAATCGAGGTTTTTGAATTTGTGTTATAGTTGCAGATAGCCAGCCCTAACCCTATTGAGGGAAAATATAATATGTTTACTAATGAAATGCTGAATTATGTGGAAAATATTTTAACGCGAATGGAAACTTACGCAGATAAGCGTTTGCCACAAGATTTTTCTGGTAAGACAAAAATGGAGTAAACAGAAGAGCAGTGTCCAACAGTGAGACATTGAGTTTGACCCACTTATTAGGTGTCTGATTTTTCTCTGAAAATCGGTTATCATAATTCTAACTAATTTAGGACCAATGAGTCGGGGAAATTCAATGTCCCATCTTCCTTTAACTGGAATAACCTATTTATTCTTGTATTGCACTTACCATTTATTACCCACTATTAATTACAGAGCACATATTGAAAACTAAAACAAATAACCTTGAAGAAATTGCTAAAGTTCTGTGTCGCGGATACGTCGTTCTTCAAAAATGTAATATTGGTTACTTATACAGCAGCTACTGTAAAATTAAAGATGTAAATGAAACAATTATCGAACGCTTGTATATCATATTATATATTTTAACATTGGTGAGTATTTGGGCTATTTGCGCCAAGACTGGGGGGGTCAAGGACTCCCTAGACATTTGGAATTTTGAAAAGTTACGTAGGTAAATGACTTGGTGTATATTCAATTCTGAAACCAAGTAATATTGGTTTAGCCACCTCCTGGAGAAATCTTGGCTGCGCCTGATTTGCGCTATACTGTGACTTGCAAGTTAAATTTTTTAGATTCCGATAGATCCTGCCTACGCATTACAAAAATACCAAGAACTGATGTATGTTCATAACAACAACCGTCCATCCAATTTAAGAGAACTTTTTGAATTTACAATTCAAGATGTAATTCAGAACAGCAAATATGTCCTGACAGCTGTAAGTTAACTCACAAATGAATTAACTTTGTTATTTACTTTTTTTTGCAGATGAGTAAAAAAATGAGAAATGAGGTATGGTTAAAACTTCGTAATACATTTATAGAAATTATAGATTTAGTAGTAAGTAAGATTATCAATAAGAAAATATTTGTTCCTAATTTCTGATATTTTAGGAAAAACTTGACGTCATTATAGTTAAGTTATTATTTCTTTAGAGCAAATTATGTGATTTACCTATAATAAATAATAATCACTTTAGGGGATAAAATAAATATTTACTCCTTGTTAAAATTATAAAGTTTGTTTGATTAAATTTTTAACATTATACAGATGGTAAGTAAAATAATAAACCTTTTAATTATATTAACAATTTAAATTTTTTTAATTTTCTGTTCGAATATTTAAAAAAAAAATTTATACACGCGAAGTTATTTTTGTAATCTCCGAGCAAGTTGCGCAGTGAATACCAACAATTTGTTCTACAAATAAATCACCCAGTAGATGTAACCTTCGCCTATTTATAAAAATATTATCAGGAACAACAGAAAGAAACTAACATAAAAAGTAAATAAAACAATAATTTATTTCGTATTTTTATGAAAATATAAAATTTTGTTAAGTTTTATTACGACATTAAACTATAATTATTTATTATCAATGGCTACTTCAATAAACTAACATTTTTTCTTAAAAAATCGCAGGATATAAAATTTACAAAATTATGCAATAAAATTTGAAAATGTACAATTAAATCTCAATAAAATAAAGACGCAAAATATTGAGGGAACTACAATTAAGACGAAATAAAATAAATACTACGACTAAGAAATTATGTACAAAAAAATTCTAATTAAATTTTAGATAAGTTCCGTTACGTATTCATGATTGACAGAATTATCTGAGCTGTGAATATATGGCGCGTATTCGCTTACGGAACCGCTATGAGGCTCTGGTGCGTCTGGAACTTGAAATGTTGAACCGTGGAATCCCATTGCAGATTCGTAATACTGCAACATTTCAATAGAAATCAGTTTAGTTCTATTTCGAGCGCCACCCTTATTTCCACAGTTGAAAAAACGAGAAAATCCTACTTACATTCATCGTCCCCCGAAGAGAATTGTTCAAACTGTTGGTATTATATGGGTTTCTGGACAAAGTTGCATAGTCTTCCACATCATCTGATAAAATATTAGCCACATGCGCCGATCCCCTTCTATTCGGATGCTGTATGGTCGCGTAAGTGTTTTCGTCCTAAAAAATTCCAAAACTAATTTTTAATCCTTACAAAATTTCAACGTACCGTAATCAATTCCCTACTACTTTTTCGTTGCATCATGGACGGATCCGGTTCGTTAAAGACCTGCATACTTAATTCCTGTTCCTCATAAATTTTAAGCTTCCTGCAAAAAAGATACTAAAACCCCCAATTTACAAGATCCAGCACACCTTACTGTTCAATCCATAACGGATTTTCCGTAGTATTTAAATCGTCAATAACGGCTTTGTTGATAAGAGCATCTTTCTTCTTCATGTTGGTCGACGAAAGCGACCAATTTCGTAAACAACAACACACAACGATAAACGTAATAATTCCTACAAGTAAAACGAGGAGAAGAGCTATTAGGGCCGATAAAGCCGGATCAAAAGCTTCGTCCGATTCGGAAGCGTACGCAGGAGCAACGTTTTCGATGGCAAAACCGCTATAGTAATCTTTCAAAAAGTCGTACTTTGCGTCAACGATTTTCAAGATGTCATAAACCGGCATAATAGTTTGAGTGGAAGGATCAATCACCAAAATGTACATATCACACCTAAAAATAAAAAAGTTACACTGCCTCGCAGTTGGGCGACAATTTTGTTACCAGTCACGATTTTTTAAACCATTTTTATCCACATGATCCTTGATTTCATCAATAATGACGAGATAATTCGTTGCGTTACTTAGTTCGGATATTATTTCGTTCTTCTCTTGTATTACTTCGCTTACTGGACGGGATAATATTATACGGATTAACTGTCCTGGTTCAAATATCCAAACCTTTAAGGAAGAACGAACGGAAGAGTCAAAATTTTCCGTAAACAAAAATACTTACAAAAATATTTGCTGACCCTTCATGTTCCGGAAGGGCAGTTTCCTTCGCTATCACATCAACAACGAAACGATTTTGATTGTTTTCAATTAACTGGGTCGCGGTGAAAATTTCTCCATTTTGGGTTATATTAAATGGTGATGGAATGATCGAACCCGAAGTTTTGTTGCTTCCAAATTTATACAAATTTGAACTCTTGATGTAATAGGTGAACGTTCCATTGGAACCAATATCAGGATCAAGTGCAGAAACGTTAAGTACAAATGTGTTAATTTGGGCGAGAGAATTTACCGCAGCATAGTATGTGGTGTTAACAAATTTGGGTGGATTATCGTTTACGTCGTTAATCGTAACTTTTATTTTTGCGATACTACCATCCGAAAAAGTTTCGTTATCCACTGTATCCTTTTCCTTAATTTTGAAATAAAAGTCTGGTTCCGTGTTTGCCAAAACCGCCAAATTGTACTCGCTGGTTTCTTCCCTATCGAACAATTTGTTCGCGTAAAGCTTTCCATCCAATTTATCCAAGTAGAAAGCATCGTTTTCGTTTCCTGATATCAGGTAGTAGTAAATTTTCGTGTGCTTCTCAGCCGAAACGTGCGCTTTAACTTGTCCTACCAGGATTTTCTTTTTGGAATTTTCGGTTATATAGAAGTGGTAAGGGTTTTCAATTATTGAATTTGAAAACTCCGCAATATTTTTGTTTGTATTTACAAGAAGAACGGTGAGGTGAAACTTTTCTTCATGCCAAACAGGCGTTCCGTGATCTTTTGCTACCAAAATTAACTAAAAGGGAATATTTAAGTTTTTGAAGTTAGATTTTAGAAATAATTCACCTCGTATTCGTCTTGGAGGTCCCGATCAAGGAATGATTTTATTCTTAATTCTCCAGTGGTTTCGTTTAAAATAAACTGATCTGTTTCTTGCACGTTAATTCCGTTAACTTTTAAGTGATACGTGAGTTTTCCGTTTTCTCCAATATCTTTATCAACAGCTTTAACAGTCATCACTAAATGATTAACAATCGATTCGCGCTAAAATAAATACGTGACGTTGGAGGATTCCATAAAGGAAGAAAGTTGATGCAAACATTTCATGCAAAATCAAGGAAATTACTTACTTGAGTTATTTCAATTGTCGAGTTTGATGCGGATGGGGTAACAAAGCGCGGCTTGTGTTGATTACTGTTGATAACAAATACGTTAATGATTGATTTATCAGTATATTTTCCATCCTTGACTTCAATTTCCAAAACGTAATTGTTTGTTTTTCCCAGTAATGATTTATGGGTGTACAATATACCGGTATCGTATCCCAATAAAAACTCAGCTGCAGATCAATTTAACTATTAAAATTTACAGTTAACTTCATTTTTCAAAGAACTTGTGCAGGTTGTAGAGCAGGTTTGGAAGATTTATTTGACATTAAAAAGGATTCGGATAGAGATGGTCGGACCATAACGGTCAAGCAAGTAAGAATTTATTCTGGTTCTTCAGGTTGAGAGAATGGGGTTATGGGCCATCTCCTCAAGTCCCGACAGTCTGGACCATATTGGGGTATCATATAAGAGTATATAGAGTAAATTAACACAGTAGAGAAGAAAGTCCCGTATAAAATGATCAAACAAAGAAAATTCAAAGGTGGAAAACAAAAACCCCAGAATCCTATGGTAAATGGGTCTCGCGAAAAGGGAAATGACAGCAAAGGAAATTTTTCAAGAGAAAGAAGGACCCCGGCAGTGGTCGTGAAAACGAGTCAGTCTACAGTACATAAAAGCACTCAGGTCCATCGAACAGGCTATCAGCGAAAACTGAAACGCAAAGGGAGAGGGGGCGAAGACCATCAACGTCTAAAAGAATGTTTGGAAAACACTCTCAAAGGTTTTAAGACGAGGGACCTCGCCAGGAAAATGACTGTACGAATTAGGGACATTGATCTCACGATGGGAAAAACCAACATCGAAACAAGCGTAATAGAAGATGAAGGACAGGCGTCCATCAGATCCGTGGGAAGCATAGTCGAAAGAATGCAGGTTGCGGTAATCAAACTTGAAGTCGTGAGCTCTCTTGAGCATCCCAAAGCTAAAAATTGGAATAATAAGCCAGGATAGGTCGGCCAAGTTCTGAAAATCCTGCGGAGTCGGCCATCACAAGGATGTCTGCTTAAATGACCTGCACTGCAAAGTGTGTGACCTAGACAGACACAGGTTGGGAAGCTGGCTCTATTGCGCCATAAACAACAAGGACAAGACCAAAAGAAAAGTTCCAAAAGGGCGAACAACCAAGTATAAAATACCAGGACTAACATCTAAAAAAAAGACCACCCTTTTAGCCGTAAAACTAATGACTGACGGTAGTTCCTTGCGGCCAAACAGTAGGGAGAGGTTTAGGTCAGTGAAAGTCCGACTTCCTCCCCCTGCAAAACGCAAAAAAGGTGAATCTTGTAATGTGTTCTAAATTAGACCTAATAAGGTACATACTACAATTGTAACAATATTTAATGCTTTTTAAAATTTTTCCATTTTAATTGAATTATTTTCCTATAAAAAAAAATTAACAAACAGTAACAAACTTCACAGAATTGATCTTAACTCTTAAGTATTGAGAACGAATTTTGAAACATTTCAGGAGACATACTGAACAGAGCCATAAAATAAATCTCCCCCCCCCCCCGAGCCTCCTCTACAACCTGCACTATCGAAATTGTAATTCCAAGCAAGTTAACAAAAACAGACGGCACTTTTGTGAAAGACTTTACATTTTAGTTACACCATACTGACTTGATTGCTAACAAACTCCACACAAACAAACTGTTAATTTTTTATAATCACATGTTTCACGCTTGTTAGCACTCATCAGTTGAATGCAATCTGATATTAATTAACTTTTACTAACCTTCTTTATTTCCTGACGTAATCCTGTAATTCAAGTGCGCATTACTTCCCTCGTCCGCGTCAAAGGCAAACACTTGCACAATTGGAACAGGTGGATTATACGAAATAGTTTCGCGTATGGTCACATTATATTCGGTTTGGTTAAATTTGGGCGGGTTATCGTTAACGTCCAATATCGAAACATGAATTGGAACCGCAATCGTATGCTTCATATTAGGTGGCGCGTTATCACTAGCGGTCACCTGTATAACCGTCTCATTTAACACTTCATGATCCAAAAACTGAGAATTGGCAACAAAAATTTCGCCTGTTTTTGGAGAAATAACAAAGTTTTCGCTATGTTCGCCAATCAAGTCATACGTCACGGTGCCGAAATCGCCAAGGTCGTGGTCATCCGCGTGTACTGTTATGACGTGGGTACCATTTGGCGAGTTTTCGTCTACCGTCGCGTTATATAAATTAACGAAAAATTTAGGCGCGTTATCGTTAGTGTTGGTTATTGTAACGTAAACAGTGGCAGATGAATTAAGTTGGGGAATACCCGAATCGTACGCATAAACGGTAAAGTTTAAGTTTTGAATTACTTCGTAGTCGATTCGCTCTTTTAGTTGCAAGATTCCTGAAGAAAAGAAAATTTTAAAATTATACAGAGGATGCGGCGCCGAAAAAATTACCAGTTCCGTTGTTAATCTTGAAATATTCGTTTTCAGGAACAATGCTGTATCCAGCAATAACGGAATCGTCGTCGTTTGCCGTATACGTCGCTACTATGGTACCAACTGGTAGTTCCTCTTGTAGTTGCAAATAGTACACGGGGTTCTCTTTGGTCCACGGTGGTAAAAACGTAGGGGGGTGGTCATTTACATCCAGTATTGTTATGACAAGGGTTCCTGCAAAAGCATAACAAAAAACCGTGGAGGTTCCACAAAAAACTGTATTTTTCTCTATTTCTTACCTTCTCCTTGCTGTACAGTTGGAGCGAGAGTATCCGTGACTAGAACGGTAATTTTGATAACTGCAGCAATATCACGCCGTAAAGTACTCGCAACGGAAACTTTCCCGGTATGCTTATCAACGGAGAAAAATTCTTTGAAACTTTCGTCGTGTACAACCTGACTATATTTATCAAGTGCAACAATCGGTTCGGTCGCCGCAAAATTTAGCGGTTCGGATCCGTTAACATCAGGATCCAACGCGATTAAACTATGAACGATTGTTCCAATCTTCGCATCTTTCATTATCTAAAAACCGCACAAACTTAGATTCCGAAAAACGGAACGTGCAAAACTAACCTCTGCTTTTTGAATTGGAGGTAAAAAGTAAGGAGATTTATCGTTTATGTTAATGATGTGGATTGTCAAGATGGTTTTGGTGGATAAACTGATAGGACCTTGGTCGTTTGCGGTAACCTCGATGATGTACGTGTTCCGTCGATCGTAATCCAATTTGGATGCGACACGGACGACACCTGTGACATTATCAATTTCAAAATCATTGAAAGCTCCCTTTCGGATTTGATAAATTATGTCGGCGTTTGGACCACTGTCCAAGTCGGTGGCAGACATTTCTATCACAAAGGAATCTAAAACAATTTCGGTTAAATTTCGTTAGTTCATGTGATTCAAGCTCACCAATCGGTAAGTCTTCAGGAATGGAAATTTCGTACGACGTTTCATCAAATTCGGGTGTATGATCGTTGATATCGGATATTGAGATGTTAACTTTTGTGTAATCGGTAAATTTTCCGTCTGATGCCTGAAATTGGTTGGGTTAATTGAAGTAAGTAAACTTTTTTCGAACCTACCTCGATAATCAAAACAATGTTATTTTTACTATCGTCGTTGCTAAATTGAATGGCTTTATTATTCGCGATTCTAATTTTTCCTGTATTGGAATCGATACTAAATATTTCGTTCGTGTTTCCTCCAATTATGGAATACGTAATCTTAGACGTTTTGTCTAAATCTTCAGCTTGCAAAATTAAATCAGATTTAAATCTTATTGCCCCTTCATCGACAAAAACGTGATAAACTCCTTGGTGGAAAGTAGGAGGATTATCATTACTGTCAGCGAGTGTAATTCTTAAAGGTACTGAGGTGGTTTGACCTTTACCATCATCATCTGTTGCCTACATACGAAATGGATTGAGTGAAGTTATTGGATTAGATTTCATTTTTACCTTATACGAGAACAGATATTCCTGTTTGGTTTCGTAATCTAAACAATCCCCAAATCCGGGGGTGCTGCACTCGGCAACGGTGATTACACCGGTGCGGTTATGGACGACAAATTTTTCGGCACCGTTTCCAACTAATTGGTAGATGATTCCATCCTCCCCAAATTTTCCACTGTCCCTGTCTCGAGCACCTATCGTAGTTACCAAGGTTCCAGCAACTGCAGTTTCGGAAACAACAGCAGTGTATAAAGGCAAAGTAAATGATGGTGCGTTATCGTTAGCGTCGGATACGATCACTGTTAAAGTGGCAGTGGAAGAGAGTTGTGGATATGTGTAAAGTTCTTTGGCAATGACCAGCACTATAAATTTTCTCTGATTTAAGTCTTCGTAGTCTAAGGAATTGTTGTTCACTTTAATGGTAACTTGACTTGAGCCGTTCACTATTTTTGGTTCAATAGAAAAAACGTGCGAAATGTCCTCCAAGCTTAATTCAAAAACAGAATTGTTTCCCTAAAAACATTTTTTAAATTATAATGAAGTGGGGCGAACGAAACTTTCAAAAATTATCTGGTGGCTGCGGTAAATTCTTAGATTTCAGCACCGCAACCCATACACCTAAATTATGTAAATTTTAAACTGGTGGTCGCAAGATTCGAAAATGTAACAAAAAGATTCGCAAAGCATCCACCAATTTAAAAATACTTTGTTATATTACGTACAACATCAGGATCGTTCACTGTCATGTTAAGGTTCGGCAAATTTTGACCAATTTCGGTGTCCTCAGAAATTTCCGCAAAATATTCCTTTTTATTAAAAGCCGGAGGTTCATCGTTCACGTCTTTTATGGTTATAGAGACTGTTACATCCGTCGTCGTTAATGAATCATCGCCCTTAGCTCCGTTCACGACTTCCCGAGCTTTCACGTGCAAATTTACGCGACCTTCCAAATTTCCTACCGCTTCTCTATCCAAAGGTCTGGCTGTGCGTATCTCACCGGTGACGGAATCAAGCAAAAAATAATTCATGGGATCTTAAAATAAAATGTTTTTAAAGTTCCCAAAAAAATTGGTTTTTGTTAATACCCTTCATCAGCTCGTAAACAATTTTTCGGGGCATTCCCCTATCGCCATCTTCAGCATGGACCGTTAGAACCAAAGTGTTAATTGGGGCATCTTCACTTATTTCGGCAAGTAATGGTCCAGTAAAAATGGGTGGTGTATTTTGTACGTCGTTAACTTTTACGTAAACCACGGTCGTGCTATTTAAATCCCCATCCTAAAATTGGTTACGTTATTGGAAGAAAGCTACAGGGTGGCTGTTACTAACCGTGGCTTGCAAGGCAAACTTATACTCTTCCTGACGTTTAAAATCCAAACTTTTCGTTAGAATTAAGGAACCCTGATAACTGCTTTCGGCGGTTTCGCCACTTAGTAGTGAAAACATATCACAAGCTCCATCAAAATTGGGTAAATTTACACACTCAACTTCGATGGATCTGCCGACAGTATCTACATCCGTAACGTAAATATGTGAAAATACGGTGGTTTGAATTGGAGTATCCTCATCAATTTTTACAATATATGGCACCTAAAAGTCACCCGTAATTAAAGAGAAGAATGAAGAAGCGTGTGAAATTTTTTTACATTTTGAAAAACTGGAGCGTTATCGTTTTCGTCGAGAACAATAACTGTGACAGGTACTTTTACGATATTATTTTTTCCTACTGGAGCGTCTTTCACTTCGTCTTCGAGAGTAACGGTAAACTCAAGAGTATTGTTTACCTAAAAATGTTCTCTAATTAAATAACCCAAATAGAAATGATGGCGTATCAACCTCATGATCTAACGTTTTAACAACTGTGACTACTCCAGTATCTGGGTCTACTTGCAAAAGGTCGGTACCATCAAGACCATAGTGAACTGGGCTACCTTCGGGGTCAACACCTTGAAGGGTAATCACAGTCTCTCCAATTCGAGTATTTTCTGATAGTATCAAACTGTTGATGTCGTTTATGAAGTATGGAGGTAAATTGGTACCCTTTCCTAGAGCGAAGTAAAAATCTCAGTTTTGCTTTCACTTAAAATTTGCAAAAACCGCGGTTTTTATTTAAAAAATTAATAACCTAAATTGTTATGAAAATATGACGTGGAAGTAGCTATATCCATTGTTGAAGAGTTCCCATGATGTAGCACTTCCTCTTAAATATTATATCATTGCACACTTACCTTTTGCGTATAAAGTAACCAATAGCACGACAAATAAAGAAGAGCGACCGTTGAATTGCATGTTCTGGAAAGAAAATAAGTGTAATTAGAATAAATACGAAGCTTATTCAGGAAGTTGGAGACAATTAGTGGAGTAATTGTTGCAAAAAGAACAAAAGCAGTCTAACAAATAATTATGGTAAAAAGATGTATAAAAACTGATAACTTCAAGCTAAAGTGCGTGTTCAAGCAAGCTAATATTAATTGTAGTGAGAAGAAATCACTAAAAACTGAACCATCCCAAATCGTCGCCATCATGGTGGTCTTCAAAACAAAAAAAATCTTAAGTAGTACATAATAGAAAGTTGAATATCGGACCTTAAGGTCATAGGTTTGATTCCCAGTTACTACCAAATTATTTGTGACGTGGTTCGAATTTCACGTTAATCTTACGTTTAGTAGTTAATCCTTTTAGACTAATCGATGATTCAAACTTTCACTTTTGGAATATAGCAGAAGCACTGGCCAGCTAATCGAATTTAAATTTTATTGAATATTCAAGGTGAATAAATTTTCATTTGTTTATAATGTAATCGATTCTTTGGATGAGTGAAAAGTTAAATACATATTAATTGTAAATAAATCGTTTCATAATGCAATCACTTTCTTCTTTCAAATCGAAAACCAATAAACAATATTTTCAAAAAATTGTTTTTGTAAACTAGAAAGTTTGTATAATGCGAAAAAAGTTTATCTACATAACATACATTAGCTAAAATTCGATACAAATTTATATACAGTTAGGTAAATTGACATACGTCACATCTTAAAAGTATAATGGTGGACAATTATTATCAGAGATGCGAAAGAAACTTTATTTTAGTAGGTCACAAGTTGCACATTCCTACTGTAATTTCGCATGAATGAAGTAAGAACATCAAATTCAAAAATATAATTTTGGTCAATACAAATTATGGATCATCATAAGTGGTTTGGTGTGAACAAAAATTCTGGGTTCGAACCGAGAAATGCTTTCCAGTGGTAGGTCCCAGACTAAATCCTCCACGTAAAGTGCCGGTTGGCTTGTACAATTTAATGTTGGATCTGAACCACAGTGACAAGGATACAAGCATGTTCTCTGGAGGGTCACCCTTCCAAGTTCTAAACATGCAGCATAGGTGCGATGTATAGTACAAAATATCCTAAACGCAAAATTAATTGATCAAACTGATTAAAAATTCAATTGACCGTATTTTATAAATCGTATACATGAATTAGCACCTAAGTGAGAGATTAAAATATACAGGTACTACGTCGATGCATAATCATGAAACAAACCAATTCCTACCTGACATACTTTTATTATAAGTGCCAAAACATATTATTGAATAATAATTTGGTAGTTACAATAATTATTATTATTTGGTACATTTTGAAAATTCCTAATTCTTTTCAGGTCAACTAAAAAACTTGATTTTTATTTCAGAAAAATCTGTTTCTTCATCATTGCAACCTGTATGAGTAAGCAAAAGGTCCGAAAGTAATTGCATCATTTTGTTTTTTATTGTATGGTAAATACCATACAAATTACAGCTTTCCATAATTTTTAATAGCAATCATATTTATATTATGTTAATTTTGTGTTTAATTAATAAATTATGTAAAGACGGTGATTCTACAACATTTTTGAAATACTAAAATTCGCAGTAACTTTTTAAAAACATATTTACAAAATTTTAATGCAAAATAATGCAGTTAATGTCCAAACCGAAAAACTGGAAAGTTTTAATTTCGATTTCTTACGTTTTCTCAACATAAAAAATAAGAAATCTTTTATACATATTTCTCGAACGATTCCTGCATGGCTGTAAGCTATGAATTGGATACATGGAATTTAAATTATAGATAGCAGTTCAAATATAAATTCAAAGTAACCTTAATGAGTGACCGCGGTTTCAGTATTATTTTCGTTCTATCTAAGAATTTACCTCCTTAGATCGATCCACCGATCGCAAGAAAATATAAACGAACTCTTCACCCCATACAAATTCTATTTGTTTCTATTTCTATTAAATCTAAAATTAAACTGTGTTGTAAGAAAAAGGTGAAGAGGTTCTTCTACATCACCGACAGAAAAAATTGTAAAAAGAGGCCGTTGTTTTCCTCAAGGTAATAATGGCTCGTTCCTTAATATGAAGAACGAAAAGATGTCTGCAAAGAATTATTTTGTCCTCTATCAAAGAACTTGGTAAAATATTCAAGAAGTCGTCGGAACTGGACGAGATTCTACTAACAGATGGCTCCAACCTATAAATATGACTGTAACCATTATGAATTTCGAGAGAATAGAAGTTCTGGGTTCCAATGCTTTCCATCATAATGTAGAACGGTGTGCTTCAATTGAACTTGCCTAAAGGAGGCCGGATAGGATTTTTCTGTTTCGCTTTAGCTGAAAGAAACTGGTTGAAAGGCAGCAGAAGGTTGCAATGGAAACGGTAGTGCTTTACTTGTAACACAATAGCTTTTGGTTACAACAGTACAGCGTAACAATAATCCCTCAGATAAGTCTGTTCTACTTCAACCACTGTGTCAGGTGATCGAGATAAACTATTCGCTATGTGCGTGGGTGGAGAGGGGGATATGAAAAGCGATTGAAGCGTTCGGAGTGGCCGTAATAGAAACGAAACGGGACTTATTTATCGATTAATTATTATTATTTATCTATGCATTATGTGATTAGCATACACACCAGCAATACACCATGGACCTCTTAACAAAGTTTAAATTTAAATTTCCCTCAAAAATCCTTAATTAAAACAGTTGCTATTGCTAAAACAGTCCCAATTCGTTTTGTTTATTGAGCCACCAGAGGGCAGCAGGAGGAATGCACACAGCGAATAGGTACAATAAAATTTTGTTTATGCACTTTAAATTGTGAGACTTTCGAGATGTTTTCCCTCTCATAAGTAATAATTAAATAACTTGAAATTTTAAAGGACTTAGGTACCGTACAAATCAATCTGATAAAAAAGGTGCCAAGCTACAAATTAAATATGGAATCCCTTGGTTTTTCTTTGCTTCGTGTGCCAAATCTGCGTATAGACGATTCTATTTCAAAAGCTAATGGGCTGGTTCCTTGTTGCTGTTGTCACTAACATATTTTTGCATTTCTTTGTTAGTTCCTTATTAAATTTTCCCATTAATATTCCTCATACCGGCCCTGCATGCATTTAACCTTGAATGCATTAATTGTATGAATTTTATGGAATATTTTATATTTGCTACGCGATCTCGCTTGGAGCAATAAGCTGGTGTGAACACGGTGGTGCTCTAACCTATCAGTCTGGCACGGGGAAGCGATTGCAACGTCATGTTTTTAATGTATTGCTAAATAATTTTACATCGTGTTTTTTTTTGTTCATAATATTAACAACCATATCCGACCACACTCGGCTGTTTTAAATGTATGGGTTGTTTGTTGATATTCCAAGAACCATGGCATTATCTCCAACTTCTGAATTGTTATCTTGGGGAATTCCATTACATCTGAATGAGTTGTGTTATCACCACTTGCTTACAGCTATCACTCAACAGTTCCAGTATATCTAGTTCAGTGTTTGTCACGCATTTGCAGTCAGGTGCCTCTGTTTCTTTGGAACAAGTGTAACCATTTGTCATCGTTGATGCCGCACGTCAAGCGATTGGAAGAAGTTTGTGTCATCTTTTCTTATGTAAGCTTATGAGAGCTTTATGTAAGTAAATTTTATTTATCTAATTTTTGATAACCTTTGTGGTTATAGTTTGCTGGTTTCATATTGTTAGAGACACTTTTTGACAACATAAAGTTTGATTCAACACCTGTGTGTATTGTTTGCACATATTTTGGGAATCCCTCTCATTAGAAGTTGCGTTTTCAGAGGGTAGTTTGTGTTACACCATATCCTGAGCTAGTTGTGGAAATCCCTTGCTTGCAGAAAGTTAAAATATAAGGAACTACAGCGTCAATTGTAATTCAATTTAGTCAATTTAAGTTCAGAAATTGTTAATTGTAATTCAGTTTAGTCAATTGTAGATCAGAAATTATACTTGCTATCATCAACCATCAGTCTCTCTGAATTACAATTGCAGTTTTCTGAAATACAATTGACTAAATTAAATTACAATTAACAATTTCTTAAATTAAATCGATTAATCTTACAATTGACACTTTCTGAATTGAAAGCTGGTAAAGGTGTAGTTCCTGTGACTTTCTGTAAGTAAGGGAAGGTGTAAAAGTTTTAAAAGTGCAAATTGAAATTAACGAAAACGCAGAATATAACTTCCTCTCTCCTCCAATGCCGTTTGGTTGGACGCAGCTCTCCACCGCTCTTGGTTCAGAACCTTGTCTTTCTGTTCACCATAGCTGTTACTTTCAATGTTCACCATTTTTTGCTTCTTCTGGGGATCTGTCTTTACTTCCATAATAGTCAACTCTTCTAAATACTTTTTCATTTGTTACTCTCTCCATACAACTAATTTTTAACATTTTTTGTTTGTATTACCACATTTCCAAGATCTCCAATCTCTTCCTCTTCTGTGACCAGACTGTCCAGGTTTCACAACCATACAATGTCATACTTCATCAGACATACGTTTGTATAAAAAAATTGGATGTTATTGAAGATTTTTCCGGATACGACTGCGGATAGATAACCAGACAGTTCAGCATATAATTTGTAAGTGCCCAATTCATTCTAACAATGAGGCTCCATTGTATGTAATTATGTCTTATTCAAAATATAGTCTATATTCCTTAATTACCATCAAGATTACCACTGATATTATTTAACTATTTAATCAATACTTAAGTATTCATCTATCTTTTCCGCTACTTTTCTAACTGCATATAGCAACAAAGCACTACTTCTCAGCTGTTATTAGATGCATTATGTAATTTTTTATTCTTCTGTGAATTATATTTTCAAGCAATTTTTGTTATGATTTTCTTATGATTTGACATGAATACAAAGTTTTGCAATCGTAATTAGATTAAATAACTCAGCTGCAGAATGAAGTATTCAAGCATAACTTACAACATTTTTAAAGTCTTTCCACATTAATTGAATCCATTTTTGGGGGCTTTTGGAGAAGCTTATGATTTATGAATAGTCGGCTTTCTGGTCTTAAAAATGCAAAATATGTAAATGATAATTTCCTGTTATAAACTTGGATTTTTATCTCTTCAAATATTGTCAAAAGTTGATGCAAATTCGGTCAATCCCCTACAAAAAGAGGTCACCCTATTGTTAAAGAATTAAAGACAGTCGTCGCATGGTTCGTGGACAATATTTATAACCTCGAAAGTTCTTTCGTAAAAATTATTTTTGACAACATTTCACCAAAGTAAAAAAAACCTTGTTCACAATTAGAAGCAATTTAAACGTGTCACCGAGTTTAATTAGCATTAATTAAAGATACTTAATTAAAAAAATAAGTTGGTCTTGAATTTTTTTATTTTTAAAATAAGAATTACGAGCATCATGCATGCTCCTATGGGAACATCCTGTTTCGTGGTTACAAAAAATAGCTTTTAGTCACCCAACGCGATTATTAATCCTAGTTAAACTTAAGTACCCAACAATAAGATCTAATAATAATAACAAGGTCGCCTTGCAATGGAATGCAGATCAAGCCTAGCAAAAGCAAACCCTGTGATTCCATCAGTAGGTAAGATAAAAAAAATGTTTTTTAAAGAATTGAACCACACAGAAAGAAGGAAGACGAATAAAAAAGCTTGCACTTACTTTGAAAAGAGATAAATCCAAGTAATAAACTTAACACCACACAAAATAACAAAACAAACAAGAAAACGACGCTAAAACCATTATTTAATAGTTGATAAATGTAATATTTATTATTTAATAAAAGCGACTGTTAATAATTAACAACATTTTGCTGCTGCAGTAATGTTGAAGTATTCTATTCTATCAAGTAAAAGTAACGGTAACAGTGGGAGGTGGTATTTCATAACGTGCAGACTCGAGAGCACCAAGTGTGTCGCTAAAACTTGAACTTCCTCAAAGTTCACCTGCTTCTAATGTTGCTTCAAAATTTGCGAAACGATCTCCAAATTAATTCGTATGCTTAAAAGCAACTTTTCATAACATTATAATGACATTTTTACTACTAAATTTGAATTTAATTGCCTGTATTGAGTTAACAACGCAATACTTCAACCTTTTTCTATTACCAACCTTGGTTCCCATGGCGTGCAGAAACAATTCTTGTAGGTAAGCGCTAAGCGATAATGTGCTATTGGTTTATTCTGTGAACCGAAACCACAACCAGACTTTGACTATTGTTTAAGAAAAACGGTTCCTTAAGTAAACAATTATATTCATATCAAGCATGAAGCATTAAAGCAAAACTATTGCAGTTTTTTACGCTTCGATAATAAAATTAGAATTGAATTCTTCTATCGATATTGCAGTACCTTGTAAATGGAAATCTTTTACACAAAAAGAAGAAGATATTATTTAGTGTCACCCGGATACGCTTTGTTTTTGTATTTTTGTTAAAATCCTACCAGGTTCGACTCAGGAAGAAAGAATAATTTTCTATGACTTCTATGTTATTACTTATTAGTCATGTTTTAAAATACGGTTAAAATGAACACCCGTTTATAATGGACAATTATAAGTACGACGGCGACGTCCCCAAATTTTCCAGTAAGCAGTATGACAATGTCATCTGCGTTATCTAGGGTGTAGTACCCTTATCATTTAAGAGTGAAAAGGCTGTTTACCACCATCACCCACAGTAGTGGAGAGAGTACTTTTCTCTAAGAAAAGGTGAAAAGGGGATGATTTTCAATTGTATTTGGAACGCCGTGAAGTTATAGAGCTACACTTTTACTTTCAAGAGTGCTTTTATCAAAAGCTTCTTCGATATATCAATTAACACACCCAGCGTGGACTCTCAATAGTTCAGTGACCTTTCTATGCGCTTCACTACTTTCTGGAGCGCCCGTTCAGTCGATCTCCCTGGGATGTGCGCGATTGATTGGCATGTAACGGTTGTGAATCGGAAGCATATCACGCATATCACTGTCGTACAGTTTCTCCAAAATTTTCAAGAAGAACGAAGTGAAGCTGATTGGCCTAAAGGATTTAGCTAGAGAGCAGTCACTTTCTTCCTGGCTGGGGTATAAAGACAAATCTGGCCTACCGCTATCCTTCCGGTATGTAGCCGTGCAACGCACGCCCTAAACACCAGCACTAGATCCAGGCCTCACTGAAGTGGGGATGGAAATACTCCATCGGGCCCAGGCGACTTGAAGGAATAAAATTATTTGATTCCCCATGACATTTTAGCCGCATTTATAGTCTTCCAATTTACTTCAATCGGTGGCTGGCTCGTCAGCCTGGTTTAGTCAAAATCCAAAACAGTTTTACTATCGGCAAAATGTGTTTTTAGCAGGATTTTGGCTGCCTTCGATAGGGTCTAAAAAAGATATGTGATATGAAAAAGATATGCAATATGTAGCAACAATTTTAATTTAAAAATTTTGCAGTTACTGTACTTTTAGATATGACGGCAGTATTGGATTTAGTGGATCCGTTAATGATTTAGAGGTAACAATTAAAAGATTTGAAACAAGAAATAATTTTATTCAGAAATTTTGAAAAAAATTAAAAAATAACATTTTCAAAATGTTTTTCATGATGAAAACCCATGATGTAATAACTATAATTTGTTGTATCACACGAGGACTTCCTGTTATGTTTTTGGACTAATCCACCTACATTTTTGGGTTATCCTATTTTTCAGTTCTTGAGAATTTTCTGCATAAGTTTTTTAAACTACCGTTTTCAAATAACCCAAGAGGAAAAAATCAAGCGGCTTTAAACCGCATTCTATCGGATACTCCAACCAATCCATTTGCTAGAAAATTTTTCGTCCAACCATTGTCGCACATTTAATGCGTTAGGTAGGTATATGAGAGTGCTCCGTCTTGTTAAAAATGTACATTTTGTTCATTTAGCAACATATTTCCTTCTTCGTTCACTTGATTTTTTAAAGACTGATCGATAAGTGGAACAATTTCATTTTCTAATAGATTGTGACATTTGTCCGCTCCTTCAAGAAAAATTGGCCCAAACCCACTATAGATCAGGCGCGAAGTACCATTCCATATGCAAAAATCGTTGACCGCATTCCCATTGATGATTTTAGTTAAGAACGACTTAAAATCTGTCGTTCAGTCAATCGTTCAACCAATCGTTCAATAAATTGTTCAATCAATCATTCCAGGTCGTTCCAGAACGATCATCAATCGTCATTCAATCGTTCCAGTAATGCCCGTACTAATAGTCGCGGATCAAGCCGAGATCAAGGATTGACCCTCGGTTAAACCGTAACCGGGTAACGAGATAGAGAGAACCGAGGGTCAATCCTTGATCTCGGCTTGATCCGCGACTATTGGTACGGCCATTATCGTTCCAGCAATCGTTCGGACAATCGTTCAACCACTCGTTCAATCAATCGTTCAATGAACCATTCAATCAATCACCAAAATTCAGGGGCATATCATATTTATTTGGTAATACACCATAATTAACAAATTAATACGGGGCTTCACCTAGTATAAAAATATAGGTGTAAACCGTGTTTTACCTATTTTGAATTCAACAATTTTAATAAAACTGATTGAATGGGCTCTTTAGCCGTTTTTCATGACTGACCATCATAGTACCATAATATATACTACATCTAGATGGCCACCATCTTAAGGTGGATCGAAATTAGCGGAGTTTACAAAACCCCATTCAATGACAATATTATTTGTAACAAAAGGGGTTTGAATGGATTAGCTTTTGGGGTTTTGGGCAATAATCCAAGTAATGTAAAAAAATTAAATTTTTTTATAATTAATTGTCAACAGATGGCGCAGATCATCAGAATTCAAAGCTAAAGCTCACGTCCCGTCCATTGAAAGCCGGATATTTTTAAATTCCAAATGGCAACAGATGGCACCACCTAATTGAAATTAGAATTTGGATCTACATAAAGCGTATTTTCGCGAGGATCCCGGTTAGTACCGCTCGGTTACTTTTGGTCAACTTTGGTTAGTCCCCCACCACAATTTCTAATTTAACATAACCTCAAATCCTCGTCTTTAGAACGTTTAGAACCACTTCCAACTTTAACATTTATATTGTGGCGCACATTTGTACTAGCAAAGCAACCGCAAAAAGTAACCACTGATTTTGAGCGGTCGTCTTTGGTTAACTTTGGTTTGGTAACTTTTTAACCAAAAACTACCTCCCGTTCGTCGCGAAAATGACATAAAATCTAACCGGTTACTTTTGGTCTTCGCTTTTGGTTAACCAAAATGCCTCGCGAAAATACGCCTATAATTAATCTTTTTCTTCTTCATTAGCGTTTTTATTTACATCCATTCCCGGATACACGCCTCTTCAAGTTCTCTCAATTTAGAATTTGAAGGTTTAGGCCTTACCATTCCACGCTGGCCTAATGCGGGTTGGAATGGATCATAGTCCACAGATCGATTTTGGACTTTTTAGATCACAACACATATCCGACGCAATCAGGATTAGAACCGCGGTTTCCCGCTCTCTAGTTTATCCATGTTTGATTTACGCCAGACTGCTGGTCACATCATAACTAATAAGAAAGAAAAATTTCAAAAACTTATATTTCTGAGGGGGTCAGAAAATTGTGACTAGCCGCGATAAGGAAGGGAGGAGGTTAAAAAGTCGAAAAATATTGCAAAAAACATAACTAAAAAAAATTGAAAATAACAAAAAGTAAAAACGAGGTTTTTAAAGACACGCTTCAATTAAAAATGTTGTGACTTCCGTATAAAAATCCCACGAAAAAGTAGAAAATAAAAATTAAAATATACCATAATAGTTATACCATATTATCATACCATACCATATCAAGGTCAATAACAGAAAAGTCAATTTGATATTATATTACTATATATTTTCTGAGCAGTGCATAAGCACTACTCAACGGGAGCGACAGTTTTTAAAGTGGAGTCCGAACCACTAGGACAGAAAGAAAATCGATCCGAGTAGGATTCGAACTGAGGAATTCTACTAACAAGCCCGGCACCCACCTTTCTAGACGAACTTCCCCTTACTTGGATCACTATTTGGATCATTATTTGGATTATCACGACTAAAAGAAAAATCGTCATGATCAGGGGATTGACGTTAAGATTACTGCATTCTTTTCATCATTGGACTTAGAATCTGATGGTGAGAGAAAATCCTTCAACACATTTAACGAGATGGCTTCCAACTATCAAATACAATAAAATGTAGATTTAAACTTTCAAGATTATGCTGTAGGTAAACCAATTTTGTTATTTTTACTATTTATTTATCAAAAAGTTTCAAAATATGAATCATTTTCCCCATAATATTGGTATATTCCTGCTTTTTACATTATACCCCTTCCTATCCTAATTTACCTAATAAATATTTCATAAAATTTCAGCTTATTTGAACAATTTTAAATTCTTATCAAAAAATTTAAATAAAAAATTGCACTGAAATCAATATAACTCCTAACCTAATGCATCTTATGGCTTAGAATTTTTTCGTTAATTTTCCTGTGTTTATTACAACAGAGTTCCTATTATTTCATAAAATTTCAGAATATTTAAACATAATTAAATTTTTATCAAAAATTGCACTGCAAATCTAAGGCATCTTAGGACTTAGAATCTTTTCGTTATTTTCCTGTGTTTATTACAACAGAATCAATATTTTCATAAAATTTCAGATTATTTGAACAATACTAAATTTGTATCAAAAAATTTAATATAAAAAATTGCACTGAATTAAAAATAACTGCAAATCCGGTGCAAATCTAATGCTTCCTAGGGATTAGAATGTTTTCTTATTTTTCCTGTGTTTATTACAACAGAATTAATATTTTCATACATTTTAGAATATTTGAACAAAATTAAATTTTTATCAAAAAATTTAAATCAAAAATTGCTCTGCAATCAAAATAACTCCAAATCGAAGCATCTTAGGGCTTAGAATTTTTTCGTTATTTTTCCTGTATTTATTACAACAGAGTTAATATTTTCACAAAGTTTCAGAATATTTGAATTAGTTAAATAAAATTTTTAGCAATAAATTTAAATCAAAAATTGCACTGAAATCAAAATAACTGCAAAATCTAAATCAACTTAGGGTTTAGAATTTTTTCCATATTTTTCCTGCGTTTATTACAACAGGATTAATATTTTTATAATATTTCAGAATATTTGACCAAAATTAAATTATTTATCAAAAAATTTAAATCAAAAATTGCACTGAAATCAAAATAACTGCAAATCTAATGCATTTTAGGGCTTAGCATTTTTTTCGTTATTTTTCCTGGGTTTAATACAACAGAATTCATATTTTCATAAAGTTTCAGAATATTTGAACTACAAATAAAATTTTTAGCAATAAATTTATATCAAAAATTGCACTGAAATCAAAATAACTGCAAAATCTAAATCAACTTAGGACTTAGAATTTTTTCGATATTTTGCCTGTGTTTATTACAACTGAATTAATATTTTCAGAATATTTGTACAAAATTAAATTATTTATCAAAAAATTTAAATCAATAATTGCACTGAAATCAAAATAACTGCAAATCTAATGCATTTTAGGGCTTAGAATTTTTTCGTTATTTTTCCTGTGTTTATTACAACAGAATTAATATTTTCATACATTTTCAGAATATTTGAACAAAATAAAATTTTTGTCAAAAAATTTAAATCAAAAATTGTACTGAAATCACAATAACTACAAATCTAATACATCTTAGGGCTTAGAATTATTTCGTTATTTTTCATGTGTTCATTACAACAGAGTTAAAATTTTCATAAAATTTCAGAATATTTGAACAAAATTTAATTTATAATATCAAAAAATTTAAAACAAAAATTGCACTGAAATCAAAATAACTGCAAATCTAATGCTTTCTAGGGCTTAGAATTTTTTCGTTACTTTTCCTGTGTTTATTACACCAGAATAAATATTTTCATAAATTTCAGAATATTTAAACAAATTTAAATTTTTATCAAAAAATTTAATACAAAAATTGCACTGGAATTAAAATAACTGCAAAATCTAAATCAATTTAGGGCTAGAATTTTTTCGTTATTTTACCTGCGTTTATTACAACTGAATTAATATTTTCATAAAATTTCAGAATATTTGAACATCAAAACTTTACCTAAAAGGAATCCAAGATAAAGAAGAAATGAGGAGATAAAAAGAGATCTTTAATAATGGGAATTATAAAATTTATGAAGAAATGTTCATGATGAATTTTATAGAATGATTATTGATTGTTGTGAAATTTCCAGCAGTTTTTGTCACTTCGAAGAGGTGAAAGTGTTTTAGTTTGTTTAAAATATGACTGTCGAAGTTCTGGTTATGTGCATGTGTATATTACATATATAAGAAATGCAAAAGATGATAATAATATTGCCAATACATATATTGATTTATTTGCAAAGAGGGGGTTTGTTGATACATACTAATTTGTTATGGTATTCTTGTAAAAGTTTATTTATTCAAATATACAAGTCGTTTTGTTATATTCTCTAATATAATAACAGAAAACTTAAAAATGATCAGTTTCAAATAATTTAATTTTATTTCCTAACGTAAATATTTTGTACAGCTGATGAAATAGATGACATTTGAAATTGCAAAATCAACCAAATGAATGTTGTTATGAATATATTCTTCTTGTCAACATTTGAACGTATATTTGGGCTCTATCTCTTTAGGAAGTAGAAAATAATTTAAATTAATTGTACACCTCTTCTCTTCAACAGCAAAATTATATTTGAAAAATAAGCATTCAGTGGTGTGATGTACTTTTAAAATAATAACATAACGTAAACACGTTATGTTATTATATAGTGTTTTTCGCGAAACGGTATCACGTATCATTTTGACAAGCCGCTATTATTATAACGTGAACGTTATAATAAAGGTTTTCCTAACCGTTATAGTGCGAAATATAACGGGTGTAATTTAGGTGCACTTATATTTCGCACTATAACGGTTAGGAAAACCTTTATTATAACGTTCACGTTATAATAATAGCGGCTTGTCAAAATGATACGTGATACCGTTTCGCGAAAAACACTATATAATAACATAACGTGTTTACGTTATGTTATTATTTTAAAAGTACATCACACCACTGATTATCATGTACGAATAGGTATAATCATAGAACATAGACCATAGACCATAAATTTTAAAATTAAAATAACACAAACATTTTCTTATCATACTAAATCTTTTCAATATTGAACCACGCAGGACCTTCAAATGATAACATAGGCATAAAATCATCAAATTTTATCGATGAAGACTTTCTATTTAGAGTAAAGCGAAAATTTTTCAGTAAAGCTGCAAGTCCAACTTTAGCTTGTATTTCTCCAAATCGGGAAGCTGAAATTAACGAAAAGTATTATATAAATATTTGTTATATTAAATTTTAGTTAAAATATATACCTATGCAAACTTTGGGACCTTCTCCAAATGGAAGATATGTAAACGGACGAATATTTGGTTTATTTGTTTTGTTGAATCTTTCGGGATCGAATTTGTTGGGCTCTGAAAAAAATTCAGCGTCACGATGCAATGCGGAAATTGGAAAGAAAACAATAGTTCCTTTTTCAATGGTTATGTTGGATTTGGGAATTTTGTAATCTTTAACGCACTGCCTTGTAAGGAAGTAAAGAGATGGATACATTCGTAATGTTTCTAAAAATTTGAATTAAATTGGCTTAGTAATTATATTTTAAGAAATACCTTCTACTACTTGATGTAAGTACTTCATTTCCATGATATTCTCGTAAGTAAACTGTCCGTCGCTTTTACCAAGAACTTCGTTTATTTCATTTCTAAGTTTTTCTTGAACATTTAAGTTTCGAGTTAATTCATATAAACAAAATGTGATAGTACCAGCAGTTGATTGAACAGCAGCATTAAAAAACAAAAAGGAGTGAGCGGTTAATTCCATCATTGTTAAGTTTTGTTTGGTCCCCATTTTATTGGGGGTGTCAGTATCTCCAAGTTTGTTGTTTTTCAAATCGATTAAAAGTTGCATTAAATCTGGCCTGTAAAAGTTAGTTTTTTCTCGAAATTCAACATTATCTTTAATCACTCGAAGAAAAAACTTTGTTGTCTCTCCAGGTGTTACTGATAGCCTTAACAAGCGGGCCAGTTCACCACTACATAGCATAATAAGCCATTTAATTTTTCCAATAGTTGTTAGTGGTGTAAAGAATGCTCTTGTATGTTTTCTAAATTCATTTTGGTTGTCGTGAAAACTATTAGAATCGATTCCAAATACGCACGAAGTTATTACATCTGTCGTATAACAATTCGCAATTTCTTTCATATCTACTTCTCCTTCAGTTTTGGATAACATATCGATCATTTCATTGCTTCTGTTTAAAATGTATTTAGTCAGCATTTTGATTTTACTGGAAGTGAAGATGGGACTTAGTTTTTCTCTCATGTCCGTCCATTTTTGGCCTTGCAAAGTTAACAAATGGATATTTAAAGGATCGTCTTTTTCATTATAATAGCACGCTCGATCATTAAAATAGCTAAAGTCTTTAACCATGATATTCCTGAGAAGTTCTGGATCTATTGGAATATAAACTGCTCGCGTTCCTACATATATTCCGAAGTGTTTGTTACCTTGCGACTTGAAATAATCCCATTGTTCTTTAATTATGTCTTTAAAATGCGTATATTTTGCATTGCGTAACTGATATAAGCCTAATGGAAAGTTAGGTTTATGGTAAGGTAGACCACGTCGCTTCCAATAAGTAAACTTCCACTGTACATACAGGGTGTCCCCGCACTCACTTTACATAACTTAGGTGGTGATAGAGGACACTTTTCTAAGAACAATATTTCACAAAAATTTTTTTCTAAATTCAAACCCTCGAGAGTTAGGCCTCTTTAAAGCATTTTTTTTAATTTCCACCTTCACGTGGCCATAACCTCGAAAATATTGATTTTTCAGTAAAAATGGTTTAGTGCTTTTTTAAAGAGCGTGAAATAATCTACAAACTAGATTTAAACCTTTTATTGTCTAAAATCTACGGTTTTCGAGTTATGAATTAAAGTAAGTTAAAAAATGTCGAAAAATTTGAGCTTTCTTTTTTTTTGATTTTTTTCAAAACCCTGTATCTTTTAAACGAAAAATTTTACAAAAAATGTGACGCCCCATTCCGGATAGGAAATTTAACGGACTACAACTTTTGTCTAGTAATAATTTTTGAGAAACCAATCCATTTCACAGAAAATCAGATAATAATAAACAAGGCAGCTACAAAAAAAAATAATTAAATTCACTAAATTTTTTATTTTTTTTTGAAAAATTATTTTATTAATTAATTTTAAACTACTTATTACATTATTTAAGTTAATGTTGAAAATGACCACCCTCATTTTCAATACACAGTCGTCATCGTTTTAAAGGATGTTTTATAATATTATTTTCAAAAAGGTCGAGGGATCGACCGGTCGATCACGAGGCCAATTTTTTGCGATTTCTGCGATTAAAAGTGTTGAAAAATCAAGTTTTTTCGATTTTTTCTCGACAAACCTCTTTTAAAACAATCACGACTGTGTATTGAAAATGAGGGTGGTCATTTTCAACATTAACTTAAATAATGTAATAGTTTAAAATTAATTAATAAAATAATTTTTCAAAAAAAATAAAAAATGTAGTGAATTAATTATTTGTTTTGTCCTTGTTTATTGTTTTCTAATTTTCTGTGAAATGGATTGGTTTCTCAAAAATTTTTACTAGACGAAAGTTGTGGTCCGTTAAATTTTCTATCCGAAATGGGGCGTCAGATTTTTTGTAAAATGTTTCGTTTAAAAGATACAGGGTTTTGAAGAAAACCCAAAAAAAAAAAGCTCAAATTTTTCGACATTTTTTAACTTACTTTAATTCATAACTCGAAAGCCGTTGATTTTAGACAATAAAAGGTTTGAATCTAGTTTGTAGATTATTTCATGCTCTTTAAAAGAGCACTAAACCATTTTTACTGAAAAATCAATATTTTCGAAGTTATGGCCACGTGAAGGTGGAAATTAAAAAAAATGCTTTAAAGAGGCCTAACTCTTCGAGGGTTTGAATTTAGAAAAAAATTTTTGTTAAATATTGTTCTTAGAAAAGTGTCCTTTATCACCACCTAAGTTATGTAAAGTGAGTGCGGGGACACCCTGTATAAGTACAACGTAATAAGGAATGTTAAAAAAGCTGCTACTAATTCAAGTAACATATTGATTATTAAAAATAATTCCAATTTTCCGGAAAACTAAAACTAAAAATTTTGATTCACAAAATAAAATCCAGCGTCTATGTTACCTAAACAAATTGGATATCCTTTAAATATTTCCTAGCCATTCAATACTTTATTAATAAAAATGTATCAACCACGTCGATTATCACTTGACTCAAATTAAATCTTTGTATTAGAGTTGTTGGCCTTGCAGTTATCAAAACCCGCTTTTCCCCACATGCTATTTTTACAAAACATTTCCATATATCACAATAAATCTATGACAAAATAGTTAAAAATATGCAAATTTATTTCTTATGCCCGTACTAATAGTCGCGGATCAAGGATTGACCCTCGGTTAAACCGTAACCGGGTAACGAGATAGAGAGAGAAAACCGAGGATCAATCCTTGATCTCGGCTTGATCCGCGACTATTAGTACGGGCATTAATGTTATTTAATATTGAATTGAAAATAGATGATAGAACCCTTGAAGAAAGAATAATATTGTCTCTATATTTCTTTAAAAATTTTATAAAATGTACCGTTGAAATGTGCAATTCATCTTTTGTCTCCTCTTAAGCGGCGTTTACAATGAAGTAGGGTCTTACCTTGCTTTGATAGAAAAGCAGCAAGAGCCAATCAAAATGAACGATTTTTTAATCATAGAAAAGGATAGAAGAAAATACTGTAATCTAATTGGCGCTTGCCAGCTTTCTACCGAAGCAAAGCAAAGCCCTACTTCATTGTTAACGCTGCTTTACAGTTCTTTCGGAAAAAACTGAGCATGAAATCACAAATTTTGTAGATAAATATAAAAGGTTCACTTTTTCAGCGCCGGGAAAATCCACCCAAGCATCAAACAAACTTAAATCAAAAATTGCACTGAAATAAAAATAACTGCAAATCTAATGCATCTTAGGGCTTAGAATTTTTTCGTTAGTTTTAGAAATAATATTTTTATATTTCAGAACATTTGAAAAAAATTTAATTTTTATCAAAATTCTTATTTTATATAGGAATATTGTACCCGAGACTTTGTAACCAATCTACATAATTACTTTTCTTATTTTTCAATTTATATTATATCATCTCTCATAAATCGGTTTTGAAACGCATTAACATCGTTATCCGAGCCCAACTACCAACCTTGCGAATTGGTATTTGGTTTGTTAGCATTTTACATTTTTTACCTACGACGAGGAGCAAGCCCGACGTAGAACCCCCAACCTGAAGGACCCAGAGAAGCGGCCAGAATAAAGTTCTTATTTCACCGGGATTCGAACCGAGTATTTAGCGTTCATAGTCAACTCGCATGACCACTATGCTCCAACCGCCTCTTAATTCTCAATTTCGTTTCCCTATATCTCACTCTTTAATAATTAAATAAAATAATTTTCCTTATTTTGAGGACCCTTGATTTACGGGGCGGCAGGCGCCTCTCGAACCTGTTCGAAAATCCGCCACTATCTTCAGCGCCATCTTATGGTTTTGGTGAATTGAAGGGCCATCTTAAGACAATTTCTTTGCTAATGGATTAAATTGCTTTAAACTAGAAAATTCTAAAAAATTAACCAAAAATATTGTGAAACTGTGTAAAATAATAACTATTGCACTAAAAACATTAAATTTAAAGGAAAATTTTGTATGATAGCATACAAAAACTTTATTACAAATTATGTTTATTTGTAAAATAATTTGTACAATTACATTCAATTCTTTCCCCTTTTTGTTTTGAAATTTCCTTCAGGCTCTGTTAAAATGATTAAATGCGGCACGCACCACATCATGTAGTATTTCATGCAATACTTTGGATAAAACTTTTTTAAATTTCTGCAAATTTATATTTTTTAGATTGCCCAATTTGCTAAGCATATAACCTCAAATACAACAGTCCAAAGCTTCAACACTAATAAATTCAAGTAAATTTTCTTGGCACAAATGTTGGATCATTTTTGCCTTATATGTGTTTAATATGGAGAATTTTATAAATTGTCACAAATTTTATTGAGTTTTAGAAAAATTACAATTCTAATTTGAATGGTATGGTGTATGGTAGTACCACCATATGAGTACTTCAGCACACATTCCATTCACGTACAATTTACTACCATATTTGAACTGATTGAATATTATTGAACACTCTCATATTTAAACGGTCATTTATACATTGTTTTTTTTTACTTTATAATACTTTTAAGTAATCTCAATGGGCATTACAATAAAATAAAATAAAAAATTGATACATTTAAAATAGCTGGATTCCGAACGTTTACCAATTTCATCTGGAAATCGTTATATGCATCAAGAGCAGCGGCGGTGCAAGAGTAGCTAGGGCCCGTAAGCAAATATACTGTTGTGATATTTTGGTCATTTAAAGGGTGAAAGCAGACAAGTAAGGTAGTGATTTAATTTTATTTGATTTTTAATTCAATAATCAGTGGATTTGGCTGATATGAGAATAAAATTTGCATCAAATTAACAAAAACCGTTATTTGTAACAATTTTACACATAAAACAAAACATTTCTGAGTTTATTTGTAAGATACAAAATTTGTGACACGCCTTGTGTATGAGATTCATTTGAAATTAGCTCCAAAGCCCTAGAAAATGTAAAGTGTGAATAACAATTTAGTGCGTACGCGATAAACGACGTTGTGTTACCTGTCAGTAGAATCAATTTAGCTAACCAAGATGAAAAAACTCCCACTACATAAAAATCCAAATTTTGAACTTTGAAAAACACAAAAAGCGAGCGAGCGAGAATGAAGCCAGTCTCTTGGGAGAGCTCAAACGAAGATCGTGTCAAGAGTTTCTTGGATAAATTCCAATTAGGGAACTCGTATCAAGTTCTTTTTGATCAAGGAATCAATTTGTAAATTCACAGTAGTGAATAATCACGTGCGTGTATTAGGTGAAAATTAAGTGTTCATCGTGAATGAAGCGAGCACATGAATTCCGGTAGTGGACTGGAACATTTGCAACTCCAAGGATACTGGATTATTTGGATCAACACATGGTCACCAGTGCGTCTCCTGGGACGTATTTCATCAAAGTGAAAGTTTTACCATTTGTAAGGTAAAGAAATTTATTTAAAAATTAATAAACTCAGATTGAGCGACGATTTGTGTCGTTAATGATTTTATTAATAAAACTTGTACAATTGACTTTATAAAATTACACCTGTTACACAAATGAACAGATATCCACGTTTAGCTTCAGAATTTGGAATATTAAATATTGCTTGTATATCTGAGTCATTACACATTAACACATCTGGTTTAGGACAAATTTATTGTATATTACAATTTGATGCAAATTTGTTTATGATAAATTTCCTTTCATTTAATAAATTATGTTTGTTGTAAATTACGCTTTTATTTCGTTTGTCGAACCCATCGACCTTGTAAAAGAGGAAAACTCTCATCCCTTAACGTGAATCTAAAACGGACGAAATAGGGGTAGATAGGCGAAAAATTGAAAATAAAAGTCAAAAATTTGAAATTAAAAAATTTAAATTTTTAATAAAATTAACTTTCAATGTGTTAGAGAGAGCACATTTGTTAAATTTAAAAGATAGGAACACGTGAGTTTGTTCTCTAAAACCACAGCTGCAAATAAAGTCATTGTTAGGTTAACAAATGCGAATAAAAATTTGATAAACACATGCACAAAAGTTTCAACTTTGTGAAACAAAATAAGCAGTTTGAATTAAAAACAAATTTGCACATTTAAATTAAACAATAATTAATTTAAAATGGAAAATAAGGAACAAAATAATTCGGGTATAACCTTAGATGATCTCATGGCCGCCATAATGGAAAATGGAAAAAACTTAAATAACATCAAAAATGAACTCAACGCTATGATCAATAACTTTGATAATAAACTCGAGGACCCCAAAAATAAAACGGTAGAAAAAGAGAAGCCGGAAGAATTTAAATTAGAAGAAATTACAGGTTCAACAGAAGATAAAGTTAACAAAACGGAAGAAATAAAATTAGAAGAAATTATCAAAGAAGAGCAAAACGAAATTATAAAGGAAGATGAAGTGGTAGAAGTTCTATCAATCGAGGGGGTAGAAAACCCGAAGGAGGATAATGTCGCAGGCGACGTTAATAATGAAGTCCTGGTTGACGTTTATTCAAACGAGGGGGTAGAAACCCTAGAAGAAATAAAAATTGAAAAATGTGGTGTAGGCGCCACTATTAAGAAAGTCCTGATTTACTCACGAAGGGAAATGAGAAAATCAAAATTTAAAAAGTTACAAAGGAAGAGAAAACTTAATTGGTTACGAAAACAAAACTACTCGACAAAAATTAAAAGAGAGATGGAAATAAAAATTATTTCTAAAAAATCAAATGAAGAGATGGAAAATACTCCGAGTTCAGGGGGTGACAAGTTGGAAGAATTTATTGCGGACGAAGACGTCATACCGTCTAATAAAATGAAATGGTTTTTCCAAGTTGGAAGAATTTTCAAAAGAAAAATTTTGAAAATTAAAAAAATTTTTGGAAGTTTTCAAATTAAAAAGAAGATGAAGGTGGTAGAAGAAATAGGGGTAGTTATTCCCTCTAAATGGCAGTGTAGACGAGTTCGTTGGAAATTCACCGACGAGGACAACTCACCCCAATAAATTAAGAAAAATGGGAAATTGGAAATTTACGACGACCGCAAGAAAATGGAAAGTGTAAATAAACAAAAGTGTAAATAATTAAAATTAAGGACTTGTAAATTTGATAAAATAAACGCGAATCGTCACCAAGATTGAAGAAATTTGAATAATTAAACAATCATGTTGTTATAAACTACACCAGGCTAGCTCAAAAATGCAGCAATGAAATCTTTCTCTCAAAGTCGGAGTTTACGTTTACTTTAGAACAACTTGCCTTGCTTATAAAAGGCATGTGAATTATATTAGAAATAAAACCAATTTGATTTAAATTAAACATTATAATATGAAATAATTAAAATAAGTAGAAAACATGAATAATTACGGAAATCAATACAGAATTAGATCATTTACTTTTTAAGTAAATAAATTGTAACATTTAACTGGACATAAAAATACTTAAAACTAAAACAATTAAACATTGGTAAGCGTAGATTACTTTTGTTGTTATCTTTGAATAATTCATATTTTTAAATTTAAATTATGATTCAACAAGAAATCTCAGCTTACGACATTAAAATACAAAATTAGATAAATGTTATTAATGGTACATACCGAAGTTTTATCATAACGTTAAATTAACTTTGTTGGGCAATTATCGAAGTCACTTGATGATTTATCCAAATGAGTCCATTTGTTGAGATGCTCCAAAATTGTTGGTGCGTGGTCCAATATTATTAGAAATTCCATTATTAGTTGGTTGCACATTATTTAGCGAACACTTAAATAGGTTATAAGTTTAAAATATCACCAAAACACATATTGATAACTTCTTAATATTAAATTAACAATTGTTTATTGAGAGATTCAAATTACGACACATTAAAAGATAACATCACCTTTATGTTGGTAATTATATTTGTCAATTAGATACATTTTATCACTTATTTAAATAATTAAGTTAAATCATTATAAGCTATTGACTTCTGCCTTCCCCCGAGGCTAACTAACAAGTGAAGTTCACGTGTGTGAAATGTACCCTTCCTTTTTATTTATCCTTGAATGATACATTCTAATTGGTTGCTTAAACATGATCAGAGGGTCGTGAACCAATTAGATTAAAAGTCTTTATGAATAACAAGCTAGTAACTATTTCTGTGAAATGTGAACCCAGCCTGTAGGCTCCAGCATTGAGGCTTATAAATGCTAAATTGACTATTTTACACATAAAAGAATGTTATGGTTAACTTTATGGAATAACAAATTCCCAGACGTTCTTTATTTAAAACACATTTTGTAATTTACCAATGAAATCGAATAAGTAATATTAAAGTTTCATTTATTTTATAAAATTTAATAGTTAAAATTAGATTTCTTAAAGGTGTAATTATCAAGAGGCTTGTTAATCGTAACAATGTTAATTAAACAATTAATAAATTAATAATAACAAACAAAAATTTAAAGCTACGCACATGAAAATGATTTGAAGAATAAATAAGAAACTTTAATAACAGTGAAATTTTAAAATAACGCGATAAATAATAATCTTCGAAACAGAAGCAAATTAATAATTAGAAATTTTTATAAAGTAATTAAAATAAATGAGTTGAAAGTTGAAAATAAAGTTGTACTGAGCAAGAAAATGGAATTATTTGAGAATGAATTGAAATTTTAGAAAATGATTTGCCATTGCGAAAAATTAAGATAATGATAATTAAGAAGTTTGAAGATTGAAGATTGAATAGTTAATGTAAAATGAATTGAATAGAGTTGAGATATTGCTACCGCTCATGGTATGAAGTAGCGCTTAGAAGAAATTGTTGAAGGTAATGAGTTGCTACCGTTTTCAAAAAAGAAAATGTAGCCAGTTAATGAAGAAAAGTTTTGAAGAAAATGGAAATTTAAAAGTAATTTGAAGATTATAAAAATTTAATTCGCAATGGAGAATTTGACAATAAGATGAATAGAAATATTAAATGATAAAATAGAAATTGCACAAGTACGATATTATGGAAAAGAAATTTAAGGGTCCACAGACGAAAAATAAAAGTTTGAAAAATTATAGAACGAATTTTGAAATGAAAAGATTTGTAATTTGAAGAAAAGTTTATCGAATCACTGCAAGTGAAAATTTATGAAATCATAGGGGGTAGTTAGAATTTTGTGCATAATTTTGAAAAGTTTTGAGATTTTTGATTAGGATGATAAAGGTTGGTGACGATAGCGATAATTTTGATGAAGGGATGATTTTATTTTAAAGGTTTTATTTGATATTTGGTAGTTTATTTGATTAGGATAAGTTGTAAATTTGATACTTGAAGAAATTTGAATGAGGGTGAGATTTTTGAAATTTTGGGACGCCAATCATGGACGAAACACAGCTTAGCTGGTACAAGATAATGTGGAAACCCACGTGTTTTAAAGAGTTAACGAAGGGGTCTGTCCAAATCGCAATATAGAAGGGAGATTGCACTCATTTAAAATTTAGGGGATGATTTCACTTACGTGAATCATTGAAGGGAGAGTTTATTTTTGATTTTGATTACTGTAAATTTGATTATGATTAAGGCTGAAACTTGTTATGAGGTGGATAGGATTCAAAATATCACCTCTATTTTGTGTGAGAAATACCAACAGGCCGCACTTATTTTAGGAAAACGTTTGCTGATGGTATTACTCACAATTACTCTCAAAAAAAAAGTTCGTAAGTTTTCTACTTCTAACCTAGTAAAGCAAGGAAAAATAATGTAAAATTTCTAAACCAAAAGTTGTCTTTAATTTCTGATGATTTGTTTTCGGAGCGATTTTTGATTTAAATTTTTGGATTAAAAATAAAGTTTGTTCAAATATTCTGCAACTGCGTGAAAATATTGATTCTAACCTAGCAAAGCCAGGAAAAATAATGAAAAAATTCTAAACCAAAAGTTGTCTTTAATTTCTGATGATTTGTTTTCGGGGCGATTTTTGATTTAAATAATTTTTGGATAAAAAATAAAATTTATTCAAATATTCTGCAACTGCATGAAAATATTGGTTCTAACCAGCGACGCCGGCGGTGCAGGAGTAGCTCACCCGTAAGCAAATATACAAAACGGGCCCCTAAAAAAAAAGTTCGTAAGGTTTTTACTTACATAGTAAATCTTTTATTTTTGTACGTTCTATAATAATTTAAGTATTGCTATTGGGTATTGTCTATTTATTTTAATAACGGTATATGGGTAGATAGGGTAGGGCCTCTTAGGATCCCGGGCCCCTAAGCATTGCTTACATTCGCTTACTCATATCACCGCTACTGATCAAGAGAATGATTTATTAAATTAAAACAAATCATCCTGATACGTTGAGTGGTAGTGGAGAAATAGTGAATTTTTTAAAAGAGCCTATTCGCAAAAGTAATTATTAGTTTATGCATGCCGAAGTAAAATACATCTTATGGTACAATTCAATTCCAATATCTATTAAATTTTTTCCACATTGAACCACGCATCTCCTTTAACTCCTGACAAGGGTAGGTCGGGCTCTAATTCCAATTTTAAAGAATTTTTATTTGGAGTAAAACGGAATTTTCTCAGTAAAGTTGCAATTCCAACTTTAATTTGCATTTCTCCAAATCGAGCAGCTAAAATTAAAACATGTAAATTAAGTAACAAACAAAATCCTTATGAATTAAAATCCAGGATGTTTACAGGAATGAATACAAAAAAATAATACATTTTTGCTATACCTACCTATGCAATACCTAGGACCATCGCCAAATGGAAGAAACGTAAACGGTCGTATTTCTGCTTTATTGGTTTTCGTTCAGGATCAAACTTTTCAGGTTCTGGAAAACATTCGGCATCACGATGTAATGCGTAAATTGGAATGAAAACGATAGTTCCATTTTCAATGGTTATTTTGGAAATAGTAACTATCAAAATATGATAGCTGTAGCAGTTGATTGAATTCTAGCATTCAAAATCATATAACATTCGACTCTTAATTCTGTCATTGTTAAATTTTGTTTGCTGTCCTCTTTATTAGGGGTGCAGCTATCCTCGTTTTTGTTGTTTTTCAAATCATTTAAAAGTTGCATAAAATTTGGTCGGTGTAAGTTAGTTCTTTCTCGAAATTCAACAATATCTTTTACAACTCTAAAAAAATAGTTTGAAATACCTGGAGGAATTAATGATATTTTTAAAAAACGGGCTAGTTTAGCATTACTAACTGCAATAAACCATTTTAGATTTGTTAAATTGCTTAGTGGCCTAAAGAATATTCGTGCATGCTTTCTAAATTCGGTTTGATCTTCATCAAAACTGTTGCAATCTACTCCAAATATATTTAATGCTGCAACTTCTGTGGCATAACAATTGGCAATTTCTTTCATATCAAGTGCATCGTCGTATTTAGATAATGCATCCATCGTGGAAATCATCTTCTCAGAGCTATTTAAAAATGTTTGAAACATTATCTTGGTTTTACTGGAACTTAAAAGGGGACTTAATTGTTTTCTTCTGTTTTTCCATCTTTGACCTTCCAAGGTTACTATGTTTAGATTTATAGGTTCATCCCTTTCATTGCTATAGAGCCCTCTCTTCTTCTTCTTCATCAGCCTTTTTCCGCCCACTGCTGGACATAAGCCTCACCATATTATGGAGGATCTGACCATAACTCACCACGCTGGCCAGACGGGTTGGTGAGTAGTAATAGAGCCCTCTACCATAGAAATAACTAAAATCTTTAAATTGGAACGTAAATAATTGGTCTTACTCCAAAATTTATGCCACAGAGTTTGTGTCCTTGCGACTTGAAGCAGTCATAATTCAATTTTAAGTAATTTTGCAAAGTGCGTAGTTTTTGAATTATATATGTTAAGTAAGCCTAACGGAAAGTTTGGCTTATGGTGTGGGAGACCTCGTCGTTTCCAATAAGTAAACTTCCACTTTATATAAATATAAAATGCACCGAAACATGTTAGAAAAGCCACCATTAAGTTAAATAATAAACTCATATTTGAAGATAAACCAAATTTAACTAAAAAAACTCAAAAATTCCATCACATGAATCACTAGTAGTCCATATGCTTAAACTTCACTAATAAAACGGTATTTCGTTAAATAAACAATCCAAGTGCAATTCAAAAAATTAAAATTTATAGTTTTGACCTTATGGTTTTTATTTACAAAACTAGTCTGACCACCTTGGTCAGGTAAACTTAATAAATACTCAATTAACTGCAAGAATAATCAGAATTAATAAATAAAGAATTAAAATTTGGGATGTCGTGGAAGACAGCTACGAATACATATTCCAGATACGATTTTAGACAATTGACCAGACAATTACTGCACACTTACGACAACACAATTTATATTAAGAATTATTTACATTTTACTATTTAAAGACACGAATATACTTATTTATATAAGTAAATTTGTTACTACTTGGTGTATTTGGTCCTTCGAGGAAGAAGGAGATAAGAAAGCAGTTATTTTGGTCTTTCCAAAGTGAAGGGTGACAACGAATCTCGGAGGTGCATGGAAACAGAAATGAGCACATTTTTGGATCTGTGAAGAAGGAAATAAAGCACCTAATCTATTCGGGTGTCACAGGTTTTTGTAATTTTAAACATTCATTTGTATATTCTAGTTTTGTGGGTAATTTTAATTCTTGGGAGACTTTATTAAGAAAATTATTGAGCTGAATAAATTGTTAAATCGTATCTGGTAACTTGTCATTAACCACAAAATTGTAAAATTTGTTTGCATTGGATCAGAAGCCCAAATCTTGGTGGTCCTTCTCGAGGTTGTTGCCGAGAGTGGGGACGCTATTCTAGTTGTGGTTGCAGAAAATATAAGTGAAAATCAAATTTCATTTTATTATGCAAAGCCCTGTACGATCACGTTGCTATCCTGAGATTTTGGAATTCTGAAGATTTACTTAATTTACCTATTAATATTTATTAGCGTGGCAAATTTTTGTGCCACATTAGGAATGGTAGCAACTTTAATAAATTTATTTCCTATCGCAAATCGTGAATATTTTGTACAGCTGATGAAATAGATGACATTTGAAATTGAAAAATCCACCAAGGGAATGTTGCTATGAAATTCTTCCTCTTGTCAACATTTGAACGTATATTTGGACTCTTTCTCTTTAGGAACTAGAAAATAATTTAAATAAATTGAACACCTATATTCTCTTCAGCAGCAAAATTATATTTGAAAAATAAGCAATATCATGTACGAATAGATAATAATCATAGAACCATAAATGTTAATATTAAAATAACACAAACATTTTCTTGTCATACTAAATCTTTTCAATATCGAACCACGCAGGACCTTCAAATGATAACATAGGCATAAAATCATCAAATTTTATCGATGAAGACTTTCTATTTAGAGTAAAGCGAAAATTTTTCAGTAAAGCTGCAAGTCCAACTTTAGCTTGTATTTCTCCAAATCGGGAAGCTGAAATTAACGAAAATTATTATATAAATATTTGTTATATTAAATTTTAGTTAAAATATATACCTATGCAAACTTTGGGACCTTCTCCAAATGGAAGATATGTAAACGGACGAATATTTGGTTTATTTGTTTTGTTGAATCTTTCGGGATCGAATTTGTTGGGCTCTGAAAAAAATTCAGCGTCACGATGCAATGCGGAAATTGGAAAGAAAACAATAGTTCCTTTTTCAATGGTTATGTTGGATTTGGGAATTTTGTAATCTTTAACGCACTGCCTTGTAAGTAAGTAAAGAGATGGATACATTCGTAATGTTTCTAAAAATTTGAATTAAATTGGCTTAGTAATTATATTTTAAGAAATACCTTCTACTACTTGATGTAAGTACTTCATTTCCATGATATTCTCGTAAGTAAACTGTCCGTTGCTTTTACCAATCACTTCGTTTATTTCATTTCTAAGTTTTTCTTGAACATTTAAGTTTCGAGTTAATTCATATAAACAAAATGTGATAGTACCAGCAGTTGATTGAACAGCAGCATTAAAAAACAAAAAGGAGTGAGCGGTTAATTCCATCATTGTTAAGTTTTGTTTGGTCCCCATTTTATTGGGGGGGTCAGTATCTCCAAGTTTGTTGTTTTTCAAATCGATTAAAAGTTGCATTAAATCTTGCCTGTAAAAGTTAGTTCTTTCTCGAAATTCAACATTATCTTTAATCACTCGAAGAAAAAACTTTGTTGTCTCTCTAGAAGTTATTGATAGCCTTAACAAGCGGCCCAGTTCAGCACTACATAGCATAATAATCCATTTAATTTTTCCAAATGTTGTTAGTGGAGAAAAGAATGCTCTTGTATGTTTTCTAAATTCACTTTGGTTGTCGTGAAAACTATTAGAATCGATTCCAAATACGCACGAAGTTATTACATCTGTCGTATAACAATTCGTAATTTCTTTCATATCAACTTCTCCTTCAGTTTTGGATAACGTATCGATCATTCCTTTGCTTCTGTTTAAAACGTATTTAGTCAGCATTTTGACTTTACTGGAAGTGAAGATGGGACTTAGTTTTTCTCTCATGTCCGTCCATTTTTGGCCTTGCAAAGTTAACAAATGGATATTTAAAGGATCGTCTTTTTCATTATAGTAGCCCCCTCGATCATTAAAATAGCTAAAATCTTTAACCATGATATTCCTGAGAAGTTCTGGATCTATTGGAATATAAACTGCTCGCGGTCCTAAATATATTCCGAAGTGTTTGTTACCTTTCGACTTGAAATAATCCCATTGTTCTTGAATTATGTCTTTAAAATGCGTATATTTTGCATTGCGTAACTGATATAAGCCTAATGGAAAGTTAGGTTTATGGTAAGGTAGACCACGTCGCTTCCAATAAGTAAACTTCCACTGTACATATAAGTACAACGTAATAAAGAATATTAAAAAAGTTGCTACTAATTCAAGTAACATACTGATTATTGAAAATAATTCCAATTTTCCGGAAAACTAAAACGCAAAATTTTGTTTCACAAAATAAAATCCAACGTCTACGTTAATTTAATTGAATCGCTGAAGTATAATTTAATAATTACCTAAAAAAATAATTGATTATCCTTTAATATTTCCTGACGTCCAAATTTTAAAAAAAAAAAAGCCAGCCCAGTCGTGTATAACCATTCAATACTTTATTAAAAATGTATCAACCACGTCGATTATCACTTGACTCAAATTAAATCTTTGTAGATCTGTGTTGGCCCGGTAATTCGTTGGCCTCGCAGGACAATTACCTGCTTGCATGCCCTGCATTAAAACCAGCTTTTCCCCACCTGCTATTTTTTTTACTAAATACTTCCCTATATCACAAAAATCTACGACAAATATTTTATATAACTAGTTAATGGAGTTTCCCCGACTATAAAATCTTAATTAAATTAAGCCGCATTTTAACCCATATTATCTTTTGATTAATTTAGGTGACCCTATTTTGGAAAATCGACCCCTTAATGGGGCATTTTTATTAAAATTTTAGAAGAATTCATATCTAAATTATTGTCTAGCAGCAAACTTGTAAAATATTAAGTTTGCAGCAATTAAACTCCAAACTTGATGTATTAATATATCCAACAAATTCTAAAAGCAAAGCTTATTATAGTTTTTCCTGTTAACCAATGAAATTGCCTGAAATTTAATTTCAACCGTGAATAGGGTTCAACCTTGCTTGAAATTTAATTTCAACCAATTTCATTGGTTAACATTCACGTTATCCACGTGGTATAGATATTTTTTACTCGTTTCTTTAAAAAAACAGACTATACGTTAGAATAGATAAACAATAAATAGAAATTTTCTTTGTCCTTTCCTTTAATAAAACCGGTACGATGTAGGTATAATTAACAAGTAGGTTTTTAACGTAATCCCCCACAATGTCCAGGATTTTTAAAAGCAAAATAAATTTTAATTTGAATTATAATAATTGCGGTTTAACCTTAACAATTATGAGAGTTAAATTTGTCGGCTGTCAGCTTTTAACTAAATTAACAACATTTTTTGCATTACTAAATTAACCGAAAATGCTACTTATCATAATACTGATAATTTTGCAATGAAGAAAAGTTATAATATTTGCGTATATTTGACGGTAGTACTTTCGAGGTACTCTACATGGAAATGAGTAATTTTGTACGTAAACATGTAAATAATAATTAATACAATATTAATTTAATTTCCTTAATTCGTAAATTATTAAAATATGCTTAGTACTAATTTATTTTCACGAATTAAAAACTAACCAATTTAAATGTTATTATTTATAATACTGTCAACTGGTTCGCAAAATTTGCACTTTATCTTGCCATATCGGCAGGACATTAATCAAAAGTAAAAATTGATTTTTTATTATTGCGAAGGAGATCATCATAAAATTATATTTCGGCTATAAATCTAATCAAATGATAGAGCAACTAAAAACGAAATTTTCTGTTATCAGGGTAGGTATTTAAGGATTGTCTTAAACCTAATGAATTGCAAACTTCGGAGACATGTAGGTTAAGAGGAATCCTCGAAGTTGAAAAACACGCTTTCGTAATTCACGGCTATTTTGCTTATTACTCAAAAAAATTGCACAAAAGCATATTTTTTAAAAGAGGACACTTGGACGCAGACCGTGTTGGTTTTACGAAATCAAGAAAGCTTAACTACTTGATCTCGAATTAAAAAGACGGACTTAGTAGCCCACTTTTGAATTTGCTTCAATAAGAGACGTTGAAATACCTCTTTGCACTCCAAGCAGTCAGTAAAAGTCGAGAGTCGAGAGCTAATGCCCTTTTTCTGCATTTGACGAAGACAAGTATGGAGTATGTAAGGTGATGGATGATTGACCGGGCGAAATTAACATGAATCACATGTTAATTTCATGAGCCAAGATCGTCGAGCTTCACTAACGATTTTAATGACCCAAAAATGCCTCTCATTTTTGGTAAATGGTCATAGTTGGAGCGTTATTTTTGTAACTAAAACTTAATTCACCAGCACCGACCTAGACCAGCCCCTGGTGGGAGCATGCAACATGGGGAGCAGAACTTTTTCGTGTTATGTGAACCGGACAACACGCTCTAATTAGCACTACTAGCATACTAGTACCAAGACGTTAGCGAATTTTTGCAGAAAAGGAAATATTTTTATTTTCGCCCAAGACGAAAATAAAACTTTTTCACCCCGAAGGCTGGTTAAATGCCACTCGCGATTTTCAGCAAAACTTCGAGCGCGTTCAGGCCTTGCGCTCGATAACCACTTGACTAGCTAATTTTAATTAGTTAGTCAGTTAGTAATCACCGCGATGGTCCTCAAATGTTGAAAGAGATGATGGAGGCTTCGCCTCCTAGAAACTCTGAATCAATGAGAAGCTGTGCTGTGTATTTTTATAAGATTAAACCAAATTACTAATTTACATCTTAAGGGACTCTTCTACTTTACAAGTTTTAAAAAAAACGTGGCTATATCTGATACTGACACCTGGCTATATCTGGTGCAAGGATGGATAAAAATATAAATCATTTCTATCACTTTCAAATGTTAATTATCTGTAAATAGACCCATATACTATTTTATTTAACTATGCGATGTAAAACATAAACTTCGGGGAATCTTAAAAAACTTAAACAAAGTTTAAGTTTGTCTTAAAGTGGCTATAACCGGTGCCTCTACCCTACTCGATACGCTTCGACTTCAGTCAATTAGATGCAAATTTACAATACTTTTACAAAAAAAAATACTTTACAAAGCAAAATATAATTAAAAAAAAAGATTTTTGTAAATTTTAATTTTATTTTACAAATAATTTCTAAAATGGGAATTAAAATCGGTTAGGGAGTACACAGTTACGCGTGACAATGATCGAAAACCGATCCGATAAAAGAACTTCAAAAATAACTAAAACTACTTTCAAAATAGAAACAACAACAACATTTCTTCAAAGTATAACAAGGTCCCCTGGATGACCACCGAATTAGCAGAGTAAGAATTTTTTATAAATTGGTATGAAAAAATGGGAAAAAATTATAAAATGGTACGAAAAACTTTAAATGTATTTTTCTCAAAACTACATTTTTCAACCTGGCGGTAGTTATAATTCTTGAACCAATCGTCCAATCAACTTGAATTCTTTTGGAAAATGATCAGTAAATGTGTCTCTATAGCTCGAACCAGAATCAAACCTAGAAAATTATTACTTTTATTTTAACGACACATTAAACATGAAAAATGTCATTTAAAAAGGCAAAAAATACTTTGTACTGCTGCCATTTTGTAATTTTTTTGACTCTTTCTCTTTAGGAAGTAGAAAATAATTTAAATAAATTGTACACCTATTCTCTTCAGCAGCAAAATTATATTTGAAAAATAAGCATTATCATGTACGAATAGGTATAATCATAGAACCATAAATGTTAAAATTAAAATAACACACACATTTTCTTATCATACTAAATCTTTTCAATGTCGAACCACGCAGGACCTTCAAATGCTAACATAGGCATAAAATCATCGAATTTTATCGATGAAGACTTTCTATTTAGAGTAAAGCGGAAATTTCTCAGTAAAGCTGCAAGTCCAACTTTAACTTGTAATTCTCCAAATCGGGAAGCTAAAATTAACGATAAGTATAATATAAATATTTGTTATATTATTAAATTTTAGTTATATTATATACCTATGCAAACTTTGGGACCTTCTCCAAATGGAAGATATGTAAACGGACGAATATTTGGTTTATTTGTTTTGTTGAATCTTTCGGGATCGAATTTGCTGGGCTCTGAAAAAAATTCAGCGTCGCGATGCAATGCGGAAATTGGAAAGAAAACAATAGTTCCTTTTTCAATGGTTACGTTGGAATTGGGAATTTTGTAATCTTTAACGCACTGCCTTGTAAGTAAGTAAAGAGATGGATACATTCGTAATGTTTCTAAAAATTTGAATTAAATTTGATTAGTAATTATATTTTAAGAAATACCTTCTACTACTTGATGTAAGTACTTCATTTCCATGATATTATCGTAAGTAATCTGTCCGTCGCTTTTACCAACGACTTCGTTTATTTCATTTCTAAGTTTTTCTTGAACATTTATGTTTCGAGTTAATTCATATAAACAAAATGTAATAGTACCAGCAGCCGTTTGAACTGCAGCATTAAAAAACATAAAGGAGTGAGCGGTTAATTCCATCATTGTTAAGTTTTGTTTGGTCCCCATTTTATTGGGGGTGTCAGTATCTCCAAGTTTGTTGTTTTTCAAATCGATTAAAAGTTGCATTAAATCTGGCCTGTAAAAGTTAGTTCTTTCTCGAAATTCAACATGATCTTTAATCACTCGAAGATAAAACTTTGCTGTTTCTCCAGGAGTTATTGATATCCTTAACAAGCGGCCCAGTTCAGTACTACATCCCATAATAAGCCATTTCATTTTTCCAAATGTTGTTAGTGGAGAAAAGAATGCTCTTGTATGTTTTCTAAATTCATTTTGGTTGTCGTGAAAACTATTAGAATCGATTCCAAATACGCACGAAGTTATTACATCTGTCGTATAACAATTCGTAATTTCTTTCATATCAACTTCTCCTTCAGTTTTGGATAACTTATCGATCATTTCATTGCTGCCGTTTAAAACGTATTTAGTCAGCATTTTGACTTTACTGGAAGTAAAGATGGGACTTAGCTTTTCTCTCATGTCCTTCCATTTTTGACCTTGCAAGGTTAACAAATGCACATTTAAAGGATCGTCTTTTTCATTATAATAGAACCCTCGATCATTAAAATAGCTAAAGTCTTTAACCATGATGTTCCTGAGAAGTTCTGGATCTATTGGAATATAAACTGCTCGCGTTCCGAAATATATTCCAAAGTGTTTGTTACCTTTCGACTTGAAATAATCCCATTGTTCTTGAATTATATCTTTAAAATGCGTATATTTTGCATTGCGTAACTGGTATAAGCCTAATGGAAAGTTAGGTTTATGGTAAGGTAGACCACGTCGCTTCCAATAAGTAAACTTCCACTGTACATATAAGTACAACGTAATAAAGAATGTTAAAAAAGCTGCTACTAATTCAAGTAACATGCCTACTGATTATTAAAAATAATTCCAATTTTCCGGAAAACTAAAACGCAAAATTTTGTTTCACAAAATAAAATCCAGCGTCTACGTTAATTTAATTGAATCGCTGAAGTATAATTTAATAATTACCTAAAAAAAATGGATTATCCTTTAAATATTTCTTGTCGTCCAAATTTTTTTTATGAAAAAGTCAGCCCAGTCGTGTATAACCATTCAATACTTTATTAAATAAAATGTATCAACCACGTCGATTATTACTTGACTCAAATTAAATCTTTGTAGAGCTGTTGGCCTCGCAGGACAATTACCTGCTTGCATGCCCTGCATTAAAACCAGATTTTCCCCACCTGCTATTTTTTTTACAAAATGCTTCCTTATATCAAAAAAATCTACGACAAAGTTATTATAAATAATGCAAAATTTATTTCTTAATGTTATTTAATATTGAATTGAAAATAGATGATAGAACCCTTGAAGAGAGAATAATATTGTCTTTTTTCTTTAAAAATTGTATAAAATGTACCGTTGAAATATGCAATTCTTCTTTTGTTTCCTCTTGCAGTTGTTTCGCAAAAAAACTGAGCATGAAATCACGAATTTTGTAGATAAATATAAAAAGTAAACTTTTTCATTGCCGAGAAAATCCACCCAAGCACCAAACAAAATATTTTACATAGCAAGTTAATGGAGCTCCCCGACTATAAAATCTTAATTAAATTACACCCCATTTTAACCCATATTATCTTTTGGTTAATTTAGGTGATCCTATTTTGGAAAATCGACCCCTTAATGGGGAATTTCTGTTAAAATTTTAGAAGAATTCATAGGTATCTAAATTTTTGTCCAGCAGCAAACTGGTAAAATATTAAGTTTGCAGCAATTAAACTCCAAAGTTGATGTATTAAATATCCAACAACTTCTAAAAGCAAAACTTATAGTTGTTGATTATGACGTTATTGTATTGTGATAATCAATAATCCAACACGGATTGATAAATACTACCTACGTTAGAATTGATAAACAATAAATTGACTTTGTCCTTTCCACCCCTGTATTAATAAAACCGGTATGATGCATAATTGAGTTGCCTATTTCCAAAACCGGCTAAATCCATTTTAGCATTTTGTTCAGGAGATCAGAAAAACTGCCATATAAAAAGTATACACTATTTTAAAATTTTAATAATATCAAAATTATTCAAAAAATATCAGTTTACATTCAAACTGTATGCCGTAAAAGTATTTTGAAAATTGAAGTTACTACAGTAAAAAGTATTTTGGATTTAACCGGATTTGGAAATGAACAGGGATTTAACTCATTTTGAAAGTGAAATTGCTTGATGACTTAACATTTTAATCTCAAATACAGGGTGTCCCCGCACTCATTTTACATAACTTAGGTGGTGGTGATAGAGGACACTTTTCTAAGAACAATATTTAACAAAAAATTTTTTCTAAATTCAAACCCTCGAAAGTTAGGCCTCTTTAAAGCATTTTTTTTAATTTCCACCTTCACGTGGCCATAGCACCGAATATATTGATTTTTCAGTAAAAATGGTTTAGGGCCGATTTCATAATATTTTTAACGAGTCGTTAAAAATAAAAGTGGATTGCTATTGGCTTGTTAGAGTGAACGGACGTTTTCTATTGCTTAGCAATGATCTTTTAGTTAAGTCTCCATTAACGTTTTGATTATGAAATCGGCCCTTAGTGCTTTTTTAAAGAGCGCGAAATAATCTACAAACTAGATTTAAACCTTTTATTGTCTAAAAGCAACGGCTTTCGAGTTATGAATTAAAGTAAGTTAAAAAATGTCGAAAAATTTAAGCTTTCTTTTCTTTTGGATTTTTCAAAACCCTGTATCTTTCAAACGAAACATATTACAAAAATTCTGACGCCCCATTCCGGATAGGAAATTTAATGGACTACAACTTTTGTCTAATAAAAATTTTTGAGAAACCTCTCCATTTTACAGAAAATCAGAAAATAATAAACAAGGCAGCTATAAAACAACAATTAAATTCACTAAATTTTATATTTTGTTTGAAAAATTATTTTATTAATTAATTTTAAACTATTAAGTCGTAAGTTATTGATATGCTACACCCGATGGCATCAATAACTCATTTACTGAAAAATATGGATTTAGCCGGTTTTGGAAATAGGCGACTCAATTAACAAGTAGGTTTTTAACGTAATCCCAAACAAATTTTAATTTTAGTTATAATAATTGCGGTTTAACCTTAACATTTCTAAAAGTTATATTTATCGGCGGTCAGGTTTTAACTAAATTAACAGCATTTTTTTAGTAAAAGTAATAATATTTTGCGTATATTATTTGATGGTAATGTCGAGGTACCTACTCTACATGGCAATGAGTAATTTTGTACGTAAACATATAAATAATTAATACAATATTAATTTTATTTCCTTAATTCGTAAATTATTAAAATATCCTTACTAATTTATTTTCACGAATTAAAAACTAACCAATTTAAATGTTATAAATGTCAACTGATTCGCAAAATTGCACTTTATCTTGCAAGGATATCGGGAGGACATTTAACCCAAAGTAAAAATAGATTTTTTATTGTTGCGTAGGTGATTATCATAAAATTATATTTCGGCTATAAATCTGATCAAATGATAGAGCAACCAAAAACGAAATTTTCTGTTTTCTGTTTCATGTTTCAATTAATATCGGGCTATATTATGTAACATTACTTTCGTAATTCACTGCTATCTTACTTATTATACTCAAAAAATTCGCACAAAGGTACCTATATATTTTTTAATAGAGGACACTTGAACGCAGGTCGTATTGTTTTTAATTTTTATGAATTCAAATTTTTGGAAAAAAAATGTTGAAAAAAGTTTGATTTTAAAAAAAATAAAAACACGACCTTCGTCCAAGTGTCCTCTTTTAAAAAATATATACATTTGTGCACATTTTTTTAGTAATAAACAAAATAACAACGAATTACGAAAGCATGTTTTCCAAATTAGAGGATTCCTCTTAAGTTAATCGATATCACCATTAAAAACTAATAATTTTTGGGATCTTTTTAGCCCCCCCCCCTCAGTCCTCCGCTAGTTGCGTATATGAATTACGACTCAAGTCCGTTATGTCAAAGTTGTACTTACATACAGAGACGTGCCCAACCAACTTTTTGTAATTGTCTATATTGCCTATTGCTGGTTTAGCGGCTTTTGCCAACTTGTCCAAATTTTGAGTGATTTTGCCAACATTTTTCCAAATTCCTAAAATATTAGGAGGAAAGCTTCCCCCTAGCCCCCCTTGGGCACGTCTCTGCTCACGTAATATCATCAGTAATAATTAATTGTCCTTACAGAGAAAGCGGAGGTGTGCAATATCAAGCATAACAGCAACCTTGTCTGGAAGCTGTGTGGATTAACCAACTCACCGTTGAATTCGATAAATGGGCTAGCGTGAGATGAAGAATGACCCATTTCGGGAATGGGCCATTATTAGGGGGTTACCTAATAAAGAAGTATTTGTTCTTATTACCTACTACTAGTGGCGGATTTCCCAACAGGCGCAAGAGGCGCGCGCTTAGGGCCTCGGAAATCAAGGTCCTCAAAATAAGGAAAATTTAATTTTTATTAATTAAATTCCTGTTCTAATAAACACAGGAAAAATAACGAAAAAACTAAAAGCCCTAAGATGCCTTAGATTTGAAGTTATTTTGCATTCAATGCAATTTTTTATTTAAATTTTTTGATAAAATTTTAATGTTATTCAAATATTCTGAAATTTAATGAAAATATTAATACCATTGTAATAAACACAGGAAAAATAACGAAAAATTTCTAAGCCCTAAGATGCCTTAGATTTGCAGATATTTTGATTTCAGCGCAATTTTTGATTTACATTTTTTGATAAAAATTTAATTTTGTTCAAATGTTCTAAAATTCTATGAAAATATTAATTCCGTTGTAATAAATGCAGGAAAAATAACGACAAAATTCTAGATCCTAAGATGCCTTAGATTTGAAGTTATTTTGCATTCAATGCAATTTTTTATTTAAATTTTTTGATAAAATTTTAATGTTATTCAAATATTCTGAAATTTAATGAAAATATTAATACCGTTGTAATAAACACAGGAAACATAACGAAAAAATTCTAAGCCCTAAGATGCCTTAAATTTGTAGTTATTTTGATTTCAATGCAATTTTTGATTTAAATTTTTTGAAAGAAATTTAATTTTGTTCAAATATTTTGAAACTTCATGAAACTATTAACTCTGTTGTAAGAAACACAGGAAAAATAACAAAAAAATTCTAAGCCTTAAAATGCATTAGATTTGCAGTTATTTTGATTTCAGTGCAATTTTTGATTTAAATTTTTTGATAAATAATTTAATTTTGTTCAAATATTCTGAAAATGTATGAAAATATTACTTCTGTTGTAATAAACAAAGGAAAAATAACGAAAAAATTCTAAGTCCTAAGATGCCTTAGATTTGCAGATATTTTGATTTCAGTGCAATTTTTGATTTAAATTTTTTGAGAAAAATTTAATTTTGTTCAAATGTTCTGAAATTCTATGAAAATATTAATTCCGTTGTAATAAATGCAGGAAAAATAACGAAAAAATTCTAGGTCCTAAGATGCCTAAGATTTGAAGTTATTTTGCATTCAATGCAATTTTTGATTTAAATTTTTTGATAAAATTTTAATGTTGTTCAAATATTCTGAAATTTAATGAAAATATTAATACCGTTGTAATAAGCACAGGAAAAATAACGAAACATTTCTGAGCCCTAAGATGCCTTAGATTTACAGATGTTTTGATTTCAGTGCAATTTTTGATTTAAAAATAAAAATTTAATTTTTTTTTAAATATTTTGAAATTCTCTGAAAATATTAACTCTTTTGTAATTAACACAGGAAAAATAGCGAAAAAATACTAAGCCCTAAGATGCCTTAGATTTGCAGTTATTTTGATTGCAATGCAATTTTTGATTTAAATTTTTTGAAAGAAATTTAATTTTGTTCAAATATTCTGAAACTTCATAAAACTATTTATTCTGTTGTAATAAACACAGGAAAAATAACGAAAAATTTCTAAGCCCTAAGTTTGCCTTAGATTTGCAGTAATTTTGATTTCAGTGCTATTTTTGATTTACATTTTTTGATAAAAATTTAATTTTGTTCAAATATTCTGAAATTTTATAGAAAATATCAATTCTGTAGTAGTAAACTCAGGAAAAATAAAAAAAAAATTCTAACCCCTAAGATCCTCTGGATTTGCAGTTATTTTAATCAGTGCAATTTTTAGTAAAAAAAAAAGCATTAAAAAATAAATCGTCTGCGGTGCTGATGAATGCCCCCCCCCTGACAGCAGGGGTTCAATCAATTATTGCTTTAGGGAGTGTAGGATTAGTGAAAAACTTAGAGGAGGACCTTAAAATTAAATTGCGCCTGGGGTCTCATAAGTTCTAAAACCGCCACTGCCTATTACGCTTATGAAGGAATCAATAATTTGGCGGAGATTAAGCGAATCCAAAACAGATCGCAATCAAATGGTCTCGCTACAAGATAGTTCTAACATATTTATTATATTCAAATCACCCAAACAGCACAAGAAACACATTGAGATTCACAAAGTGCGACCTCAAATTCATCAAAGAAATTATATATTAGCATTGTAAAATAATACAACCAAGATATTAAAACATTTTTGATCTTTTACCATTAAAAAAAAAAATCAGCTGTAACTATCCGAAAACACCTCGTAACCAAAGGTAATATTTCTTTGGTTACATCGGTTACACTATTGGCGGCACTGACTGTCAATGTTTATGCAGTCAGGTGGTTTGATTATTTTGATAATGTAAAATTGCATAAAAGAGATGTATTTATTATTTTAATTATTTGTACAACGTTGAAATCAAAATGAATATTGAGGTGGAGGAAAACATTAGAAAAAATGTTCTGTGGACTCAGTTACCTACACATATCAAGCAGGTACTAATTAAATAGAGGTTTATTTAGCCTAAGTAAATATTTGTATTTGCCAGCTTTTAGGTAATTCGTCTAAAGAGTACGGCAAAATTGTCGTTTCCTTTAGCATCAAAAATCAGCTGCGGTATCGAGGAAATTTAGGTTAGTTCAACAAGGAAATTGTAAAAACATCATTTTAAATTCGGTTTTTTAGTGCGCCACATTTTACGAGATGAAAAGAGGTATTACGAAAGGGTGGTTGCTTATAGTCGAGAACGGTTGATGCTGTTCCCTTATCACTTGGCGGATATGATCGTCAAGGGTCTCCGAATCACACCGTTCAATTATTATGTCGCTGTTGTGGAGAGACTCATGCAAGCTGAGAAGAGTTACGATACGCTGCCGAATTTTACAGCTGCGGATTGTAAGTTAGATTGACGTAGTTTCAAGTTTCGACATCATCTCTTTTGTAGGTTTACGTTTAATAGGCTTAGGACGTAATGAATACATTGATATAATGAATAAGTCACGGTCGAATAGGAGTCGACTGTTTGGTAAACGTAACGTAAGAATTTTACTACCGCCAGTTCCCTGTGATGTTCACATGGAACCGTGGTGGCGAATCGAAGTGGGATTAGTGTTAGAAGAAGATGTTAAAGTATATTATGACACTCTTAAATAATGTGAAACTAAATTTGTCATTTCAGTCGGTTACTTCAGAAGAATTAGAGGTCATAGACAGACTAATCGATTATGGTTCACAATTTGCTGGCGAATTAAATTACCACATTGTACTTAGTTTATACAAGTGAGTCCTTTAGCTTTTATTTTATAAAGAACAAAATTAAAATTTAATTTCAGAAAAGGCTTAATTTACATAGACGTACCTGTAACTGCTGTCGATAGAATTCAAGTGCCACCTCTTCAGGGTTTTGTTATGAATAGGGTCTTAGGAGATTATTTTGAAACGCTTTTATACAAAATTTTTGTATCAATCGATGAACACATAACCGTGGGAGAGGTGAGAATTTTATATTGTGAAACAAAGTCTAAATGTGAGTTTTTAGTTGGCCGGTGTTTTGCAAGTAGAAACTGAACTTGTAAAGCAAGCCGTTTCGCTCTACTGCAGGCTAGGTTTTGCCAGAAAATTAAACCCCGAAACCGAACAATCAAAATCAAAACGACATCCATCGTGGACCAATTTACCAACAAAGTCAATTAGGTAGGCAATGCACTTTTTGCTCTCGTGATTTATTAGAAGGCAATTTCAGGGACGATGACGACATTTCACCCTTAACTCTACACCTGAATTCGTCAAACAGTACAAGTTCCTCTGATCTTGTTTCTCCTAGAAGTGAAACTCCTGACGCTCTAACTGGTACGTTGCAGAAGAGTGGTCAAAGGATTGCATTTCTGTTTGATTCCACCTTAACTGCATTTTTAATGATGGGAAATTTAACTCCGGTAAGTTTATATTTTTAGTATTCATTTCGTTGTACTGTCTTTTTGAAAAATATGTCTTAGTTTTCAAATTTTTCGTTGCAAAATTACAGTAAATGGTTATTTTATTGATGACAATTTTGCTTAAGGCGAAGCTAAGATCAAAACCACGTCGTGTACGGAAAAAGATACTTTTCCCACATGTTACATGCAAGATTTTTTTGTTGTACTGTTCGGAAAGCGATTAAATCACAGCAGTAAAAAGTTAAGGGACTTGGTCTACAGTAATGGGAAAAAGAGGTGCATGTCCTCCGTCTATTTCGAATTTTAAATCCAAAATAGTCGAAATTGTGGACACACTTGAACTGCAGTGCGGTTAAGGGGGGAGAAGAGATACATATTTTAAGGATGTTCTTTTGAAATATCATATGGCATAACATTTTAAATTTTTAATAAGTGTATTTGATTTATTCTGATGTTAATTACTAAAAGTATAACAAAAAAATTGGGGTATATCCGTAAATATTGATTAATATATTACAATGTATGTAAGTACTATTTATACTATGATATAATAAATGTATTGATTATGTAATTATTTTAGTACATAATAAATTATAATCAATGCTTATAAAAATAACTATATGAACCAGGAATTCATTAATTGATTAATTCTTTAATGTAGGTTTATAAAGGGGACTTAAATAAAAGATATAGCTTAATAACTAATCTAGAGATGGTAAGAGTGATCATTGATTAATAGAGCCATATAGATCCGCAAGTCTATGAGAACTTTTGTGCCATAATTTGTCCCGAAAGGTAGATGGCGTTGGGGGTTTTTTGTCCCGAGATTCGTTCGAGATTTTAACGTAACTTTTATTCAATAGTAATCTGCTTTACCCACAAATTTAAACTTCAAAATTTGTACAACGTTGCCAAATACTCGACAACTTTAAGCGTGGTTATATTTAAATGTGTTTGTTTGAGCCTTTGAGCAAATTTTACATTCATAAAAAATTTAAAGGAAGATGCTCGTAATTTTTACGGTGTTTATTATTTAAGTAACCAAGCGGTATTTCATTTATTAATCCAGACTTTTTTTTATAAAATATCTACTTTTAATAGTTTATAATAATTACGAAATCAAAGATTTTACATTTTGAGTTTTAACTATTTTGTAGCGGTGCCTCTTATAGGTCCACTTTTGTGCTAAAAATAGAGTAAAACAAAAAAATATCTTACACACGTGCTCTTGTTTAAATTTTTTTATTATCTTCATATTAATTTTCAAAATATCCAAAAATATTTGTAATCCATAATTCTGAAGAAAACAATCATAATAAAAGAGCTGTTTCTTTCTAAACATAAGTTTTTATTATAATTTAAAACCATTTGATTTTTATTTTAAATAAAAGATAATGACATCAGGTATAAGAATAGAACAAAAATGTAGGGAATGAAATTGACAAGAAATTATTTTATTATCAAACTATTTTAGGTGCATGTCACTGCCCCCCCCCCCACCAAATCGAATTTTGGGGTGAAATTAGTGTCAATCGTTAGAGCCTAAATGAGCTTTCATTTCCAACATCTTAATTTCATTTTCTAAAAGTTTCCGATTCCTCCGAGCAAGTTGCGTCCGATAATCCTCAAGTTTAATTTTACCAGATTAAAACTTTTGTTTAGATTTTACTACTAGTAAATTAAAGAAATTAATCCTGCTTACCATTATAATCTTAATAATAAATAATAAAAATGGAAACATTTATTTTACAAAATTTTTCATAATTTTTCATAATCAGTTGATAAGTATAATATATAGTTTAAAACTTCACTAACATTACTTTTTGGTTCCAATGTTTTATAGTTTTTGATCATTAAACCGCTTCAAATTCAGGTTTTGTCTTTATAATGACCTGTAGAAGGCAATAACGAAGTTTCATCAAAATTGATTTTTATAAAAATTCAAAATTGTCCGTTTTCAAAAATTAAATTTACCTATTTACTATTAATTTAAAGCACTCAAAATTGGTTATTGCCTTCAGTAGTCTTTTGTTATTAATATAAAAAAAGAATTACACTGATACAACGTTTAGTTTTTGAAAAAATTATAAAAGATTGGAGGCTCCTTTTTAACGTTATATATGGCCCTGGCTGCAGCGCGCTCTTAGATGTTGGAAATAGAAGCTCATTTAGGCTCTAATGAAACTCTAACGTCTGACTCCAATTTCACCAAAAAATTTAAAAATATAACGAAAATAGAAAAACATATTTGCCCCCCCCCCCAATATTTCGCGAATAACTCCGCGACAGTTGAGGCTCAAACGAAAACATGGAAGCTCATTTAGACTTTAACGATGCTCTAACTTTTGACACCAATTTCACCAAAAAATTCAAAAATAGAAAAACATGCCCCCCCCCCCCAAATTACCAGCAAGAAGTTAATTGTTTGTGAAAGGAGGCAAAGCTGAAGTTGACCGATAAGAATGCTCTATATGAAACAAAATACACGAACATATCAAATTATTGATTATTAATTAATTAATTTAAAAATTATAGGGTAAATCTCATGTGAGGGGGAGGGTGGTCCCACCACATCTTACCAAATCTCACCAAGCGGGAGGAGGATATCCAAATAAAAAATTGGTTAATTTTGGAAGTATTTTCTCGTTCCAAAATTTTTCACCTCTTTGAATTTCTTCAAAGAAAATTTCAATTTCATCATTTATGTAAATTATAAAATAACACTACGGTCAAAGTGTATCTGAAATATTATAAAAGTACCTACTATTTTAATAATAAGTAGGTACCTGGAATATACTATTATAATACCCCAAGGGCCTAAGAGTTTAAAACCTGGTTTATGTATGATGGACGGCAGACATTTCCACCGATGGTCAATTTTAAATCCTCGACCCTAAAATGGTTACGTTTGAGCGGGCAATTGCGGATTGCACCGATGGTCAAAAGGTCACATAATCTGACATGTGGATTGCACCGGGTTCGGTTAGGGTTAGTATGTGGACTGCACCGATGGTCAGTAAGTAATCTTTTTTAATTCCATTAAAGGATTGAGGTATTTAATTTACTACAGAGGTATGTAAATAATGTATGTACTTACATTTGCTGGTTTTTATTGCTTGATAATGTAAAACTTATCACAATAATTTAGGGGAAACCCTCATTTCATCCATGATTTAGGTTTAGGGGACCGCTAAAAGAGGGATCCACTGGTCGAGCTTATAGGTTATTGTTAGGAAACGATCTTTTTTTAATGAAAGAAAGTTGAAAGAGAGATTCACCGGTAGAGCTTAGGTTAGTTAGTTAAAATTTTACGATTTGCTACCATTCTATTAGTCCATAATTTTTTAAATCAATTTTGATTGGCTTGAATTACACATTTGCAAAAATTTTTTTAGAAGACTACGCTTTTAGATTAGGGGTCGTTCATAAATTATTTCACCCAATTTTAAGCATTATTCAACCTTCCCCAACTGCACAAAAACCTAGACCTATCTCCAAATATTACGTTATGCACCTTTCAATATTTTTTATTAAGAGCAATGTCCAGTGGTACCCCCCTATACAGTGTGAATATTTGTGTTTTCTGTCATTCATTTCCAGGACGTTACAAAAATTTAAATAATTGCTAACATTACAAAATCTTTCAACATTTTTTTATATAAACACGCTAAAGGAAGTTGATTTATTTATTGGAAAACCATGTTATTCGAAAATTAAAACATGGAAATCTCCCCCCCCCCGTCTAACCGTAGTTTTCAAATTACGCGATGTTCAAATGAGTAAATCAATTTCTTTTAGCTTTTTAACATAAAAAAAGTTGAAAGATTCTGCAATGCTAGCAATTATTTAAATTTTTGTAACGTCCTGGAAATAAATAACATAAAACACAAATATTCAGACTGTACAGGGGGGTACCACTGGACATTGCTCTTAATCAAAACCCAAGGAACCCTACCTATTTTTTATTAGACAAAACAAATATCTACAATCGTTAGTTATGTTCTCAAAATGGGAAAATATTGAACTTATTGGATTCCGATTTCATTTAAGCCAAACGTGGTATAGAAAAATTCAAAAAGTAGGTTTGGTCGCAGAATATTAAGACCATCTTTCCGAAATTGGTCAATGGTTGCTCTTCTCGTTTGGTTTGCAATATTTACAACATCCAAACGAAGTTGATGTTATTAATATCGATAATGCCAGACGATGCACGACTGAACACCTATTCCGATTATATTTCGAATCTATATTGATGCAGATTCACTTTTACCATCAAAGCTCCGAGCAGCACGCACATCAACTATATGCCGGAATACGAATGCCTGTGAATCGTTTTATAAAGTATTTAGTTCACATTTTTATAACTCTATCCACCGATTTACACCTTCTTGGAGATATTAAAAATGATGCAAATTAAAATATACCTAAGAATAAGCAGTATTGGCACAGTACCATCAGCCCGAGATCTATGATTTTTCCGAACCGGGGCAAGAACTTGACATTATTTTAGTTTAAAAATATCAAAAATCTCACGAAATATGATTTATAATTTGGTGCTCCCTTGAATTGCCTCCCGGGACAGGTGCCCTGGTTAGGCCCCCCTAGATCCTGAGCTAAATGCCTCAATAAATAAATGCCAGTTAGTAAACAAGCCAAATTACAACATTTGATCGACTTGTATTCTGACAAAACAATTACCAGGAGATTACTGGTAAGTCTTTGACTTACAGGGATTAAGTATTTATATCGGTGCAATCCACATGTGGGGATCGGTGCAATCCACATCTGACCATCGGTGCAATCTACATATGACCCTCGGTCAAAACCACGGTGTAGAAACTTCATAGGAAAATATTAGACCCTGATATTAATGGTATTTTAGTTGGCGGATTTTCTTAAGATGGCGCTGTTTCAATAATTATTTAGAAAAGTACAGAATAACATTACCTATTATCATAGAATATCCTATAAATTGGAATTTTAAGACGATTATCAAATTATAACAGTGAAAAATAGTTAATTTGTGTAATTTAAATTTAAATATAGTGGAATAAAATGTAAAGATACTTATTAGTTGACCCATGACACCCAGGGGGCGCAACGATAAGACAGTTTAAGACTGTCTAAACTTTTAACATGGAAGTTTCCCTTCTATTGTAAATCTTATATTCTATGGTCAAAACCCCCAAAAAAAGGATTAATTTCTTTCCATCGGTGCAGTCCACATACGTCCGTTTGAGCAGTGGACAATTCCACCGATGCGGGTCGAGTACCTTATGAAGTATTAGAAGTAGCACAATGGGGATTAACAAACTTGAAAATCCCTTGAAAGATTGCTAATGGCCAAAAACAAATGCAGCATTTTATAGATTTATCAATAAAAATTTAAATAGTAGTTTAAGAAAAAAAAATTTAATTAATTTATTTATAAAAATTTAACATAAAAGAAAGAACAACCAAAAAATTATCGGACGTAACTTGTTCGGAGGAATTGAAAATTTGAAATGCCCGTAACTTTTTAGAAAATGAAATTAAGATGTTGGAAATGGAAGCTCATTTAGGCTCTAACGAAGCCCTAACGTTTGACACCAATTTTACCCAAAAATTCACAAAAATAGAAAAACATATCTACCCCCCCCCCAACGGTTTCGCGAATAACTCCGCGACGATTGAGGCTCAAACGAAAAAAATTAGAGCTCATTTAGGCTCTAACGAAGCTCTAACGTTTGACACCATTTTCACCCCAAAATTCGACTTGGGGGGCCAACGTGTCCTACAGCCTCCCCTCCCCTCTACTATTTCGCGAATAACTCCGCGACGGTTGAGGCTCAAATGAAAACAATGTAAAGTCATTTAGGTTCTAACAAATCTCTAACATTTGACACCATTTTCATCCCAAAATTCGACTTGCTGATATAAAATGCTGCATTTGTTTTTGGTCATTTGCAATCTTTCAAGGGATTTTCAAGTTTCGTGTTAATCCCCCCAACTATTTCGCGAATAACTCAGCAACGGTTGAGGCTCAAACGAAAAAAATGGAAGCACATTTAGACTCCAACGAAGCTCTAACGTTTGACACCATTTTCATAAAAAAATTTGACTTGTGGGGGGCCAACGTGTCTACAGCCCCCCCCCCATTTTTCGCGAATATCTTTGCGATGGCGATGGTTGAAACTCAAACAAGACAAATGGAATCTCATTTTCTACAGAGCATAAACACCGTAAATTTATAATGCACCAAATTATAATTAAATTGTTGAAAAGAAAGATAAAAATGTACCTATAGGTATTAAAAATTTAACTTAGCGAACAACAGTTGATTATAATTAAAATTACCACTTTGGGATCTTACCTACTTTTGTGAACGGACGGCATTAAAAAAAAGCAAAAATGAAGAATGTTGGTTAAAAAAGCACAAAAAAGGCAAAAAGAACCGCAAAATAGGCGAAAAATGCAAAGAAAGAAATGACCCCCCCCCCCAAGGCGAAAAAGGCAAAATAAAATATGCATTTTTAAAGAGTACATGCTGTGAAATGAATTTTAAATTGGGTCTGCCTGAAATATTTCAATTTTTAAAAAAAGGCATTTTGCCTAACTATCCTGTCTCTAGTAATAAAAATATAATTTCGCGAACTACTAACCTAATTAAAAAAATTTGGTTATAATTAAACAGCTCAAAATCAAAATGTAATATCTTTGACGGGTCTCACGAGAAATTTTGCTCGTAATTAGATACTGAATGTAGGTACTTGAATTGAAGCCTACCATAAGCATTTAAGGTAAAACATCTTGTCCATTTGGGTACGAGAGGGTACGCTACCAGGTTTTTAAAATGGTTGCAAAAATCTGACAACACTGCAAAATTTTTGAGCGACGATATACATTTAAATTATTTTGAGAGAATGAGTGGTTCCTATTTTTACCGCATTTTTACATCAAGCGGTATGTGACAAGGGCAACTTTAGTTGTAGAATAGGGAAGGGGCAGAAAATAAGGGAGCACACATTTTAACACAGGCATTGCGGATCTTGTTAAACTCCTTCAATCAACGGGGTGATTTATAGGATCGATTTTAAAACTTAATGTGTCTTTCTCGTAACTTAAATTGCAGTGTCTTGAACAAGGCAGATTGTGCTGTCGTTTATATTTTTAAATGATTAAAAAATAATTCTTTTTATTCTTTAACTTCTTATAAGCCCAGTTTATCAATCTCTAATATTGATAAAATTTACTTGTCAGATAAATTTACTTGGGATACTAAGAGACGGTCATTGCTTTGCAGCTAACACAGTTGGATGTGAATGCGGGGTACCGGGTTCAAACCCGGGGAGAATCAAACTTTCTTATGACCAAGTCTCCGTGCTTCGGAGGGCACGTTAAGCCGGCGGTCCCCCTGAGTTGACGAATTGCCACCATTAACAAAAAACAGGGCTACAGGCACATCTGAATGCTAGCCTAGCAAGCTGCTACCGGATGTAAAACAACTATAGTCCAAAATCGATCTGCGCACTACTCACCAACCCGTCTGGCCAGCGTGGTGAGTTATGGCCAAACCAAACCTCCATAATATGGAGAGGCTAATGTCCAGCAGTGGACGGAAAAAGGCTAATAACGAACGAACTAACTAGAGATTGATAAACTTGGCGAGCTTTACATCTTCTGGTAGGTAGCTTGTTGGGCTGGCCTATAGATGTGCCTGTATCCTGGTTTTTTTATGTTAATGTTGGACCATTTATAATAATACCCATAACCCAGGAGGACCACCGGCTTAACGTGCCTTCCGAAGCACGGAGACTAGTCATGAGAAAGTTTGACCTTTCCCCAGATGTGAACCCAGTACCTCGCATTCGCAACCGATTGCGTTAGCTGCAAGGCAATTACCGTCTCTAAAAAGAATTAATTAGGTAAAACATAAAACTATTTTGGTAAAGGATCTAAATTTTAATGATGGTCGCACTATTGCTTCAAAATTAATTTATATTTCGAAATTTTAAGCCTGTTCCAAAATAGTTTTAAGTTTTTTAAAAATATTCATTTTTAACAGCACAATCGTGACTTTTTTAAGACCTTACATTTTAAGCTACTAGAGAGGCACCTTAAATGTGATTTAAATGTCGATTCGGCATTTAAAATTAATTCTTGAAAACCGATGATTTTTGTAAGCTATGAAAAAACGCTTTTTATAACAAATTCAATTACGAGTATCTACAAAATTGTTGATATTTCTTACCATTGTTGCAGAATTTTAAATGCTAGCTCGCGGCGTCGGGTTTTTTCTTTAGGTTCTTTTGGTGTTTTTTATTTATTTTATTTGAAAATGATTTTTCTATCAAATTGCTCAGGTTTAAGCCATTTCGTGATTTAGTTCCATTTCAACGCTAAAATCAATCTAATTTGACTGCCATACTTCTATAGCTTTTACAGTATTAATTGGAACAATTGAAAACAGATTTGGAGCAAACGTTGGAGAAATCAAATGGAGTTTGCTGGAAATCTGTTTTCGTTTACTCCCAATTTGTTTTCAATTGTTGCACATAATACTGTAATTTTTTTAACTCACTTTTCATCAATTTGCATATGGCAACTGGGGCTAGGCGATATTAAAAAAATTATAGCAAGTTTATGTTTAATTTTAGGGCTTAAAGAAACATGCAGTGACCATGTTTGAAGTCGGTAAATTGTGCGACGAAAGTTTGGACAGTTTTTTATCTGAACTGGAGAAGGTGTCCGCTCTCGACGCGGATGGAGAAGGAGAAGCGCGCAGATATTTTGATCACGCCGTTATTTTACGTTCAACTGTGTTGGCTTTAAGAAAATTGCATAGTGCTGGCCTTGATTTGGTTCGACTTGAAAGTTTGCATTCCTTAGACGAAGCTACCTACATGCGGTTGTTGCAAAAGAAGTACAAGTTAGTGATTACGTTAAATTTGTGTTAATTTAGGATTACTTTAATCTTTTGTACAGATTATTGGTTTCCATGGCCCCACTTAGTCGAGAAGTACGGCCGGTTTCCAGTTTATCTCCACCACATTTAGGACCACCTGTACCAGAAATTAATTCCATTTGGTTTAAACTTTTTATTTATCATATGACTGGGTACGGCCCACCTTCACTTTTATTAATTAAAGGTAGCGGTTTTTGTCCCTTAAGTTGATTATTTTAACCAAAATTTTTTATCAGGAACCGCTCTGAAGCAATTGCCTCGCATGTTTTTGGGTTACTCAAGAATTTTAGTGATGGCTTGGTTGCATGAACCAGCGGTACTGCCAGTTGCTAATATCATGTACGTTAATGCGGCGCTCCAATATTCTCCAGTTTTACTTCAAGCTTATGGGGTACTCCAGCCTGCCCAAACACAAATCACACCTTTTCCGTTTTGCGAAGATGTTGCAGCAAAAGGACAAGGTAAAACATCCTTGGGTAATTTTTCAATTCTTACAAGGGAATTGTGCAATTTTTCAGGCGACTATATCAGCAGTAATTTACGCTGGAGAAATCATTCCGCCGTTAAAAATTTATCAGAAATTGTGGACTTAAATCACAACTGCGGTTATCTCACGTTTATAAACATAGGAGTAAATGACTTTGGGTGTCCAAACAGGGATCCAATGGTTCGACTTGGTCGATCTAACAAAATCACAAACAATCCAGGTTTGAATCTCAATTTTGGTAATTCCAAAAAAAATTTTTAATTTTTCAACAGATTTGGCTAAGTTACAAAAACGACCCGAAAGAATCACAGAACCAACATCCATCGCGAACGAGAACTTTAGTTTTATTAACCAAAGCGCCTCCAGTAAAAAGCCGAATCCAAATTTGAGCCAAGAAGAACCAACAGAAAACAAGGATGCAGACAAACTTCAATCGCCAGTCGAATCCCACTTTGCTGTAACCCCAGTCACGAGCAGCACCACATCCTCTCCAGCAAACGGTTTCATAACCGAAGATGGTACAAATTTGTTGAAAGAAGAATTGGATAGGTTGGATCTCGACAGAAAATTAATTCAAGGTGAACTTCTAAAGAAAAATTCAATCAGTAGCAGCATTCAAAGTTTTACCTCGTTTGATATGCTTTTAAGTCCGACTGAAGAGAATATCAGTATGTTTTCGCGTAACAACGACTCTCCGCCGATAAATGAAGAGAAAGTTGATCATGTCCCTGTAAAATATATAGCGGAATCAGAGGAACCTGGCGAGGTAAGTGTGCTTAAATTTTATGACTTGATTTTTTACTAATTCAGTCTATTGTGTGGTTTTGGTTGTGCATGTAGATGTGGACATTACTGGACTGTCAGTTTGGAATCCCACTTTTTGATGTGGATGCTAACACTAAAATTTGTGATGCCGTCGTTTCAGGGAGCCTGTGCAGTTCTCCAAGGTAAATTTTGATTATGTTTGATCATACTGGTAAAATTTTCTGCTCTTTCTGGCAGTAAGAGTAGCAATTTTCTTCACCAGCACCAAATTTATTTGTACCTTTTTGAGTGACTGTTTGAATAATGCGTACTTTTTTGGGCGTTTTAGCCTTGATAGCTTAACAGAATCTAGTCGAAAATTAGGCACCTCCTTGTTAGAGTTCATTTCGCAGTGTCAGGTAAGTCGATCGATTTATCGATGTGTGTACTAAAATATGACGTATAAAACTATTTAAATGTTTTTCCAGTACTATACAGGCGAGAACATGGGAATTATTAAACGTGGTCGTCTTACACCTCTTCCTAGATACAATTTGGTGTTTGATAATGGCCGAGTAAGTGAATGGTGTGGAAAATAAGCGCGTTGTTTTAAATCTAACTTAACTTAGGGTGTGTAAGCAGTACAGTATTCTTAAGTAATATTTACATTATTAACATTTTAAAAAGTTTAATTAATGTTTACAATTTTATGTTTTATTTTTAGAGTTTATAAATATTTTTACAGAATTTTACTTCAATAAATTGTAAATTAAAAATTTGTACATAAAATACAATAAAAAATCAAGTCATTTACAAAAATGCTGTTTTTTTTAAATTATTATTGATTACTCAAAAATTAAATAATTATAATTTATTCGCTAAAAAGAACTGTTTTTTTTTTAAATAAAAAATAGGTAATTTATTTTTGAGTCCGTGGGCCGCACCAAGACTATTCGGGGCCGCGGGTTGCCGACCCCTAACCTAGTACCATCACATACTTACATACATCGACTACTCTCTAATGCAGACTATCGATGTCTTACTAAATCACAACTATCTAATGACTAATTTGTTCCTGTTCCATCCATTGATCTATTGGTTCAATATTATCGTTCAATTTGTTCAGTTCATTTGTCAACTATTAGTTTAAGCGTTAACTACCACTTAACTACAGGTGGTAAAATCGGCCCTAAGTAATTTACTTTGCTTACTTGAGGGGTTAATGCCATATTATATCTGATTCAATTTCAATATTCGTCTAACTTGATATTTTACTTAATAATTCTGTTTGTGAAATTTTTCTGATGTAAAATCCAAGTTTTTGACCTTAGCGCATCTGTGAGCTCCTCAATCTTGAAAAAAACAGCCAAAATCACCACAAAACCCAGTTTTTCCAATATATCACCTTTCCAATGCAAATTTCGGGTAAAATAGCTTTAAGAAATTTTGTATGGCATAAAATTTCCTACAACTTTTGTATTTACAATCTTCTTCAATCCCAAATAGATACAAAAATGAAAATGCGTATAAATTACCAAAAAGAAGTAAAATCCACGACTGTTTGGTTTTTTTTGCAAATATCTCGTTTCCAGTGCAATTTCGAGAAAAATTTATTAATACCAATTTTGTAGAGCATAAAATTTCATGAAAGATGTATCTGTTTTAAGTATTTTTTATCTCACTTAGGTATCAAGCTTCTAATCCACTAAACAAAACTAAATTACGTCTGTTTCAATTCGAGATCTGATTTGGCGGATTAGATCCTCGATACCTAATGGAGATAAAAAAAAACGCACATGTCTTTTATGAAATTTTATGCTCTACAAAATTGGTATAATAAATTTTTTCTCGAAATTGCACTAGAAACGAGATATTTGCAAAAAAGCACAAACATAGCCTTTTACTTCTTTTTGTTAAGTTTTACGCATTTTTCTGACTTCTTTTTACCACTTCTCAGTAGCTACTAGAGATAGAAGAAAATTATAAATATAAAAGCTGTAGAAAATTGTATGCTCTACAAAATTTGTTAAGGCTACTTCAACCAAAATGTGCGTTGGAAAGTAGTTATATGGAAAAAAACAAGATTTTAGCTGTTTTTTTTTACGATCAAGATCCCATTTTTTTTATAACTAACTGCACTGCACTGGCTTAAATTTGGGAGTGGAGTCCGAAAAATGCGAATTCAACTGGAGGAAATTCTGGCAAGTTAGTCAAAAATGCTTAATAATGAAAGCAGTTTGGTCAGTGCCCATAAGGAGGGTGGTAAAGAAAAAGGGAAAAAGTATAGAAATTTAGGAAATAATTTGTGGACAAATTTATGATTAGGTAAAATTAAATAAATGTACTTTAGGAGCAAATAAATGAACAATTAGTGGTAAGACAGTTATTAGGGCCTGCACATACATTTTTGTATATTTCCATTTTTTTCAAGTTACTATTGCGTTAAAAGCCAACAAGCAAAGTACTAAGAAACCTTTAATTACTATGAATTAATCAGTTTAAAAAATAAAATACAGTCCACTAATTGAGGAATCTCACCAGTATGCAAAGGGGTTAAACAAAAGGTCATACAAATAGCGAAAAGGGGTCCAAAAAAAATACCAAGGGGTAACCTGAGTAAAATTCCGACTTAAAAAAAAAGGGTATTATAAAATCAGTTTATTTATCCGTAGTATATGATACAAGGATGCAATTTTTTGACTAAATCTACAATATAAGATAAACTTAGTTGAAAACATGCGACACCTGAACTAATTGAAACTAAATTAATGTAATAATAATAATAAAATCATAATACTTAAACAAAATCGAATTATCTAAATCAGTACTTTTTACAAAAATGAAATATAAAACTAAAATCGGTCCAAATTATTAGGAGCCAATTTTAAAATGTACATTAGGCTTAAATATTCTAAAAGTATAAAAATGATACAAAAACGTTCTCATTGAATAATTAAATTTAGGCTTGAAAAATGTTGCAAATCGATTTTATTTTAAAAACATGTCCAAACAAAAAATAATAAATCAATAAAAAATTTAATGTAATCTACAAGAGAACATTTTTAAAAGAATTCACTAATGTTTAAAAAAAAAGATGTTAAAATCTTGTATAAATAAGAATCACAGACATGTAAGACACTTTTGTATGAGATTTTCAGTTTTCACAAATTACAATTAATTAATTAATATATTACAATTGTCGTTTTATAAATATAAAAATGATCTTTGTTACATTTAATCGAAAAAGTGAGATCTAAGAAAACGTATTGCACACTTTCTCGATTACTATCATCTGGCATGTCACCTTAAAAGTTAAAATATATTTATATATATACTAACAAATATATAATTATTTACACAATCAAATTCTTTCTCTGCAAATATTACAACATTTTTATAACAAGTGTCAAGGGCACGATAACTTTTCAATTCCGTGTAGGAAACTAAAACAGAATTCATTAAATCACTACACAAAAGTATCTTTAAATACATAGGGGATTAAGGTACCAAAACATAATTAGATTAAAATTATTTACAATAGAAAATTGCATTTTCACACATTGAAATAAAAGCGTCCTCGAAAACTTTCGCTGCTTCACTGTTAACTTCACGAGTCTTCCCTCACCCACCACAAAAATAAAACTTAGTTCACTGAGATCTAAAAATAGCCAGTACCTTAACCAAACAACAGTGGCACCAAGTGGTGTCTCTACACTTAAATATATATCGCGTCGGAGCCTTTATTTGTTTGGTGACCGACGGGACCGTACGTGTTCGGACTGGTTATGTTCTCTGACCAATCTGATGTGCACGAGTGCGGCGAACTCGACGACCAATGACCTGGACTCTCGGGACTGGGCGTTGGAAAATTATCGGGGACCAGATGTTGTGGAGTTATGTCCGAATGTTGCGATGGCGGGGTTAAATAGTAATTTTGTTGGTACTGCTGGGGTTGTAACGTGGGAGGCGTGACGCTGCTTATTTGGCCGGAGGAATACGCCAACGGTAATTCGAGACCCGCTTGGCTGAAGTCGAAACCCATGGGTAAAATTTGAGTTTGAGGAACGCCCCCGTGTTTTTGTTGCGTTGCCGCCCTCATGGCAGCTATGTGAGTTGGACTTGTTGGCAGTGATGGGCGTGACTTGGCAGGTGAAGGAGATCCGTTGTAGCCTTGTGGCGATAGCGACATGTTGGATTGCACTGAATGTGGAGGCGATTGATTCGAGTATGGTGGACTTAGGGTGTTAGGGTGTAACTGTCGTTGTAGGACTAACTGGTCCTGGTAGTTGGATAAAGTAAATGGACCGTAATTATCCAAACTTAACAGGTTATGGATGGATGGATTGTTTTTAATCACATCTTCGTAACTAGGAGGTTGTTTGTTCATGAGGCTCTCCAACGCTGACGCCATGTTGGAATACAAGGATGTCGTGTCGTACGGACTCGGCATCGAGTTATTCGTCATGGGAGACTCGACGGGACTCAAGGTCGAACTAATTGAGTCAATACTTTGAGGAACTTCCGTGTGCATCATGTTGTTTACGTTTTTCTTGTTGCACTTCTTCACGCTCGCTTTTCTTCGTACACTACCGCCTCCTGTGTTGGCACCTTCGATCTCAGGACTCGCCGGGTTCAAATGACCATTGTGACCCTGATTTGACTTACTAGGTCGCTTCGATTTTTGTCGTTTCGCGACGATTACGGTTGGTTGTTGGATCATTTGACCGTTAGGTGAAACTGAAAATTAAAACAATTCATTAAAAACAATTTATTATTATTGTTAAATTTTATGGTAAGAATTATAGAGCTGTTTAAGAGAGCAAATTATGAAGGCCACTGCATTGTTTAGCAACTACACAGGTTGGATATATTATACTCATTTATTTTATCTTTTATTATAGCTTTTACCCAAGTAAGACTTCTTATTTAGTTAAATTCCTCTGCGATAATCAAATATCTCAACAGGTTATGGACCCAGGTATTGTAATTAATTAAATAAAAACCGCGGATCTGTTATGCGTATTAGACACGGTGTAGAAACTTCATAGGAAAATATTAGACCCTGATTTTAATAGTATTTTAGTTGTCGGATTTTCTTAAGATGGCGCTGTTTCAATAGTTATTTAGAAAAGTAAACAATAACATAACATAAATCATAGAATATCCTATAAGTTGGAATTGTAAGACGATTAATAAATTATAATAGTGAAAAATAGTTAAATTGAATGGAAATATAGTGGAATAATTTAGTTTAGTCAGATTTAGTTGACCCATGACACCCAGGGGGCGCAACGAAAAGACAGTATAAGACTGTCTACAATTTTAACATGGAAGTTTCCCTTCTATTGTAATCTTTTATTCTATGGTATTAGATTAAAAGTTAGAAATATTAGGAAGATGTTTTTCTACTACTTTTGTGTTTCTAGGTGGATAGAAAACTTTCTTTTTGAAAATAAATTTCCCAAAATCCGTAATTTCTTTCCCGACTAGACCAAATATTGAAGTATCACATAACAAAAATAATTTTTGTAAGTATGTCATTTTCTCTAATTAAATTTTGTTAATGATTATTTATTTTTAAATTTACCATACAATTAGTTGCAAATTCAGTTTTAGGGCCGATCTATTCATCTCTTCGTAAAGTAGCTATTAGCGTTACGGGTAAGGTAGCAGTTCGTAAACGTTTATTCACATCCCAATAGCCACTATTGCCTTGTAAATATGGGTTACGGCTAACATAAATATAAGAGCCGCTTGAAGCGGCAAATATGTTTTACAAATCAGATTTTAACTTAAAATTTCTAGAATTGCGAGTGTTGTATTTATGAGAAATTTAATTTTTGATAAATAATTGATCAAATCGAATCTTTTAGATGATATTAATTTTATCCAAGACGAAAACAGAGTTCAGTAATAGGATAATTTAAATTGTCGGGACTGTAAAAATGTAATCACTTTTTTAACAAAGTGATTTAACAAAAGTTTTGTTGTTTAATTATGATTTCTTTAAAATACACTTTACTCTTTTGGATAAATAAACTGTTAAAATGTACAAATTGCACATATGACCATATGAGGGATGCTCGGGGTTGAAATCGAGGCGATTGTGTGAGGGTAGTTTCAGGTAGTTTTCCGACGTGGTTTCTTGCATTTCTAATGACCTGGACCAAAACTATTTTATCTCTTTCTCTCATAACAATATATTATAGCGCTATCCTACTCTGTCATATACTAACTAGAAGAAAACATCGATCCTGTTTAGTAAATTCGCAATACCTAAGAACAAGATACGACAAGATGAATATACACAAATTTTTTGCAGGGCACTTGTAAACTTATTTGGCTCGTAATTACGATGCGCTTTGCGAAGAGATGAATAGATCGGCTCAGCACAAACAAATACGGGACAGTTTTAGTAACAATAAGAAACAATCCCGTAAAATACTGGACGTCTGGTCACCCAATGTTAAGGTCAAAACTCAGCTTGCACAATTGAATTTCTTGTGAACTGTTTAACGATTTAAGTATTTCAGTTTATTGCCTTTCTTGCTTTTAAAAATGTTATGTGTTTATAAGGTGTCGAAAAAGCACATAATTAGTGAAGTGTTAAATTTTATGTTAAGAATTACGAGCTTTTTACGATAGCAAATTATGAAGGCACTGTAAAATTTGGAACATTATAGAATATTGTTTTTCAGAGAGTATTAGAATGTACCTACTAATTTATTTTTATCATTTATTAAAACTTTTGCTCAATTAGACTTCTTATTTAACAAAACTCCTCTGCAATAATGAAATATCTCAACGATTATGTAGTTCCATCACGGAAATACAGTAAAAAGTCGATAGTGAAATGACAATTATTATTATTGTCATGACAAATTGACAATTGAAGGGGTTGAATAGAAAGGGCATAAGTAACATTTGCATTTTTTTGAAGACAGTAAAGTTTAAAGTGATGTGTCTATACAGTTATGAATTTTTGTTTGGACTTTTTTCCTTCATTTGAATTATTCAATTATTCAACTGAAGGAAAAAAGTCCAAACAAAAATTCCTGACTGTTTTATAGACACATCAGACATCACTTTAAACTTTACTATCTTCAAAAAAATGCAAATGTTACTTACCCTTTCTATTCTAACCCCTTCAATTAGAAAAAAAATTTCCCCCCCCCCCTCAGAATGCTTTAATTTTAATAAGAAAAAGTTACTTACTCATCATGGAGTTTGTTTGCACCACATTAACCATTTGTGGACTTCTAGGAACATGCTCCTCGAGCAATCTTACTATATCATTGTGTAGTCGCTCACTAGCGACATCTCTTGGTAAACGATCCATATGGTCGGTGATTTCCCGATTTGCATACGCCTCCAAAAGAGCTTTACAAGCTTGGGAGGACCCTTCACGAGCGGCTAAGAACAAAGGAGTTTCGTCCTAAAAAAGAATATTGTGTTAGTGACGCAATAACTTGCAAAAAAAAACAACAAAATGTACCTTATCATCTTGTGCGTCTCTGTTAGCCCCGTGAGCCAACAAAATGTTAACAGCTTCGACGTTATTAACAGCTGCCGCCCAATGAAGTGCAGTTTTACCGGAATTATCGGCCGCGTTTATATCGGCTTCTGCACTAATAAGATCTTGCACCATTCCTTCGATGGCTAAACGAGCAGCCAATATAAGTGGCGTGGTGCCTTCATGCATACGCGCGTTAAGATTCGTCGCCCTATTGCGTAACAATATTTGGAAAACTCCGATTGCGTCCGCGGCGACTGCTGCATGTAGAGGTGTCCGTCCTGTGTTATCTTGCGCGTTTGCATCAGCACCATGATCCAACACACGCTTAGCCATATCGGCGCGCGAATATCGCGCAGCCAGGTGAAGCGACGTCTCACCCGTTTTATCCATGACGGTATTTACATCAGCGCCTTGTGCAACCAAGTCTTGTACCATGTTGCCCCCAATGTCATCTTCATCATCCTCACCAGTTCCAATTCCACAACCACTACCGGCGGCTACCATTATTGGAGTGATACCGCACGGCCCCCTAACATTCACGTCGTTACTTTCATTTTGAGGTGGAGTCAACATGGAAGCCGGCGGTCGTAAATCTGAGACCTCAAGATGTTGTTGAGTCCACGCCCGAGGATCAGCCTCTTCGTAATCCGTTATAACTGTATGATCACTAATGTATCCAGTATCCAACACCCGCATCCGTTTAGGTTGCGGCATTTCAGACTCATCGTCCGACCATTGTTGCCCGTGTCCCATGTGACCTCCATGGTGAATATCCAAATCCATACAACCAATCGATGCGTTTTTGTTAAAATCGCGCATTTCTTGGCCATCTGGACCTCGTCGTCGCGAACGCCGTCGGATCTGTTTTGGAAAACCTTCAGGGAACCACGTAACGCTCGACACCCGCTTGCTTTGGGTCCTCACAATAACGATAATAACAATTCCAACCAAGCAAACCGACGAAATTCCAATCATCACATATTTCGCGTTAGTTGGCGTTTCTTCATCTTCCACTCCCGGAGCGTCCATACCATTAACGCGGTAAATCGGAAAAGATTGCGATAACGTATGCCTGGAAGCCTTTGCAGCGAGAAATTCGGCAGCTGCGTTTGCAGATTGGAAGCAATAATCGGAATTTAAAGAAGTCGTGCACTTGCGGTTATCAATTTCCAAATAAACCCGAACACCCTTTCGACCATACTGCTTAGTGTACACAATGTTGTGCTTTTCGCCAACGTAAGTATCTTGCAAATTAATCGGAGACGTTTCGTGCCATTCGTAAATCATATCATTGCCCAAAGTATCTTTCTTCACTATAACAGTCGTCCTGAGTTGGTAACTCATATCTCTGAGGAAAGCAATCAAGTTTTGCTTAAAATCGGCCATTTCCATTAGGACTATCATGTCGATCACACCTTCCGCGATTTCAGGTGGTACTCCTTCACAATCCAATCCATCCCAGTTACATTCGGCGTTATTACACCCGTAATCGCAGTGACCATTAGCATAGTGTTTCTGGCAGTAAGCGTCGTAAATTGGGTTGCACAACTGAAGAGTCTTCTCACAATCCCTTCCATCGAACAAGCACTGAGGGTTGTAACATTCCTCGTCGCAATTCCCATCCATAAAAACCTCCCAACACCGTATGGGAGCGGTACAGTTGGCCCACGGATTTATACCCAACGAACAATCGTTTCCGTCAAAATCGCACGCGTACGTATTACACTCCTCATCGCACTTGAAATTCCCGCGTTTGGCTTGACAATTATTTTTCGCGCACTGCTCCCGTAGCATTTCAAAATCTTTTGCGTAATAAATGGACGTTTCTTTATGTGAAAGGACCGGCTTACCCAGCCCGCCCGGAGAATTCCTATCGTAAATCTCGCAACTCTTTCCTGTATGTTTTGGAGGACAGTAGCAGGCGTAGTCGCCCAACTTGTCTTGGCATGTCGCGTCCGCATGTTTACATGGGTTACTATCGCATTCGTTAAAACTGTCCAATTCACAGTTGGTTCCATCGGTTCCCTTGGGACAATCGCACCTGTAACCACCTCCATCAGAAATACGGCAAATGCCTCCGTTTTGGCAAGGATCTGAATCGCAGTCATATCCGCTAAACTCGCAATTTTTGCCGTAGAAACCGTCTTGGCATGTGCATCTGTGACCCGCGTGGATTGTGGTGCAAATGCCACCGTTTTGACATGGGGAATTGGCACAGAAGTTGACTTTAATTTCACAGTGTCGTCCCATATAGCCTGCTTTGCAGTTGCAGTGGTAATCGTTGACCAATTGAACGCAGTCGAGTGTACCAGGTGGAGAACATGGATTGGAAAGGCACTCGTTTATGTCACCTTCGCATCGCGGGCCGACAAATCCGGGTGGACACTTGCAATCGAAATTTCCAACTCGGTCCATGCAAGTACCATTGTTGTGGCAAGCGCCTGGTCTACAGTCGTCGATATTAATTTCGCAAATGTAACCGAGGGTTCCAGGTGGACAGGAACATTGGAAGTTGTCGACCAAATCATGACAAGTACCACCGTTCTGGCAGGGATTTGGTTTGCAATCGTCGACGTTGAGTTCGCAGTTTTGACCCTGAAAACCTTTGGTACAATGGCACGCGTACGAACCGATCAAATCTTTACAGCTCGCTCCATTTTGGCAAGGTGCCGACTCGCATTCGTTGATCTCGCGTTGACAATAAGATCCTGTGTAACCATCCAAACAGTGGCAACGATGGGAATTACCGATATCTTCACAGGTTCCGTTATTGCAAAGCAGTCGGGGCGCGACACCTTTCCGCAACGCGGCATCTTTACAACTAACCATTTCAACATCACAAACCTTTCCGGTCCATCCAGGCGCGCACAAGCACTGATATTGGTTTTTAATTTGTCTACAAGTTGCACCATTATCGCAAGGGTTGGTACTGCACCAGTCGACATATTCGTTGCAGTCTTTACCGGCGAATCCGTAAGGGCAGTGGCATGTATAGTGGGTGATGTGGTCTTGACAGGTCGCTCCGTGCAAGCATGGAGAACTGTCACACAGATTAATGCGATTTTGGCAATTTGATCCCGTGTACCTGTTACGAAAAAAAAAAGACATTGAAATTCACCCTCAAAACTAGTAATTTAATTTCTGGTTAATCCCTTAATGGGGTTCTCTACTTTGCAAGTTTTAAAAATTCATATTTTTAAATATGAATGAACTATAGGGTCTTAAAAATATGTCAATCAAAGGTATCCTAATTGCTTGAACTTGAACACATAAAAAAAAGGTAACAGTGGAACAATATTTGTAAAACTATCCAGATTTATGATCAATAAAATAACTAAAGTTGTAAATAAATAATTTCTGGTCTTGACTTGACTAGGGAACCCCTTAACTTTTTAATTCTGTTTTAATTTAAATGTTTAAAAAAATCATAGCATGATGGTTAGCTTACCCAGGTTTACAAGTACAGGTGTAAGAATTGATGCCATCAATACACGTTCCACCATTCATGCAACTGCTCTCAGTACAATCTTCATCATTAGTCTGGCAACTAATTCCGGAAAAACCCAACGGACAAGTGCAGGTGTAGGAATCCACATACTGATTACAGGTAGCGCCATTTAAGCAAGGATTCGAAAGGCACTCGTCGATATCGACTTCACAGTGTTTGCCTTCAAAACCATTGACACAGAGACACATGTAGTCGCCTATATCATCCAAACATGTACCTCCATTTTGACAAGGGACTAAAACAAATTGAATGAAGAAAAAGTTCAGCTACTGGTTGAATTGACTTACAAGAGGCGCAATCATCAGTATTAACAGTGCAGTCACGACCTTCATAACCCCGTGCACATATGCACTGGTACGATCCATTAGTGTTTCGGCAACTCGCCCCATTCCTACATGGTTGGGAAACCTCGCACTCGTCAACGTCTTGCTCACACAAACGTCCCGTATATCCTACACTGCAAGAGCAGGCAAAATCTAGATAGTTTGAGCTTGGCGTGCATCGAGCGTTGTGTCGACATCTGTTAGGCGAGCAAGGATCCAACTTTTCTTGACAGTTTCGGCCAGTGAAAGGTAATTCGCAGACGCATTTGTATTCGTTCACTTGATCGATACAGGAACCACCATTTTTGCACGGATTCACCGCACAATCATCGATGTTCGTTTCGCAGTTTACACCTGCGTAGCCTGACAAGCATTCGCAAGTGTAGGATGCTAAATGGTCGTGACATAAACCACCATGTTGGCATGGATTGGACGCGCATTCGTCGATATCATTTTCACATTGCTTTCCACCGTATCCTAATTTACAAAAAAAAAAATCTTATAATATGAAAAATAAGCTCCGAAATTTTCTGGCGCGGTATTTCTTATAACACGGTTTCACTTTAACGCAAATCTTTTGCTGAAAAGCTGTTGTATGGTTTGTTAAGTAAAATTCCTACCTGGCAAGCAATGACAGATGAATTGGTTGACTCCATCTTCACAGCTTCCTCCATGTTTGCACGGATTTGACTTGCATTCGTCGACGTCGCTGAGGCACCGAGCGTCATAATAACCTCTGGGACACTCACAACGAAATCCGTTAATCAAATCAATACAAACACCACCGTTGGCACATGGATTGGATGCACATTCGTTTATGTCTGTCTCGCAATGTTGTCCGGTATAACCGGGTAAACATTCGCACGTGTACCTTAAAAAAAAAGAAATAATTACAACCGTTTCTCTTCCAGTTTGTTTAAAAAGCGTGCAGAATGTTCTTTTTTTTAAATCAAGACACAAAATTACAATTAGCGCTCCTAGTTTCCGCAATTGAATGGTCATGCAGACAAACACATAGACATAGACAAAAACACAACTTACTCCCTAAATGGATTATTGCTGCGTTTACATGAAACAAAATTATTTTGTTAGTAACAAGAAGAAATGTTATTATAGGTGTGCGGTGGTAGTTTGAAGAGTATCCAGAAGTAGGAAGGAAGAAAGGACTTACCTATTTATTCCATCAACGCATCTCGCGTTGTTCCGACACGGATTACTGTAGCACTCATTGACATTTATCTCGCAATTAGGCCCAGATGTTCCGGCTTTGCATAAGCACTGATAATCGTTAACCAAATCTTGACAAACACCGCCAAATTGACATGGATTGGATTCGCATTCGTTAATTTGCGACTGACATAAGTAACCAGTATAACCAGGATGGCATGTGCACGTGAAAGAATTTTCTCCGTCGATACATTCTCCATGAAGACATGGAGATGAAGCACAATCGTTGATATTAGTTTGGCATGATCCACCTAAACAATATCTTTTATTTTTCAACAAATCGGAAAGGAAATCAAACAAGACAAACCTGTAAAACCAGGAGGACATTCGCATGTGTAACCTGCTATTGAATCGTGACAAATACCGCCGTTCCGGCATGGACTAGAGTAGCAATCATCTATGTTGATTTGACAACGAGATCCGGTGAAGCCAACATCGCAGGAGCATTTAAATGAGTTGATGAGATCGTTGCATGTACCTCCGTTCAAACATGGCCTATCTTTACATTCGTCGATGTCGATTTCGCATTGGGTTCCAGTAAATCCTAAAATAATGTTTTAGCGTTTAGTCATCAGCCCAAAATTCACACGAAGCGGGTTGTTGGAAATATTTTTGTTTGGTATTGTAAAATTGCTGAAGCGTGATAATTTTAAAAAGTAAATTATCAAATATTTGCGTGTCTAGGTTTGAAGAACTCAAAGAAAAATGAAAATAAAAACCGGTACCCAAATTGTAAGAAAACTAGAAACGGTTTGGTCAACGTGTGATTAGCCCACATACATGATGACCTTTACTAGCAACAGACCCGGGCGGGTCAAATACCGCTCGCTGGTCGCTACTGATATTTAAAATGCAGACCACGATTATGTGAAGTATCTCATAAAATTCATTCTATTATTCTTAGAATGGAATGGGTCGTTTGTTTCTGAAAAATGCATGGTCCAATTAAAAGGGCTGAAAGACTTTCAAATGTGGAAAGCAAAATTTTATGAGAAAAATTATGGAAGCGGCAGCCTTGAACGGCAACTACTCTAATCATTAGGTGCAATTTGCGCAAAAACCTTCTTAGTCTAATTCTAGGCTGAGAGGTAAAACTAAAAACTCAATTATATACCATAGCGCTCCGGTGAAAAACAAAAAAGGGTTTGGAAAAAGAACAAGAGAAGATTCTGAGTCGTAATTGAATTTATATTCGTAAAGACTATTTTCCAATTACCGTTGAGCACACCCACTGGGTATTACCACATAACAGTGCCTATTATTTTCCCTTTTTCTCGTGGAACAATGCATCCTTTGCCGTTTTAGTGTCACTTCGTTAGATTTGGATTGGAAAAAATGACCACTGCGTAATTTGAATCGGCCCACAATAAATAACACCTTTCATCTAAACAGATTATGCAAAGAAATCATATCTAGTATTTTAGTTTTCCTGTTCCAATTAGCGGAGTCTATAATTAGTGCTAAAAAAGCAACAAAAGATCCCATTAAATGATAAAAGCAAAATAAATAAATTTGACCACGGGCTAATTAATTAATATGCGTCATGTCGAATGATACACAAAATTCATGTTAAGTCTGCCGGTTTGGGCTAATGTATCATCTTTGTGTCGACAAACTCAAAATTGAATTACCTGCTCCATGTTCTTATAATTTTAATTTTCGTTCAATGACATCGCAACATTGAAGTAGATGACTTGTTGGGTTAACTGTACCACTTGAAATACGTAAGTTGAACAAACACGGTTTTTTGGAAACGATACCTTGATGAGGATCCTAAAAACCCATCCATTTCCTGTTGATCGAGGGGAGTGATCGGAAACGTTTGGGGGTTTGGTCGTTATCGTTAACCTCTATGACCTTTAATTTGTTAGGATCGATATCGGAAGAAAAACTTCTTGAGAACCAAACCATGAATAAATAAAAGCAAATAGCTTCCGAATTTTTTGCATAAGAATTTTGGTTAATTGCAATAAATAATCGGATTTATATTTTAATTTTTGTTAATATAAAACTGGTTTTCTAAAAAGTAGAAATCACCAGAGATAATAATTGGCCTCATTCCCATAGATGTTAACACTTACATAAAGCAAGACACGCCTCCAATAAATACCTAGATTTAGCACATAAGGTTATTGTTTGGTACCTACACCATAGAAGAAGTGTATCAATATGCAAATGCAGTGCAAACATTTTCCCTCTCCGAACGGATTACAGTGACATTCCATTAAAATTTTCAGATTCCTGAATCACTATCTCCAAGTTAGATCTACCAACTGATTTTTCATCATAGTCACTTAACCAATCCCAGTTGAATTAAATTACAACGTATTTAATAAATGATGTCCAAAAAAGCTTTATCACTAAAAGCTTTTAACATGTTTGAAACCTCTTAAGTGCTTTGTTTTTTGCCATGTCATTCTCTTCCATTTACCTTTCAATATTTTTATAATTTACAAGCATTTTAACCCTCCTTTCAATATTATTAGGTCGAAGAAGGTCAGTCGTTTTTCAGGAAACAAGAACAAGTGGTAATGTAATCAACCGCGAAGTTTCATTAACTCGAAAAAAGGGTACCATCGTTCCTGCAAATAAATTTTACATGTTTTGCTTCGGTCAAGCCGACAAAAAGAAATTTGCAATCATTTTACATAATCACGCATCTAAAATAAAAGGAAGAAGAAATTTCGCGAATTAAATCACGCACAACTTCAAACTGTGACTTAATTTTTCGCATAACTGCAATTGCGGTTTGACAGTTAAATTAATGTAAAAAGATGGAAAAATTTCCATTTACCTTTTACCATCGGATGAAAAAATTGGAAGAAAATTTAGAAATTTAATAATGAGCTAAATGAAATAGCAGAACTTTCACTCTTTGCGGTTAGATTATGCATAATTAGTTTAATGGGCAATGATTATAGAGACTTAAAAAAATTTTAAGTTCATACGGAAGATTTTCTAAGTGAGATTGAATTTCTGGATAATGAAGAGATTTCACGTGCCCGGATCACGTCTTGGGCGCGCTTCTTGTAGGTTTGGTTACCGCTCGCCATGATTCACTGAGAAGCGATTTGTTAGGGTCAGAAAGTTCTTTGAGCCAACTGACCTCTAAACTGCCATTTTGTGAACGTTTTACTCTTATTATAACGTCGGTATTCATATAGGTACAAAAACATGTTGATGAATACTAAACATAACATCTATGAAATCGCTTTGGTTAATGAACCAATATTCAACATTTTCTCACTGAGAGGCGCAAAAAATAATCACTCTGTATTTATTAGCCATAAAATTAAAAGGCGATTTAAGTAATTATCCCATTTTTTTTAACGCGTTCTGATGGGACGTGATGGAGAACTCCTCCATATTAAATGGGAAAGATGTTGATTGTTGAGTGTTTGCATATGCTACGCGTACAGAGTTCTTATGTGGGAGTAGAACACAAAAAATCTTTCAAAGATATGGTATTCATGAGCATTAGTTCAAGCCATCTTAGAAAGGCGTGTTCATGGGAGACTTCTTCATAACAACCGTTAATAAACTTTATAATTTACATCCCGACACAAAGCCTCGTGTGTTTCTTCTACATATTATGTCATAATTATGGAGCAATAATAAACATTCCATTTTAAGTTATATTATACAAAGTAATGCATGTGAATTAAAAAACTTCACTTACCAGGCATGCAAACGCATCTGAAAGTCCCGGGATCGTCCAAACAGGATCCGTCGTTGTGACACGGATGGGACTCGCATTCGTTGACGTTTGTTTCGCATCGAGGACCCGTGAATCCTTGTGTGCAATTGCAAGCAAAACTACCAGGAGTGTTGACGCAAATTCCATCGTGTTCGCAAGGCGATCCTGAAATTGAAGTTTTATAGATATACAACACCATTAACAAGGTATTTCCTTCTTTCACGAAGTTCACGAAATTTAAAAATCGCAATACTCGATTATAAAAAAAACACTCTTAATGCTAATTTGCACAGTTGCGATGAAATTACATGCTTTGGTTCATATGAAATCTAATTAAGATTGGTTTACGCCGATGAATACCTCCGGGGCTATTAAAACTACGCATTTGGAAATTTATCGTAAACAAGAGGCGCGCACACGACCAGGAAGAATTTTTCCTAATTCATTTACTGTTGTGAGCTCTCGTGGTAAGTTGCCTTATTTAGATTTCAAAATATGCAGATTTCTGATTAGAAAAAAGCTTGTAAAAAAAGGTCCCTTAAATATCTTTTTCCTAAATGAGCTGAAAACTAAAAATGCTTTAAAAAAATGTCCTTCGTACTCCTTTTGTACCGAAAATAGTTGGTCGGAGTGGTGGGAAAACAATCCTTCCAAGTTAATTTCAATCATCGTATTAAAATAAAACAGCATTTTCATAAGATTTACATGAACCCCTCCCCTAGCTTCCAGTTGGAAATTCTCAACTTTTGAAAAAGTTCGTTGCAAACTTTGTTTAATTTGTGCCCGAACCTCATATTTCTATTGCAAATAAATTCGAATGCGTGCGGTAAGGTAAGGCTGGGGAGGTAACTTTTTGGATGTGTAAATGAGAATCGAGATTTATTTGACAAATCAACCTTCATATTATTTTATGGAGGTCACCTTGTCACATCTTGAAGAATTTTTTTTAATTTTTAGTAAAATCATAATTATCTATTTCTGTAACTCTGAAGCGGAAAAAGCTTTCTGCTTCTGAGGTAAGTTCGAAGCTATTGGAACCACGATACAATAAATTCCTCCAATCTTACTTTAAAGCGTTTAAAGCAACTAATTTTTTTTAAATAAATTAGTTTGCGATTATTTTGCACAACCCTTGCTACCCGCTACTTTAATAGTTATTCGACAAATTGGCCCTGCATTATAAAGTAAATGAAGTTGGTGGATTTATCGAATCTGTTAATTTAGATTTAACGCGGACCCTGTTTCCTTTTTTGAGAAGATAGGGAATACGTTGGTTTAGCAAAGCACAAGAGCTATAGCTCAATCTATGCAATTAAGAGTGCCCAGGCTGTGCGGCCTGAAGGCCGCACTGAAACTATTTCAAATTGAATAAATAAACGCAGAAATGTTGAATAGTAATTAGTAATTACTTTACGGACAGATGATCCTGATGTTTGATATTGATTCCATTTTCCATTATTGTGGTAACACAGCGCCTAAAATTGTCAACCATTGTAATTTTGGTTGACAATTCTAGGAGTTGTGATGTCATCTAATGGAGTCAATAATTATGATGATGGATTTTTTCATTTTAAATGAATTTTAATATTATACTGATTACAGGGTTTACACAGAAATCTAAGAATGAGGTGAGTAAAAAAAGTGTATAGAAATTTTTAACCCAAAATTTAGAATTATTTGCCACCACCAAGAGCCAGAGCCAGACTTTGTGTGATACTAAGATGACAAATACAATGTGAAATGGCTAAATTAGTAGGGCAAAGTTACCTAAGTCCAACCTCATCCAGAAGTAAGCCACTTACGAAGTTATTTAATAATAATCAAAATAAGATGACGAAGAATGCGACTGTGTCGGTTTCCTATAGGTCGGCTTGCTGATTAGTTATTAGCTTTCCACACAATTATTTATTTACACAATAATTATTAAAGTTTCGCCTAACCACAAAAAAGGATTGATTTTTATTAAGAATAAATAAATTTCTTTATGTTCATCACACTCTTGAATTTACCATCAACAGCCTACCAAAATGTTCAGTATAAATATGTGGGTTGTTCTTGTATTTTTAACTTCGATTTTATCTTAATACATAGCATTAACCTTCGTTAGTTTTCATAACCACCCCACATTTTCGAATTCCATTGTTGCTCATTGTCCATTTAATCTCCTTTTAAAATCGCAACTTTTTCCTTTTTCCCCTATAATACGTAAAATCCCAACTGCTGTCGCTTAATTTTGTTGCAATCTCTATACACCAAGAAGATTATACTAAACAAAAATATTCTTGATCGTAAAAGCGACGTTTATCAGTCGATGGTCGTGGTATTTAAAACATCATACAAACACCGTAATTATAATTTATTACAAACAATTTGTTTTGCATCATTTAAAATTCTTTTAGATTAAAAACCTGAACCATCAAATTACGATTTATGACCACCATGACATTATCCAACTACAGAATACGGAATAATATCTAATTACTTCAAAATTTTCCAATAGTGGTTATTAAATTGGCGACGTTAACATGTCTGATGGTGGTGGTTGATGAACCAAGTCGGTCTCGCCTGTCCAGAAAGGCGCCAGTTCATGCGTAAAGTGGTTTTAATTTTGAAAAATGTGAAGATTAGCCACCGTTTCTGCTATCAAATACGATAAATTTTATTTCAACCAGTAAATTATAACACAGTAGTAAAATTATGTGATCTCGGGAGCCACTGTGTTAGGCGATTTTTCTTCGCGACGCTACTAATTCCGGTCAAGCCGCTGCGAATTAAAAAATTCGCTATTGTTACGCCTTTTATGCTATTGCAATTATTTTAGATAATTAATTATATAGGCATAATACTATAACACATCATAGCGAAGTGTAAAAAATTTTATCGCATAAATAGGTGCAAAAAAATAGCGGAGGATTTTACTACTAGTAATAAAAGAGCTGAAACTGATATTATAAGACAATAAAATAATTAAAATTTTATGTTGTTAACACGGAATACAATTAATACATATTAAAGTGTAAGTATAAAGTTGGCTTGTTATCGTATAAAATTTATAGTTACAAGTTTCTCACACAGCAGGAATTATTTCAAGTGCTAACAACTATCATCGGTGATATTTATATGGTAAGATTTACAAATTTTTCTTTTGCACTTACTGCAAAACATGTCCAAACGATGGATATTAACTCTCTTAATGTATAAAAAGGTCGTTTGTATTTATAGCTACAAATCGTGTCTACAACCAGAAACCCATGAAAAAATACCTTACCTTGCTCACACTCGTTGATGTCTTCGGAGCAATCAATTCCTTTGTATCCAGAAGCGCAACTGCAAGTGTAGGATCCATTGATGGGACTGGTATCGCAAATTGCATCCGCGTGGCAAGGATTGCTGGTGCAGGCGTCGTCCAAATGGCACAGGAGTCCTTTCAAGAAATAATTATACATTATGTAAATGAATCGATCTACCAGACACTCGGGACTATAATTTTTACAATTAACAACACAAAAAAGCTACAATTTGACAAAGAAGAGGTAACAAAAGAAGTTCTCGTATTTCGAACCTTATAATTAATTGAAATTACAAATTTCTATAATTAAAACGTCGTTAAATCCAGTTTTAACTATTTCCTAGGTACACCTAAACAACTTGGAAGAGAACAGGTGGTGCAGTTTATTCAAAACATGAAAATTAAGGTTCACTCCTTCAAAAAAACAAAAAAAGCGAGGTAATTATCGTGATGTGTCTTCCACCCGTATTTTTGAGCAAAACTGTAATTTGCGTGGCTAATTGATAGGCAATATGTTGGACCAAATTGCTTTGTGGTGAAACATTCGTAAAAATAAAATGTCATTTAAAAAGGCAAACAAATCAAAAATTTGCAAGATTGTTTTTTGATGGATTTTTAATACCGGTCGTTACGCATGGGTGGTCATCAATTTTTGGTTTGTAACGAGGCGTGCTCGATAGCGTTCGAGACTTCCATTGTAGAATATGAATTACAGCATATATGGATGGTGCATCCAAGAAGATTGGTAAGAAAAAGATCTTCGTGATCGGAAACTTAAATGCGACATGTTAGTTCTTACATACCGCCACACCTTGGTCTATTCCTGTTTTATAAATGGTTTCGTGTAACAATATTCAGTTTGTACCGACATGAAACAAGCATGTTGAATTGAAAAACAATAGAACCGATGATTTGGTTTTTTTTTTTGAAAGAAGAAACTTACCAGTTTTTCCGGGTGTGCAGCGACAATAAAAGCTTCCAACTCGATCGATGCATGTGGCACCGTTGAAACATGCAGCTCCTGCACAATCGTCAATGTTGACCGAACAATCAGGTCCTGTCCAACCGTTAACACAAATGCACGAAAAACCACCTATGCTGTTGGTACACGTTGCGCCATTTTGACACACCGAAGGCCTTAACGAGCATTCATCCACATCGTGCTCACAAAACCGTCCCGTATAAGTCGACGGACACTGACAGCTGTAGCTATTGATACCGTCAATACAAGTAGCTCCATTTTGGCACTGATTTCCCGGACAATCGTCCACGTTTTCTTCGCAATTTTGACCCCGAAATCCTGCAATAAAAAAATTTAATAAAGGTAACAGTTCGTGTCATTATTTTTAATGTTATGGTTGGTAATTACGGCACCGAATTCCAATTCAGATTAATAAGTTTGCAATTTAAAATCGCGGGAACCACCCGAGGGTTAACACGTTTAGAACGCCAAGATTGAATAAACCAGACATGTTCCGACACTGCTTCGTGCTTGAGTTTTCTATTCGTTTTCATTTTATAATGGATGGATAATATAGTTTTCAAACAAGACACATCATGCAAAATTGATGATCGTTTGTCGTCTTTATTTTGTATTTGATGTATATGTATGTTGATCGTTACAAAAACTTTACCAGGTAACAGTTTTTTTTTGCTGTAGGCAAAAACGCAATAAATCAAATCCCACATTAAATAATAATTAATTTCGTTATCAAAAATTTGGCTAAATTGCAGTTCCAGGTGATAGACAGGAAAAAAAATATTTAAACTGGAGGGAGACCTTAAAATTCGAGGAATACCTAAAATTTTCTGGGATTGTTTTATAAATACAAAAAATAACATTGCTTATCCTTGAGGGGGGGGGGGGGATTCTCCCCTTTCCAAGCAAGTAAAGGATAACACCCCTGATTCACTAACTCGGTGATTCTCGACGTTCTCAAGAGTCAATTATGGCTTTCCACCATACAAGGGTAGATGAATTTAAAAAAATGTAATTGCTAAATTGCAAAAGAAAAAGTATTTACCCCCCCCCCCAATAAACTTTGATAAGATAAGCTCTTACTATCATGGCTCTTTGAAAATAATTGACTGACCGATGGCAGAAATACTTAAAATTAATTTATTCGATGTAATTATGAGTTTGAGATTATCATACCGACAGAAGAGTGGTTTAAAAATTTGTTAAATTTAGTAAAGCGAATTTCTGTTTGCAAATCCCTGCTGAAACGAAACAAAATTGAGATGATTTGATGAATTCATCCTATTCACCAGGTTTATACGCTTTATGCAGACCAGGGCCATATTTCTAAATAGGCAGAGTAGGCAGCTGCCTAGAGCGGCAAATTTTGAACATAAAAGTAAAAAATAAGAATTATTTTTAAAATATTTTGCAACCATAAATTTTTTAATTATTTGTAAGTTAACTCTCAACTTATCAAGCATAAATATCAACTTATAGAGCCTCTGAAGTATATACAGTGGCTCAAAAAATTCCTCGGACACTCCTATGTTATCAATGTAAATTGCACATTTTGAAGCCGTTTCTTGACGTATAAAAATCGATTTTACAACAAAACTTTTTAAACATTTTTTGTAGAAAATTTCATTATCTTCAATTTTATATATCTATACATTTTTTCATTTTGTCGCCCCGTTTTTGACTGAGAGCGACTTAAACAAGACTCGGGAAAATACAAAAAATATTGTCACCTGTATCTCGGAAACGGTGCAACAAAATAGAAAAATGAAGAGGAATTTTTTTTTGTAAATTTCGTTCCCTACATTTTTATTCATATACATTTTTCTATTTTATCGCACTGTTTCCGAGATACAGGTGACAATATTTTTTGTATTTTCCCGAGTCTTGTTTAAGTCGCTCTCAGTCAAAACGGGGCGACAAAATGAAAAAATTTATAGGTATAAAATTGAAGATAATGAAATTTTCTACAAAAAATGTTTAAAAAGTTTTGTTGTAAAATCCGATTTTTATATGTCAAAGAACAGCTTCAAAATGTGTAATTTACATTGCTAACATCGGAGTGTCCGAAGACTTTTGCGAGCCACTGTAGTTACATTTGACTACATCCGCTGACTTCTAAGAAAATCATATGAAATTAATGTATACATAGGTATTAATTTGACTTGAATAGTAGACTTTGAGTTGCGATTGCTTATTTTGTTGTTTATTAAAATATCGGTGGTCATATAATCCATTTCAACGGGATCCCCCCACACATCCCCTGGGCGACTCACCCCCTAATATTTTTGTGCAATGAAGGGGCGGCAAATATTATTATGCCTACAGGCGACAAATTGGTAAATCCGGCCCTGATGCAGACCCTATCAGAGAAGGGAGAATAGGAGAGCAGCTGGCAAAATTTTAGGAGACTTCAATTTTTGATATCTTATCTTAACGGTGGATATTCAAGAGTTTGTGGATTCATGAAAGTAACATAATATCGTACATTGCTGATTCGTCCAAAAAATTCTGCATTTTTTCGAGTTTAGACGAATCATAGCATTTTACATTATTTTATGTTATTTTTCTTGCATGAACTAACCATAATTAACTAAAAATTTAATAAAAATGAAATTTGAAAATTATTCATTAACAAAATTAGCGTTTCATAATTTCTTTCCTTACTTGAAGGACGAGAGGGACCTAAAAAATATTGGTTGTCCAGGATCTCACATTTTCTTTGCAAGGTCTTGGTTCTATGATTCACTGGTCAACAGTGTTTTTGGTGCCAGGGTATTTGGAGCTGATTTCATATGAATTTGATGCTCTGAATTCAAATATGGAATTAGTTTTTGCCTAGCAGCTCAAATTTCTAAGATATAACGTTATTGTTAAATATTTGTTAAGTCTTCTTTGTCGGCCATCTTTAATTTTTTTCAGTAATTTTATGACAAATTACAAGACTGTCTTCTTGAGAGACGGCAAATATACAAGAATCAATTATTGTATTATATGATATACAACCCTACAGAATGTTATTGGAGGTACACATTTCGCCATATCACGTGATTTTAAAGAAAAAAAATATCTAAAAAAGTAGAGCTGATAGAAAAAATCTGATTTTATATTTAGATTCAGACGGCAACTATATAGGAAAAAATCCTTGCATTATTGATTTAAAACTGCACAAAATGGTGTTAGAACTGGTTAAAAATGCACATTTCGTGCAGATCTTCAATTAAAAAAATCATTATCTACAAAAGTAGAGCTGATAGAGAAAAACTAATTTGATATTTAGATTCAGCGCCCCAAATATAGCTAAAATCAATTTTAAAATCTTAGGCACCATCGCAAAAAGTTTTTTTTGTTGGCCTGTGTTATCTATCATTTATTCAGATTTTCGTTCCTTTAAAAGTTTGCAAAAACCATCTCAATTTGTTTTTCATCCAGAAATCCCATTACTTTGAAAACTTTTCCATCGACCTAATACAATTTTCCGAATTTATTATGGTTATTGCAGCCGTTTTGAGTGAAAAGTTTAGGCGAGCTTACTTTTTTACAGTTACAAGGGCAAAATTATCGATATGGTACCATATAATGAGCAACTACTTGCTGATGTAGGAGATCCAATCTTGGTAATTATTAATAATTTTATTCAAAATGTTCCGTATGAAACGTGTCACAATTGATTTTATCAATTTTATGAAAATGCAAAAATTTGAAAGATATTACAACTTTATAAGATTCTAAAACAAACTAATAATTGGGACACCAGGGTCTTTTCACTATTTTTTGAAACATTTTATCCATGAAAATCTGACATTATTTATGATAATCCAGAACACGTGTTTCATCCTTTTACCGATTTATGTTTATAGATTTGGTTCGTTTACAATACCGTATCATGCTCATTTGAGTGCCCGCCTGCGGCAAAACAATAAAATAAGGGATGGACCATCCAATTGCAGCATTATCGCCGCTCATTGGAAGGGTCTATCCCAGTGGCGTAGCTACCATAGGGCAAAGCGGTGCAGCGCACCGGGGCCCCGAAGCCCAGGGGGCCCCCTGAGCTGTGTTTTTTTTTAAATTTCTAATGCAAACATGTGGAAAAAGGGGGAGGGGGGCCGATTTTTTTTTATGCACTGGGGCCCTTATCCGCCTAGCTACGCCACTGGTCGATCCCAGTTTTCTTTCAACTAAAGAATAATAATAAAAAAATTTAACAATTTAATTTGCAATAAGTCGAACTTGTTTGTGATAGATTGAATATTAATAAAAAAAATTGTAATGATTTGTTCAATTAGCATTCTTTATAAACCTAACAATTTATAACGGTCGCTTTTTTCATTATTGCCATTAGCAATGCTTTAACCTTTCGACCTGAAATATATTTACCTTAAATGTATTGAACAGAAAAAACATTTTACATGATTTTTTTCTCATTTTGAAATGTAAATTTAAAAAATTAGATGTTGTTCCGATGAGAAAGAATACTTCCTGCCTACATTGTTTTTGGAACATAAAAAGATAATGTAAATTTTAATTAAAAAATGTTACGAACATCTTGGAAGATTTTCAAACGGCAGTTTAATATCCCATATTAGGGGGAGGGATTGGGAGTACAGATACTGGTTGACACTGTGAGAATAAAAATTATGAGCATCGGTGTGCACCACATGCACATCAGTGAGAACCAAACTCATAAATCCGATTCTAAATTTAGCAATAATTAAGATGGAGTTAAGTTGGTAAAACAATTACGTTCACGAAAAAATGTTGCCCATAATTATTTTTTATACTGTGATGTTGAAATTGTAAAGACAGTTGAATGAACTACACATAATATTAATGACAAGAAATCCGGAAGCTTAATATTTATCATAACATTTACATCACATGTAAAAGAATTTTATAAGTACTAGCAACATTTTAAATGAATTTATTCATAACTCTACTTGGTACGTGTTTGGTAACGCCAGTGTAGTTAAAAATTTGTTCCGACCGATTTAATAAAACAAAAATTACTAAATCGAAAGCAATTGTTTTTCCCACGACTACTATCAACCTGCCCACACAACTTGGTCCATATCGTACGGTTATCACTTGCAGCTCAAGATACACCAACTGTGGTTTACCTTCCGGCTAAATTATTGTTGGATCGTTATGTGGTTAAACAATTTACGTGTTTACTTTGTAGTTCTCTCAATTTTCTCTCATCTTCCCAAATTTGACCTCCACACTTTGTTTACTTTCCGGTTTCTCAAAAACTCTGCAGGAGCGCGACGGCCGCACTTGTTGAGCTGATTGATGATAACCACGTGAATATCCGTCTGGTCTTACGTAAAAAACAGACTACAATGATCGAAGACGAAAATGGAACTGGATTTCTACCACCATCCACCAAATCTAACGTATATGCTAATGGAAATTTGTTGTAACTTGACATTTCTAAATGTTACACCATTAGTTTTGGTGTCATTAAACATAAAATTGTCTTTTTTCAGTGTAATAGAATTGCAATTCTTGCATGGGTGCACAAGTTACCATACGTTCATTTCACGCCTTTATATAAGTAATTTCAAGTTAATTTTAAAACTATAATTTTTTTATGGTAAGATTTTCTAAGGATTCATTCGTTGCGGATATTCATGCATTTTCAAATGAGCAGGAAGTATAAGAGATTCGTAGTAGAATTAGAATCGCATGTATAAAATCTTGTGATAATTTAACCTTACCAACTCAGTTCATAGTTGTTGTTCGACCGTAATAACCGAGTGTAACTGCAATGTAAATGCAAATTCTCCTTTTTATTGCACATTAGAACAAACTTAGTACTTTGCGCATAAAATTCCGTTCTCCTATTGTAATATTAATCCATTGTAATCATCACAATTATGTACACTCGAGTTTGTCTAACGGTGCGTTTGCAGTAACTTAACGGATAGTTATCACTTGTGATTGGGTCATCCCTACGACTGCGTCCAAAATGTTCCTCGATATGCAATAAACAGTTTTTTTGCAACATTCTTTCGTTACAGACCAGTAAACACGTGAAAGTGATCATATCCCAACGAAAAGCACGAGTTTCTGATTAATCAAGCATATTCTAATAAATACTTTCGGTTATCTACAATCATGAAAATAATATTTTCAGAAACAGCTGTTCGGTAAAATTTATTACTGTATCAGCACAGAAAATTTACTAGTATTAGAAAAGTTCCCAAGATTTTGAGATATTACTGGATGTACATTCACATGATATTACTTTCAAGTGTTACGTACAGACAATATTTTTCAACACAAAAGGATTTTTCTGTTGATTTTTCAACCCTTCGTTTTAGGCTCGAAAGGGGCGATTCCACTATTTTGTAATCAATCGGAAATTTAAATGTTTTGTTGGTTATAAAAGTGACATATTGATGAGCAGCCACTCGAGTGTTAAAATAAGGGTTCACTGATAATCGAGATGTTTCGCTTTATCATACATAAAAAAAATTTCCTTTCGCCAATAACTTTAGCTCTACATTTAACATTTCAGTTTAATAATTATTACCAACTTTCTACCAGTTTAATGTTGAACATATTATTTATAATTTATTTATTTCTTTGGAGGTAAAGGTTGTTAATTTTAAAATGATGGTATCGGTTTCAATATATAATTTACAATGTCAAGAAGTTTGAACCTCAACAGACCTTGAAGAAGATATTTGAAAGGTCCTATGATGAAGTCTATACGAAAAGCCCTACGATAACAAAAAAATTAAAATTGTGTTGTTGGTTACACGAAATGTCAGATTGATTTGCTCACTGGAGTGTTAAAATGAGGGTTGGCTGGTAATCAAATTAATTCGTTTTATCGAGACGTTTAAATTAAAAAAAAATTCCTTTCGCCAATAACTGCCAGCTATATATTATAGTTTCAATTAAATAATTATAACAAACTTTCTACTAGTATTTTAAAATAAGTTAAGAGTTATAATTTTCTTTGTATCTCGAGAACAGTTACATAAACTTTTTCAATTTAAAACCGATGGTATCAGGTTTCAATATATAATTTAAAATCGAAATCAATAAGTACAGCTCTGTCCGATACCAAACCTTTAAAATTAAAATTTCGTAATTCAATAAAAAACCATTAGTGCGATATTTATTCGTAATGCAAAAATGGTAGGTTACATATGGACTAAAAACGTGAGAATAATCGAAAAGTTATTATAATGACACATAATTTAAATAATTGCACGAAAACTAGGCACGAATATAGGTCAGATGTATAATTTTAAAAAGTGAACATTCAATAACATTAAACAAAACCATCCACCTTTCATTTAATCGACAATTGAATCTTTGTAATCCAAGCTTAAGTCAAATAAGATACGCATGCAAGGTCGAAATCATGAAAAAAGTAGAAAGGATGCTGGAAAAAGTTCAATTTAAGTTTCTGGTCAAGATTAATAATTATTGGAATAAATTTTGGTTGTCTAGGTGTCAGCAGGTAAGTCATGACTTTCAGAGTTTCTTCGAATTACGTGAAATGGTTACAAATTGTACTAGAAACCAACCTAGAAAATATCATAATCAAAGACTTAAAAAACAGTACAAAAAATAATTTTTATCAAAGTTACAAAATTCAAACATGTTTGAAAGGTTTCCCACCTAGTTTTCGATTTATTTTCTTCATCAGAACTGATTCAAAAAAATCTGTCGCATATGACTTCAGAAATCTATTGATCTCACGTGATATTTTGCGTTAGTTTCATAAAACTTTTGATCAGCTGATCAGTCGGTGATCGTCTGTTAAGTGCACATTTGAGTTTCATAAAGGTTTGTCAACACTTGATCAGCTGTCAAATCTTGATCACTCAAATTTCTAGGATTAAGCGCTTGATCAGAGATCAACAGGGTATTTTAACCTAAAATTTAAAGTAATGATAAAAAATATTTAAATTGTTTTAAACAAACAAAAATGAGATATTTTGATTTAAAATCATTTAATCTGTAATCAACAAGGGTTAATATTACAAAAAAAAGCACACAATATACAAAAATAATTTCATGTCAACCAAAAGTAAACAAACATGAAGTTAGCGCAATGTCAAATGTTACTGTTAAGCGGAGAAAGCTTTATGAAACCCGTCGATTTTGACACTCGAATCAACGTGATCGGACATCAGCTGATCGGTGATCAGGGTCGGCTGATCAAGACTTTTATGAAACTGGCTATAACAGTATCAGATGGTTATATCGAAGACAGACAGACAGATCTGGAATTAACACCGATTAGCAAGCAATATTGTGACATAAATTTGCCCTATTCACATAAAAATTAATTATTAATCCAATTTGATTCCCATGTCAAAAATTGCAATATAACTTTGCAAAATTAGATTCATTCAAATTTTGTTCAGCTGAACAGCAATGGTTTGATGTGATCACTGGTTGAGTTACAGCAGAAATTAAGGATTAGAATTATAATTTCGATGAGTGAACCCAATTTTTGCTATTGTGACAGCCATCAGTCATTACTTCAGAGAAGTGAGGGGTAAGCCTAAATTCTCATACTCCCCATGTGTTAGTTTTATTTTTCCTGATGATATTGTCCATATTTTCCTAAATTTAGGAATTGGAAATCAAATTAAATTTTCCTTCTATAAATTTCACTTGCTGCAGTTTTTCCAGATTTTCAATTTGTTACAATTTCAAAGATTTCATTTGAAAATTTAGATATTAAAAAGAAATTGGAGGTTTTCGACAAACAAAGTTTAGACACAAATTTTTAACGATTGCAAGATAAAAACTGCGTTGTCGAGTCATTGCCAATAATAGTGGTCCATGAAGCCTAGCCGTCTTTTTTAACAAAACCAAAACAAAAAGAATAAAAATGGCACGACATTCGAAAACATCATTCAAGAATCTCTGAAGAAAATTTCAATAGCATTTTCTAACTTGAAGATTCTTGAAATGGTAAACAGGTTTCTTATATTATAAAACAAAGAGCAAGGAACAACATCCAAAAAATAAATGGGACTGGAACACCCAATAAAATATTGTTGCATGATTTTATCAAAAAATTGAACAGGCATTTATGCAATCAACGTGCTTCTTCGTGCAGAGAAAATTTGTGAAGATGATGACATCAAATTATTCGCAAATATTACTGATGGACCAGACAAGACTGTTAAATAATTTATAATCGTATGGTAGCTGGAAGGATTACAAGAACGTAATACACAAATGACATCACTGCACATGTGTCGAGCTCACTTTATAACATGGATTGGACTTGGGTTACAGTCACGGAATTTGCATTTGCAACCATAAAATATAAAATCCTAGTTGAACTGCATGTTCGATTTTATTATTAGGTTATCGCAACTTCGATCTTATTTACGTTTTACTTATATGGTTTGTGAAATTTAATGATATGATTTATTGAGTCATCCGTCATTTATTATAACGGAGTCGGAAAAGGAAAAAACCGAAAAGTTGGATGCGGCTCGAAAAAAGTCGCTTATGTTCAATCCAAAAAGAATTCATCTTGATCATCTCACAATGATACACTTATTATTCTTTCGGTCAATGTTAACCACAAAATCTTCCATTGTTTCAACTCGAATCCCTTCGTGAATCTACATTTCTCGGCAGTTCGTTTAACAAAAAACTTTCGAATTGCTTTTTAGCGCTCCAGTGATTTTAATTCTCAAATTAATTTAATTCAATTTGTTTAATTGAATTTCTCGAATTGCAAGTTAATTGGAAATTAACCACACGATACCTTAATTGGAAGTCGGTGCATCATTTGGAAATTTTTAGTCACTTACCAGTTGGGCAGTCGCAAGTGTAGCGGTGTTGGTTCTTCTGCCGACAGACTCCCCCGTTTTCGCAAGGGCTAGGATTGCATGGAATGTAGTCCGTCTCGCAGTCGCGTCCTGTAAAGCCTTCGTCGCATGTGCATCTGAAAATAAAATGAAAATGTTAAAAATATTTCCAGCGGTTCAAAACTGTAGGTCCCCTTAAGACTGCAGAGCGCCACGCGAAGAAGGGAGAAGAGAAGTTTGTGGTAGATACTCCAATTAAGTTGGCAGATGTTAAAATTTGAGCTTGTGGCTGAATCAATCTCATCATCACAACAGGTGGAGTTTTAACAATTCGATATTGGTATTAGAAAAAGACGGAAAAACTGAATAGATTAAAATTTTAATTATTGTAATTTAAAGGTGCATCGCTTTGACCGAACCAATTTTCAAGGCAAAATCGTGGGTAAGATGGAATCATTTGAATGTCCGATAATACAAATGTTATTTTCAATTTAAACCGTTATTAAGTCACGTGCAATATCTATTAGACATTGTTCAAGTAATTAATGCTACTGCAATTCTGCATTCGGCCATCACATTCCATTGTCATTGCAATCTGCACGATCATCATTATTATTATTATCATTTTCATTTCGTTTATCTTATAATCGTAAACCATGCAATGGATATTAAAGACCAATAAAAAGCCTCTTGCACATTACATCGAGATCGATCGTTGTCCAAAAAGAGGATGTCAATAAAATTGTATTTCCTGTGAAGTTGTAGAAAAAATATTCATGTTTTGCTTGGAGCATTTTACATTTTCAGTCGCTGCGATGTTTAAAGTAACAATTAGAGTTCTCAAGATGCCTACCATAAACTAAACTGGTTTGACAACAAACTTGAATTGTTGGACATCAAAATAGTTTCCGTCTTATGTACTCAAAAGACGAAAAGTTAGAAAGAAGAGAGTCGAGGAGGATAATTAAAAAAATTTATAATCCAAAAAAGTAGTTCAAAAGGTTCATTAGAAAAAATAGAAGCAGTTATAAATTTTGTTGACTAACACAGTGGCACTTTCTAATTAATATTTTTAGAGTCCATAAACGTCCGAAAGAAGAAGAGGGAAAAATTGATAGTATGCTAAAATAAAGATTTAATAACCTCGTGAAAACGGAGGGGGTTAAGCCAGGTAGCCGCTACCATGGGATTCCACCCTAAAGCAAAAGGCCACCAAATTGGGTAAATTATTTATTACTCAAACAAAATTAAATTTATATAACAACGAAAGTTAAGTAAGGTTAATTTTTAATATTCCCAGCCACCAAAAAATTTCTATTCGAACTTGAAACTGAGATTATCTCACGCCAATTTTTTCACTTTCATTTTAACATTATAAAACTCTAATTGTGTGGCTTTAAATCTAAAATCGCTATCAGTGTAGTAATAAAACAATAACTTACACCAAAATCACTTTCTATTTAGCTGAAGCACTTACGATCAGAATGACTTTCATTTTGTAATAATATGTGCATGGATGTAACATACAAATGTCAAATTTGTGTAGTATGTTAAGTTCATTTAACATCGATTGCCTTTTCGGTTGGACACATTCCACTAAATGGAAACCTGTTGTTGGGCACCAACTTTTGAGATCATAAATCATATGATGGCATAATTAGCCATGTAATGAAAACCGATCACATTAAAACGTTTCTTTTGCAATGCATCGTAAACTTTAACAGTCTTGAAGGATGAACGAAAGTGGATTCAAGTTTGCCTAAATCGCCTGCCGATCTTTCCTTTCTAGAGGCCTTTTTTGCTCACGAAAATGACGCGCTTGATTGGATTTTACCGCTTAGAAAGCAAATCCTTCATCTTTGCAAAAGGTATATTATATTACCCGTGTAAATTCCAATAAAATTTAAACGTGATCAAGTAGTAAAGGATTAGTTTCAGTAATTTTCACTTCGAGTTGAAATTGTCATCGATATTCATCTCGCCTTCTTTCATGTTCAATAGAATTAAAAGCACGAGTTGAGGTACAATGAAGTAAATATGAGTACGCCTATAGGAAAACGATATGAAAAGCGCTCATCACGACTTGCCAATAGTGTAACGGCGTTGAGAGATGAACAAATGATTTTAACCTTTCCAATGGCATTCAATTGTATTCATACGAATCTCTCGACAGTTTGATTATAATCTCAACTTTTATCTCGACGATTAAACTAATGCACTTTGTATGCTAACAGTTTCGTGAGAATGTAGATCTCGATTTTTTCGATCCAACACTTACAAATGAGCAAAAACTAATTAGCTGCAATTTGTCCATCATTGATGTATCTCGCAGGTTTGAGTTACAAAGTGTGGTGAAAACCAGTGATGGTGCATACCGGTTAGGTAACTTCCAAGTGGTCGCCGAAACCATTAGAACTGGACGATAACAGACCCCAGGTTAGGTCAAAAGAATAATCATAAAGGCTGGTATCAAATGCATAATCGGACAATATAAAAGCTTCACGGGTTCAAAGAATTTGTGCTCGAGTGAAACACGTTTAATAACCCAACACATAAAAACTGCGTATTAATCTACATAATCTTTTAAAACAAAACAAAAACGCCTTCAAACCGCCTTTACAACGTTTATTATTATTGGCCAAAGGAACCAATTAATGCTCACTATAATTGACATTCATTCCATCATAACCCAACAAAATAATAAGCAACTCGTTAAGCCAAATTTGTATCGAGTATTGGATTACTAGCACTGAAGACACAGCACAAAATTGTTATTATTATTATTTCTTCCTCCTTTTGTTAATCAACTCCATTTTCGAACGGTTCCTTCGAAAGACTAATTACACTGACTTGTTCATTAGTAACGTCGACCTCAATTATAAATGCAAATAACTGCACATGTATATCTGATCGATTATTTAATCTTGTAACTGTCAGACAATTAAGTGAAGCTTTTATTTCGGTAATACTTAAAAATCAGGTTAAGTCGTGGAGTACCTCATGGAGCGTAATTGGGACCGGTGTAATTTCCCTGATATTTCTATCATTTTTTACAAAAATCCCTACAAACGGGTTGAATGAACAATGTACACGACACCAAGACATTGTTCTTATACCATATGTGGTTTATAAATAACACTTGGAAACATGAATCGTGACCGATGCCTTCATTATAGATAGAGGCCCCACAAGAATAAGCGGTATTATAATAATCTTCATAAAAATAAGTTCATGCCTCCTCCTTATAGTATAAAATTTTGTGGTTTATAGTCTGAATGTAAGTACGATAGAAGAAGGTACCTACTCTGCACTAACAAGAAAGCTTTTTAAAAAAAGTCCCATGCTCTCAATTAAAATACGCATGCATTTAAATAAATTAATTTAATTACACTTTTACGAAAACCATAAAAGTTTTAAATTCAAATTATTCTTCTTGCATCCTTTTAGGATAATTTTATTTTGAATTGAATAACAGGAAATTCGTTACGTAACGAAGAGGGAATTTTAAAAGGTAAGTTGACAAACACTGAAAAGGGTCCATCATTCATAATAATAACGTCTAAAAGTAAAATAACGCAACAATTTACATAAGAACAAAATTCATTAAAAATTTGACAAAGTGAGTAATTTGCATACCGCATATGCCGGTCATGAGAAAATTAGTTTTGGTAATGTGCAAAAAATGCGCAGGCGTTCGTCTTTTTTCTTTAAAATTTGTAACGAATTATAAAAACATGGCGAAACAAAAATATTAACGGTTGTAAGATATCGTGCATATGATATTATTATTTAAAAAAATTTTGTATACATAATTATAAATATAAATTGGACATCAAATAATTAATTGTTGAGAAATTTGTTCGCGTGTGAGAAAAAATAGAAAGTAATGGTGATATCAAATTTGAATAATGTATTATTGGTTTCGCACATTTTGAGTTCGATTTAAGCTGAATTTTAATGATATTATATCCTTGTTCATATTCTAATCCAAATTAAGAGTCAGAACTGACTAAATGTAAGCAGCTTAACGTGGATTCCGAACCACAGAACTAATATTTGGCAGCCACTGCCACGGTAGAATTGGAAATAGCACGATGAAGTTTAGGAAGAAAAAGAACCAACCGCTGATATTTGTGGATAAGAAGATAAATCATAACAAAATGGGAACCAAAAGGAAGAAAGATTCCAGAAATCTGAGAGCTATCGTGGTAAAAAACATCAAGATATTGCTGAAGAAGTTAAGAGTAACAAACTGGAATAATCCATATGGAGCGGCCCCAAAATCTTATCGATAGGTATCGATAGGGTCCAGTCATTATAGACTTTGACCCGTGAATAATTTCTTAGTGGTTTTTTTTTCGCAGCTGTCTCGGGGGGGGGGGGTCACTGGAAGTGTAAATTGAAAATCTCGACCAAATTATGCTTTTGCGTATATTCGAAAAATGGTTTCTTTCGTTATAAAAAAAACGGTTTTTCTTGAATAACTCGGCCATTATTTATTTTACATAAAAACCGTGGGGACAAAAATTGTAGGAAATTTGATTCTCTACAAGTTTGGTTCTCACAATTTTTCTTCTAGGATCGATATTTTTGGAATTGGATCCGAAAAAAGCGACAAATTCAAAATAATATCATTATCTCTTTTATTTTCAACTTAACGGCATAAATGAAGAGGAACAAACTTGTAGAGAATAAAATTTCGGACAAATTTGGTCTCCACCTGTTTTTACAACAATAGATATTTTCGGAATTTAACCTAAAAATATGTACCCATTTAGAAATATTTCCATTATCCCCTTTATTTTCAATTTTAAATTAATAATGCGAACATTGTCGGGTCCAATTCCAAAAATATCGATCCTAGAAGAAAAATTGTAAGGACCAAACTTGTAGAGAATCAAATTTCCTACAATTTTTGTCCCCACGGTTTTTATGTAAAATTAAAAATGGCAGAGTTATTCAAGAAAAACCGTTTTTTACGAAAAAAAAAAACCATTTTTCGAATATACGCAAAAACATAATTTAGTCGAGATTTTCAATTTACATTACCAGTGACCCCCCCCCCCCCCGAGACAGCTGCGAAAAAAAACCACTAAGAAATTATTCACGGGTAGGGTCGGTTTTTTGGATATAATGACTGGACTATGAGGTCATGGAGGGGAAGATGATGGCGATCCATTGGTGAAGCATCTAATAATTTGTAGATTTTTATGCAATTTAAAATTCCAACGACATTTTTATTTTAAATTGGTTAATAAAGAACCGAAATTGACCGTTACGCAATAAAATATCATAGATTTCGAGATAAGGGGTTTTGGAAGTTCTGATATTATTATTTTAATCGTACAAGGTTTGGCTCACCCTAAAAAATGGAACACTTAAAAAAATTTCTCCCCCACCTAGAGGGTACTCCACACCCCCTCCCTCCCTGACACCCCGGTTTCACAACCATTTCTTCATATTTGGCACATGGTACCCTACAATAAAGGGGACTATAGCATTCGGAGGCTAACCACCCAATTTTTCTGCTTACTTCGAGAGTTCATAACCCACGTAAAATAATCTTCATAGCGAGGATGAGAAAATTTGCCTCTACCACAATATTATTCCTGTTTTTTTTATAACTCATTGCGAATTTTTAATTGCAATTTTTAACCATCTGCGTTAATATTACCATCTGTCATTGCATGTATAAATTGTTTGTCACGTTATGTTATCTATCATAGTCGCACAACTTTTGGGTTAATTTTAAGACCATAGCAAACGTGGATCCACGGGTAAATCATTCCCTCCCAAAGGACCTTTTTACCTAAGGAAAACTTTTTACTTTCTTTACATCTCATAAAAATTACAACATGTCACCGTGATAAATCAATTATCCCCCCCCCCGCAGGTCTTAATCCGCGTTTGGTCTACAAAATTTTGTAAACTGCTCAATTTGCGCTTGTTAGTGTTTTCAAGTTACACTGCAGGAGTAGGATTGCTGATGGAGAAGCGATCATCTCAAAGTTTCATCTACAGGCAATCCATGAGGCATCCAGAAGAGTCCTTGAACTAACTTTCGCTATTGGGATTAGGACTGTATAATGAAGATGCATAAAGTTGATTCTGTAACTTTATTCAACCGTGAAGAGCTAGAGCGTCCATCTGAGTCAAGAACTTCTTCTTCAACCATCGAGAGTGATGGGGCAAAGGAAATTACAAAGATTATACCTTTTAAAGACCTAACTCTGGGTCTACAGTGTTCATTGTTGTCACATTTCTTTTTCTTTCGAAGTATCCCAACCTTCTTCTGTCACCACATCCTCCATTATTATTATGCGTTCAAAAACTCCAAAACAATTTTCCTCTCTTTTTGATATACGTACATTATAAGGACCTGCATCTTAACGTTAAATCAGAACTGCTTATCGAATTTAAGACCCTACGATCCGAAACTAAACTAAACCACCTGCAATTTTTCAATTACTGAACCTTGAAACATGAAAATTGTCATCGTCGAGTGGAAAGAAGACTACAGCAATAACAAAACTGTCTTCTCGAGAGATTGCAACGTCAAACACTCAAAACTATAACCCTAAATCAAATTATAATGAAGTGGGATAATAAAATTTTATAAATAATAAAAGCACTTAATTTTGAAAAAGTGCACTTTAAAAATTAACGACTTCACATACCACAATAACCCGTAACGCATTTTAATAGAGAATTTATAAAGTGAATCGGAAAAAATTTTCCACCATAGATGAAAAAGATGATTCTCCCCTACATGGATTAAGTGTTTTGTGTTTAAGTGTGTGATTAGATCGACTATTTGATCTCAATGCTAATTATCCAATTCTAACCAGATGCACGTACTTGAAATGGTGAAATGTGGATCGGCGGACAATCACTGGCAATTAGATAAAAATAATTCCAGAGCAGCAAGTGAAGCAACTTTTTCTAATTGCTTTATTAAAATAATTTCAGCGTGAATTTTAGGTAGGTATTGAGAGTTAGAAGAAAAGCAATTTTAAGTCCATTTCCAAAGACTAACGACCCAAAAATGTGAGTTATTAAACGCACGCAAGGAAATGCACAAGTCGACGGTCCAAGTTCAAAATCTTGTAAGTTTATTTGATATATGTGCTATGGCATTTGGCTAGGATAAACTCAGGTTTTCGAATTGAATTAGCCCAAGAAGTTGCCGAAATTATACGGTAAATCCACTTATGAAAAAGGGAGCAAAAAGGAAAGACGCGAGGTCGAATTTTGACTCGAGCAATAATTATTGCCTCAGAGAACAACCACCAAGCATATCGATGATGATAATAATCCCATAACTTAAATTTTCCATTCCAATTTGAATTTTGATTTAGCAAGCTTAATAAAGTGTACAATAAACTTCGGAATTCTTAAACAAACGTCAAAATATTACAAGGTTCAGTTATAAAGTAACAAAAAAGGATAGCGTGAATGGCGTATTACCAATTACTAGTATAAGTGATTGCAAGAATAGATCCGTAAAGTCATCACGCCCACTCCACCTAACCTCACACGATGCCCTGGGGACAAACAAAGCAAGTTTTACCTCTAACGACCAAAGGTAATTTATGAATGTTCGTTTCGTGCTCTCTGGACACTGAATTCATAAATTGCAGAATATCCTAAGATCGTTCTACTTAGCGCCGCCAAACCAAGCAACAATTAATTTATTGAAATTACAAGAAAATAAAATAATGGAGCAAGTTACTGGCTGCTTAACATACATTAACAAAGAAAATTAATGGTTAAAACTTGAGCAACACAAAATAATTATTCCAATTAAGAAAATACCCAGTTTATGATGGTCGTCTCAACTTCAACTACCATATTATTCAACTTCTATTAACGCAAACCGCCTTTCTTTTCATTAAGAACAAACAAATAAATTTAACGAGAAGAAACGATTAATTAAAATGTGGAACATTAGTAACAATAACTTCAACAAAATTAGTACTAGTCCTTCGCGCAGCGTTACCAATACATCTCAATTTTCAATTTCTATGCTTCTTTCGATAATTAAACAGAGATTAACGAGTTTGTAATTGTTTTGATAAGATAATGACATTGGGCAGGATACACAAAAGATAACAAGAAACAATGAATCGATATTAATTCCGGTCCCACACTTCTTCAAAAACAAATAATTATCTTTATTACAAAATAATTTATACTTCTCACTTATCGCAACTTAATTATTAAAACTTAAAAACCGAGGAAGTAAATGCAGGCTGCTTTCCAGCACACAGAACAATTTAATTAACATTTAAATTTATCGACTTGCTTCGATCAAAAAAGTAGAATTTTTATTTCAAAATTTGCTTTTGATGCCGCGCATCCACTTAAATATTCATTAAGGTGCTACTAAACATTGCGAGTTTTATGAGCGCAACGGCTTCGCGATGAAATTGCGCGCCGCCTAGACCAGATTGGAATGTGAATCATGGCTCGCGAAGCCAATGCGCAACGAGCGGTCGTGGTCGGTCTCGAGCGTACCTCAAAGGATATTCGCACTGTTTACTCCCAACGTGAAGACTTGTATTTAGTGTTCCGAGCATCACAGTGCATTTATGTTAATTGCAACGCAACGTTTAAAATATCCCGTTACCATATCATAAAAGAATACAGTGCATTCATTTAAAATTGCAATGCAACGTTTAAAATATCAAAAGAATACTAATATTTTATGATAATAATAGATACCTATTATTAATAGAATCAGTTATTGTTGAACGGGGACTTTTTGATGTCTTTCGATAACCGATAAAAAATGTTTTTTTAAGATATAAAAACAAATTTACAACTTTTGCGACCAATGTCACTCCCGTATTGTTTCATCCTTTCGCGCTGTGATGACAACCCCTGAAATGTTGATAGAGATGATAGACAAGTGACACCTCATTTGAAAGGTCTTGCTTCCCTGAATTCAGTGCAATAATTTTTTTGAAGTTTTATCAATTATTCAAGCAAAAATTGAAGCTGTAAAAATGCGAAATAAATCCGAAATTTTAAAAAGAAATTCCAAATTTTAGTTCTGAAGAAGAGGGACCGTTATAATATTGTTGGTATGACACTGACAGCCCTGGCATTCAACCAGTTGGTTGGTGCCAATTATTTGAATTCTGTAAACGTCATTTTTGGCTAAAGTTTTGCGGAATTCTCTGAAACTTGGTATTCAGCTTTGGGGTACCTGCAAAATTTGGGGTGACAAAAATTTTTTTTAATCCCCCCCCCCTTTTTGGCTAAAGTATTTCCGATTTTCTTCAAACTTATAGAACGCGTTCAGGTAGTCATTTCAGAAAGGTTTGCCAGAAGAAATGTTTGGAAAAGTCATAACTGTCAAATTTTTTTTTAAAGTGTTTTGGATTTTGACGAAATTTGGTATAAGCATTCTCTGAGGGATATCTTAAGGGTGTGCCACAAAAATTTTTAAAAAAAGTTTATAACTGTCGAAATTTTTTTTTAAACTTGTTTTGTAATTTTTGAAAAAGTAATCATAAATGAAGTAGGTTGATTACTTAGTAGAATTGAGCCAAAAAAATTTTTAAATTAAAACTTTTTAACAAAAAATTAAACCGACAAAAAAAGGAATAATACAGTGGATTCATTTTAATTGCAACGCAACGTATAAAATATCCCGTTACCATTATTATCATAAAAGAATACTCATTTTATTATTATGAATAGTATTATGAAGAATACTTCATAAAAGAATAATCATCACAGCGTGAAGGGATGAAACAATACGGGAGTGACATTGGTCGCAAAAGTTGTAAATTTGTTTTTATATCTTAAAAAAACATTTTTTATCGGTTATCGAAAGACATCAAAAAGTCCCCGTTCAACAATAACTGATTCTATTAATAATAGGTATCTATTATTATCATAAAATATTAGTATTCTTTTGATATTTTAAACGTTGCGTTGCAATTAAAATGAAATCACGGGTTTCTATCTATATATAATCTGCGAATTTCCTTTGAGGCTCGTTCAAAGACCGACTACCCGTCGGATCGTGGTGCATTGGCTTCGCGATGGAAGATTCCTATTCCAATCTGGTCTAAACGGCGCAGGTTTTCCTTCCGAGGCCAATGCGCGAGAAAAACTCGCGATGTCTAATTGCACTAATGGAATGCTTTATCAAATGGTAAGTTAACACCGTTGTTTATATTTCAAGTACTTAAATTGCATAAAATGAAATGTAATTTTATAAGGTACTTTGCGACTAACTGCATTTTCGTGACAAATGTGTTAAATATCTATTATGCAACAACAATGCTTATTCATTATTTTGGTTCCGCGTGGTTTGAATTCAATGCTCACCACTACGTTGTAATTTAAGGATTTAAAAGAGGGCAATCGTTACGTTCATTTTCCTTTTATTAACATCAAAAATAAAACAAAATAATTATTATTATAATGGACGAAAATTTATCTTTAATAATAATAATAATACTGCGAGAAAGTACAAATAATCATAATAATATGAATAAGAGTACTGTACAACTCAAAGTTTAAACATTTACCATCGCTGCATCGCGCGAATACTGCCGGCTCACCCTGAATTACGTCTCACCGTGCATCGAATCTCGGGATGCCGCGCGGCAGTGTAGCTCGAGGAATCCTCGCGAAGGTCATGCGCGAGAAAGTCTCGCAATGTTTAACAGCACCTTTAGAACCTGTTGCAAACTTCAGTATAGGTTGAAACTTGAAACGATAGCCGAAGGTTGTGGGAACGAGTTACCTTATCTACCTTCTAATAGAAATACTTTGATTATAGAATTTTTTTTGTTAATTTAAGCACACATTCGCTATTGTCCGGCGAAACTGCGGTAATAACAAATTTTGTTGAAATTGACCGTAACAAGTTGATGGGTAAAAAAGTGAACTTTTTGCTAAAATCAAAATGCTAATGATAAATAACGGAACGTGGAAACAACTGCACTGTAAATCTAAATTTTGTAAGGTGAGGTTTTTTTGGGTAAAAAGTTTCCGATGAAGATGAAACCTTAAACCTAAAAACAGCTTCAATGGGAGAAAAAACTTAGATTTTCTTGCATACTGCAGATAATTAAAGGGTTAATTGGAAAAATGAACATTCATGCTTAATCTACTTAATCTCGACACAACTTTTTACTATAAGAAGTTTGTGAATGGTATTTAACAACCAGTCAAGTGGGAACATCCCATCTAATAATAATTGGAATCTATAGACAAAATTGTGAGGTACAATCGGATAATTAAAATGTATTGTCTAAAATATAAATGTTACAAAGCATTTTCGATTTACTTTTCCAATAGTGAAATATAACTTTTTGTCGAATTTTGAATTTTAATCTCTGTATGACCCAATGTCATACATGAATCCGAGTGAAGTAAGAACTTTATTCTGACCGTCTCTCCCCTCGGAAGGCAATGGCAAACCACCGAGGTGTAATCTGCCATGAAAGCCTTTAACAAGCATTGTTAAAGGTCACAACGCTTCTGTCAAGAAGCAATACGAAGAAGAAGATGACCCAATGTGCCCCACCTCCTGAGGTGCAATCGAAGAAAAAAATATATTGTTTAGCAAAATCTATCTGAAATCTGAAAGGCATGAAGAAAAAATGAATGATCATTTTTCTATTTTGGACTTTCAAATGTTCTCTCGTAAGTGGTAGTTTCAACCACAGGTTTCAACTATCTTTTCCCCATCCAATCGTCTATTTTTGCAAATATTAGTGTTACAAGCAAAATATTCTGCAGGGAAACTTTTCTTTACAGTTAATTTTCAGACGACATTGCATAGAAGAACCTGTGATTTTGCCTTTTGCCATCAGGCTATCTTCCTCCACATTGTCGATGTGGTCTGGATTCTGGAGGGTATACGCTGAGATTGCAAACGCCATAATTCATAGCTACGTCTTTGAAATAGGTGAACACCATAGACACAATTCCATAGTCTGTAGAGCTGATTCTGATTCTTGATACACGATCTCGGTAGTTTACCATTATTTTCCAATGAGAGACGGCCAGAATCAAGCTTTTACTTCACTCGGAGTCGAACCGGGCAATCAGTATCAACAGTTAACCAGTATGACTGATGTAGTAGCCTTTGTACATTATCCTCCACATTGGGTAAGGTTCGTATACTACATTCTTGTCTTCCGAGTACCGAATCTGCTCAATGAACGTTGACTATCAGCTTTAGATCGATTTAAATAAAACCACAGTCTTTTCTTCCATATTCTGATGGGTATGCTTTTATAAATTATCACGTAAGGGATTAAAACACTTTAGTCCTGTGTTATACACACTATTTTGTGCACTCTCAAGATTTGAACTACAACTAATCTCAGTGAAACACAATGATACGTTGCCATGGAAACTAATTGTTAAATTTTCACTCGGGATTTAAAGTTACTTCAAATCGCTTGAAATTTAGAATTGCATTTTAGTTATTAAAGAAGAGAATAAAATAACTGTTTAGTTCCGCTCGAAATTTCTTTAATCATTGGAAATGTTGGCGTTAAGGTAGTCGATTACTAAATTACTATTAAACTACGAAGCATATTTTCTTCATTTAAAATTTTTAACACGTCCTATTTCTGTGCGCAGTCAATTGTATTCGATCAATTTGCCGTATCCTGAATATTACATCATTGTGCATAATTCAAAAGCTTTTTAAAAATTTTCTTTTTCTCACTTTGCTTTTCCAAAATTAAACGGTGGGACGCTTAGATGCCCAGCTTGGTTAACCTGCCAGTTAGAGTTTAATGAACGTAATAATAATTAACCCGGGAAGAGCCTCAGGAATACCGCATTTCTCGTTCCACAAACCGCATAATTTCACAAAATTTTTAAAATTCCTAAAACATTTCCCAAACTAAAATAATTGGCAGGTAGGCCGATAAATATGTAAATTATAGAAGAGTGGGCGTCTTGCCGTTCCTCCAATCTTGTTCCATTCGACTATCACATCATGTGAACAAAAATTGCTTAACCGCCATCATCAAATACGAAAAACTTGTGTAGAAAATTGTAAAGCAAGCTTTCTAACAAAGAAACCAATTTATTTCAGAAAAACTTGAAAATAATATGTTACCTCGCCTTTAAAGCTAATCAATAAATTATTAAAATAATCTACAAACATTTTTAATTGTCGCTCTTTGAAAATTAATGCCGTAACATTTAGACTAATAATACCTTGATATTTGACAGTAATAATTCAAGTTCGTGATAGCATCAAAAATGTATAAATAGCTTTCACGTTGATTGGTACAAGTCCTGATTTTTGAATTTAGTTAATGTATCTTCCACTTCCATCAACCTGTCATCAGTGCATGTTTGCAAAAGAAACTTTTGTTTGTATTGTTCATTAAAAATGACGAAATCCCAATTTATCTTTTCTGATTGATCATGTAAGATAGTGGACTCGAGTACAACTTGTTAAAACTTCTGTATTGACGATGTTCGGTTAGATAATCGGTTTAAAAATTGAAAACACGCTCAGGGTTTGGAAACGAAAATGTACAAGAGAAAAGCCTATAATTGAGATAGCAAAGGTAAAAACAGAACTTACGTGTAGCTCCCGTGTGTGTTGTGGCATTTCCCGTGTTTACATGGCTTCTGCTTGCATTCATCCTTGTCGTCCGTGCACGCTGGGCCCGTAAAACCGGGCGCACATCGGCATTTGTAAAAATCTCCTACAGATGTACATTCTGCACCATTGCGACAAGGTTGCGAAGCGCAGTGATCTCGACTATCGCAATGTTTTCCTACAAGAAAAAATAATTCAAAATCAAGATAATCCTTCTAATTAAATTCAAGTCTCAAATTCCCAGTGGTTTGACTTCCTCTTCACGATCATCACCGCAAACAACTTTCGTTTCATTTTCCACATGTTGCGCTTAGAACTCATTTATTTACCACGTTGAAAAATGACTTCAAGATGTCGACTTTTTTGCCTTAATTACTTCGGTTAAAAAAATTGAAACTCACCTGTGTACCCCTGAGCACATGAACACTGATAGGTGTCGAGGGATCGTAACGAGCAAGTTCCACCGTTCAGACATGGTTTAACATCACATGAATTTGCTATAGGAATTTCGCACAGAGAGGCGCTAAATCCTAAAGGGCAAAGACATGTGAAGCTTGGGGAAGCACCGGGTGAAACTCGAACTTGGCACGATCCCCCGTTTTGGCATCGTGGGCCCGGACCTGTATGACAAGGATTCAAATGCTGGCAGTATTCTCCCACATATTTGGCAGTGCAACTGGAACAAAAAGAAGTAAATTAATTTTTATTATAACGACAAATTAATTGAGGTGAGGTAATTGTAAACCATAGTGCTAATTACAGCTGGATGGGTATCTACGTGAGAGAAGCCATCAGGTTAATTGATTAATTGTATAAATTGGCTTCCGTTCGTTTAGAAGCCCGATGGTGTCTATGATATTTATAAGGTACTGATAGATTATAAGAACTTTATCGGACACGTTTAGTTTAGCAACCTCGTCTCAATCCATTAGGAAGCCCATTAACGATATTTTCCTTTTGTTACACACTACTTAGACCGGTTAAGCGACATTAAGGTAAGTCCTTTTAAGAACAAATTTACCTTTATGCACAGAACAAAGCAGTGTCTTCGATATTCGAACCCACGTTGCTGAGTATCTGTCGATCGACTTGGCAATAATTTGTCTCAGTCACGAGAATCATAACAATCGTTCCATTCTTCCAATTTTTAACGAATACAAATACCGCAATCAACAAGGAATTTTTCGGCAAACTGGAAGAGAAGAGAATGTAAGGTTCCAATTTTCCTTGTGAGCGAGTTATGGGAAGAAGGAAAAAGGTAATCTTACACACACCCATAAATTTAAATAGGAATACAATTGAATTTGAAAGACAAGTGAACGTATGTGGTATATAAATTACAATATTCAATTAACTTATTTATTTTTGACTTAATTACAAATAAATTACAATTGTAATACAAATTAGATACGCCCATATCACCTATTGTTCAATTTTTAAACTTCTAATTAAAAATAATTAATTGATCAGAAACACAAACAGTGCTTTGTGCATTACAAACTTCAAGATAAACATAAATGTTGAATTCTATACATTTTTTCAAAATAAATTGGAGTAATTCAATATTTATCGTTTATTGTTTGATAATTAAGTTCAATTATAATCACTTAATAGTCATTAATCAAAAAATCCACACGAAAAATTATGACATCTTAAACGAAATATTCAATTGATAAAATCAGACTAAATTTTATCGATTTCGTGTTAGCACATTTTAAATAGAACAAAACATTTCTTGGTCTAGGATCGCAAGGTAAACGAAACTATCGGTAGGATGATTGATTTTGCATGCGTGCTGAAGTTGCAATTGTGAAATAAACGATTTACCGCATCGTAATTACTCGCATAAGTCATATCCGTAATTGGATTCGTTTGTAAAGACAATGAGCCCAATTAAGAAACACAGAAATCTCTAATTATACATTAAATGGGCCATTATGCTAAACATTAACCAGTTAATGTTCTTTACCTATTAGAACTTATCGTCTATGAGTCAAATCGCGTCTGAAAATTACAACGGAAGACCTTGCAGAGGTGCGTGTGTGATACCCTGAGGAAGAATATCTTCGGTAGGAATGAAAAACAACAAAAATAGACCTTCAACATTCCCATGCGGAACCCCCATTCTTACAGCGCTATAATTCCTTTACATCATTAAGCAAATTATACATGGAGAAAAAATTCGAAAATGGTTTCTTTGAATAGGAATTAATCCCATTTATAAATTTCTTAAGTATTTGTGGGTTATTATACAAAATTTAATACAATTATGATGATTCTTTGTTAAGTCGATAACAACTTATGCTACTGGTAGCCTACATTATTGTATCTTATAAATTATGACTGAATGAATAACGATCTTGTCTGGTATGCGAGGAGTTATTTTGCATTTAGTTACGTGACTTTTCTCAACAGAATTTTAAGTGCTAATGATTATTTTCAGTGACGTCCATGGTACGAAGCTTCTAATCACTAATTAGATAATCTTCAGTAAAGCCTAGCAGATGCAGCTTACGTAAGCACAAAAGAACAAGATCGGGGAGATACCTCACGAAACAAAACAGTCGCACGTCACTGGAGAAGTTAAAGGATTCCAGGTTCAGAGTACCCAAATGCTATTCTTCTCGATGTGAAACATTTTTGTTTATTCCTATCAAACTTCCTCAAAGTGCAGAAAGTACATTTAGGTGCAACTTAAAACAAATTTAGAAATGTAATATAATCACGTGCCCACAGCTGTTACAAATTTGTTATCAAATTTATTTAAATATTGATTTCAATTATTGACAATATTTAACGGTCATATTTACTAAATCATTATGCCAATATTTACATTTTAAAAATACAATGAAAATGTAATTTGGAAACGGAATTTTTTATCATCAAAAAGATGAGTTTACAATTATTATTGGCAACACTGGAATCATAAAATTAATTTTAAAATTAAAAAAATGAAATTCTTAGATGAAAAATCAACTTATTCAAAAAAATTATCTGACGAGGTTTTAAGGGGCCGTCCATGCCTAGTGGGGAGATCATCACAAGAGAAAATTTTACTTGAATACTTTTTTGTTTTTCGTACTTAAAATTTTTAAATTAACCCTCCGGCAATCGCGTCGAGGAACAGAGGTCCGCACTATTGATAAAATTTGATATTGTTTACATAATCATCATTATATCGAATGATGTGATTAGGTATGCTTTCCTGACTATGGTAGGCAAAATTTGATATCAATATCACCCGACTAGAAAATTACCTTCAGTATGTTATCAGTCTTTGATGTCTAGTGGTGTGTTTTTTCGGACCTCCGTTCCCTTGCGCGACTGATCATGTCAGTGTTTTTAGTTATTTTTATATCCTCTTCGGACCCCTGGTACACATATTATGTGTACATATTCTCTCGATTTTCACTGATTTTCAATTTTTCATATATAATTTTACGATTCCGTTAAAATTTTGGTATACTATCTGCTTCTTAAAATGTGGCAATTTATTTCTATATTTGTTTTATTTAAATTCTTTGTTAAGTCCTTTTATTGTAATGACCTCGCCAATTTGTATGTACACAATAATACACAAAAATATGTGTGATATGCAACATAATCTCACAAAACAACTGATATTTCATTATGCGGACCTAAGGTCCGCGGCGCGACTGCTCTAAGGAAAATAAAAGGCGCGACTGCCGAAGGGTTAATGAATACTTTTCGTCAAGTTTGATTTTAAAGAAATGAGGGGAGTCTTTTATATGTGACCATTGGATATTCCTGGGGGAGCAAAGATTGTGGCTATGACCAACCGCGACAAAGTGAAGAGGGAGCGTCACATAGTCGGAAAAATTGTGGAGTCAACTAAATTGCAGAGTACTCCGTACCCCCCCCCCCCCGACTCCATGTTTTACAGCCTCTTCTTCATGTGTTATATACGGCACCCTACGCTTATGTCACTACCTTGAAGAGGTTATATTTCACAGTTGTCATCTACAATTGGTTACAATTTTAGTTATAAAACTGTACCCAGTGCAAGAGTGCATACAAATAATTGAAATTTATTACAAAACTTCGTGTTCAATATACAATATGTGGCTCGCTTTCATTTTATTTAAGGTCAACCTTCTTAAAATTTATGACAATGGGAGTCGACTCAATCACCTTAAATATGCGGATGACATCGTAATCATCGCTGATAACGTGATAACAAATATGTAAAACGAAATGGAAATAAGCTATAAAAAGGTTGACCGGAAATGATGACCAATACTCGCATCTATCAATGGAGAAGAGTTAAAACAAGTTCCCGATTATATGGTCATGTAATTAAGCCCAATAAAGAAAATCAATAGGTAGAAATCAAAATAAAAAATCATTCAGAATCGCGTATGACTCACCAGTTTTTCTCCAATAATTCTAAAACGATTAATGATATCAAGAAATGCTTTTTCTATTACTACCCTCCCCTTGATCCGCACTTGACATAAGAAATCGTTCAGCTTTTTCAGTTTTTTCCCAAATCGACTTCTCCCGTGTCGAAAATGTGAATTCCATCACCATTCTATTACAGTTTATAATTTCTAACAAATGTTTTTCTGCATAACCGTGGTAAGTAAATGCTAAGAATCCGCGGCTTTAGGCGCTCTTTTAGAAGCAACAGTTCTGTATATCTGTTTATCTATCTGTTCGTAATGCACCTATGTTTGCTGGCCTATTGAATAATATAAAATATCCATTATTTCTCTTTCACCTTTTCCTGCTCGACTCCACCTCACCTGGATTGAATATTCAACCCCAACCCCTTTACAGTTTCTTTCAAAAATATTCTCGTTTATACTCAATAGATGTAAGAGGGCGCTGCCCATAGAGAAGATAATTATAATTCTAAAGGACAAGAAGGACAAGGAAGAATGTTTGAGACGATCATATGTTTGAGATGAAGTCCATTTGAAGTCCATTTGATTTCAAAAACATTGTTTTTATTGTCCTACTGGAAAGATCCATCCAAAAACGAAGGGGCGACTATGGACGAATAAAGAGAATGCTGCACTTCTTCAAGGAACCAAAAAATATTTGATGAAATATAATGGTAATTTTATTATAACATCGACATTTATAAAAAAAAAACTCAAATTAATGATCAACATTTTACTTAAAACCAACGAAAATATAAAAAATTAGCCCATTAAAATTTGTAAGTGTTCAATCTTGATAATAAATAATCGAAATCTGAGGTAATCCGGTTTTTGAATTCAAACAAGCTTAAGTCATCCTCAGAAAACACCCACAACAACTTTCATTTCATGTCAACTTAACTTAGCACAAAATTAATTAACACCATAATTATACATTCGAATTAATATATGGCATCAATTTAAGAAGTCATTAAAGGAGTTTCGTTAAAAATGACCGAAATGATGAAAAATGCACCCCGGTTTCGGTACGAAATTGAAGCAAATGTAATTAAATAAGAATAATTGTGGCACTCAAATTATGCACATTAAAATTTCTTTCGGGATTCCGTAATTATGTAGTGTCAAAAACACGACTGTGAACGTTGCCGAAATAAAAGTGTTTCGGTAATTCATGCACATAATTTACTCGATAGTCGATTTCATCCACCACCAGAAACATTGCTGGGCAGAATAATGGTAAAATTCCAGATTACTTTCTAATGCTCCAATAAATTCCGATGTGAACGACCTCAAAAATAATACTCAACCCTACGCCATATTTCTGTTAATGTCGAGTATCACCAATTTATCGACTTCCAACACGGTGTTGGTGACACCCACCAGCAATTGTTTTAATTACAAAGCAACTAATTAACACAGTTTATGTTCTGTAAGCTTTAATTTGATAATAAGAAACAATGCAATAAAATAATAAAAATTAAATATGTCGTTAATATCAAAATAGCTACGCGGGGGCGAAGTCAATAAAATAATTGGGAGCAATTGACAATTTGGTGGGTTACGGATGATGCCAAAATTCTAATTTTTTTTTTACAAAAGCTCCACTTCCAAGTTGAAAAATATTATTGCAATGAAAATGACATTCGATCTCGGTGAGAAGAATACTGCTTGGATCATTTTTCACCCCTACCGCAAAGACGACCATCAATGCCAATTATGACTGCCTCAATGCACCCGCAGTTAGGACTCGATTATCAGAGCACCACGAAAAGAAAACGTGACCTTTAAAAATGAGATCATCTTATTACAACACTTCAGTTTTGTTTACCTTTAATATCACATACGTTGACGTCTCAAGAGTTCTGAAGGATTTCATGAATGGATTGCCTATCAAAAATATAAATGGAATCCACTCGAGAAATTTCTACGAGTGAAAAGGTACACACGTTCCTTCTCCTTCGGTCAACTTATCATTATCCTCCAGTCGTTAATTTACATCTTCTCCAGTCAGTCAAAACAAAATGTTGAAGGTTGGTTTAGTGTTTCCAAATGTGTGGAAATATGAACCTTGATGGAAAGCGCGGTCTTGACACGGGCCGTTCCGAATTTGTTTACATGAAGTGGGTGGACAAAGAATCCATCGTAATATCAAATTTCAAAAAATAATAATAACTCGTTTTGAAGAGGACTCGTGTTGAGACCAACCAAAGAAAGAAGGAAGTTTTAGTTTAGAAAAAAAACTATGATTCTTCCCATCAGAATGTGGAATCAAAACAAAGAAGTAAATTATAATTCACAACAATAAATCATAAACTGGTCATTCCGCCAAGTGACCAGTTTTAATGCATCGCAGCTGCTGTTGTAAGCCATTGTGTGCCACATATGGTTTTAGATTAATCTAACCACTACTTTGCTTATGTAATTTCTCAGAACCAAATTAAGAAAATAAAATATATCATACTTTCAGAAGCCTAAACCACCATTTCAAAATGTCAACCCACCACAGGATACACTACATCGACGTTGTCGTGACAAAAAGGCGTAAGCGGCTTTTGCAATATTTTACAGGGGAGACAAAAAACATTTTATATCCGTTATTTGTGTTTGTTAATATTGGACTTTGTTTTAAAGTATAAACATTATTTAAAACACATTTTTTGTAATTATTATAAAAACAGTAGTTCTTGAGACTTATTTTTAATTTGCGTTTTTGTCGTATACGCCTATTTATTTTTGTTAGTTGGTGGTTAAGCCTATTTTCCTGAGACATAAGCCTTTTTCATTTTAACAATTACTGTTTTATATGTCGTTTACGCTATACTTACGCCTTCTTTTTTCATCAAGATAATTTCATTATGACGCTTAGAATTTCTTAATAAAATTAAAGAATTTAATATTATAATTATGGGAAAAGCATAAAACGAAAAGTTTAAAAGATCAAATAAATAATGATATTATTAATATTGTTTTCTTTATTTTCATTGAGTAGATTAATAATTTTTCGGGTACGCGACAGCATCCAATAAAAATAAAATAAAAGACGTAAGTAACATTTCTATCTCAGATTTTAAACACTGTTTGTGAGACATCTGTTTAATTCAGTTCAAAAATATAAGAAAATTTTCTTATTAATAATGTTTTGTACACTGTTTGTGATTCTTAAAACATTACAGGACTAAGTACAAATAACGAAAAATTCATTTAAAATAATGTATGAATTAACATGGATACACTCCACTTACGCCTCCTAAAATTTTTAATATCAAAAAGGCGTAAGCGACAAGATAAACTTTTAACGATTTCTTTATAAATAAAGGTTGATTTAATCTTACTAACAGTTGAAAACACAATGATTTACTAAATAATATAACAAAAATAATAAAATACATATCTTAAATGATAGAGTATCTGGTAATAGCAACGGGGCGTAACGCACGTACTCACTTACGACACTCGGTGCTTACTAGCGTTAGGTTATATTTTTTTCGGTTCCATAATGTCGCTTACACTACTTTAAACTGAAATAATTCATTCTACGATTTTTTGGCGAATACACCAAAACATATAGTAGTGTAATGGGAATAGTACTTTATTTTAACATCGAAAACGAGTTTTGGAAATTTTGGCGCTTACGCCTTTTTGTCGCGACAACGTCGACATCATGAAGACGATATGGCAAAATCAATGTAAAAAATGTAGGAGGAATTTGCGAGAGGAAGTCAGTCGATTCCATTTTCTTGAATTTATTTGCATATTAACCCATCGTTAAAATTTCCAATTCTCTCGTCCTAACGACTATTCTATTACAACCACCTGTTGCTTCCACAATTCGTTGACCCGCAATAAAAAATAATGTCTGATATTAAAAACAGATTACAAAAAAAATTACCATGTGTAATTCACATCCTTGACAAAAGCGCTTGATGAAAAGCGATGTAATCTTAATTTGAAAAAAAAGAAAGAAGAAAATAAATTTTCATTTGGAAAGAATTCAGATGTAACTATCGAATCTCGCACACTCAAAAACGCTTGGAAGGGACAGGTATCAAAATGTATTCTTTTGTAAGGGACCACAAAAGGCCACCTGGTTTCGATCAACCAATGCTTACAAGGAATTGCATGGAGGAAACGGGGACATCGAACGGAATAATGCGTGTATGCGTCAAAATACAATAAAATTTAATTATAACATCCGAGTGCGCATATAAAACGTCGGGCAGATCTTCAAAACCTCAAAATTTGGTACCTTTAATCGCGAGGATTCCAAATGTGGTTAATAATTTATAAAATCGCAGGTTGTTCAACATGCGGTTTAGAAGAATAAAAAAATTTATACGACATAACCAGACGACAACTTGTACGACGTTTTTGGAACCGGTAATACAGACGGATTATCCTAACGAAGTGGCAATCCTGAAACTGACAGACAAATATCAATGTTAAGAAAAAGGAGATAAGGTTCACATTTGGTAAATCCTTCATTGACGAGTATCGAGTTTCCTGTTTGTATAGTCAAAGCACATCATCCACGTGCAACACATATGCTTTTACATGCTTAATATCACCACCAGGATGTCGATTCAACTTATTACTCCCTTCAAGATCGTATTCTTGTCATTATGTGGTAATAACAAATGTAAAAATTTTACATTAATCCAATAATTGTGGTCATTAATGTTTCCTTTACGTGCGTTCTGCAATTTCCGATCGATTTCAACAGCTCCTGCCGCCACAGCTACCGAATTGAATTGCTCCTCCAGGGCATCTGCATTATCGGAAATGCTTGGACAGTTTCTTTCCCACAGCTAAATTAGTTTTAAAAAAAATTAACTTGAAGGTGTTACTTCATTTACGAGCTGCATTGCTTATTCATGAAACTCTCGACACATGAAAGATTTTTATTTCATTTTCGTTTTAACCACTTGACAACGTGCTCATGGTGCAGGCAGGTTCTCATACATTTCTAAAATTGGAACTGTGTTTATTCAACAGGTAGAATAACATTTTCACACTGAGACGCTAAAACGACTGTTTCAGTTTTAGAGAAATGTTCTTCAACTAACCAAATAGAGCGACATCCTGGAAAGGCTCATATTTTATGTATAAAATTCCATTTTATGAACAATAAAGTCACATTCATTCAATCGGCATGTAAGCTTTATCAGCAAGTTTCAGAATTGGTATTATTGCAACAATGAAATTTTATGGATAAAATTCTTTACATTGATTGATGCCGTTGTACGAATATAAACTTGGTTAATTAAACCAATTGTAATATTAACAACTTTGTAGTTCATTCCGTTTTATAAATAAAACAGTGACTAACTGATATAATTTTCGTCACGATTTACACAAATTAAGGCAAAGTAGTAAAGGAGTAAAATTGTGTCAGCTCTTAATTGACATCAATGATCCTTGGAATAAATTTGATAAATATGAATATTCGTTAAAATTCAAGTGTCGAAGATAAACCTAATAAGGATGACTGATAATGGAATTTGTTTAGGTACTCATGATAATAAACTGAATGCATTTCATTCATAGCTTGACAAATAAATGTGTCATGTTTGCCAAATATTGAATTCTACAGTATTTCATCATTGCAAGTTCCTTGGATTCGACTGTATTAACGTTTTGAAAGACAAAGAGTAATCAACATTCACAAAATTTGACGCGATGTTTTAATGCAGGCAATAAAATACAAATTATGCCTGCAATAAACAGATAAATTCCAGTGAGCAATAAAATGTTTATCTTCAAGTCAATTTTCCATCGTTAAGTACTTTATAAGCCAATAAAGTGAAGCAGGGATCAGCTTCTTCTAAATACGCTAATGGACCATAAAAGTTTCTTGTTCTTCTTGAAATCTTCCACCTATTGCAAAATTTGAATGAATTCCGGACAAAGTGTTACAATTAAAATGGAAACAAAATTCAGGTTCTCATTAATCTTTCCTTATTCGATTAACCAGGGAAAAAAGAAACAAAGAGGTGATTATACGCTAAAAATTAACTGCATATTTGAGCTGTCCAAGAATTAAAATGGTTAATCATAGTATTTATCCAGAAGAACATATTAAGCCGCCAACAATCTTCAGCTAGCTACCCAAACTTTGTATACCTGCTTTGGTAGCCCTGTTCAGACTTCCACCACAAAAAAAAAATAAACACACCGGGTAAACTAATTCAGCGGCTCGTCTCAACGCAGGTAGGAATGCAAATACAGACGAATGAATAACGTAAGAACTGTTTGTAATCCATCGACTTAAAGAAATCTTAAACCTCGCTATTGACAAGAATTTTAGATAACAATGGAACATTTTGTCATCAATAAAAACAAACTTTTGAGAACCACCGTTTCTTTCGTAACGCCAAGAACTAATTAATTATTTATACGGTTAAATCAAAATACAACAGTATATTGGTGTTCAGAAAACGGATTTCAATAAAAATCAATTTAGAATTCAAAAATTTGCATATGTGTGACATCTTTACCAATCATTACATAAGATTTACGACAATAAAATGGTTATGAACCAACTGCGAGTTAATTAAAAACTAAAACCAAATTATCCGACGATCGCTTTAATTGAAGAAACACTTGATCAATTAATAAAATTAATTAATAAAGATGTTTCGTCCACCTAATACGCATCAGAGGCCAAGAGATTTTTGAATTGAGCACCAGAAAATAAATATAACTGTCCGGATAGATTAAAATAAATATAAGAATGGGCTTAAGGTAGATTACTGCAAAACCGCAAATATAGTTAATGGGAAAAGAGAAAGGAATTTCTATTGTATCGAAATCTATTGGAGTATTGTATTACTCGAAAAAAATATCCGCTGAATTATCAGCCAAATTCAAAAATAAAGTAAAATTGGTCTAAAACCGGGTCATCATCCTACGAATTGTCTTTTTTTAAAAGTAATCTTGACGTTTTTACATTGTTTTCGTCTAAAATGTAAAAATTTATTAAAGTGACAACAACCTTGGAAGGTATAATAAAAATCAAAACGGGTAATGGTTTCTTTGACCATTGTTTGGTGATTCGAGTAATAAGACGAACCTTCTGGTGCATTTGTAAGAAAAACTAGAATAGTGGACTATTTTACCGGTAGCCGAAGGAATAGGTAAGGTAAGAGCAAGAAATGTGGCAACTACGTGTACACCTCTTGGAAAGTAAACTAAACCTCGAAAGAACCAATTCTCCGCCCATTATCCATCTCCTTTCCACTACCTTCGACAATCCTACAATTAGAATGCCGTAAGGTGAATATTCTAAAATGAAAACGCGTTATATACCTGTTCCCATGAAGTTGCTACAGGCAGAAATACTCCTACCACGCAATGTCTTTATAAGACTCTTTATTGTATGTAGATAGCCCATCGGTTCTTTGGACTTAAAGAAGCGTGCTGCAGACAAGAATAGAAAAATGGTAATAGGCGTAGGTCGAATACCATAAAACCCTTTCAGATTTTTCAAAGAAACCTCTAATTAAAAGCTAACAGTTTCAACAATTAAAAACCATTTTAAGACTAGAATTTTTTTTTTGCATTATGGAGTTCCGGTTCTACCGAGTAAGCCTTTTTACAATCGACTTTTGAATGTTTGACTATATATGGTCGAACGACAATTAAATAAAGCACAAATACACGATCAAAAAGTTCACATTTTCCTAAGATGGAGAAGTAATTGGGTTACGATGCACGTACTAATAAGATTATACAGAAAATTTCTAATTAAAAGTTACCAACGCGCAATGGGGGGTAAAAGTATCGAACACTATAAAATAACAAGTAACATTGATATTATAATATCACAGTAGTGCGGAAAAACTAACGGATCTGTTAAAAAAATAACGATGCTCTCTAGTCAATCAATCAATCATTATTATTGAAAAGTTAAAACCAAAAAATAAATTAAATCGTCTAGAACTTTTTGTTGTATCTCCGCACAGCAGGATTTTATTTTACTTTCTATGTCAGAAATATAAAAGTAATGGTGGTAGTGGAGAATTAAATTTTGCTCAAAATGATAAATCGGTTGCGTTTGACTGGGTTCTACTAGGTTAACAGGATCGGGACGTCATTTGATTATAATGATGTGTTTTAAAAGGGTCAAATCGAAAATAATGCCTAATTAATGTTCACGAAATTAAAAGTACAAAATAATTGTTTTTGGTCTAAATTATGGATTTCTGCTTTTCTTCCAATATGAAGATGTACCCGTGAAGAGTTAGGATTCGTTTAGAATCGATGACAAATAGGATTAAACTTAAAATGTGCCAAAAAAAGGTACAAATTTGGGTTTTAAACTCAAATTTTGGTTAATTAATTCAATTCCATCAATTCAAACAAATTTTGTTCAAATTATTTTGATACAGATAACAATTTTAATTACGAAGTTATTTCATAATAATCAAATAAGGCAGTGAGGAAAATGAACAATTTAAAATAAACAAACGGCATATTATTTCTCCACACATTCGCATAAATATTGTTTACTACTATTACAAATTATGTGTAGGTATTCCCATTTAACGAATTTTTTTCGAAATCAGAGAACATCATTCATTCCTGAAGGATAACTTCTTTGAGTAGTTTTCCTCGATCGAGTGTAATTCTTGACGGATCACGACAGTCAAGCAATGTTCCTAGCGGTTGGCGCTTGAATGAGTCACTGCTAGGGTTTGGGGGAGTGCAATAGTTCCTCAGTGTACAGCGCCATGTGTGAAATTTTAAGAAATAGAAGAAAAATCGAAGGGATCTCAAAAATGATCTCACGTCAATCCCCCCACGCCCCAATAAAGTTTTGGATAGTCCACTGGTGGTGATTCAATTGACCAAATGTTTTCACCAACATTTTATTTAAGAATTTCCTAGTAAATAATTCCTTAGCTAGTATTCCATAAATTTGATGGTCAAATTTGACATAAAATTCTTAAATAAATGTTGGTGAAAACTGATAAAAAATTTGAAGTTGGATGTACCATTGCAAAATATGTTTTGTCCAGGGCTTTACTCAAACTTTCTTCTCCTGTTCATTCATCCACCACCTCATGTAACTTTAAAATCTTAAATGGTTTATTCCCCTTTCCAATTAATAAAAAACAAAAACTGTAGAAGAACGACATCCTTTTAACCAAATAAAATTGAAATCTTTCAATTTGTTCCGAATTATTTAAAAAAATATTTTGTAAAACAAGAAATTTTATAATCTAAATATTTTTTGTCAATACGTCAAATGAAACCTATAAAATTACTCTTATCATTTGATGAAAAAAAAAATTAAAATCGTTCAATTGATTTTCAAGTTCTTACAAAATTTTTTTATAACGTCTTCTCAAATACTTTCTTCAGTATATCAACAACAAATTAAGGGATTCAATATTTTTAACTTTTTGTAATAATTCGAAATCGAATCGGTCAATTTTTATTACTTTTGTACAGAAAGATAGCATTTTTTCATAGATTTCCTTTAATATGTTGGAAAGGGTAGGTGGCTATTTAAATCTTGAGAGTGGTAAGGGCGAGTGAATTAATTGTACGTATTCTATAATACAATCCTACATTGCCTAGGTTGTGAATAAGGAATGAACCAATCACTATTGCGTCACAGATAGATCTAGTCTTCCATAAACCATCTGCCTCGCCTAGTAAAATAAGCCACTTTCCAAGTGATTGATATCGATATCAATAAATATCTGGTTTTTGTAGTAACACTTGCGTGGACACGAATTTTCTATAGTTTCAACAATCCTTTTTATAAAATGTCAGTTCTGTCTATCTGTTAGTAACGCAAGAAGTCACGCATGACCGAAATTTAAGAGCACATACGTATAATTTTATAGAAAGGGGAAATGGAATATTTTTATGACGTGTCCTATACTAACTTCATTATCAAGATCAAGACTGGGTTGTCTTGACTATGGGTGAGCGAGAACACGAAAACCAGTGGCGTGGTAAGGCGTAAGGGACTGCATTATGGTCTTGCGTTTGATTTAGGACCTTGCAAAATTATAAATAATAAAAAAAGTTTCTTAGCCGTGAAGATAACCATTTTGCACAAAAGTTTCAAAAAAGTCCGGCCTTTGAACCCTACATATTATGGAAGAGCAGGCGGCCCCCTTATGGGGGATCATTCTGAACTCCGCCCTTTTCTTATGGGGTTATTTCCATTTCATTATTATTCTTGTTTTATAATCATGAATTTTGTATATGCGGTGACTATATAGGAAATAAAGATTTCATTATTATTATTTTGTAGAGGAGGGGGCCGTTCCAATTCCATTTCCAATTCCGTTCCAAATACGAGAACGATTTTATTCTGCCTCATAAATTACTAGCATCCTTACGTGTAAAAATAAAGAAGCAACTGTAAGGAATCCTTCATATTTTGTATCTACTAATAAAATCTCAGCTCTACATATTTCTTTATTATTCTATGTCTGTTAGTAACGCATTCGTTTACATGCCTCGAAATTTATGGGCATTAATGCAATATAAGAAGTCATTAATTTTTCTGTTTACAAAAGTGGTCAGTTTTATTTCTAGAGGAGTAAATAACGATTTTTATAAATATAGGAGTACAATCTTTTTTATATTTTCGTTCTCTCACTCTCAAACTTCCTTTCCATTGTTATTATCATTTTGATGTGGGAATAAGCAAATATTATTATGGAAGTGTATAAGCTCTAAGGGATACGCAGACAAAAAATGTTTAAGACCACTGATGTGTATAATAGCTGTTAATGTTTAAAAAAAGAAACAAAATTCGAACCCCCAGTGGGGCCAGAGGCCGAGCAATCACCAGCTACTCTCTTCTATCAGAAAATGATTTACAAGATTCTTTTGCATTCTTAAATGTTAATGCTTGTAATTTTTCATTGTACAGAAAATAAAAAATCAAAGAAAATAAAATTATATCATTTTAACCAAAATCAGTGTTGTCTTATAGAATTTGGGTCCCTATTCGTTATAAATTATAATGATTTGAATATAAAACGATTCAAATGAAAATCACAGACCAAGAATGGAATCTCGTGACAAAGTTTCTTCGTTAAATTATTTAGTCGCAGTTCCACGATAATCCATCATGATTTAATGGAAGTAAATTAACGCAACTAAATTCGAGTACTTTTTCGTTTCCAGCCAGTCGTGAAATGTCGAAGTTAAATTGGAGGAATAATTTTCAACTAAATTAGTTTTATATATTTTCCTTAATTGGCAGGTGTCGGTTAATATATTAATATTTATAGTCCAAATAGATTTTCATCTAATTCACACCCACGTTTCGTTTAAAAAGGTGACATACGTGTTAATCTACTTTCGAAAATCGTCTAATCTTGCACGATTTCATAAGGGCTACAAAAACTAAACTTTCTAACTAATTATATGCATATCAAATTAGACAAAAAGTGGATTCATTTTCGGAACGTACGTTCCATGTTAATGCAAATCTCGATTTAATTTTCACTTAATTTTAATTACATGTACCACGCACACATCACTAAACTAAAATCTATTTTAATTGAAATTATATTACCGATAAAAAATTACACTGGATTATAGTTTTTACAGCCATGAGATTAATGAGCTTTTTTGGCCTCAGGCCACAGCAATGATTTAATAAATTCTTGTTCCTCTAATGCTACGAAGTTTGATTGGCTTGCTCCAATAATTTTGTAATGTTATCAGGTAATTCCCATCAACTGTCATACATCAATTAAGCGATTGCAAGATATCTGGACGTTGATCAAAATATTATTTGCGTATAGTATGAAGGAATTGCATGGAATCTATACCAAGATGGAAGATGTGGTCAGCAAAATTTCGCTGTGAGAAAATTGATTGGCCAAGTCGTTATTAAAAATTAGCACAAAACTTTATTAATAAGAATATTCCCTGGTGAATATTGGCTCGTTAATATATTTTTAATAATGAAACAATTAAAACAAAGAAGAGAACTTGCATGCTTACAACTAATAAAATCCATTACATGCACACGAACAACTTGTAATGCAATCGTTAATTAAGTAACAACTCAATTATTTTTGATTTCAAATTCAATTTGAGCCACAGCGATAAGGGAAAAAGGATTTTAAAGGAAGTGGTGGTGACAAAAGTACCAGCATTTCAATTACATAATTTGAAACCTAAAACTAAAAAGATCATCCACACATACATATTCTACTCAATTAAGAATTTAATGAAAGAATTAACATTAGAAATGAAACGTAATTGCGCGTTTCCTCCGGAAGATTAGGTCCTCTGGTTCCCACTAAGATCAACCATCCGACTCTAATAATCAACTACCATAACAAAAGTTGTGGTTTGTTCATTTTTCTGTCGATATAATCGAGTAAAATATGCAACAAGTAATGCAAAAATTACACTGGACGCGCGTTTCCTTTACCCAACCGGAAGCACTTCTCCATTGCGCCTTTCAGTTCGAAAAGCATTCCGTTGAAAAAAATACCGTAATCGTCGCTTAAAATCATCAAAAGAAAATAAACGAGGGATTTAAAATGCGTCTAAAGTTGTAAAGAAGATAATAGATAAACTCCTCTGCCCACTCACAATTATCTTCATAAAATTTTAAGCTCTTCGGATTAACAAACAGTCACTTCAACTATATTGACACTGCTAAGCCATTGAAATTAAGATTATGTAAACAGGCGTTTAGTTAACAATCCACCATCTTTAAATAATTTAAGCACCCGTCGCTTTTTTTTTAATCAACAATAAAAAATTTATTATAGAAAACAATTTGATTCATTAGAAACTCAGTTTGAGATTAAATTTAATTTAGCGTGGTGGATGGTCGAAATGGTTCGTTCGATATCAATGGTAACCATTATTCATAATAATAAATTAACGTCAGTTCGTGGGTTATAAAGTACCAGAGCTATCTGGTTTGATTTGATCGTCGCAAGGGTCATCGATCACTTGAAGATCGAACGATCTTCGGAGTTTGATTTTTGACTTATTTCCCTCGGAATTCACAAACAAGCCAATTTCACAAGAGTTAATGTTAGCCCGCCTCGAAATTATCAATTCGATGGTACTAATAAGCCTCTTCGAGTTACATAAAAACGATAACCATCCAATCAATCATCGGGGAGCGTAATAAAACGCAATGACAAACAAAACTTGGAAAGGAAGAAAATTTTGGCGGTGTAATTTGCTAATTAACACTAATGCTGGTAATAAAATAATTTGTTGTTATTTTCTGGATTGTAAACCACCATTATAAATATAATAAATCGTCGAGTGAACCAGTGCGTCGATGTGGATCCATCTGTACGGCGTGAAAACTGTTAATTGTAAACAAGTAAATGAATAATAATTGCTGCGTTTAATGAAATTCATCAAGATAATTTTGCAACTACTCATGAACAAATAGTAAATTAAGAACTTAAGCCCTGCTGCCCTGCAATGTGTTGGGGTGTATCTATAACGTTAATAAAATCTGACATAAGGGTGGGTACTTCACAATATGTTAACATTTAGTCCGGCGAGGGTAGCTTTCTCTCATGAAAAAACATGGGAAAATCAAAAATAGGTAGATAGTTAATCCCCATAGACTAAATGGTGAGTAACTCGATTATTTGTTATTGTTTTGAAACATTTATCAATACGGAGGACAAATTCGCTTCACTTTTGGACCACTTCCATCCTTTAGCCAAGGCCAACAAAACCAAGAGTTTCACTAATAATAATAATAACGAAAAATCACAACCTTGACAACAAAATTCCATAAAAAATCAACATTGATGAATAATATTTAAATAGTTATACTATCAAGGTGTGCGTACACCTGTTGGTTAATTGTTTATAATTTCATTTTCTTTCATTCATTGGGTGATTCAACAATGACACCTTATTTTGCGCTTCCCAGTCTAAAAATACGGACAAGTATTATTTACCATTGATTCTATCATTTTGTGTTAACGTAAAAAAACATGTGCATGATGTATATAAAACAGAATATCCCCATGATAAAAAAAGTACAATGATGAACGTAACAATTGAATTAACCTTAGTTACAATGGTATTATAGTTGCATCTGTTCCAAACTTGATGAAACGAAACCCATCTGAAATTGAACATACGGGACGCAATCAGTACGAAGCGACAAGTGTTGTGGTGGAGGACGGTATCAATGGAACAATTAACATAATGAATGGTCCATTCTCTTCCGCTTTCCTCTAAACCTCTAATAGGCCGTATACATTTAATTTGATTGTAGGGTGCGCATTTGCTAAAATTATCTCACGCATTATTCGTTATGTAACACTTCTACGCCCTAACCTACATTTTCCAGTTCGATTGATTGTGTGTATTGTATGAATGAATTTTTTGAACTAAATTGTAGTAGTACTTACTTGCAAAACGAGTCGCTCTTTGGTGATGATATGCAAACCCCACCATTTTTACACGGACTGGGTGAGCACGAAATAAATCCTGAAACAAACAAAAAGAAATCAAAAGTATGAAAATTTAAAATTTAAATCTCGCGCCATTTTTGACAATGAACCATTTTAGTAATATTAGATTGAAACTCTAAGTGACCCAGAATTGTTATATCCCGGATGAATTAATTTAGCTTACAAGCGTGCTATCTCGTTCACCATAAACTGTGTTTGATTACTACGAGAAGGAAAATTTTCATCGTCGTTATTCAAATATTTTAGTTTTCCACCCTGCTCCAGTTTCCACGTATGTGTAAATCGATTTTTAGATAAGGGGAAGTACCTACCCGATATTTAATAATGCTCGTGCAGGGCGCGAGCAAAGCTGCCACCTGTCATAACCGTTACAAAAACGAGGAGACCTCCTAGAAACGAGGGATTGGGAAACGATTGTGTACGTGACGTCACGAGCAGCTGCAATTTTCGACGATGGAATTTGAATTTGCCCGTCAGTTATTCGACAAGTAATCTCGCCGATATAAAAACATTAAAATTTCAAATTTATGCTACGTTTTAAATCTCCCGCAAAAAAATAAATCAAATTAATGACTTCCGTTCCATTATCAGTTCCAGAACACCTCGTAACTACTGGATTAATAACTTTATTTATTCGACACCGGTTTTATTAATAAAAAGTTTATTACTCCACTTCCCAACGGAATTATGTTCTGATCCAGATCCAGAACTATAAATCGAAACGTTGAATCGTAAAAATAACGTTATTGGTTGACTAACACAAAATATTCTGTAACATTGCAATTTTACTTCTGTTGCAAGTCACACCAAACGTCAAGACAGTTTTAAGACACAGATAGAAGATAAAGAAGCGACAGTCATAGATGAGAAAGTTAAGAACGAATGTTTGCGGTAGAATAGAAACCACGAATGTGTAAACTAGCTTATCTGGTCAACTGTCAACCATTAAGACCGCAGAAATTGCAATGCGGTTCGGACAACATAAAAAGCGATAACTTAAACGTCAACCATGTCTCTTAGTTTAAATTCATTTAAACTATGGTAGTGAGGAACGAATTTGTTTTCATAAAAATCATACCCATTTGATAGGAATTTTGGTTTCCTAGGCATAAGATTGAAACATGTATCAAAATTTTGAATAAAATTAAACTGGAACAGGGCAATAATATTACGAAGGTGTAAAGGAACATTCTGAGCCACTCGAACAATTCAAGTTACCTCATTGATGCGGCAATTAAAGTTATCTCCGGTCAAGCACAAGTATTAATCATATCTTTAATAAAATTAATACCATTAATTATATACCTACGACCAGAATTTGTAAAAGGAATTTTTAATCTCTTTTAAATTGCTATTAATGATTATGAATAATGCGGAGGTTTTGAACAAAGAATGGAAATCAATTATAGATTATGAATGTTTATTCGTTAGAAAAGAATGATTCGTCTTAATCGCTTGTTTAATTTTTCATAATCAACGTTTAAAATGGTCTTGCTTAATAATGTTAATTGCTTTTGTGAAACATTTTTTCTTGGGTATGTTCAAAATTGGAATTTATTCGCAAAAGTTTATTTACATTTGTAGAACGGTCACGTAATAACGAATGCGACATGTCTTGTATGTCTCCGTTACTTTAATCAACATTCCATTATGCATATACCATCTTATTACATTGCAATTTGCATTTACTCCATTCTTTACAACTGGGTATTATAATAATATTAGTGATGGGTTAATAAGCTTAACGGAAATCGAAGCGGAGGAGTCTTGAAAAGGATTAAGTATATTATACCACAGGTAAAGAAGACATTTCGCAGAAAAGAAAAACAAGGAAGAATTTCAATTTTGACACTTTAATCTCGCATTTCAAAGACTGCAATAACGGAACCCAACAACTCATCAGTCCCATCCGAATCGAGAAGAAAGTTTTCCGATGACCAAAAATAGGTGAATAAGAAATCGAACAGATAATATGTAAATTGGCCTGATTAAAATTTAAACTGTAAATAAATCCGAACCACTTTTAGTGTTACATTTTCGCCCACAAAAAAGAAACATTTGATATTCAGAATAAACAAGAAAAAACCATGCAATGTGGTTGTATGAGATAAATATTTGTCATTCATTAGGACGCAAAACACCAAAAAAACGTATAATTAACCAGCATCTGTTGGTTCTCGTCTTCAAGACGCCACTTGAAATTGAAAATCAAAATTTATATTTTACCATGATAAACAAAATTTATCTACCAAATTACTACAGTTTTACTTTTACATTGCGTTCACACATCGCATGTGGATAAAAATATAAATAAAGTTGAAATACAAGTTTTCTAGAATTAATTAAGGAATCCAGTTTTTAATGGATAACCAAGAATCTCGACAAAATCACAAAAATTTGTACAAATTTTTTACAATGGTAACATGACATAATTGGTATTAATTGAGATATATACTATTTACGGCAGGAAGCAGACGTGAGAATTGAAAAATTGGAACCTCTTTTATCACGAGCGATACTTTCGAATCCAAATAACAATCAGACCTGCATTATAGATGAAAAAAATTATTTCAAACGCTTGATGCTGTATAAGAAATTAATTTCGACAAATAACTGGTTTAGTGTCCGAAAAACTAATCAACCATTCGAATTTGCAAAAAATTGAAACATTCCAAAACTTAGATCTTCTCTAAGAAACCTACAGCTGCACAGGTTATTGGCTTCGATTTGCATTTAAATAAAATATTCATTATGTATGCAGTATAAATAATCCATTAATGTAATATTAAAATTTATGTTTTATTTATTTATTTGTAATAAACTTAGTTTGTTTGAATTAGTTGACTCCCCTAAATAAATAGGGGTAATTAACTCCTTCTTCCGCTAGTCGCATCTTTCGGTTATTTGATGGAGCAACCGATTAGTTCTCACCTGCCCCCTCCCCCGAGTTATCTTAATAATTAACAAATAAAATAATTTTTGATTCTCATCACATGTTGAAACCTTTTCATGCAAATGGTACATTTTCACACACTACGGTGCGGAAATTAAACCTGTTCTAGTTAACAGTGCACATCGTTTAGACTTCTTCATTAGGAGAGTATATTAGTACATTAATTTTATTAATTTCTTGGTTAGTTAGTCATCCCAAATGGCAATGGTTAAAATTTGTATTTCTAGCGGCGTATGAGTGTAACCATTCCATTTGGTTAAACAAATAGCAAGAAATTACTTTACACATTAATTTAATTTTTAAATTACAACTACAATAAAATAATTCTTAGAATAGGGGAACGATAATTGCTATTATTGTAAAGAACAATAATTAAAAAGTTAACTGTTCTAATTTAAGATGATTTTTCAAGGTAATTTTAAGGATATATTATAAGAAGAATGCAGTTTTTGCACTTGCAGTGCAACGTGTAAATTATACGTCTATTTAACGTTGTTACAACGTAAATTATTTGATTCGACCGACATTTCGACGTTGCTTTTGGGAATTGTGTGTAGTGGTTCTCCACGCGGGGCACATGGTATATTTCTTGAGGGCCACCTATTAAAAGAACGAATATTGGAGGACCGGAAACTTCCGAGTGGGAACATGCGAAAAGTTCGCTTCAAATATGCTAAGTACGAAAATAATCATAAAGAGGAAAAAAAATAGGAAATGGTCAGAATACATAACAGAATAACAATGCATAGTTATAAGATTGTGTGTTGATAAGTTTTTGTACATTGTGCACATCCTGTATGTCGGTATTAGTAGTTAATAATGTTTTAATAATTGATTATTGTAAATAAACTGTGCAGTCTTTAATACAAATTAACAAAGTCTATGAGAGGAAGACAGGGGGGATTAATAACTAAAAACTTGAAAGTTTGCCTTCAGTTCATTCTGTAAACTACCTGTTTCGCCTAGTAAAAATTGTCTCTTTCATGCTTAGTATGTAATAAATATTTTTTATTACTCGAGGTTCTACCTAATTATTAATTATATATTTTTATAAACTGTTTTAAGTATTGTAGGATGCAATAAACTATTATTTTAATCTATATTAAAATCGTCATACTAGAAATTACAATCTAACATCTTTGACTGTTAGATGTGACGAATTTTATTCATTAAGCAGTTAATAATTTTTGTATTATTATCTTAATTGCATGGATGAATTTGATAAGCTTTCAGCGATACAATAATATAATGGCTAGGAAAGGAGCAAGCGATTTTTACTTGTTTTGGATTATTTCCGCATATTTAGATTAAAAGTATCGACTAATTAAAAAGTAAAACCATAAAATATCAAACATCTTGTCCATTCCTCATGATTCGGCCACCCCCCCATTTTATCAGAACTCGTAAGTTTTTAACTCGCGAAAATAAATAAATTGAAATTATAATATTATATTTGAGCTTTCTAGTGTGGTAAACTTGTCATCAGAAATGAATTAATAAATATTTAAATGTGACATTACGGGGGTGGGTGTAAATATTAATATTCTCAGCAAAAAACACAGTATTATTCATATAATAATATCGACGGTGGAAAGGCAAAAAGTCTTAAGCGACATTAGCGTTAATGCTCACATTATAATTGTAGTAATGAAAAGTGGCGTAACTTCAAATTTTAGACCTGGGAGCAAGAGCTTTGACGAGCCCCTCGATTGAGAGGTGTGCGATTTAAAAACAAAATTTGGTCACAAAATAATACAGTTTAAGGGGACCATTCCTCCCTCTGCTCCCCCCTTCCGTTATTTACGCCATTGTCTATACCTCCCCAGACCCTATATTGCACACTCATTTCTTCACATTTTAGGGTGTTTAGTGGGCTTATCCACCCTAGAAAATTGAAAAACACTTCAAAATGAGATAAAATTAAGTATTATCAATTTACTAAAAATCAATTAAAACATTGCTAAACCAAAACAAATTTATTCCCCTGAAATGGGCGTCAAACCGGGGGGGGTCTTTGTTAAACGTAAGTAACAAGCACTTGATAACCAAGTAAGTTTGATTCTTGATCTTCTTGTTGCTTACATAGCAACCGATACGAACCAATTAAAAACAAATTCATCCCCCTGAAATGGACGTGAAACCGGGGGGTCTGGGGGGTATGGAATACCCCCCAGGTATACGTATAAGCAACAAGCCGACTTATTAAAATTGATAACCAAGCAAGTTTGATTCTTGAATTGTCTTTTTGTTGCTTTACATACCAAACGGAATATTTTATACCCCCAAGCCCAGCTGGAGTGGCTTGGGGAGTGGCAGGAGCGAGGTGAAGCTGAAAACCGGAGGTAGTACAATGGGTCCGAATTAGAAGCTTAGGTGCGTGTGAGTTTATCTTACTCTTTACAATAAATCCAGACCCCCAAACCCACTTGCTGTCAAGTTTGAAGAGAATCATTGGTAACCATGGCAACGATATTTGCTTTATTTGGATTTTTTATCTTCCGCAAAACGTAGACCAGAAGATCTAGAAGAAAATTTGTTGAGAATACCCCCCAGCACAGGGAAGAATACACAACAACTTGGCACCGGCGGATATCTCTTTTAACGGTCCCCTCATTTAAAAAAAATCGTTTCCTAACACTAACCTAAGCTTCACCGGTGGATTCCTTTTGCCGAATTGTCCGTTTCCGGCTTGCACAGGCGCTTTTTACCCTTGTTCAAGCATTTTTTACTTTACATTGCCGCGGGCCATTACGATTTTACGGGCCGTGTTCATTCGCACACCCCGCACACTGGTAGTTACGCCACTGGTAATGACGTTCAGACACGAAATTGAGCCTTAGAGTGAATGTCGCTTAAGACTTTTTGCCTTTCCACCGTCGATATAAGAACCAGATATCATTTACCCCTACAAACCTTCTATAATTCAACCGTTTACAATTACCCCAAGATCATTATTATACGGGGTAATTGTAAATGTCAGATTATGAAATGAGTAGTTAAAACTGAATTTTATACATTTTTGCTTCCTTGCCAGTAAATTTTTTGCTTATCTCGACTAGTTTAAATATAATCTCCTACTGTTTCAAATAAAATATCACAAGTTCCAAAGATTTTAACAGTCATTTCCATGACTACCACCCCGATACTTTTAAATTCTTGTTGGAATTATTTCACTACTCGCATTGATCTCAAAATTTACAATTACCCTTCCTAGCCTTATTAAATATTTATATTGGTGCAATAATAAATTAGCCAACATTTGCCCAATATAGGGCTAATCTCGGATCTCTTAAAATAAATAATGTTCTAAGAAGTTTGTGGAATTCACCTATAATAGACTGGCTTGCAATTATTGAAACTCGCAAATAATGAAGAACTTCTCCTCCTCCTGTTTTATCAATTCTTTTTCATATAACGACTTCTTGAGACGGTCGGAAGCATAGAGGTTAAGTGCGTTGAATGTTAATTCTAAATACCCGGTTCTACTGCGGGTGAAGTAAGAACTTTATTCTGACAGTATCTCTTCGGAAGGCAATGGCAAACCAACAAGGGTAATCTTTCAAGAAATCCATTTCATATTACAAGGGTCACGACGCAATGTTTATAATTATGTAAAGAAGCATGCGAAGAAGAAAATGAACTCTCATTTATAATAGAAAACTAGGCGAGTCTAGTGGAAACCTTATCGAAGAAAATAGCCTACATGCATGTATTTAATTCTTGAAGTGTGTTTTATTTTCATTTTTTAGGATGGACTAAGCCCCCTAGCTTCCAGTGAAGGTATCGTATCTTTTGTAACATGAGGCATTCAGAAAATGTTATGAAATTCGAGGCGCGTGATAGAACACGTACCGATGGATTATTCTCGTGGCAGACATTGTGAAATTGAATCTTGAGATTGCAAAAACAGCTGAATAAGTAATAACTTATTGCTGACCAATTGTACTGTGTTTGCTTACTTTATTCTTATTTTAATTTATTATCTATACTTGATAACTAAGATTAAATTAAAATTATATACAGTAACATCTAACAAAATTGATCAAGTGTTTTTTTGCTAGTCCATCCCAATATTATAATACTTTTACCAATATCGCCCGGTATATGTGGAGATATTCCTAATTCTATCGGAAAAAGTTTGAAACGGTTTTTTAGATGAACACGAAAAATCTAAAATGCGACGTGTACCGGACACACTTGAGGACCAAATATCTTGACAGGCAAAAAATTGTTAATATAAAAAACCGTTAAAAATGCGTGGTATAAAAATAGATTAAAATGATACACTTTTAGCACGACTGTTTGGAAGTAGCAGAGCAAGTTCTGTTGTGGCTAGAAACACTCTTGGAATGTTTATACAACTTCCTGCGAAAATATCAAATCGATAACTACAATACTTTTTGATTTACGAGGTTACAAATAATGGATAATGAAATGCGTTTCAATAGACTCGAAGATAACCTATCAACCTCATTAACCCTTAAACGACCACGGTGGAAGTTGGGTTGATTAAATTCCGATATAAAATGTTATATAATTTTTCTTTAAGAAGAAACCGAAGTTGACGAACAAACGACCAAGGTGGGTTCAAAAAAAAAACAACTAAATGTTTCAAATAGTCTTGATTGATTTGGATATTGATGTCAATACAATTTTTTGTTGCCTTTCTTCATAATTTATAACTGAAACACCAAGGCAAATTAATAATATAGTAGAATTTTGCAAATGTACGTCATCGCAAGTAACAAGATTCATCATTTTTTTGATAAAATAAAAGTGGTAAATTTAAATTACTGTCATTGTCAAAATTCTGTCTATCAATTATATACTAAATTCAGTTATTTCCGTTCGTTCTAAGATTTATAGGTACTATTTAGCCTAGTGTTGGTTGAAATATCAAGTTTGAGTCTAAACTTTTGTATGACGGTCTCCACACTTCAGAGGGCACGCAATCGGCTGTCGCCCTAAGTTGAATCATATAGGGCACATCTGAGGTCAGTAAAACAATTATGCTTACGGAATTAAATTTGTCTCGGAAGTAACAAAGTCAACGGTCTTATTTTGGATCTTTATTTCTGTGTGGTATTACCACACATAAACCTACAATGTTTTGCCATTACCTTCCGAGCGGAAACGGTTAGAACAGTTATTATTCCGCCTGGGATCGAACTTAATACCTCGGAATTAGAAGAATTAATTTCTAAATCTGTACATTTAAAAATATTACTTACATAAAACGAAAGCCTATTATACAATTATTACAGACGAAAGATGTACAGATTATTGTTACTACAAGAGTTTCTACTTCTTTAATGGTTATTTCTAATTAAATTTAATGTTTGCTTAGGAAAATACATAACTTTGAACAATGAAAAAACTATGGTTTGCTTTGTCAAGAACGGGAATTACAATATCACAGGAAACTAATTTAAAAAAAACCTGCTCTCAATTATTAAAAAATGACTCTTCCTTTCATTAAAAAAGTACAGTTACCGCGGTCATTTAAGGGTTAATAAAACATTGAAGAATGCAATATAGACCAGAATCAGTATAGATATATTATCTAGTAGACACTGCAGGGGAATGCAAGCATCAACAAGATGAACTGTTTTCAAGATAAACAAAACCTGGAGTTGGGCTGAAAAAATGCCTTTTTATTGAAAATATCAATGCACTGCTTGAAACAAGAATCTGTAGTTGAAAATTGCTCAAATTCTTATCTCAGCCAAGTATTCTACAAACATTTAATTGATGGAAAATCCTGTTTCTGCATATTTGTGTAAAGAATCCATGCTATTCTGTAAGTGCAAAAACTGGTATTCCAAAATGGACCATAACAAACTTCCCAAATGGGAAGAAAGAAAATTGAACACCCCCAATAACGGATCCTATAATAATTATAATATAAAGTCGTTGAACTGCATATTAAGCTTCTCAATAGTTGCAAATGTGATCCATTGAAGTCAAACTTCCACCATCATTAAGTTTACCAAACAAAAGAATTAAAAATGGATTATTAAGCAACCGAATACACGAGGATGTCTACAATAATTTTAGACATCATACTTTTACTTGTGTATGCCTGTCTCATGTCTGCCTGACGCAATTAAAACAGATGCACCGATTTTCCCATACTTTTTCTTCTTCGCTTATAAATTAGTTCTTTAGAATAACCATTACATAGACTGTTAAGAAAAGAAATCAAATTTACATTATTCTCATTAAGAAACCTGTCTATTACAAAAAGAAGTTGTTAATTGGTGAGTTTTCTGCAACAAAAGGATGTTAACCCTTCGATTTTCTCATACGAACGAGAAAACCATAAAGTAAACTGGAATCCTTCAAGGATCATTTACGTATTAGCATCACCATATTATTATTTGCATTCCGCGCCATAACCAACAATCAAAAACAACATTTCAACATGGAAACGATTTGTGAATGATAGAAGCAATCAAAATTTTCAGTTTCAGCGTTTTCGGCTCGGATGAAGAAATTGAAATGTAATTTGAACAAAGAAAAATACATGTAGGTAACTGAATGTTTTTGGATCTGATAGTATATCGTGGTAAAAGGTAGCAGTAAGGTGATGGTAATTCAAGTATGACACCCCTAACGTGGGTAACGGTTGGAACCCTCCAGCTATTTTACAACTAAAAACATCCGGACTCCATTATTTTTATTATTAAACAGTTGCCACTGCTAAAACTTAGCAACGGGTAACAAAAAATTCTAAGAAAAATTATCAACAGGAAGGTGGCTGGTATTGTTTATTCTATGTTTAAATATCACGCAAGTGATGATAACAATTTGATGAGGCAGCTGAAATTATCACGCAAATTATTTTTTATCTACTGAATGTAAAGAAGAGACGGGAGTAAATAAATACAATAATTTTTTGAATTGTTTACAACCACGTTTACAACATAGCGATACGATAAAAAAACTATTTGGATAAACAAACTTTTGACATAGGAAGTGGTTGCCATAGAACCAAAAGTTTTGTTATTTTTTAAAAACAAAATTTGCAAAACGAGCGTTAAACTAAAGTTTGACGTATTATACGGAAAAGCACCCGTTCGACAACTTGTTGGTTTTCCTGCCGTTATTTTTAGCCGTATAACAAGTGGTTCATTAAGACGTTCGGTCGGGTTCAGTATTTGTGATTTAAAATTAAAATTGTGAATAAAACATTACAGAAAAACACACCTGTTGCTTGCCGAATCGCGCTAAGAAGAAGTATGGAAGATGCTATCCAAAAGTAATCCTTTCTAGTATTGGTAATCCGCATTTTAGTATAACTACCCTCATAGGGTAACACAATTCACACTTCCGCACAAAAAAATAATTCACTCACTAAGTAAAACACCACATTATTGTAAATTAAATTTTGGTTTTTATTCAATAATTACACATTTGAAAACACGACTCCGCGCGCACGCATATACTACGTTGCCTGGTAAGTTGCTATCTGCAGACTGCTGCTTTGTTGAAACCTCAACAAAATGGCGACCAACAAAACATTGTATTCCTACGCCGACGATTCTATAGTAACTGTCAAAGCGTTTCACAAAGCTCCACACAAAGTCGAATTTAACTCAATCAACAAATTACAAATTTTGAAACTTTTCAGTGTACAGGTAATAATAAGTGATTTTTCATTGGTGACACATTGGTACTACTTTGTTTAACAACAATTCTTTTGAATTGACAACTTTTAAATTATTTATTTCAATATGAAACAATGACTTATTTTGTTTATTGTTTGGTTATTTTATGTTTAAAACAAAGTTGGCTTCTGTTTATTTAATAATTATGCATTGTGTAATTCATAATAATTATACCATTTTTCAGGTAGTTGCAGGTTATTTGGTTAAAAAAAAAAGAAGTTAGAACGAGAGAAACCGATCAAACCGAAAATTATCGAAACGTTTGGTAGTCTAAACGTCAGGGGTTTTGGCAACTTCTTTGGAGATTTGAATGCCGAAGGAAACACGAAACCCCTAAATTTAGTACTTTAATCAGTAGCGGGATCTGCAAATACTACACGAAAATACGTAAGTAGTAAAATAACTAGATGACTTTTATCGTTCATAATTTTTCGTCATACAAGCTAGGATTTCTCCAAAGGGGGCTAAATTAATATTACTTGGGGGAAATATGCCATTGAGGGTACCCAGTCAGTATAATAGTTAATTTTTCAACTTTTTACTTTGTAACATTAATTGGTAATAGTGAATTACGTTGTTACCAAATAATTTTAATTTTGAGAAAGATGCCATGAAATGATGTGTGCTCGCTGATACTGATGACTTCCACAAATTTCCTCAATTTAGCTCTTTAACTTTAGCTCAAAAACACTTTAAAAGAGTGAAATAATTATTGCTCAACTCAATTTTGGAAATTAGTCTGAGATAGATTTTCATACCGAAATCTCGACCATACCTACAGATATTACCTTTGGACGTTGGGTAAACTATTTTGTACCATAATCGCATAGGCGCAACGAGGGTCAAAAGTTTGGGGGGGCTAAAAAAATGTTTTCAAACAATTTTTTAAGGGTGGGGGTAAAAATTGGGATATTTTGGGGGGCTTAGATCCCCCCCCCCCTAGTTGCGCCTATGCAAAATCGTCAGGACTATTTACATAATTTTGAATGATACAAAGAGATCTACCTAATTTTGGACAATTTCATTCATACTCGTTCAATTATAGACTTGAAAACGATTGAAAAATACAATTATTCACGACTTAAACTTCCCTTATATTTTTTGTAAGAATTCTAGCAAACTATAATTGCAGGTGCATTTATCTATAAATAGACATCTTATCTCGCAATTACGACAGTAACTTAATCGAAAAGCTTTTGTTGCAGAATAAAATTTATTTTTGTGATCAACTTTATCCTTTATTTAAGATTATCTAAAGCTTGTGTGACACTATCACACTTTTCGTTCAATTTCCATTCAACTTTCTTGTCAAACATTGGTTTGAAAGTGTGATGAAAATTTTTGGGTGGGGATATGTTTGTAGTGAAGCTGGCAACTAAATTGAAAACATACTTCACGAAATTTGCGTAGCCAACCTTTGCAGCCCACTACTAAAGTTACTAGTGTCAAAATCAACTGTTTAATTTTGTTTCGTGTATTTTGTTGGTTGGTATTGTTTAAGTTTTGCAGCAATGCGCATGATTATTCAAAAGTTGAACGAAAGTGTGATTAAAAATGTGACACGCGCTACTTTTTGTGTGACGAAAGTGTGATGAAAATGTGATAATGTAACACAGCTTAATATTTTTCATCAAACATTTGACCACAAAGTTGAACGAAAATGTAACCAAAGTGTGATAGTGTCACACACGCTTAAGGCTTTGTTAATTTTAACAAGCCGTCAAATGCTAATGTGTTTCATAAAGTATTGATTTTACAGTAACATTTGACTTTGCGTTAACGTCATGTTTATTTATTTGACATTCCTTTTTTTGTATATAATATTAACCATTTTGTGATTTATTGACGTGTCTGACACGTCCACTTCCACAAGCCCCGTGTCCTTGTTTAATGTATTGTAGGTTGCAATTAATGCGTATGTCGCTTCCTTGTTGAACGTTGACCACCACAATTAATATGGGCATCAAGTGGTTAACCCTTGTTGTTATACAACACTCCAATTCGTAGGATGTCGGCACTTGCTGATCTTCTTCTTCTTCAAGTGCCTTATCCTTATCCGATTCCGGATGGTGGCGATCCTCCTGGCTGAGCCAAGGAAGACTACTAGGAAAATGTTAATGGGGTGGTTTCCCTTTGATGCCTTCCCCATAGTCCACAGATCGATTTTGGACTTTTTATAATATAGATCACAGCACATATCCGACTTAATCAGGATTAGAACCGCGGTTTCCTGCTCTGTAGTGTTTGATTTACGCATTTACGCCAGACTGCTGGTGCTTCAGCTTAAGTATATTCATACTTCTAATTATACATTATTGAGATGTTCTAAGAGTTAAAGGAGGTAATGGGAGCTGCGATCCCACAAATCTCGTCCGAACGTCCGGCGCCCAAACGTCCGGCACCTAAACGTCCTGGTGCCCAAACGACCTGGCGCCCAAAATAATGTATAAATCAAACGTGAGACTGAATTGGCATTCCGTTCCGCGCGGGATTTTTTCATCCCGCATTCAGCTCTGGGGTATATTTTTACTAAGTTGAACTGTCTCAGAGTTCCCGGTTTTCTAATATCCACATTTGAGTTATTTCTTGGGCCTGGAGTATATCAACTATTTGTAAAGTTCTTCTAGAGGTCGGTAAACTGAGGGGTGGGCGGAGCTAATCTCATAGTAATAGCCACTACCGTACTCGTAAGGTCGTAAGTAGTTTTTTTATTTTCTTTTCGCAAAATTTAGGCCCTATTTACAATGATTCGCAAATAGGAATGAGAAGACCTTTTCTGTCTGTTTTTCCAACCATTGTCTTGGCTGTGGTTTCGTTAGAAATTAGGTACGAACAGTGAGAATCTTGTTAATCCATTAACACGCGTCACTAATAGATATTCCCAACTATCTGGGTAAAATTTTTGTATCGTAGTTCCAATTTGGTATACCACACTCGATAAAAGAAATACACAGTTCTATTATGATATTCTTTATTTAAAAAAACATTTTATTGTGGACTATAAATATTTTTATTAATATACTATTGTAATGAGACGGTCATTGCCTTGCAGATAACGCAGTTGGATGCGAACGCGGGGTACTGGGTTCAAACCCGGGGAGAGTCAAACTTTCTTATGACCAAGTCTCCGTGCTTCGGAGGGCACGTTAAGCCGGCGGTCCCCCTGAGTTGACGAATTGCCACCGTTAACAAAAAACAGGGCCACAGGCACATCTGAATGCTAGCCTAGTAAGCTGCTACACCGGATGTAAAACAACTATAGTCCAAAATCGATCTGCGGACTACTCACCAACCCGTCTGGCCAGCGTGGTGAGTTATGGCCAGATCCTCCATAATATGGAGAGGCTTATGTCCAGCAGTGGGCGGAAAAAGGCTGATGAAGAATGAAGAAGAAGAACTATTTAAATGGAATAAAAATACATAAAATGAAATTTAAATTAAACCGCAGCAATCTTAAATATTACTCATCCATCTAAAAATCATTGAGACGCGAGTTCATCACCACCAATTAGTTTCGATATCAAAATATCATTCGATAGGAAAATTGTTGGTGGGGTTATTAAACTCATTAGCGAACTTAATCATTGTCACCCGAAAATATATCAGTATCGTCACTAAAATTGAAGAAAAAAGGTGAAAGACGATGTTGTTCTTCCAATACTCTTAGTGCTTCGATAAATTCAGATAAATTTGCATCAACTTGATATTCTTTCTTGTTGATTTGTAGAATAGATTTAATTTCTCCACTCGATTTGTCTTTAAACTCAATTTTAGTAAATTCTTTCCTATCTAACGGACACGTTGTATTTGTCTGAGACCAAGTCTTAATACATAAACCACAAAATTGATGAGAACAGTCGATGGAACCCACCAAATCATCAATAAATTCTGAAGACCGGCAAATAGCACAACAAATTTCATCACTTTGATCTGCCATTTTTAACTGTAAATTTTAACTCAAGTTTACTATATCACCATTTTAGTGATAAGTTTATAGTTTACCACGAGGTACGCAACTAGATTTTGATTTAATGTATAATCCGAAAAAGATGGCGCTAATGACTTTAAATTTCAAACTGTACTCCAAATTTATTTTGTTGGTTATAGATACAGCAATGATTTTTTTTAACGGAAAGAGGAGAATTTTTTGAAGTTTATGATTAGTATGATATAATTTTTAATCGGTTTTGATAACAGATTAATATTTTGATTATGTTAATTAGCGATTTTATATCAAAAAAGCACAATTAATTATAATTTACAATAGCAATCTTTAATAATAATAATGCTGTATTAAAATTGTTTAAAAAGACGCGCCTTTTGAAACCAATGAAAATTTTCTTTCATTCTTTCCAGTCAATGAAAGACGTCAATTCTAAATCTGGGTGACTGCACCAAAGATTTCATTCATTATGTTTAGTTGGTAACGGCCAATATTCATTCAAATTCAGTGTTATCATGTTTGAGTTTTTAGCATTTGTTGATGATTTAAAAATTAATTCAGTTTTCGGAAGGCAATTTATAATAATTGTTAATTATATTATATTTAATTTAATTAATTCAGTGTTGCCATGTTAGAGTTTTTTTTGCATTTGTGTATGATTTAAAAATTAAAGCAGTTTTCGGTAAGCAATTTATAATAAATTATTATTATTATAGACACATTGTGGATTGTGGATTTTTATCAGTTTATGTTTATTATAAACATAAACTGATAAAAACATACACCTATAATAGGTGTATGTTGTGTGATTAATTGTTCAGTTGGTTTATTATGTTTTTGTGTATTAAACCGTGACAAGTCTAAATTTATGAAATACTCAGGTAAACGCGAACAAATTAAATCTTCTGAATTTTTTTCCGTATACTATCTGCCTTGTATATTAAAATGTCCTTTTGTCGATTGCTTTAAAAACAAACGCTTATTTTACTTTGCATTTTTAACAATAATAATTAAAGAGTAAATATCAAGTATGGGGTATGGGGTATCATTTTCATTCTTATTCGTTACAAAGAGAACCAAGAATTATTAAAAAAATTGATTTGCCTTGTAATTTTCCCATGTTTGGGTTTAAGTTTAAGACTGACCACCCGGCAGCCGGTAGTATATTATTTACTTTTTACACCATTATTTTTCACACCTATTTAATTTAAATAAGGAAAAGTATGATGTTACGGTACTAGTGCAGTAAATTCTAATGCTAATTTCTCTCAAAATAAATTGCTGTTATACCACCAACGTTGCTAGTAAACAGGGAAAGGTTACAGATCTCTACTCTACTTACGCAATAGCATCCCCCCTCAATGAGGGGGGGTCTTAGTCCTCAAAATTAGTTATGGGCAGTAAAATATTATTAATGACTCCCATTTAAAAATTGTTTGATGTTTTCAAATTTTATGATAAAATAGTAAAGAAACTCCAGAGCTTGCAGTAAGCATCGACTTACACTGAGGAGCTATCCACAAACAAAAACGTTGAGTTTCAAAACCATTATCACCTAATTTCAATTTCGGTTTTCCATTCTCATACTATTCTCCATTTCATACTAAGCATATTAGAGAACTAAAACCAACAGTTGCGGGGATTTCCCGACGGATGTCTAGGAATTTATTTCGGTCGAGGAATGCTATACATTCGTACGTAATCATTTTGATAAACCGTATTTTTTTTCTTATATTTTATTTAATTATGGTTACGCTAAAAAAACTTTTGTTTTTGCTTTCTTTACATAGATACATTATATACCAATCAAGATTATTTTAAATTGTTTGCTACCTTATTGGAAGTAAGTGTATATTTTCATAATTTAAAATAAAATTAGTCTGCAAAGTAATTGCTTACACTAAATAAAATAAAACAATTTATTTACGAAAATTGTTTCGAAGTAAGATTTTAAAATACATATAAGTAAAATCTAAACAGATGTTTGCTTACAGTAATTAGTCAGAATCTATTAGGGCGTGCATAAAAATGCGCAATGCACTGTTGTAATCAAAATTATATCATATCGTAAACGATACGGCTTATCATTTCTAAGATATGTATGCACAGCTAGTCAAAGCCTTGTGCTATGCGCTAAATCAGCGATTCTCAACCTGGGGGTCGCGGATCTATTTTAGGGGGTCGCAGAAAATTTAACGATTTCTTTCCAAAATTAGTTTTGAATTGGAAATTAAAATTCTTAAATTAAACAAACACTAAAGGTTACTTTGTTGCTCAAACAATTGAATATAGCAGGGGTGGTCAACTTTTGTGTACACAAGATCTACTTTTTATCTTAAAAATGTGTCGCGATCGACATTGTCGAAAATAAACCGAAAAAATTTGATTTTTCGACACTTTTAAAAATTTGATTATTCGATACATTTTCACACTCAGCGATCGATCAAAATTGGCTTCACGATCGACTTGTTGGCCACCCCTGGAATATAGGATTGATAAACTCGTATCAAAACATCAAGATCAAGGAAGTCATTAATAAGTAAAAAAAAAGTACAAGTGAAGTATTTGTGTGTTTTTTAGATATGTGTATCTTTTTTTAATATAAATTTTAAACAATAGTTATTTATGACTATTTTTGACTACTGACATAGGCGCAACTAGGGGGGCGGGGGGGCTATGCCTCCTAAAATTCAAGTAAACCCCCCAAAATATCCCAACAATTATTAGTTTTTAATGGCGATATTATGACGAATCGATTAACTTAAAATTCGCAACCCTTACCCTCTTAGTAAACACTGAATTTCCACAGAAATTTTATTTTTGAGTTGGCAATCCTCCCACTTAGTTGATTTCTTAAGAAATGTTAAGAACTGCCCTTTTATTTTTATAATTATTTTTGTTATTATGATATTTCAGTTTAATGGGGAAAGAAACTTGAATTGATTAGCAAACGATGAGGTTAGCGTCGAAGGCCAGGCTTTCGAGAAGCTTATTATTTTTCAAAAAATAGTTTTCTGCCCCTGAAATCCTAAAAATTAGTACAAAAACATCTATTTTATAATTTCTAACTTCAAATCTAAGCTCTCTTGACTAGGGCTGGGAATTTATTTCGATTAATCGATTATTTAATCGATTAATCGATTAATCGATTATCGATTAATATTTTTGAAATAATCGATTAATCGAAAAATCGATTAATCGATTGTTCGATTGTTCGATTAATCGATTGTTCGATTAATCGATTGTTTTCGATTAATCGATTGTTCGATTATTCGATTGTTTTCGATTAATCGATTAATCGATTGTTCGATTATTCGATTGTTTTCGATTAATCGATTAATCGATTGTTCGATTATTCGATTGTTTTCGATTAATTGATTAATCGATTGTTCGATTATTCGATTGTTTTCGATTAATCGATTAATCGATTGTTCGATTATTCGATTGTTTTCGATTAATCGATTAATCGATTGTTCGATTGTTTTCGATTAATCGATTGTTTGATTAATCGATTAATCGATTTTCCGATTAATCGATTAATCGATTGATCGATATAATCGATTGTTTTTACACAATCGATTTTCGATTGTTAAATTTAACAATCGCCCAGCCCTACTCTTGACCTTAAAAATCAAAATTTTTTTGCCTGCGGCGCAATTTTTCGTTATTTTTATCCCCCCCCCCCATTTAAAAAATTATTTGAAAACATTTTTTTAGCCCCCGCAAACTTTGTTGGGGTCGCATAAAATAAGCAAGAAAATTTGGGGGTCGCGTCGTAAAAAGGTTGAGAACCGCTGCGCTAAATAATTTCGAAAATATTTAACCTTCATCCGCTCGCGCCTATAAAAGTTACACTCCCGATCACGTATGCGGCAATTTGGCCGCATATGATTTTTATCGTTTTCATGAGTTTTTCTTCATTCAAAGTGCATGATTTAAATTGTTTAGGACTTATGAACTCTGACATAGCATTACAAGTACATGTTTGGACAAAAAAATCTATATTAAAATTTAAAATCAAAGTTATATTTAACATTTAAAAAAATTACATGAAACTTAACTTAAAAAATTCAAAATGTACTGTAATGGTTTACGGCACTCAATTTGTAATAATATTTTATTCCTCAAAATTTGTCTCTAATTTATTATTTTATATTTACTAATATTTTCTCAGTAAAACCAACATTCGAGTATTGATAAAAAGTTACGTTATCGATTGCGCTATATGGCAAATTGGCCGCATTAAGACACCTAGGGTAGTTTGTGGCTGTACTGAACCGGCTGGTGGAGCTTTCTTATCAGAACACGGGCATGGTCTATTGGAGGAGATAGTAATTAGAGAATACAAGCCCTTCCCACCCCTCCCATGACGCTCTGGAAGAAAATGGGAGAAAAAATTAAGAAATGCGGCCAATTTGCCACGTACGCGAGCGGATGAAGGTTAAGAAAACATTTTGCATGTATATGTCAGATATACCGTGACCTCGGGAGAGGGTTAAAGAGTCTATGAATGAATGGAAACAGACGTCTTTATTTTTCTCGATTGATTAGATGAACATTGAACAAATGATAACAATGTCCGTCGTTGTCGGCTTTCTATAGATATTGCATTCTAATGAGAAATCCACGTTCCTAGATAACCTAACGTCCAAGAAATGTCCCTTTCTTCCTCCATTTGTCGTAAATAAATAAATTGTTTTATTTTAATTAGTGTAAGCAATTACTTTGCCGAATCATTTTATTTTAAATTATATTCATAACTAGCTGGAAGGCCCATCCACGGACGGGCAGTTCGCCTAGGTTGAAAACTCGATTGGTGTGCAGGGGGAGGTGATTTTAACTTTTAAGTTGATACTACCAACGACCAATCAAAATGCGCTGTGTGTCCTAAAAAATTGACACGCTGGAGGAGGCGGCGGCGGAGCGTGCTGGTCTTTTATATGTTTGATGCTTCACATCACATGTGTCACGAAAAACTTCGTTGATTGTATATTTTCAAATCAATAATTAATATACAATAATATAAATAGCAATAATTAATTGTATGTTATCAATAAACAATATCTTTTATAAAAAATTAAATTAAAGTGTCTTTTTATTATTAAGAAGTAATAAAAGTCCTTCGAATGAATAAATAAAAATATAAAAGAAGAATTAAAATTAAAAGCCAAAAAATTATTGGAGTCTTGTTTGAATAATTGTAAATTCAAAGGCGTCTTTATTAAACAATATAGACTTGCTTGTGTGTTTTACGCATACCTACATTATCGCTTATGCACGTTTAGTAATTTTATCGCATAGCTTAGAAATTTATTTCAATGTCCTGAAAAATCTGATACAAAAAGAGAGGGAGAGACTTTTGTGAAATAGATATATTATTCGTAAAAACCACATGAATTCTGTTTAAAAATAGATTTATTTATTTGTGCGGCGACACACTTTAATGAAAAGTTGAACTAAAAAAAGTTTATTGTGTTGCCTATCTATTTAATTATAAATTCACAATCCTATGCGCCACCACACGAGCCAAAACGAACTCCTGCTTGGCGAATTCCAGCCTTAACTCTGATCCGAACATGATCCTCTTTTATACAACTGGCCCTTATTGTCGTTATATTCTTAACCAATTGTTTATGGGGTGTTCTGTTACTTCAAGACCGGTCTGTTGTGCATATGTTACCGGCAATCTGCGAAATCAGTCAATTTGCACAATGCCTAGATAATGTGCAAACCCACCAAGTCGTAAGGTATTGTGCAAATTCACTAGTACTTTAGGCAATCTGCAAAATGGCTACCGTCTTTCAGGCAATGTGCACATTGTCTATATTGTTAGTTAATGTGTTTTTTGAAAATGTAACGGACTCACATTGACTAGGCAATGTAAAAAACGGAATTTAATTATTTTCCAAATTTAATTTTGTAAAATTATATGAAATCATTCGAAATCATTATCGGAATCACAATTAGGGCAAGTGCAAACACTAAACCGCATATCAACACATTTTGAGCGAACGGAAATTGTAAAAAAAAATCACCGAAAATATCAGTAAAATGCAATAAAAATACTTCGCTTTTGACTCGATTATTAATAATATTGTAAACAACAAACAATCATAAAAACTTGCATATGAGTGTAAACAAGCGAAGAAAGAGAGGTAGCAACTTGCAAGCCGAAAAGGGTGGCAACCTGCATTTTGACGCTACTTTAGAATTATACAGAAAAAAATTGCCGATTCATGATATGTTTGAAATTTTGTCAGCATTATGTAAATTGAATGAAAATTTGTAAAAATGGACGACCTACGGGGAAAAGACTGCCGGGACGACCACCCAAGAGATGGGCACAGAGCTGGTTCTCCTCTTCCACTGAATAATCCGAAGGCCAGGCAAACAGGGTTGACCCTAGCCAAAAGCAGAAGAAGAAGAATGAAAAAGAAACACAGAAAAAATATTGACGTTGATTTATCGATAAAAATGTTCAATTTATCAGCACAGAACAAAAGCACAATTTCAATTTTTAAATTTTCAATATACAAGATTTCAAACTTTCTTGAACACATACTGTCTTATTGGCTCTGTCCGCTCCAGAACTAGTTTAAAAGTGACCACACCTCCTTAGGTTTCGATTTCAATCAAAGTTTAGTTTATGAGATTGGTCCAATACCTAAATGTAGCTAAGGTGGCAACCTGCAAGCGGTGGCAACATGCAAGCCTCTCCCCTACTAGTTTACGCATCTCGCACAATGTCTAGTCAATGTGAGTCTGTTACATTTTCAAAAAGCACATTAACTAACAATATAGACAATGTGCACATTGCCTGAAAGACGGTAGCCATTTTGCAGATTGCCTAAGGTACTAGTGAATTTGCACAATACCTTACGACTTGGTGGGTTTGCACATTATTTCAAAGATTTCGCAGATTGCCGGTAACACATATAAATCCGGACTCTAATTATTATTATTGCTGAACGGGTTGGGTTGTGTTTCTTTCGAACCACTTGCACTGAAGCTCGGCTTACCGATCATATAATACAGAGTGATCTAAAAAAGTTCTAATTCATAACATCTAAAGATGGTTGGCATCAGTCTTGCCAGAAAATGTTTAAGGAACGTAATAATTAATCAATGGTATGGTATTTATTACCACTTACCAGAATGGTAATAGACTATCAAAATTGGTAAAAGACGCTTAAGTTGCATGACACCACCACAAAGGACGCCACCAGATCATAGTAGATTATCAAATTTTCAATGAATAGCCTCATGACGAAAAGTGGCACTTTACTCCCTCGGTGTATAATATACTATTATTATACTGTACTGTAATAATTATTGTGTGGCTTATCACATTTTTATTATTTATTATTATTTCAAAATTGCGAAATGTCTAGCAGTACGGACCTGCGAAATCCACGTGCGTATATCAGTTCTTACCATTTCTTATACTGAAAAATTGTTGTAGTTTTTAGTCCCGATACAGAGTTCATAAATAACAAAAAAGGGCAAGTTATCACATATCAGGTTATCAGCAATAGTAGGTAGTCAGCATCTCGGCTTTCAAACGGAATTTGAATTCTCCGAATGGTGACAAATTTAAAGCAGTTTCTTTATCAGGCACGTATTCGAATAAAAATTATATCTCCCACGCTATTTTTCAAGGAGATTTATTCGAAACTTTGTTTGGTTGGTACTTGTGAGTGTTAAATTTTAATATTTCAGTTATATAAACGCAGTACTGGCGGTGCCAGAGGCGTAATACCCTTTAGTTAGCCACCGGATACCGTCTGAACCACAACGGTCACAATTTTATATTAGTAACACACACACAAAAGTGTTTTATTATTGTATACTACATTTCAGTTAAATCGATACAATGGGAAAGAAAAAATACAGGAATTCTTACGCTGAAAGATTGAAAGCTGCCTCGATGCAACATTTTTCAAGGATGATGGATAGAAACCTAAGTGATTCACTATCATGGGACGTGGACGATGATGACATGATGTCCCCAATGTGGATGAATCAGGTCAAAAAACCAAAAGTGCCTCAACTTCCACAACCTCAGGAAGAAGAAGAAGAGGTAACTACTACTTAACACCAATTTCAAAAAATTCATACTAATCAATTATAATTTTTTAACAGGTCGATGAGGAATTAGGGGTAGCGGAAACTTATGCAGATTACATGCCCGCAAAACTTAAATTGGGTCGTAAACACCCCGATCCAGTAGTAGAAACAGCCTCCCTATCATCTGTTACACCCGCAGACGTATGGTAAGATTTCCCCCCTTCTTTTTCACCAAGAATTTCATCACTAACGTAAATTTACAGGTATAAATTGTCCATTCCAGAAGAAACCATCGAAATGGGTCACTTGTCCGCTCTTCAGCTCGAAAGCATAACTTACGCCTCGCAACAACACGAACACATGTTACCGGACGGATCACGAGCTGGGTTTCTAATCGGCGACGGTGCGGGCGTTGGAAAAGGTCGTACAATTGCAGGTATTTTGTTGGACAATCATTTAAAAAATCGTCAACGTGCCATTTGGGTATCTATCTCCAATGACTTGAAATACGACGCAGAACGCGATTTAAATGATATCGGGGCGGGAGATATCAAAGTTCATTTTCTGAACAAATTTAAGTATGCGGATATTTCTTCTGCGGCCAACGGAAATATTACGGATGGTGTAATCTTTTCGACTTATTCGGCTTTGATTGGCGAGTCAAACACCGCACGTGGAAAATTCAATTCGCGATTTCAACAGTTGATGCAGTGGTGCGGGCCAGATTTCGACGGACTTATAATATTTGATGAATGTCACAAAGCAAAAAATTTGTGTCCCGTTGGTTCGACGAAACCAACAAAAACAGGCCTTACGGTATTAAGATTGCAGAATGAGTTACCTAAAGCGCGAGTCGTGTACGCTTCCGCGACGGGTGCTTCTGAGCCGCGGAACATGGCTTACATGGTTCGTTTAGGGATGTGGGGTGATGGAACGCATTTTAAGCAATTTAACGACTTTATAAACGTATTTTCGAAGAGAGGCGTTAGTGCAATGGAAATTGTGGCCATGGATATGAAACTTAGAGGAACGTACATAGCCAGACAGTTGAGTTTTCAAGGTGTCCTTTTCAAAATTGAAGAAGTTCCGTTGACAGCTGCGTTTATTGAGACTTACGACGCGAGTGTAAGATTATGGGTGGAAGCAATGCAAGCGTTTTTAGAAGCGTCAGATCTGCTCAACCCCAAAGATGCTCTGGATAGACGGACCAAAAAAACAATGTGGTGTCAGTTTTGGGCGTCGCATCAGAGATTTTTCAAATATCTTTGTATTGCTGCCAAAGTGACGCACACTGTTAATATTGCAAACAAAGCTATCAAGGCTGGAAAGTGCGTAGTCATTGGTTTGCAAAGTACAGGAGAGGCGAGAACGTTGGAGCAATTGGAACGAGAAGATGGTGCGGAACTTACTGGGTTCTTTTCTACTGCTAAAGGTAAAGCGTTTAATTGACTTTATTAGTGTGACGCCAAAACGCCTAGAACTAGGCCAATCATACTACGAGAAAGACTAAGCACTGAATCAATTTTGCGTAGTATGGTTGGCCCATTTCTAGTCGTTTTGACGTCAAAACTAATGGAATCAATAATTATGTTTGTTCAAATATTAATATTTTTCGTTTTTAGGCGTTTTTCAATCTTTGGTGGAAAAACATTTACCCGGTTCGGAAATGAATATGAATCGTACAGCAGGGTCGTCAGGTCTCCAGTTACCTTCGTGTTCTACCAGGGGCACTAAAAGGAAGCCAAGTAAGTCTAATATTTTTTCAGTATTCCAAAATTTTAATATTGTTTTCCTAGAAAAACAAGTAGTCGCGAAAACTAAACAGCCAAAAAAGGGCAAACAGCTAAAAAAGAAAACACAGTTTGTTTTTGATAGTGATGATAGTGACTTTGACGATCAAATATCTGATGAGGATTCAGAATCTGATTCCTACGAATCGACGTACGAAGCATCGTCACTTCCGAGAGGTTCAAATAATACGTCCGAAAAAAAGAAATATTTGTTACGCGAAATCGAAAAGTTGGGAGATCAACTTCCGCCAAATACGTTGGATCAACTGATTGATGAGTTAGGTGGTCCCGACAAGGTTGCCGAAATGACGGGTCGTAAAGGTCGGCTTGTCCAAACTCTAGATGGAAACTTCCAATACGAAAGTAGAGTTGAGTCTGCTGAGGTTACTTTAGAAACGTTAAATTTGACCGAGAAAAAGCGTTTTATGGATGGTGAAAAGGTTGTTGCCATTATTTCGGAAGCCGCTTCTAGCGGTATTTCGTTACAGAGCGATAGAAGAGTTCTGAATCAGAGGCGAAGGGTTCACATAACGCTGGAGTTACCTTGGTCGGCCGATAGGGCGATACAACAGTTTGGTAGAACCCATCGCAGTAATCAAGTGAACGCGCCAGAATATATATTTTTGATTTCCGATCTTGCCGGTGAGAGAAGGTTTGCGTCCATTGTTGCTAAGAGGTTGGAAAGTTTGGGTGCGTTAACGCACGGCGATCGCAGAGCAACGGAGACGAGAGATTTGAGTCAGTACAATATTGACAACAAATATGGAAGAGCAGCCTTGAAGGCGACCATGAAAGCAGTCATGGGTGGAGAGGTGAGTACAGCAATATTTTTTACGCGACTTCACTTAACGCGGTTTTCTCGATTGTCACGGTTTATATTTCTACGCGATTTTTTTAAATCTTGAAAGCCACTAAAACATACAATCAGACATGAACAATTTATATAACGCACAACGCGATTCTTGTACAACGCGTATCGCGTATCATACGATTTCCTCTAACGCGATTTCATAAAACATCTAACATATTAACCGCGTTATACGAGGATATTCGATTTGCTTTTATACATCATTACATCCGAACTAATCAATCGCGTAAAAAGAGTTAGCGTAATTTGAAACAATGTAGCCTAATTTCGGTATTTACATTTTTGTTTGTTTTAGTCACCTTTAGTTCAAGCCCCGCAAGATTACAACGGTGATTTCTTCGGTGATGTCTCTAATGCTTTGATAGGTGTAGGTTTAGTGAAGGAAAACGAAAATACCCAAGCAGCGTTAGATAAAGACCATAACAATATGTCAAAGTTCCTAAATCGTATTCTTGGCACTCCCGTGGATCTACAAAACAGATTGTTTAAATATTTTACAGACACGTTGGGTGCAATCATAGCGCAGGCGAAAAGAGTTGGTAGTTTTGATTTGGGCATATTAGACTTGGGCGCAGGAGGCGAAAACGTAAACCGGGCGCGTACATTCACGTTCTTAAGAAAACACGCAACGGGAACCGCACCCACAGAGTTACATACAATTCACGTCGAAAGAGGAATGTCGTGGGAAGAAGTATCGGACAAATGGGCCGAACTAACCGGCCCCAAAGAAGGATTTTACTTATCGCACCAAGTTAGAAATAACAAACATCAAGCGATTTTAGCGGTAGAAATAGATTCAAGGATGGAGAAGAACGATACAAACAAGGACAATCAAATGTATTATGTTTACCGACCCAACACAGGACTGCAATTCAAACAAGAAAGTCTCACCGAGTTGGAAAAGAAATTTACCATGGTGAAATCCGTTGAAGCCGAAGAATCGTGGACACAACAGTACACTGCATCATTGAACACCTGTTATCACAAATACTGGCGGAGTTACTGCCGTACCATGAGCTTAGGAAACGAATGCGAAATTGGTCTAAGGAGACGGACGTACAATGTTCTCTCTGGATCCGTGCTTTCGGCATGGAGTCTAATAGAAGAGATTTTAGAAGATCTGTACGGTTCTTACAAAATGCAGGTCATAAGGTTAAAAACGGATGATGGACTTAAAGTTGTAGGTAAGTCATAAGTTTGTAAATTCTCCTTTTCGCATTTATAACCCTACCTTTTTTGGTTACAGGAATTTTAATCCCTCCCAGTTGTGTGGAATCTATCATCGACGCCTTGTCTAAAGATGCAGAAAATATCCAACAAGTATCGTTTTAAACTTTGATGGCGTAAAATTGTTGTATTACTTAATATAGTTTATTTAATACTTACCATTGTTTTATTATGTATTTCTTACTTTTTTAAAGATTAACCAATAAAAATTATATAACCATTTGACTCTTCTGTTTAGTTTTGTTTTACCTTCTTATTTTGTAAGTTGTACCATCATAATTCGGGGTTTATGTTACCATTCTCACGAATTACCTTTAAAAAAAATCATAAAAAATAAATACTGTTATTTCTAATATCTTCCGTAGTAAATAGAAATTGAATCGCCCGAGTCGCAAGAAAGCATGTGAAAGGCGCCAGCACGACTCAACTTTGGAACTGATGTGTAAATAATATAGCTAGTCTACAAAAATCAGGTGGACCATCAAGGTAGTGGCGGAAATTATGAACGGTTACGGATAGTACATGGAATTCATTCCATTTTGGATGTAGTAAAAATTGTTAAGGGGGGGGGGGTTATGTTGTTATCCAATTACTTTTCCTTGATGAGTGGTGATATCAAGAGTACAAACACGTCTGTAATTGATAAAAACTTCAATTTTCGACTAATTTAAAAATTAAAATGGGGGCGCTAGCCCTACCTCTACCATTTAGCTTTTATAAATTAATAATTTTTATTAAAATATTATTACAATAAATTTTATTAATGGTTTTACAACAATTTCAAAATCTTAAATATCGTTTAAGCTTCTAATCATCATCGATGATTTCTGTTACGTGTGATTCTAATATTTGAACTCCGAGTATTACTCATACTAAAAGTTAAACGATTTCCATTCGTATTTCGTACTTCAGAAACATCGATCGATCTGGTCGAAGAGCCATTGTTCGTCTCATAAGTTGTCCTTTGGCCTATAATAGTACCATTATTAGAGTAAATATCCGTTACAATTGGAGTCGCGTCCGCGGGTACATTAACAAAGTTTTCAATAGAGATCATCGCTCGAAATTCTGTGGGATTAATTGCTTTAGTTCTTAATATTTCTCCACTTCGTACATCTACGAATTCGATTTTTGTAAAAACCAGTCTATCCAATGGACATGTATTCTTCGACTTCGACCATCGATCTATGCATTGACCACAAAATTTATGAGAACAACAATCTATGGAACCTATCGAATCACCTTGAAATTCAGAGGATAAACAAATACAACAACCATCGTTTTCCTCATTTTCACTTTTCACGTATTCAGTTTTTACATTTCCATTTAAGACATTTTCATGTTCACTTACCGCGTCTTCACTTTTGATATTTCCATTGACTACATTTTCGTTTTCCACATTTTCATTTGCCGAACTTTCATTTTTCGCAGAAGAATTTACCTCTTCTTTTCTAATTTTACGATTCACGTTCCCCATTATAAGAAATAAATTGTATATTAAATATGCAATTTTGAGTTTTTCTAATTTTTATGTCAAGCACATCTATATAGTATATTGTATAAAATTTCTTTCTGTTGGTAAATAACACTTAAATTACGACTGGACATTAATTAACAAAAGAAAAATGCAAATAAGACTTTAGTCAAAAACTGGGCAGTTAGTTATATCATATCTTATAATAATATCATAATGATATGATAAGAAGATTATGATTGTAGCAACTCTACATGATATTATTATGTAGGGTTGCTATGCCTCCGAGTTTTCTCGGACAAGTCCTCTTTTGTAAAACCAAAAAAATTAAAAGCTCGAATTTTTCGACATTTTTTAACATACATAACTCGAAAGCTGTTGATTTTAGACAAAAAAAGTTTGAATTTAGTTTGTAGATTATTTCACGCTCTTTTAAAAAGCACTAAACCATTTTTACAGAAAAATCATTATTTTCGGGGCTATTGCCATGTGAAAGCGAAAATTAAAAGAAAATGCTTTAAAGAGGCCCAACCCTCGAGGGTTTGAATGTAGAAAAAAAAAATTTAAGTGTCTTCTATCACCACCTAAGTTATAAAGTGTATGCGGGGACACCCTGTATATTGCATTTTGTTTTATTGCAAATTCTGAAATAAATAATATTCTGCAAATTTTTTAATTCGATAAAGGAATCCACGCACAAGATTGTAGATTTTGGTACCGAATTACCTATGTCATCTGGTGCGATTTTAGGGGATATTTCAAAACTTCATTTACAGCTCAAAATTGGTTATAGATACAAGAATGATTTTTTTAACGGAAAGAGGAAACTTTTCTGAAGGTTATGAATTATGATTATGCTATAATTTTTAATTGGTTTTGATAACAGATTAATATTTTGTTTATGTTAATTAGCGATTTTATATCAAAACGCACAATTAATTAAAATTTAAAATAATCTTTAATATTCTGCATTAAAATTGTTTAAATTTCAAGTATTGTAAGTGCTGTCAATGAAGTTTCGACCATAATTTAAATGATTTCCAAAGCCTAGCCTTCTGAAACCAATGAAAATTTACTTTAATTCTTTCCATCCAATGAAAGACGTCATTTATAATGAAACTGTAAATCCCTTGTAAATCCAGATAACTGCGCCACCTGTTGAAAAAGTTCTCGTCCTAATGATGATAGATCGAGCCTTACTGTTTTTATTATATTTTTACAGACACCCTGTGTAAATATTAATTTATATTAAATATTCTCCCAAAGAAGTGCGGATTTATTCCAAAATATAACAAACAAACAAAATATTATGATTGATGCGCGTCCCACGTTGGTAATTGTAATTGTTGCGCATGACCAGGTCCGGACTGGCTAGTCGGCGATCACTCTGGCTTAAAAAAAATGTGGTTTTCAAAATTCTCCCCTCTTGGTAAGGGGCCCCCTCCTCAGTCTCTAGCTGAGGGCCTCCAAAGGAGTCAGTCCGGGCCTGCGCATAACGTCAGGTATGGATAAGGTTACCAGACGTCCCGATTTGGTCGGGACAGTCCTTTCTTTTACACTGCTGTCCCGATTTTTTTTTACCGTAAGTCGGGACGCAAAATGTCTCGATTTTCAGAATTCCTAAAAAGTAAAAATATTATTAATCCAACTAATTAATTTACTAAATATGCTAGCACTTTTCCATCTATATGACTCGAAAAGGGTTTTCAAATGTCAGGTAGGTACATTATCTTTAATACACTTTTTAAAAGAAAGTTTTTAGTTAGAAAATTGCTCTAAAATGCGTTCTTTTTTGCAGACCCGAACCCCCCTTGGGCTGGGAGTATTCCATAATCTCCCCCCCCCCCGAGCCCCGGTTAGGTGCTCAGTTGCCTCTTGGTGCTTTTACGCTATTTTCTTATCACGCGGTAGCGCTTTACCTTACTGAGCTCTGACAATACTGTGTCAATGCAGGCCCGTAGCCAGGGGGTGGCAAGTTGCCCGACCTTTTAAAATAATAACTCCCCTCTTTTTTGGGTCGGGGGTTAAAAAATATGTAACAATATATTAACAGAAAATTTTCCCGTTCTATATTGGTCCTTTTTGTACAAGAATTTCTTTATTTTTAGTTCGGTATATGCTTTCAAATACAATTCGCAGAATTGAATATTCATCAGTCATCACAGTACCCCTGCGTTCGGGGAGAAGCTACTTCCGCTACCAAAAATTTCTTTTTTTCCTTCTTTCAAGCTTTCAAACGCTTTGGCTCCCCACCAAAATGTTTGTAGCGACTGAAAGGGGCGGAGCCAAAGCGTTTGAAAGCGTCTCAAAGCTTGAAAGAACGAAGAAAAGAAATGTTTTTTTTTTCAAATGTGGAGAAGGGTCCCCAAATAAAGGCATTTTCCCCCCGTGACCATTGCATTTTTGGCCCACCGACCATAAATTTTGATAGCCTATTCGCCACTGGCGTGTGGCTGTGCGATAATACCATATAATACGATAATACAACTTTTCTTAAACCGCGTTGACCTTGAAATTTAAAAAATTTTCGCCTGGGGCGCTTTAAAAAAATCCCACGAACCCATCTCGCATCCGCAACACTAAAATTTTCCCGGCCATACAAACCGTTTGTCCTACCTCTATTTTCGATCTGACTACGGGCCTGTGTCAATGTCCCGATTTCATGATTATAAAATATGGTAACCTTAGGTATGGATGGGTTGTACCAACGTCGCGTCGGTTAAACCTCCTTCAACTTTGAACTCTGTTTCAACCATAATTCAACCAATTAACCATGTTGATTTGTCAATTAACCATGTTGATAGGTTAATTAACCAACCGACGCGACGCGACGTTGGGATAACCCACCCTATAATATAGAACTATATTATATTTTACTGTGGTCTGTTGGCCAGTTTAAAAAATAGGTAGCCCATGGAAAATTCTTCGCAATCTCCTTGTAGTTAGTCCGACCCTACCTCATATAATTGCGGCGCCGGCACTGGTAAATTAATAATTAAAATTAAATTAAATAAAAAATAAAGGCAATTTTACTACTGAAAAGTTGATAATTTGTTACCATTTACATGACACTTACCAATAATACTAATATTTCAGTATATAAAACCAGAACATATACGAAATATTTAAATTTACCACAACACATTTTAATTCAAAATTTTTCCGCTTAGCGTGCTTAAATTGTGCGCCATATGTTAATATTATTTGACAACTCCATTTTGTTGCGGTAGTTGTTTACACGTATAATAAATTAGTTTTTCGTATAAATATTGCGAATTTATAATCGGGGAGCCAAGGTAAATAAAGATCCTTGTAAACAACAAAAAGCACTTACTTCCTATTGTAATTGTGAAAGTTTGTTTATCAATTTATTGATTCGTGAATACTATTAATTTATTAAATTGTAGTAACAAATTGTGACAAAATGAAGGAAGATTGGAAGGATGATAATAGGGGTGCCGGCGACCAAGAAAACGATTGGGTGGTTAAATTGAGGGGTTTACCTTGGTCTGCCACCACAGATGAGATCCTTAAATTTTTTAAGGATTGTACCGTGGTTGGCGGCAAAGGTGGTATTCATATGACTACCTCCAGGGAGGGCAGGCCCAGTGGCGAGGCCTTTGTCGAATTTGAAAGTGAGGATGATGTTCATCGAGCTGTAGAAAAAGATCGGGATCACATGGGCAACAGATACATCGAAGGTATTAATTTATTATTGTCACATTTTACAGTTATTATAATCCTTTTGTTTTGTTTGGTAGTATTTAAGGTAAATAGAGCGGAAATGGACTGGGTGATAAAAAGATGTGCCCCTATGAATGGTTCCCACGAAGACGGGTGTGTTAGATTACGAGGACTTCCTTTTGGTTGTTCTAAAGAAGAAATTGCTCAGTTTTTCACTGGTTTGTATTTTATTTTATATGCCAAACAAAAATACTTGGATAGTTTGAAACTTTAAATTATTTTTTTTTAACTTACATTTTGCTGTCACTTTGATTTTTAATTTTTTTGTAACTTTCATATTTTGTTTGTGTGTCTTTTTATCTTTTAATGTTTCCTTTGCTTTTGCCTTCACTCAGTGTTACTGACATTTACACCTTCGAATATATACTCTCAGACACGCTAACCTTATGGGGGTATTGGAAACACCGTTTGTGGTTGAAAAGATTACCAACAGATCGTGCTACTAAATTGTTTTTATATCAATATTATGACAGTAGGGTTCAGGTTGTTCTTCTGGAAAAGTCAGGCAATTTAGAAATAGAAGGTCAGGGACTAGAGGAAAATATTAGAAAATCACACCTTAAAAATTCCCATAAGGTTTGCGTGTTTGATAATATATAATTAAAAGCTTGATCTCAATTTTTTCTTCATCAACAGCTTTACTTTTTAAAACCAATTTTTCAAATGTAGTGGCAGCAAATTGTAGTTTTTTTTTAATTTTAATTTTCAATTTTAAAATTATCCTTGCAGCGATGCAAGATATTTGTTTAAAAATTATCCTAGTGCCTTGTAATTTGCTGTTTTGAGTTAAAGGGCTGATTGGGTTGTTTGGGTAGGGTTGGAGATAGTGCCGAACGGAATTACGCTTCTGACTGACTGCTCGGGGAGGAGTTCTGGGGAGGCTTACGTTCAATTTGTTAACAAAGAAGTGGCAGAGAAAGCTCTGCTGAAACACCGTGAAAAAATAGGACACAGGTGGGGTCCGGGAGGGTGGGTTACCTCCTTTGATTTCCTTTTTTTAATAATTTTTTAAGCAAACTCTTGTTATGTTTATGTTTTTATTTATTATCTTTTTATTGATATTTTCTCAACTCTTATGAACATAACAAAAGTTTGTTGTTGGTAAGTTATTTAGGGATGATTTTCAATATCATTTTGCAATAGAAATGTTTCAATTTGTACAAGAAATGTTTTCTATAATTAAAATTTCATTTGGGTACAAATTACTCATTTTTATTTTATTGTTTTAATTTTTTATTCTCATACAAATTTTTTCATCAGCACAAATTCACAGTATACAGGATGTCTCACATTTTTATTTAGTTTTAAATGTTTTGAGATGGCCGGTGTATTGTTTTTTTATATTTAAAAACATATTTTTTAATTAAAAAATTTAATCACACAGGGTTTTACAAATTTTTGTGAAAAACTTGATTTGTTATTAAGAGCTGACTTGTTTCATAATATTTAAATTCTTCACAACTATTTTAAATGTTTTGGAATTATCAAAAATCTATTAAAAATTCTCAGTTCCGATTCTAACAAAATTTTGAATCTCCCTTAATAAATTCAAAAATTAAAATTTCAGTTTCTTTTTCACAAAAAAAGCGGACAAATTTTAATATTGTAGTTGAAATTTTAACAGGTACATAGAAATATTTCGGAGCAGCTTATCGGAAGTGAGTAGTGTAGTTGGAATGAACACAAACAACAACCGACGAATGGGAGGTGGCGGTGGAGGAGGCGGAGGTGGTGGTGGTTCTGGTTTAAGCTACAACTCACGTCCAAGTCCATATGATCGTGGTGATAGATATGGCAACATGAACAGATTTCAACCTAGAGGTTCCAGGAGTTTCAAAGGTGATATTCTTAATGGTGGTATGCAAGGTAATTTCCACTTTCCCATCATTATTCATTTTTATTACGTACAGGTTGGGCAAATTTTTTGTTTTAATATTTTTATTATCTGTAATTCTGAAAGTAAATTTGCACACCCTCTACCCTAACAGATTTTTCTCATTGTGGGAACATCAGTTTCTCCATGTTTACCATCAAACGTTTTTTTAATCCTAGTCACTGATGTGATGAATCATAACTCCCATTTTGATTTTCTGTTGCTCACCAATATAAACATTTTAGATCGAAAATACTCAGACTTTAACAACTTCGACAATATGCCAAGCCCATGGTTAAATAACAACATGAACCATAATAATGACATGAATTCAAGTCGCAATAATTTTGGGGGTAACATATGGGGAAACAATTCTGTTGACCGTGGTAGTAACGGTAGTGGTGGCGGAGGAGGAATGCATTGTGTGCACATGAGAGGATTGCCGTTCAAGGCTAACCAAATGGATGTTGCAGATGTAAGTTTTGTGAGTGAGGTTGTAGTTCCGTTTCTGATGCCCTGTTCTTTTAGTTTTTCAGACCCATAATACCTGTCACGATCCGATTACTGCAAGATAATTCGGGTAGGGCTTCCGGAGAAGCAGATGTGGAATTTGCGTCTCATGATGACGCTGTTAGAGCCATGAGTAAAGATAAAGGACACATGCAACATAGGTACATTGAATTATTTTTAAATTCATCACCCGGCGGCGGCGGCGGTGGAGGCAATATGGGAGGTGGTTATGGAAATGGCAATGGTGGAAACAACGGAGGAGGATATATGTCTTCCGGCTATGGGGGCTATGGTGGTGGACCAGGTAGAAGAAGGCTGTAAAAGTTTTGTAAAACTTAATTTACTGATTCCATTTCAATTTATTGTTTAATTTTTGTTTTACGTTAATGAAGAATTATAATTTTTGAATTATGAAATAATTTTGATTATAATGATGGGGATATTTAAAGTGGTGATTACTTTTCTAAATGTGTACGTATGTATATGTGTCTATTGCTTGTGTTTTAAAATTGTGCACAATTTAAGAATTTTCACCATGTAGAAAAGATAATTTTTTAATTTTTTAAAATAATTTTATTCACATTGTAAATCGGTCTTATTATCTTTCACATTTCTTAAAGTGTGCACCACATAAGCACAATTTGCATAACGTAAACTAGGCAAATAAGTTAAACTATAAAAGCCTCATATTTTCATTTCAATTTTGTTTTAGGTTTTATATTTTAGAGTAAAATCTGTAGCATTTGTAGGTTTTTCAATTGTTTTAAAAATAAAGTTACTTCTATTTTTGTGCGACTTTCATTAATGTTTTAACAACGTATGAAGAATTTTATTAACAAAAATTAAAATCATCAATAAAGTTCTTAAAGATTAAATTTTCACGTGCCAGTAAATTTTTCATACGTGCCACCTCTGGCATGCGTGCCATAGGTTCGAACACCGCCCGTCTAGTTGCCACAGATTTAACATTGCAAAATTTAAAATAAATGTCGTCGGCGAAGTCTTCTTTAGTACGACCATGTTTAAAATGTAAAATTATGAAGCACTTGTGTTGCACACGTTCAAGTTGATTGATTTGGACTTGATATTGAGGCGACCAAACGCTACATGCATATTCCAATTTGAAACGAACTAGGGCAAAGTATAGGTAATAATTTTACAGTTGAAGCCGAGAAGTGAGTGGAATATCGACAGATAAAACCTAATGTACGAAGAGAAGAGCCACATTATGTGAGAGATATGGCTTATTAACGTTAATCCAGCGTCAAATCGAACACCAAAGTCATTAATTTCGGTGACACGCCGAAGATTTAATTATTTAGAGCATAAGGGAAGGACGAAATAGTTCTTTTTTGCAAATGAAATTATGAAACATTTATCAAAATTCAGATTAAGATTATTTAATATGCACCAGTTTTGAACGTTATCGAGATCTTTTTGAAACAAAGTACAATCATCGTAAGATTTAATAGCTTTAAATATATGTGGGCTTACTGGAAAAACTGACCGAGTCCATATTAGGACCTATAAGAACTGCACTGTGCTTGGTCAGTTTTTAATTCTCTTTTTTAGGCTTACATTTTTGTAACAATCTGCATGGGTTCTAATATAGATTTGGTCAGTTTTTCCAGTAAGCCTACGATATAGATTTTTTCATTTTCTGGTTAAAACATATTTGATTATTGTAGATAGTGTAAATCCAAATGGTATGATTAACACGCGATAAGTTATAAACTACATTTGAGTTCATGGGACTACGTAAATAACGTATTTGGATGCGTAGTTTCCTAAAAATTGGCTTTTAGCTTGCGGAAACGCTGTAAAGTTGGTCAAAATCACTTTCAAAGCTGAAAAATTGTAAATAGAATATGTGAACTTCAATCGACCGTAAAAGTTTTATTTTGATCGCTACTGCAAAATAAACTGCGCCAGTCAAATTTCCTCGTCCAAATATATTAGAACCAGTCGAGAAAACGATTGTTTTCCAACTTTGACTTTTTGGGCCGAAACAAATTCCAAGGGGTTAGTTAGTTAACCGAGGAGGTGGTCGCAGCATAGTGCTAACGCGGTTGACTATGAACGCTAAATACCCGGTTCGAATCCGAGTGAAGTAAGAACTTTATTCTGACCGTCTCCCCCTCGGAAGGCAATGGCAAACCACCGAGAGTAATATGCCAAGAAGAATCCTTAAAATGTTAATGAACTAAATAAGTCCAAAATTGATCTGTGGACTAAGGGGAAGGCAAACCACCACCCCATTAACATTTGCCTGGTGCAGCATACTTGGCTAAGTCGGGGGGATCGCCGTACATCCGAAATCGGATAGGCACCTAAAGAAGAAGAAGTTAGTTAACAGTTTATGCAAAATCCGATAAAATTTTCCATGTCCTTATTTTCGTTGTATATGACGTATTTGCATGCGTAGTATCCGAAAAAGTGGTTTTTAGTTAGCGGAAACGCTGTATAATGTGTCTTCGTGGTTAACCAGCTACTTAAACATTTTTGAGAAATTATTCAAGATGAAACATGTGAAACTTTTTCTAGGAGCATGATACTATGATTAGATTTTCCACATAGGAAGCTTATAATTATGATTACTATAGTTTAGTATCCAAAAATGTGGTTTTTGTTGGAGGAAAACTGAGGAGGAAACGCTGTAAAGTTGGTCAAAATCACTTTGACAGCTGAAAAATTGTAAATCAAATATTTGAACTTCAATCGACCGTAAAAGTTATATTTTAATCGCTACTGCAAAATAAACTGCATTAGTGGAATGTTCTCGTCAAAATACAGTAGAAGCCTAGAAGCAGCCGAGAAAACGATTGTTTTCCAACTGTGATTCTTTGGGCTGAAAAAAATTCAAAGGGGTCAACCCATCGTTTTTCTAAAATCCGATAAAATTTTCCATGTCCATTTTTTCGTTGTGCATTTTGCAAGTGTAGTATCCGAAAAAGTGTTTTTTGTTGGCGGAAACGCTGTAAAGTTAGTCAAAATCACTGTCAAAGCTGAAAAATTGTAAATCGTATATTTGAACTTCAATCGACCGTAAAAGATTTATTTTAATCGCTACTGCAAAATTAACTGCGTTAGTCGAATTTTCTCGTCAAAATACATTAGAATCAGTCGAGAACAGTGGCGGTTTTAGAACTTATGAGGCCCCAGGCGCAATTCAATTTTGAGGCCCCCCTCTAAGTTTTTTCACTAATCTTACACTCCCTAAACCCTAAAGCAATTGATTTGAACCCCTGGTGCTCGGGGGTCCCATTGATTTATTTTTCAATACTTTTTTTTACTAAAAATTGCACTGAAATCAAAATAGCTGCAAATCTAAGGCAACTTAGGGCTTAGAATTTTTTCCTTATTTTTTTTTGTGTTTATTTCAATAGCGTTAATATTTTCACAAAGTTTCAGAATATTTGAACAACATTAAAATTTTGATAAAAATAATTTAAATCAAAAATTGCACTGAAATCAAAATATCTACAAATCTAAGGTATCTTAGGGCTTAGAATTTTTTCGTTATTTTTCCTGTGTTTATTACAACAGAGTTAATAGTTTCATGAAGTTTTATAATATTTGAACAAAATTAAATTTCTTTCAAAAAATTTTAACCAAAAATTGCATTGAAATCAAAATATCTGGAAATCTAAGGCAACTTAGGGCTTAGAATTTTTTCCTTATTTTTCCTGTGTTTATTACAACAGAGTTAATAGTTTCATGAAGTTTCAGAATATTTGAACAAAATTAAATTTCTTTCAAAAAATTTAAACCAAAAATTGCATTGAAATCAAAATATCTGCAAATCTAAGGCAACTTAGGGCTTAGAATTTTTGTTGTTATTTTTCCTGTGTTTATTACAACAGGAATTTAATTAATAAAAATTACATTTTCCTTATTTTGAGGCCCCTTGATTTACGGAGGCCCTAAGCGCGCGCCTCTTGCGCCTGTTGGGAAATCCGCCACTTGTCGAGAAAGCGATTGTTTTCCAACTTTGACTTTTTGGGCTGAAAAAAATTCAAAAACCCATCGTTTTTGTACAATCCAATAAAATTTTCCATATCCTTTTTTTCATTGTACTATATGACGTATAAATTTTCGAAAACAATTAAATTTTGTTAACTTATTCTTATGGTATTTCAATGAGAAAATTCGGCTGGAATTATCGGTTCTTGAGTAATTTATTGCAATAATTTATATTTTAGGGGCGATCCAAGAAAAAAAAATTGCAGTATCCCGCAGCTGAATTAGCAATTTTTATGCTCTCCACCTCCAATTTAATCAATTATAATAATAAAATGCGCATTTAAATTTTGTTCGGAAATCAAAAAGGTGTACAAGGAATTTTTGATTTTATTATTATTATTAGTCTTTTTTTTTTAAAAACGGTAAGTCGTAGAGAGTTGGGTCAAAAAAATTTATTAAAAAAGCCGAAATAAAGAATCGAATAATGATATTATTATTTCTTGGAAAGGTAGTCATCCCGAGTAGTTTGCTCCAGAACTCCAGAATTTTAAATTTTATAGGTCGAAAGTGGTATTGTTGAAAATATCTTTAAGAAATAAGCAAGTTTTGTAGGAAAAATTATTTCATTACTCCCACCCCTTTTAAGTAATGGTAGTCTCATTCACCCATATGCAATCGAATATTACTGAAAAGGGGAGGGAGTAATAAAATAATTTTTCCTACAAAACTTGCTTATTTCTTAAACATCTTTTTAACGATACCATTTTCGACCTATGGTGCCATTTAAAATTCTGGAGTTCTGGAGTTTCTGGAGCAAACTACTCGGGAAGCCGACTTTTCCGAGAAATAATAATATCACCATTCGATTCTTTATTATGGCTTTTATGATAATTTTTTTTGACCCAACTCTCTACGACTTACCGTTTTTGAAAAAAATTACTGATACGAGTGCTCTCATTCACCCTGTATAATGTAGATATTATCCATATTATAGTAAGTTTGTCCCTAATATACATCCTTCCTCGCAGTGGTGTAGCTAGGTGGACAAGGGCCCCGGTGCATAAAAAAAATCGACCCCCCTTCACCCCTTTTTCCACATGTTTGCATTTTTTCATTCGAGCATTCGAGAACAATTGAAGGGGTCAGTGCAAAAAGTGGCTAAGTCACATTTTTGAATTTCTGAGTTATAGCTGTTTGAAAGTTTTAAAAGGTTCCCACATCTACATTTTTAATGATCACCATATTATGTAATTTTTTTAAATAAAAACTATATCTTTTGGCAATATAATAAGTAATAACATATAACATGTAATCAAGAATTTATCCAATAACGAGAAAAAAATTGAAAAAAAGATTGAAAATTTAGCAACTTCTTGCACTGAAATGACGATCGACTGAAATCTTAACATTTTATTTTTCACGTAGAAGGACGCTTTTTTCCTTAAATCTGATCTCGCCAACGTATAGTATAGGTAAATTAGTATACATGGCCACCCTTAACTCAATTTCACAAAAATATGGACTTAGCTACTTTTTGCACTGACCCCTTCAATTATACATTTTACATTTCATCTGCATGTCCAACAGTTATCTGCGTGTAAGATAGGTCCTGACTTACCTTCATCGATATAAATAAGTGGTGTTAAAAATCTTAACTCAGGAGTTCTGCTGTTATAAATGTTCATTAGAAATTAAAAAAAACAGCTAAGGGGGTCCCCTGTGCACTGCACCGCTTTGCCCTATGGTAGCTACACCACTGCTTCCTCGGCGGTTTTATAATTTGGCTAAAAGTCCGAGCTTCCAGAAAGAGTTAAAATAATATAGCTTGCACGTTTTTTATTCTGATCTCTGATGGTCACTGATTTGTTCAATATCCTCACCTTTGTAGTATGAAAAATTCAGGAGAAGATATCCCTCTGTATAAAAGACACAACAATGGGTTCTATTTTAAATAAACAGAATGCGCTCATTTGATTCTTTTATTTCATACAAGATATGTAATGATATGGATAATTGTCATTAAGAATTTAGCCTGTTATACAAATAAACATAAATCTAAATAAAAAATTACATGGGTTGGCCAATAAGTAAATGTGCAATGAATTTATTATAGCTCTCCTGATACTTGGTTTAATATTTTAGTTCTACTATCTAGCAACCCAATTGAAGTGCACAATTACTATTTGGACCTGTTCATCTTAGCAAGTGTTAGATAGTTTGTTACTGTTTCTTTGTGAGCTCCGAGCAAGTTACGCGTGACTTCTATTAGCACTTGCTAGATTCACTTATCACAAAATAATCCTCGTATACACATTTTCCAATGACAATTTCTTTTAAATAATTATATGGGAAAATAATAAACTATGCTTTCGTTATATCTACTAAATAACAAGAGTATTGCAATTATTTAACATTCAACAGATACAAATAAAATTTTTTCATGTAGCTAATATTTTAATATAGCACAACATATTAAATTCTCTATTGTGTAACAAAATTTTAATTATCATTCATTCTTCATGCACCCTTTCATTAAATACGTTCAAATAACAAATTTATAACAAATAATCGTTTTCGAGTTTTTTCATTCGAATTAATTTGAATTATATACATGGTGATTCAACACACTTTACGGACTTTTTTTTTTGTTATTGGCATGTAAAAATTTTAAAACAAAGTTTTCCAGAATGGAAATATAACAAAATAAGAATAAAATTTTATTTTTTTCGCAGGGTTTGTTCTTCATAAATTAACATAATTTTTACCACACCCTTGGAAACAAAGTTTAAAAATTATTGTTAAATATGTTAAGGTAAGTGGACACCCAAATCTAATTACACAAAAATTAGTTTATTTAGTTTTTGGTGGCTACTTATTTTAAGATATAAGGTGGAATTCATAGTCGTCAACTCACACTAAACTTGCGATTTACGGACTCTTTGAGTAAGTGAGTGAAAAATTAAAATTACTCAAAAGGAATACAAAACACAAACAAACAAACAATGTACACGCATAATACATTTTTTAAATATCACATATTATTTAAAAAGTATTATAAAAAAGAGGTCAGACTTTTATAGGTATTAATATTGCAATATTAATATTTCTTGTTTAATATTTGGTCATGTATGTATGGATTGTACGTTAAAAATACTTAAATAAAAAATCTTGGATTTATATAAATATGACTAGATGAAAGAGCGGTAACAATTAAAAAAAAATTAAATCATAGTCTAGGTACATTTTTTTTAAATTTCAGACCAGACAATTTAATTAAGTTTGAATTTGTTTATTTTAAATTAAACTTAAATTAAAAAAATGAATAAATTTTATGAAAAATGCAATAACTAAGTGATGAAAGCTTAATACAATTTTATTAGCTTAGTAATTTTTAAGTTTTAATTTAATATCAAAATTAATTAAACCGAGCACTCTGAAGATGAAGAAATTTTTGAAAAGCTATTTTGCTGTAAATAGGAGGTACATTCCAATGACTTTAGTAAGTTAAGTATTTAGGTACACTGATTAATTAAATTAATTAAACGTTACGAAAATAAAAACGAATATCTACGTCCAATCTTGAAAAAATTTTTGAGAAACCCACTTACCTTGATTTTGCCATTTCGACTTGAAGTGAGAATCCTGTCGGGTCAAAAAAATAGATTGAACATAGACAATCCGATAAGCATCATGTTAAAAATAAATTAATAAATAAAAAAGATTTTTTCTACGATCTATCTACTTATATACAAACTTTGTAATTAAAAATTACTAATACATAATAAAACCTATCTAATATTATCTATTTCTATGGTGAAAAAACTCTCAAACTTCTCAGTAATGTTGCTAATACGTTAGCCAAACTTTCGGCTTCCCCTGCTAAGTGTTCCTCAATAGTGGCTTGTGAAGTTCTATCAATGTCGGACGTTACCAAGTGTCGGAATGCCCCAGTAACGTCGTAAACTTTTAAAATTAAGTTTCTAGTTTGCAATGGAGATGTAGTGTGATTTGCTAAGTCTTGACAAAGCTCAGTCAATCTTCGCAAAATAGTTAGACATATCGCTAAATTTTCGGGCAAATCTGGCAACGATGGATCCGACATAGCTATCACTAACATCTTACTCGATGTTACTAACTGAAGAGATTGCGATGTTAATTCATCTTTGGTTATCTGAAAATTTTCATCAACTTGTTGAAAAAATACTTGATCATTTAAGAAATTTTAAATGCATTTTACTAAAATTTTACAATAACACTAACAATTTTATATAACTCAAAAAAGTGCCTCATTCGGAATAACGTACAATTATAAAGACCAAAACATGAAGATTGATTTGTTAACTTCGAAGTTAAGTTAAGCAGATGGGGTAAGTTGATTTGGAATTGTTGTACTCAATTTGATTTATAGACTTGGAAATGCCTATTTTTAATTAAATTTCAGTTTTTTGTTGAAGATAGGTCTGCCTTCACGAGATGAATGATCTAGAATCCACAAGATTCATTTACTTCAAATCGTCATAAAATCATTTGGACTCGGGGAAAATATTTTAAATATTCAAAAAGCTATTTACGCAACCAGTTACAAAATACCCAGGTATTAAATTTCTAGAATGAATATTTTAACTCACCTGAAATTTTTCCTCGCACATCAAACTCCCTCCTCCATGGTTTTGAGCCACACTACATTGAGCAGCAACTTGCTCAAGCCTGGTCAGCAAGCTCCCCATAGCAACGTCGGTTTTTGATAACAAATTTTCTTTCGTCGACGTACAACCATTTCGATTAAATTCCCCAAACGGTTTTTCATTTTCATGATTTTTAATAAATTGTGCGCCACTAAGTATGCGATCGTTACCAGCCGACTCGGAATAACTTCGTGTGTGTGTAGAACAAGGAGGTGAACGTTTCGTGAAATCGTATGAAAAATTTCTAGTTTGGTGCACCTTCGAAGTGTCTACTCCTTCGATCGGTACCGCTGACAATTGAGCACCTCTACCTAAATGCGGCGAAGTAGGCGTGCTTATGGCCGTCGAAGCCAAACTAAGTTTGTGCTCATCAGATATTCCAAAACTGGAATCTATCGCGTTATAGACGTTCCGATTCCTTTGCAAATGAGGAGATCCAATACACGCCGTTCGCGATTCGCCGTTTGTTTTAGGTTGTGACACACTATTTTTCCTACGTAAAACTTCTAACGGTGGTACTGGAGGTAACGGTGGTTTTTTTGGAGGTAAAAATAAATGGGGCGGCGCTTGATTGTTCGCCTCGCCTCGTGGTGGTAAGACGGGTGGAACTTCATTTTGCAATGCGTTTCCGTTATGATTTTGCCAAATTGTATTACCCGTTAACGAGTGCGATCGCTGTCGTTCTTGTGGTAAATTTTTTGGCGGTCTTTCGGGTGGTTTTTGATCGGAAGCTCTCCGCGGTAGTGGCCGAATTAAATCGTCGCTTTCGTTCGACCTATTTTTTTCTGTTTTGGATTTCGCGCAGCACGAAAAAGGACCTTTCCTATCTACAGTCGAATATTCGATTATATTGGATTTAATGCTCGAGTTGCTGTTCCTTCTGATTAAACCTCCGTTGGAATAACTGTGATCCTCGTTGTTAGTTTTGGTGGGACGAATCGGCAAGCTGTTAAAATTTTCCTCGTTTTGTTGTATGGTTAAGTTTTCAAAACTGTTTCGAATTAACGGCGGTGGAGGAATAATGTACGACATAATTTCTTCTGGAGTTAGTTCAATGGCAGGGGTTGCTTTTTGGATAGGAGGAGGAACCGTCACGCTTGCCAAAAATTCTTCCAAATCAACGTTCTCGTTTAATATTCCGTTATAATTTAAAAGATTTCTATCTACGTTTTCCGAGTCTGCAAAACAAGTGGGTGGTTTGCTGATTGGTGGTGGTAAGGCACAATCCAATTCGTCTGGGGTTACCGGAGGTGGCAATAAAGTTAAATCGATAATGTCGGGATCAAAATCGTAAAAGGTATCAATATCGACGGAACTAACTCTTTTATTACTCAAATTTTTCCGTAGCCTCTCTAAATATCCTTTCAGATCTTCTTCTTTTCCTGTTTTATTATCGGGACTTCTCAAGCCAAAACTCAGTCGCGAATTCTTGTTGTTGTTTTCGTTGGTTTTATTAGGAATGTTGTTGTGTTTTGGGGAGTTGTGAGGAGTGCAGATTGAATCGTTATCGCTTTCGGACTGATTAATTTCCGAACGTAAAATTTCTATAGCAGCGTTTGCGAAAGCGTGCTTTGTTTCGTCAACTGTTTTGCGTCCTTGCGTGAGCAACAACAACGAATCGCTGTGTTTCAGTATTCCTGGAGTATCGTCAGCAAATTGGCTATCGGTATCGCTCTCTACGTCCACGCTGCTCTCTTGCCATTCCAGAGTGCTTCTTTTGGTAACAAACTGTTCCTGTTCGCTTAAATACTTTTCTGAATTTTCGATCAGTTGTTGCATTTCGTGAACCCTTTTTAGTACGTCGTCGCTTTTCGCTTCCGCCAGATTGTTTTCCACCACTTGCTCCAACGTATTTTCAACATCGTACGAAATCGCTTTATCAAAATAACGAACATTGGGTCTGGATTTATTGTTCCTGTTATTCATCATCGAGCTATTCATGTTACTGTCCAAACTGAAACCAGGCATAAAAGGTGGTTTGGTTTGCCGCCCAACGGTATTGTACAAACCGTTGGTCTTGTGGTTTATATTTTGATAAGTCGGGTACATGGCAAAACATATGGACCGGAACTGACTTTGGTTGATGTAACTCCACTTTTCGGGAACAACTCGGTGCTGTGAAAGGTACGGTGGAGCCAAATCGTCTAAAGGAGGGGCTTCTTCTTGATCCACCGGTAAATTTTGCTCCGTTATTAATTTAAAATAACCTCGAAGAACTAACACCAACTCAGACGCGTCACGTTCTTCCAACGTTATCGTAACTAAACGTTCGTTTTGTAATTTTATAAATACGGTTCGACTCACTTCATCCTCACTTTTAACTTCTATTCTTCTTATATCTTCTAAGTTTGTAATCGGAAGAGGCTGAAAGGTAAGGAAACAGTTGTTGGACCTATCAAGAGAAAGTTTTTGAATACTTACCACTGAATTTCTAGTTCCGATAATTTGGCCAAGTCCAAATTTAGGGCTGACCAAAATGACTCGTTCCATAGCGTCTGCCCTAGGACCTGCGGAAAAGCATTTGGCCCCGTAGCTCGGTAGTTGACTGACCAAATCCAAATAATGCAACTTTGCTTGCAATGCCGTCAGTTGTTTACCAGGCCCGGCCATATTAACGTGCAATTTTAAAAAGTGCGCTAATACTTTGTGTATTTCTTTCCGTTTCATATTTTCTAAAAGTGATGCAGGCACAAAACGTTCTAAACCAAAGTCTCTTCTAAAAAAGAAAAAAAAGGTGTAATTCGTTTAATGAAACCGTGTCGACTGGTTAAATGGCGCTAAGGAGTTGATATTCATGGATCGGTTTCATTCTGAGAATATCTTAGTATTATATCTCATCTTGGAATATTTGCAAAGTTTAATATGCGATGCGGTCGTTTATTTCATTTTACGAGTATATTTGATCTAGGAAACGAGATAGTTGCATTGTTTCACAAACTTACACCGCCGCATATGAATAAGAAAACCAATTTATTTCTGCACAGTAATTTTGCAAGTAAAACGTAAAAGCGTCAGAAAAGAAACGAGCGACAAGATAAAATAAAAAAATGTACGGTTAATTTAAAGAGAAAGCGCGGTCGATAATGCAGAAAGTGCAGTATGAGCTATTTTCGGTGTGGGGGATTTACCGGCTTAGGAAGTAACTAAAATGAATATAACTCATGACAGATGTAATCAATTTGAGCAAAACTAAGACCGTAATAGATAATGATACTTACTCAACAGTCTTGATAGTAAGTTTGCCAGCAGAGATGTTATTTGCGAGCGCATGTTGGTAAATATGTAAAGCAGCTAACCGCAGAGCTGTGTCATATTGTAACTCTGGGGCAAACCTCTCTTGCGTGACATCGTTGCAGCATTGTATATACAGGTAATCCAATGCCGCGAGGTCTTTTTGTGCTAAAACTGCTGCTGAAGAAGGCACAAAAGCGACACGAAATAAACACCTTAATTTATGAGCACCGGGTCTAGACGCTATCTGAAAGGTTACAAAAAATTACACTTGTGAAGTTGAGACGGACTCATCGAAGGGTTAATAAAATGCATTCGAGTATTCGTCTTTTTTGTTAATATATAAGCGGAACTTCGTAATAATATATTTTCTCATTTTATCTTGCTGAAAATTTTATTTTTCATCAAAATAAGATGACAAGACGTCGGAAAAATTTGTGAGAAAATAAATTGAATAGAAAAATCTCAACTTACTCTAGCTACTGTGTCTGCAGGGTTTAATAACGTTAGTTTGTTTCTTTTTAACGATTTAATATGTTCTACTATAAGACTAAAATGTTCAGTTGCCTGTAAACATAATTTACTTTCTAAGGAAGATACCACATCTTGAACAGTTGTCCAGGCATCATACTTAAACGATTTTGTTTGACCATTTTCTAGAAACACTTTTAAAACGTTTGCCATTGGAGGGACGCACACGTCGCCCAAAGAAAATGCGGAAGGCTGAAAGAAAACAAAAATATTTATACACCCTGTACATAAATTTCAATTAATTTGCTTAAAGATTGCTTCATTAATGTTAACAGCAAGTCTGCTACATTTTTGGGTCAATTTATACAATACATTTATAAAGCCATTCAGTGTTATCTTTTATTCAGGAACTCGACTATCTCTTCCAAATCCCTTTAATATAATAGCGCGTTAACTTAACTAAAACTTAATTTTGGTTCAACCCTAGCAACAATAATTCTAAATCGAATAAATGCTTGTTTCTACCCAGACCACTGTTCTAGTCTGTCGAACACAATATCATGAACTTACAGCATCATTTTATTCATTTTACCTTCTACGAGTGTGGCTCAAATAGTCGGTATAAAACATTCCCTATCTAACTTTTACTTAACCCATTTTAGCTGAAAAGTTTTCAATTTTCTCAGGCAGTTTCTTTCACAGAAGTCCCGACGGTTTTATAATCGAATTTCGATTGTTTAGGTTGTAGAGGAGGCCTGGAAGACTTTTTGAAATTAACGCGGTTCGGCTCGTCAGTTTGAACGAAATCATTCTGTCCATCCATTAATTCAACCAGGAGCAGATTAGACCATGAGAAAACTAGGAATTCCCAAATTTGGACCTTCAGAATCAGAAATAGCAGTTCAAATAACATAACAGAAGAATAAACTAGAAGAAGAAAAAGAAAAGAACAAGAAGGAGAAAAAACATAAAGGACAGAAGCAAGAACAGTCGAATGAGACAACGATCACCGAATGGAAGAGAATAGCTTTGAAACTAAAGAGAAAAAACTGGAGCATGAGTCGAACAATGAATACAAAAAGAAAATAAAGCACCGAATAAAACTCAGGCACAAGAATTTAAAAAAAATGGGATAGGTAGAGAAAGTTGATTGCATCAACAACGATGCAAACATTAAAGTGCTTTGAGATCATAGGAGCAATGGAAGAAAGACAATTTATAGTGTGGACGATAATGGAAAAAGAAAGTTTTTCGTGTGAATTGTCGGTGTGCATCCGAAGAGTTATGTTTGCCAACATGAGAATTCTCGGAGTTGCTCATGGAGATAAAGGCGACAACTTTGATGTCCAAGGAAAATATAAAATGTGGAATTATATCATTGACAAAAATGCAGTAGCGGATCGAACAGGCGCAAGAGGCGCGCGCCTAGGGCTTCGTAAATCAAGGGGCCTCAAAATAAGAAAAACTTAATTCATATTAATTAAATTCCTGTTGTAATAAATACAGGAAAAGTAACGACAAAATTCTAAGCCCTAAGATGCCTTGATTTGCAGTTATTTGAATTTCAGTGCAATTTTTGATAAAAATGTAATTTTGTTCAAATATTCTGAAATTTAATGAAAATATTAATTCCGTTGTAATAAACACAGGAAAAATAACGAAAAAATTCTAAGCCCTAAGGATAACCTAAGACCCCTAAGAGGCGGTCGGAGCTTAGCGGTCACGCGAGTTGTCTTAAAATATTAACTCTGTTGTAATAAACACAGGGAAAAAAACGAAAAAATTCTAAGCCCTATTAGGCCTTGGATTTGCAGTTATTTTGATTTCAGTGCAATATTTTTGATTTAAATTTTTTGATAAAAATTTAATTTTGTTTAAATATTCTGAAACTTTATCAAAATATTAACTCTGTTGTAATAAACACAGGAAAAATAACTAAAAAATTCTAAGCCCTTAGATTTGCTTTTATTTTGGTTTCAAGCGATTTTTGATTTAAATTTTTTGAAAAAATTTAATTTTATTCAATTATTCTGAAACTTGGTAAAAATATTAGCTCTAGTGTATTAAACACAGGAAAATTAACGAAAAAATTGTAATCCTTCAAATGCCTTGGATTTGCAGTTATTTTGATTTCAATGCAATTTTTCATTTACATTTTTTGATAAAAATTTAATTTTGTTCAAATATTCTGAAACTTTATTAAAACATTAACTCTGTTGTAATAAATACAGGAAAAATAACGAAAAAATTCTAATCGCTCAAACGCCTTAGATTTGCAGTTATTTTGATTTTAGTGCAATAATTTTCATTTACATTTTTTGATAAAAATTTAATTTTTTTCAAATATTCTTAAATTTTATGAAAATATCAATTCTATAGTAGTAAATACAGGAAAAATAATAAAAAAATTCTAATCCCTAAGATACCTGCAGTTATTTTGATTTTAGTGCAATTTTTAGTAAAAAGAAAGTATTAAAAATAGAAATCGTCTGCGGTCCTGGTGAGAACCAGGGTTTAAATCAATTACTTTAGGGAGTGTACGATTAGTAAAAATACTTAGAGGGGGGCCTCAAAATTGAATTGCGCCTGAGGCCTCATAATAAGTTCTAAAACCGCCACTGCAAAAATGGATCGATTTTGGAAGAGTTGTTTGTTGGGGGGGTGAATTTCAAATTCTAGTACCTACTAGGTGGTCCCATTATGTATAAGATCCTTTTACTTGTATTGAATTTTATTATTGTGTTTGATATGAATATGTACAATGTTTACGTGTGTAAAGCTTGAACCCGTAGTGCAAAAAACAAAAAGAGAATATCTTGCTAATTAGTTTCCTCAAATTGCTTACGGCTATTTAAAAGTAAGGGTGTTTGGTTTGCAAAAGGGAGACACCAGAAAAAATAAACATACCGGAATTTGTTGTTAATTTGTGGCTCTACAAAAACTTCATAATATGAAACCACAAATTTGCAAACCGTAAGAGCAACAAATTTGGGTTCGCGGCAACTAATTAGCAATCAACTCTTCACAATTTTTTTTAAGTGGAAGTTACAGCTTTACAAACGTACAATTTTTTGTACGATTCTTGATTACATTGATGAGTTAGTCGGTATATGGTAGATCAATTAATTACATGTAATGTAGAGGTAGTTTGGTGTAGTGGTTAGGGAGTGGAACTATAGATCTAAAGGTCATAGGTTCCAATTCCTATCGCTCCCAAATTTATCTGTGCCGTAAAAAGGATATTTCCGTAAATAAACCTACATATCATTTCTAACAAATGTTATAATTCTTGTGACTTTTTGATGAGTGACTCAGAGTGATAGCTTTTTGTTTTATTATCTATAAAGTATAGATAATAATAAATAAGTATAATGGATCATGATATTAAAACATATAATCAATTTTACGTGTGCTGAGAAAACCATAAACCAAAACGCTGTAATTCCATCTATGTTTTGAGGGTATTTCATACCCCCCCCCCGATTACAAATATCAACATATTGTTATTTCATTAATTAGCATAACTCATGAACTTATTTTAGGTTGGTAAACTTTTTTAGTTGGTAACAAACGAAAGAACTAACTAAACCCATTTCTGCGACAAATGACAAGGAGGAGGAGTTTTCTAGTAAATTATTATAGTAGCTTTATTCTTCAGTTTTTGTCTTATTAAAACTTCTTGTAGTTTTAATGTATTTAAGATTGTACAGTCGGTAACTACTACGTTTTTTGCACTTATTGCAAGTAATCACTTTTCACATTGACTTTTAGACCTGAAGCATACATACATCATTTTGCAAGCAGGAATCATTCCTCACGTTTCAGAAATAACCGGCATCTGTCTCGGAATCCATGCAAAAGTATTCGCTATGCATGGGTGGAGAGGGGATACAAAAACCGATCGAAGCGTTGGGAGTGGCCGTAATACAAACGAAACGGGTCTTATGTGAGCTAATAATGTGTTTATCATACACACCAATACACCACGGTCCTCATAAACAAAGTTTAAATTTAAATTTCCCTCAAAAATCCTTAATTAAAACAGTTGCTATTGCTAAATCAGTCCCAATTCATTTTCATTATTGAGCCACCAGAGGGCAGCAGGAGGAATGCTCACGGCGAATTTATGTGTTAAACGTTTTAAATAAATCTACCAAGCCTCCTCTACAACCTTCACTATCGAAATTCCGACTACGTAACGTAAAAAATAGTAATTATACCTAGTTTAAACAGAAGTAACTTCTGTGGAAGACCCTGTATAAGTAAAAAACGAAAATTAAGCAACAATGTAACACTAACTTTTAATGTAAACAGATAAGTGTAAAAATTAACAACTTACTGGAAAAAGTGGAGCTCCATTAACACAAACACTTTCCGCAAAACGAACTCTTGATGGCTTGCTTCGTAGGCGTGCTCGTTTGCTCGCAGATAGGAAAGTAGATTTTCGAGCACCAGTTTGCCGAAAAGGTTGACAAACGATAAGAGTTACAGTAGTGCTGCAGGCTCTTACTAAAGATATTACGTGTTCTCGTGGTGCATTTTTCACGTCTTCGTTATTCACAGCAAGAATTTGATCTCCTGGCATTAACTGAAATATAAAACGATAATGTAAAGAATAAAAATCTATAATATGAAATTTTATTACTAAAACTAAATACAGGGTGGTATTAAATTAGTTTCATATTATGTAGTGCTGTTTTAGGGTCGAGCACACTAATCGGGCCCATCAGAAGATATTATATGTAGTTATTAGTAAAAAATCGATGGAATTTGATAGGTAACATTGAATTGAAGCGTTTGCGCTAAGGAGGAACGTCAAATATCGATTAGTTCAGCCAAAAATTGATTTTAAAGTTTTGATTTTCTTATTGGCTGCAACTATTTCCTTGTATAGACTTGTGTAGAATTACTGCTGAGGTGCTTACAATGCCTAAGCGCCGACCTAGATCAGTTTTCCTCAAGAAGGATTCCGATTTCTAGCTTAGGTTATATGTTATTTTATGTTATTTATTTATTAATTATAAGAGAAACAGCTTCAATTTACTAAGGAGTACTTCAACGATAAATTTTCCATGTTTGATTTAGTAAGGATTATTGATGTACACCTTGACGGCGTTCACTTGTGTTAGCTGATGATTTATGGTTCCTAGTCGTCGGAGTGCATGGGGGTAACTTTAACAGCCAATACAAAATCGCTAAATTACAGTTCTTGAATTTTGACCTTTGTAGTCCCAATTTTTAATGACTAATAAACTTTCTTTTCCTTCAATTCGTAAATTTTTCGAATTTGTGGACCCGGTTAGCGTGCTATCATCCAGTTTTATTCTCAGGAACTTAAGTCCCCTAAATTATTGCTAACTTTTTTCACTTTTTAAAGTGAATTGGTACTTCAAATATCAAAAATATTATCGAAGAAGCGATGATTGTTATTGTGAGCAGACGTTGGATCTAAGAATCGTGAATAATGTCGAATTAAACACCGAAATACATATTGGAACTGGATACGGTTCTGTCTAATCTGTTGTCTTTGCGATGGCTCATATTTACTTGTAGATAATAACGATCGCTTCCTCAATAATATTCTTTGCAATTCGGTAAATTATTACTACAATTTTGCATTTTAGAAAATTCCTCTTTGAAATACTACTCGAAATATTTTGAAATTTGAACAACACTTTCGTGCTTGATGGAATGTTTGTATTTAATTCAAACTGTTGAGATACTTCACAACAAAATCAACCAATTTCAAAAGAGAGCTATGTATTTCTGTTACAATGGCAAATATTAATTTACCACAATGTAAATACAGAATAAATATAATTTGTTGTTTCAAGTTTGTAAATTTTAATACAAAATTACTATCTTTTTAACTGCCATATTTATTCAAATTTTAAAAGTCATTTGCATGCAGAATTAATTTTCTTTCGGTTTAGTTACATTTTTGTCTTCCAATTGTGAAAGCCAATATTTAAATTTACCTTTATGTTACTGTGAAGGTACACTTGTAACTATTGCGTTTATTATGTTGAAATTTTGGGTTTAAATTGAAGCTACAGATTTTGGACCTTTATGATATTTAAAAATTCTATAAACACAATTTTTGAAATGCTTTTTAGATTGTAATTCGAAAAAAAAAAAATAGAAACCGCTCACATAGTACTTCTATATTATATTTATGCGCTATTAAAAATTGTGTTTCTGGATGATCATAAATACATTTTTACTATTTAGTGCAGGCGCTGAGAGACATCCCGTATGAAAAAACCGCTGACCGCATTCTGATTGAAGATTTACGTTAAGAAAGACTTAAATAATAATATTTTGGATGTTGCCGGACGAAATTAGTGCCAAAAAAATAATAGGTGGCGCTATAATGAAATCATCGAAAAACAATAAAAATTGTTGCTTTACTATTTTAGATTTTGCTCAAACTTTGTGGAAATGTTCTTTAGGCTTCCAACGACCAAAATCCATAAGGATTTAATTTTAGTACGCGCCATTTTCGCTCCATGCAAAATCAAGCAATTGAAAAGTCGTATTTTTGTGCTTTGCTGTTTTAGCTGTAAATATTTTTCTATTAGAGATATCTACGCGACCAAGGTGGCATTTTAAAGCTGAAAGACGGTAGTTTCTAAAAAAAAAAATATAAAAATGTTCATAATTTATATATCTGAATCATAACATGGTATTGAAAATACGTGTATTTTATCGATTTCTTATGATTTTCAATTGGCTCCAATGTCTGCGCTATTGAATGTAAAGTTTTAACCATTCTCAGATATCAAAGTGCACATATCGTAAGAGAATAGAAAATTAAAATAGTTTGGTTCAATCAACTCGTTATGAAAAAAATTTTTCTTTTGAAATTGTTTGAAATTTTAAAAAATTGTATATTTCAGCTTACAATTTGGACGTGTTTGATAAGAGATAAAAATTTGAAAATTACAGTATACATATTTCTTACCCTTAACTGTTAAAACTTCAAAGTCCTTTGAGGGATTTCCTCCTCTCGTGGATGTACAGGCGTTTAAAAAGAAGCAAAAAATATAGCGATTTGTTCATTTATTATGTGTTTTTTTTTCTTATTTTGGCGTATATTTTTATACTAGCCTGAGTAGTTATCCGCGAACAAACTAATTGTGTAAAAATAAGTATTAATAAAGTAACCACGAAGACTTACAAACTAAAAAATTAACTTTACTGATAAAATATTAATACTTTCTGGATCTTGTTTTGTCCACAAGAAAACTGTTATAGATTTACTTGAAAGCGTAGTAGGTTTGAATGCAAAATAAACAAAAATGATTTTAAATTTAGAGCTTATTTAATTCTAGTTAATTTTTTTGACCGGGCACCACGAGACATTCCGTATGCAAAAACCGTAAACCAAATTTTGCAATCAATGGTCGTGGGCACACTGTGCAAGCCGCACATATTTGAACCTTTTGACCTTGAACTTTTTGAAGTTAAGGGTAAGAACTAAGTATCCTGTAAATCTCAAAATTTTGTCTCTTATCAAACACGTCCAAATTGTAACCTGAAATATACAATTTTTTAAAATTTCAAAATTTCAAACAGTTTCAAAAGAAGAAATTTTTTCATAACGAAGTGATTGAACCAAATTATTTTAATTTTCTATTCTCTTACGATATGTGCACTTTGATATCTGAGAATGGTTAAACTTTTACATTCAACAGCGCAGACACTGGAGCCAATTGAAAAACATAAGAAATCGATAAAATACACGTATTTTCAAATACTATGTTATGATTCAGGTATATAAATTATGAAAATTTTTATATTTTTTTTAGAAACTACCGTCTTTCAGCTTTAAAATACACTTTATTTTATTTTAATAGTTACTACACTTGCGAGTAAATCTATAACAGTTTTCTTGTGGACAAAACAAGATCCAGAAAGTCTTAATATTTTATCAGTAAAATTAATTTTTTAGTTTTTTAGTTAGTCTTCGTGGTTACTTTATTAATATTTATTTTTAAGTATTAATAATTTTTTTAATTTAGTATAAAAATATTTTTAATTTAGTATAAAAATATTTTTAATTTAGTATAAAAATATACGCCAAAATAAGAAAAAAACACAAAATAAATTGAACAAATCGCTATCTTTTTTTGCTTCTTTTTAAGCGCCTGTACATCCGCGAGAGGAGGAAATCTCTCAAAGAACTTTGAAGTTTTAACAGTTAAGGGTAAGAAATATGTATACTGTAATTTTCAAATTTTTATCTCTTATCAAACACGTCCAAATTGTAAGCTGAAATATACAATTTTTTAAAATTTCAAAATTTCAAACAATTTCAGAAGAAAAATTTTTTTCATAACGAGTTGATTGAACCAAACTATTTTAATTTTCTATTCTCTTACGATATGCGCACGTTGATATCTGAGAATGGTTAAAACTTTAGATTCAACAGCGCAGACACTAGAGCCAATTGAAAATCATAAGAAATCGATAAAATACACGTATTTTCAATACCATGTTATGATTCAGGTATATAAATTATGAACATTTTTATATTTTTTTTAGAAACTACCGTTTTTCAGCTTTAAAATGCCACCTTGGTCGTGTAGATATCTCTAATAGAAAAATGTTTACAGCTAAAACAGCAAAGCACAAAAATACGACTTTTCAATTGCTTGATTTTGCATGGAGCGAAAATGGCGCGTACTAAAATTAAATCCTTATGGATTTTGGTCGTTGGAAGCCTAAAGAACATTTCCACAAAGTTTGAGCAAAATCTAAAATAGTAAAGCAACAATTTTTATTGTTTTTCGATGATTTCATATAGCGCCACCTATTATTTTTTTTTGGCACTAATTTCGTCCGGCAACATCCAAAATTTTATTATTTAAGCCTTTCTTAACTTAAATCTCCAATCAGAATGCGGTCAGCGGTTTTTTCATACGGGATGTCTCTCAGCGCCTTGAATAACAGGTAATCAAATCCATGAATAACAGGTATGCAGAATAAAAATTGTACTTAAAAGTAGCACAATTTGTGTCTAGATTGTCTACAAGTAGAAATTGTGTTAAAATCAAGTACAATTGTGTTAGATAATAGTACAATATAATAAATTGTATTTGAAATGAGTATAAAATTGTGCCAGAAAAGAGTGCAATTATTGTACAAAATATAAACACAATTTGTACCTGTAGACACTCGAGATCCAAATTGTGCTACTTTTAAGCACAGTTTTTTTTCAATACTGCATTGTCGATAAAACCCACATAAAATGTACCTTCCCAATAATTAATTTAAGCTTTTTGTGTTTATTGTGCAAAATAGAGGACAATTTAGTCCTGTCCTGTATCTGTTCTTGTTATGTAATTACAAATTGATCTGTTCTTTTTAATAAATCAATTATCAGCAAAATTAACAATTTCATTGATTATTTTTACCAAAATTCGCTGCGCTCGTCTTGCAAATACTTACGCTCTAAACAATATCTATGTAGCATTTCATAACTAGTTACATAAAATAATTTCACTATACTGAATGTTCCACTGAACCGTGGTAACATAGTACAACCTCTTAATTTTAAAGAAAACATCCTATATATTTTTTCAAGATGTAATAATCATTGTTAAAATGCTCTTTTTAATTTTCTAACAATTAATTACTTCAACTTGACAAAATTCAAATATTATGCAAAATTTTACATTTTTAGTCGATCATAATAGTCAGTGAGAGCGTTAATTGCCTTTCGGCACTTGTTTATTTTCATACAAATAGTCAAGCGAGCTTTTCAGAAAGCAAGTAAACATCGACATTATTGAACAATAACATAAAAACAAATCATTTAAATTCTTTTTTTACAGCAACCTATTTAACTAACCAATTAAAACTTTTATTAAAAGGCGAATGACTGCACTAAAAGCGGTATATTATGTGAATGCAGTTATGTAACTTCAGCAAATATATACCGGGTGTCTATTTCAAAAGTATCCACCTCAAATATTTTCTAAACAAAAATAAATAATACATCAAGTGATTTAGAGAGGGCAATCAATTAATAAGTAATTTTACAATTTTTAAATTTCACTCGCTCTTCCCAGAAAAGGAATTTGTTTCTAAGTAAATTTTAAAACTAGCAACTGCAAAAGAAATTTTTGCTATCAAATTAATATTATATAATTAAACAGAAAAAAATGTAATGCATAAGTTTAAAAAATAGATTTTCTATTAAAGTTGATACAAGGTGTAAATAAAAAACGAGAGTATTGTGAAATAAATTCTGATTAAAATTTAAATTCTTCTAATTATTGGATTTTATTTTATGAAAAGTAATGAGTAGCCCACCTAAAGCGAAAGAGATGACGAGTTCAAGTATATAATAGAAAAATTACGAATTCGAAACATTTTATTGTTAAATTTACCCAACAAAGTGTAAAATTGTTTTGTTGCAGTAAAATTCAATTAAAATTCAAAAAAACTCGCGCGTGCTGAAACAAAAATATTGAAAATCGATTGAAAGATGATGAAAACTTTTCATTTTTCCTAATTAGCAAAGTTATCGAAGTGAAAATTCCAAATTGTGAATATTTTCAATTACCTATCCGTTCAATTTTATTAAACATAGTCGGCCATCAGAAAATTCTCAATGGCATTGCAAATTCGAACATTACTTTCGTCTTAAAAATTTTATTGAAAAGTTTAATAAAAACTTTATTTGAAACTAAAAAATGAAAAGTTCGATGCCATTAGCAGAAAGTTGAAAATTAAATTTTCTCCAATTAGGTAACGCCTCGTTATTACTATTTAATAAAACGGAACTTGAAACTTTCTTGCGATTTTTCACATAAAAAAGGATTCAAATTCAATAAAAGCTCATTTGTACTAGACCAGAATAACAAACAGAACTAACGAAAGAAAAACACATAAATCTGTGTAAAGTAAACGAAGAATGCAAAAACGCGATTTGTTATTGGCATAGTTCGACATCAAAAAAGAAAAACTTTGTTATTCTGTTTTTAGTAAGGGCGCAACAATTTGCCTCGACTTGGTTTCCTGGCATTTAACTGTAATTGGTTTTTTAATGTCAGATCGATGCTAAATTAGGTTAAAACGTTGCTTTTTTGATATTCTGGACAATTAATTTCTTTAGTTGACAGGAGTATTGATAGGGACGCTACAGTTCAAAGATATATATAAAATATGTTATTTTAACATTTTTGTCAAGATTTTTGAAAACAGTGTAGGTATCCTAAATTCTAAATTTTTTTTCAATCAATTTTCAAATTATAGATACAAATTACTAGCCCATGAAAATTATTAAATTACGTTAAACTTCGAATGTTAGGGATTGAAGCTCAAATTTGGGGAAAACCAAACTTTCTTATGAATTACCATCATTGACAAAAACTTAAGGTCCAGCCAGATACCTACAGGATGTAAAATAGCTTGTGGCCGTAGAACCAACAGTGCCACTGAAACGAATGGGCTAGATTTTCTCCCGATTCGAACCGGGTACCTCGGTGTTACCAGTTGATCACGTTAATTCTAAGGGATATGACCGCCTCCGTAAATTAATTAAAATAAATGCAATATCGTCTATTTACATTTTACCATCGGCTCACTGCCCTTGACTCCTCATTTTAACAGGCGCTCAGCAAATTGGTCAAACGAAGTTCGTACATTTTTAAAAACATTTTCCCACCTATTATAGATATTGTGAGTATTTTGAATTTGATGACATAATAATATAGAGTAATCAAACTAATATTAGAAAAGATCCGCTTTGATCTTGGTTACATGAATAATTTGCAATATTCAAAGTGATACGGCCACTTTTGTAACACTTAATCATATGATATGTCGAGGAAATTCAACAGGTGTAAAGAACTTACGCACGTAAGACAAGCGTTACATTTCCCTGATGACCATTCCATTTTAAATTATGTGACGTACAGCAACGAGTTTGAAAAATTCTCACTTAAAATATAAGTGATATTGCTTTATTAATTTTTAAACTACGACTTCCTTATTAAAATTTCACACATTTGCGTTACAAGAATTAATAATGGCGTTGAAATTAAATTCTTTACCGTTTTTGAGAATAGAAAATTTAAATACCTTATCAACGCTTGGACCACCTTCCGTAACGAACCGTACGACAACAGGTTTTTCAGATCCAGCAACAAATCCAAAACCCATAATTGGAGACCGCTCCAGTTTGACGGAACGCGGTTCCGGGATCGGAACAGGCTCCATATTTCTTACAGACGGATTTTCGTATGTTGTTGTTTTGTTCACATGGCTGAAATTAAAAAAAAAATTGCAATTAAAAATGGTTACAAAAAGAATTTGGTTCGATCAATCAAATATAAATAAAATATGACATAACTGAACTACAAACATATTAAATTTGAGATAGCGATGAACATCAAAGAAGTTACGTTCCAGATTTCCTCAGTAGGTATACCTAATAATATAAATTAGATGAAAAGGCTTTGAGACTAAAATTACACACTTGTTTGATTATGCAGAAGCATTACACATCATGCATGATTATTTCATATTGGAAATGATATTGAAAATTGGTTATTATATTTTTCAAATTTAATTAAAATAATAATGTTGATTGTAATTTTGTGTAATACAAAACAACTACAAAATTAATGGTTAATTTATTAGTTACGAACTTAATGGAGTTTGTATGGGTTGCGAGGCCGTAGGCCGAGCTAAATATGGTGGTTGCTGGCCGTACTGCTACCTGAAAAACGAAAACTCAGGGCTTGTAGCAATTTAAAGATGTAAGTGCCCTCTTGGCTAGCTCGGAGTACGCAAGAGGCAATAAAGCGATGTGCCAATCTCCCTCCTTGTTGACAAATGGATGATACAGGGGGGACGCCGAAAGGTTATGCTTCAAAGAACAAGGCGATAACTGTTGGTAAAAGAGCGCCACGTAGTTTGATGAACCACCCTGTATATCACAGCAAAGTACTCCCTGTAAGAAAAAACTACGAAAAGCTGGAGTACTGGAGTAGGGGAAGGTAGAGGAGATTGGGTAAATCGCCTCCAGTAACAAAAGCGTATTATCTCGTCTTGATCTAGATATAATGATCAACATTAAATTTACAAAACCTGTCGCAATAATTGAGCTTACCCTTAAAATAAAATACGAGTTAAATTGTAAAATTACACGTATGTAGTTATAAAAATAACTGGTGTTTGGTTTACCTGGTATACGTATACTCGGCGTACAATATTGCATACACGCCTCTGTGTTAAAATCACAGGTAATAATTGAACACACTTATGTAAAATAAAATAGCAAGGGAACGGCCCAAAATATTCCGCACAGTAAAATAAAATATACAGAGATATTAAAAAAAATATATACAAAAGGCTTATCTTGGCGGTGTCTTCTGATCCAAGGTGTTGTGGGGGAGTGCAAGATGAATAAAACGATTAGCACGATCCAGAGTATGGCAGGTGGTCGCCAACAACAAACGAACTCGTAGTCAAATAAAAGGAAACCGGAACAAAAACTCCCAGTGAAAAACTCGGGACTAAAAGAAAAAACCTCAGATGGTCGAGGGTTGCTGTCAAAGCTCGAACAGCCACTATTCGATGAGATGGTCAAAAACTTGGGACTGGTTGAATCCTTCAAAATACGAAGTTAGGATTCTCTTGGTAAAAGTTACTTCAAAGAAGTCGGTACCCAGGAGCAATCCGAATAAAGCGGTTGAAATGTATCCCAAAATATGGATAGGACGAAATATGTCCAAAAAATGATTCCAAAATCCGCTCACCGTCCTCAGAAAGTTTTACAAAAAAAACGTAAAAATGTCGATCGAATATAAAATGGTGTTTTAACTTTTAACTTGTTAACAACGAATAAAAATGCAATCTTATCAATGCCTTTTGTATCAGCTGGCGTTTTGAAAATATGCAAACTGATACTTATGATGCCATTTAACGGCAAATCAACAAAGTATTGAAAGATTTCTATAAATATTCGAAACTAAATTTGAATGTAGGAAAATTTAACAATGTTTAAATTTTTGAACCGTAACAGTACCCAAAATTGTTCAATATTAAGCCAAATAAAAAATTAGGGTCTCAAATAGAAAGAAGAATCTAAAGTGGTTAAGATGGGATGCGAGGCTGTAGGTCGAGTTAAATATGGTGGCCGTCAGCCGCCCCTAGATATTGTTCACTAGTTAAAATAAACTCAAAAACATTTTGTTTGTTGTAAACAACAATCTTTGATATTGATACCAATTGAATAAATTGCTTGTTAATTATTTTTTAAAAAACTGTGAAAATAACAATTAAATATTACAAACGTTAAGAAAAAATTATAGTTGAGGAATAATAAGAGCTCGTTAAATATCTACAAGTAGATGTATTTCTACAAATAAATAGGTATAATAAAAAACAAGAACGATCAGGACCGTTCTCAGGATCGATGTCTAATGTTAAACTCCTCCCCAAAATCTTCTTTGCGCCTCTCCCCAATTGGGAAGAACTCGTATAATTTTACTTCTACAAAAAAATCATAATTGATTTTAAAAACAATAGAACAATAATTTGTAACAATATAGCAAGAATAGGCCTCATAAAAATCGCCCCTCCGCTCCGTAACCATCCAATATAAAAATTTGATAGAAAGTTTACTAACCTAAACCAAGTTTTCGACCTACGAAATAGACACACGCATCTGATTTATCACAATATTTTCGAGTGGGGCCACATAATTATGACCTTCAAGTATGGTCACATTTCCCAAGAGTGAAGCCGAATCAGGGCTGGGGGGTATTCCATACCCCCAGACCCCCCGGTCATAATTCCGCAATATGTTGATGTAATATTGTTGAGCTATTTGTGCGCTCAAATTTTGAATTTATAATTGGTTTGGTAAAAATTTGTACGACCGTTGGATATTGATCCAAATTTGACAACGATGACGGACTATAAATTTGAAATAAGACACTTCGCTTTGGAAATCGTAACAAGAAAGTTGTATTTTTGATAAAAAGTTAAAATCTAATTTCAGAAATTGGTTAGCTTGCAATAAAGTATAAAAGAATTAAAAGTTTAGAAAGAACAGAAAGGAATAGACTAATGTAAAAGCGACAGAAGAAATGAGAAACCAGCGAGAACGGTGAATCACTTTATTTATCACTTAACATTTAAGAAATTAACCAATTATGTATAGCCATTTATTTGAACTGTTATGCATCTAATCATTGGTTAATCCTTTTAAATGTTAAGTGATAAGTGAAGTGAGTATAATGGTCTGGTTATGCTCACCCACTTAACACTTATCACTTAACACTTAAGAGGATTAACCAATAGAATTATGTATAGCCATTTATTTTAGCAGTTATTTATCTAATTATTGGTTAATTCTCTTAAGTGTTAAGTGATATTATGATTAATCGATCATAATACCTACAATCCGACCCTAAGTGGATAGGACACATGGAAAACTTAACCTAACCTTTTTTTGCATCTCGCAGTGGGGAGTAAATCTTGTACGAGATACTGCCACATCGTGGTTGCGGCAGTGTCAGACTTGCACCGACTAAAACCTCCTCCTACCCACCCTGTCGTCGTAAGGAACTACCGTTAGGCATTACTTTCCACTCATTTCCGTTGTCGTGCAGCAGTGATGCCGACGCTCCGAGGACCAGAGTAATTTTAGCTTCAGCCCTTGATGATGTTCGCCCTTTTGGAACTTTTCTTTTGTCTGCCGCAGTCTGCCTCCAATTACGAGTTACTTGGTGCGAAAACGCCAGTCTCCCAGCCTGTGTCCGTTCAAATCGTACGCTTCGCAGTACAGTTCATTTTTGCAGAATTTCGTGTAGTGGCCGACTCTGCAGCACCTCCTAGACTTGGTCGACCTATCTTGAAATGTTCACCCCCTAACCTCATGGCCATCAGAATAACAGTTCTGATGGCTCTGCATAATGTTAACTAAACTAATTTTTAGCCTAGTATGGATTCTTATTTTTTTGGCAAGTTTTCTCATATGCAAACTTTTCTGGGGTATCATTTTCTGGTAAGTTGTAAGATGGTTGTTGTTGGACCATTTCACATTGTTTCTTCTATTTTTTGGTGTCGTTTCAATGAGTTAAATCATTGAATAATCTCGATTTGCATTTCTATTTTTTGATACTTGGTGATGTTAGTGTTGTCCCAAGCTTCTGTTGTGCATTGTGTGGTGCTTTCTTTACATGAGCTTGTGAAATGAGCTCATGTGTGCTGCCATGTCCATACGAGATGATGTGTTGTTAGATTGGATTGATGAATAAAAATGCGGGAGTAAATCGTGTAATTATTTGGCTTTGTTGATGTTTCCAATTTAGGTGTTGATTGTCTTCTGGTATTTCTGGTTCCTTGGGAATTTTTTCTGAGTGCTTCGATTTGCTTCATTATTTGATGAAATTTGATTATTGCCATTTGTTAAATTTGCTTGTAATTTGTCCCATGTTTCCATATTTGATTGTTGGTTTTGACAATTTTTTGTTAATATTGCGATTAAATTATTGATGCTAAGTGAAAATTTACTTGGAAATCTTGGTTTTCTTGTTGCTTGCTTTTTGGATTTTGATCTTGTGAGCTGTCATCACTTATTTGTGCTGCTTCTTTACATGCCATTTCTTAACGTATTATAACTTCTTCCAGTTCCCAAAATTTCACCTCCTCTTCCTGTTCTTCTTTTTGGCATTTGTTGTTTTCTTCCAATGCTGGTTTCTTATTCTCTTCTACTTCCCAAAATGTCCGTTCTTCATTATTATTGATCACACTATTTTATTTTTTATGCTGGTTCTTGTATTTCTTGTGAAATATTATCTGCTCCTTTTCTTTCTGTTGTACCCATGTTTCTGAATTTACTGCACTCTTGAATGTTGTGGTCATCATTGCAACAGATGCATCTTATAGCTGATTGATAAATTTAGTAACGTAATCTTGTTCTATTTTTGCCCATGTAATTTTGGATTTGTGCTTCGAATTTTCCTCTATTTTTTTGTTCTAATTTGATCATTATTTCTTCATACTTTGCAGGCCCGTAGCCAGGATTTCATTTCGGGGGGGGGGCACTTGTAAAAAACCTTTGTAAAATGTAAAATTTTCGGTTTTTCCCCTTCCATTTTCTTTGTCTTTTCAACATTTCGGGGGGGGGCACGTGCCCCCAAGTGCCCCCCCCCTGGCTACGGGCCTGATACTTTGCTACCGCTTTCTTAATTTTGTTATCATTGAAGTATTCATTTTCATAGTTCTCTCATATCGCATATCCATATTATGTCTTCATGAAGTTATTTTATTGCATTCTATTGTCCTTTTTAATAATCTTTCATACTTGCTTTGAGTATTTTCTTCCAAAATTTGATTGCAAAATTCAAGTGTTGTTTCTTGATTCTAATTATTTGACTTGGTTCCATTTTTGTTCTTCTGGTTATTTTTGCTCGATTTGAATTGTCTAGATTTGCTTGATTCGATTTTTCCAGACGTCGCCGCCGCCGCTAGACGCCCGTGTGCTTTGATGTCATAGAATTTTTCAGACTTAACTAATAGATCGTCCGTGGACAATGTTGTTGAACATCTTGAATATCATCGTTGGTTCTAATTTCATTGAAGGACCATGTTTATGCTTATACTTAGTTTATGCTTTAAGGCTTGTTATTTTCAACATCTGCTTCGTTTCCTTGGCAGTGTTAGTTCCATGAGCATATAAATATTTTATATCCATCAGGTAGCTCCTGGTAAATCCTGGTTTTGTATGTTAATGGTGGCAATTCACTAACCCAGTGGACCACCGGCTTAACGTGTCTTCCGAAACAAGGAGATTAGTCATAAGAAAGATTGACTCTCCCCAGGTTTGAACCCGGTACCTCGCATTCGCATCCAACTGCGTTAGTAGCAATAAGGCAATAACCTTCGCTTTGTAAGTCGAACTATTAATCTGAATTATTGTGCTCGAACAATGACAAGAGGCTCTACACAATAAGTACAATAAGCAGCCTGATACCAAAACTCATCGATTGCGAGTCGCGTTGGAGACTTCTCAACAGACAAAGCACGCCAAGAAGCTCTACAAATTATTGACTTATTAAATCGGTTGACATTATATTTGATCACGCGCGATACCGACATCTGAGATAATTCTTGTACACAAAATCACGGATGAATTATTTATTACAATATTACTGAATTGGATTAAGAAGTGGCAGCTGCATTGTCGACAGATTATCCGGCAGAACATTTAACTTGTATCAGAAAATCTTTTAGATCGATTTAACACTTTTGAACCGGAGATATCATTAATAATTTGCTCCGACAAGTTTTTTTTGTTTCAACCAAAGACGTAATTCTACTCTTCATAATATACCCAAGCGTGCTGCCAATTTCATTTCTTATTATTTGTTCATCGTACTGTGAATACATGACAATAATTAATTCCCTCGAGTTGAAATCCAGATCGAGAAATATATTTGCTCAGCATATCATTTTGCAGAAGTATTAACATAGTAGAGTAAGAATTATTTTTAGTAAAGTTATGGTGTGTTCATGCAAGACAATTACCTCATGAAATTAAATTATGCAAAATGCTATGGATTGATGCAATATAAAATGTTCGTAAAATGAAGATGTTTCATAAAGTAACGAATTTTTACATTGCAAAATGATTTCATTGTACCTAACTCTACCTTCCAAAGTTATTATCTTAAAAACTTCAATGTAGCTCAAAACAATAGCAGTATTAAGTCTTTCAAAACAACGCTTTTATGTATATTCACAATATTTAAATAGTTCAACAGACAGCTGAAAATGGGATTGTAAAATCCTGAAGCTGGTTTTGAAAATACAAAGCTTAAAACAAAACTTTTAATTTTCCAGAGTTACTGTATTACCAATAAACAAATAAATTAATTTTTATCTAAACGTAATGTAGCGATAGCAAACCCTTTCTTCTCTAATATTTGTGTTTCAAACCACTGGCACTGTGCTAACAGAGCAGCCCCTTTATTAAAAAATGAGCACGAAATTTTGGATGGAAAATTTGGACAGCCGCAAAATTTTTTATATTTCAAATTATTCATGAAATTGTTCATTTAAATAAGAATGAAAGCACAGAATTATTTTGAATTATTCAAACATTTGTATTGCAAACATGAAACTGACAAACGCATTAATAACAATAATATGTAGGTATAATCAATTTATCCTCTCTAAACCGAATTTATTTATTTATGTTGAATGATAAAACCGTAGAAATGTAATATTTGGATGTTCTTAAATTACAAACCCAAATTTTTTGTTTTTATTTCACTACTTCCTTTCCAAGCAACCCGGTAATGTGCAGCATTGCTGACCATATTGGCCCATGAATTTAGTTTTTGTTTCGTTTGCACACATCTGGGGTTATCTGCGATGCCCAGTGCATGCAAATGTTTGCTTTTGCGGAATAATTAGACTAGAGAACACCAAAGAAGAGCGACAGTAATCGTTAATCAATTTTATGTATTAAATTGTATATTGTGCCGTGGTTGAGATTCCACGTTAAGCTACAAGCAACACAGAGACTCGGATCAAAAGAACAAATCGTTAAAATTTTATTTATTTTTCCCTCGTACAGAAAATAAACACCTTTCGGTAAGTCAGTTCACTAACTTTAGTTAAAGTTTGAATGTGGAACAAAGAGAGGAAATGGAAAATCATTCTGAATTGGTTTAATAAATCCAGCCTGCATACATCTGATAGCATTGAAATGGGCTTAAATACGACAGCTAATGTAAAGAGAAGGAAAACCTACTTCGCACGCCTTTATGGATAAGGAATTGATGAAATTGATACATTGAATTATTACAATTTCCGCCCAAATAAATTAATTGAGTTACTTCAAGTATGAAGAAGAAAAATTGTAAATTTATTGGAAACACTTTAGTTGAGCCTATTGACGTCACTCGACACGTTTTATTTTAAATCCCTTCAGAACAATGAGATAACGACTTTTTCTGATGGGTTTAATTTCTAATTGATGCGGTAAGGATCGTCTTTTTTTACCGAAACCCAAAAAAGGTGGAATTCGAACTAATTTTCAAGTCCATAAACGACACTAACGATTTTCTTTTACTTCCAATTGAAATCGTGTGCTGATAACTTGGCCGTAAACACGATGTGGTTTCGTGAAGCTTAATTTGGCTCACAAATAGTAAGCTTTAAGTCGAAATTAGATTTAAGTAAAATGCATTCTGTGTAACGGAAATAAGCCGCACTTTTAACCTATTCACAAAGAAATACAAAAATGTGCTTTGCCTACAGAAAGATAACAAGGAAAATTTCTCTCAAATAATAAAAAGAATAATGGAAATTAAGTTTAAATAATAACCTGGAAAGCTTTCTTTTCGAAGAACTTACCTCCAGTAAATTCGCTTAACATATTTTCCAATTGAAAACGATTCTGCACTTTTCTCTCTAATTTTCAACGGAACCCTTGTTAGCCGAATAGCTTTTCTAAATTAAATTAAATACTAATGGAAAGACTTCGCAATTTAATTCTGTTTTTTATTCCACTTTAATTACTTAATAGACCACTGTGGTGGCTTGGCGTGACAGCTCGGTGTGTTGCGGAGCGGAAATTTCGGATTTAGTAGCCACATTTTCACTTTTGCAGATTTGAGATTTTCGCGTTGATTATTTTATTATGCTGTCGCAGTTATTTTGCCATTCCCTGAGGATTTCATCGTTTTCTTGTCAATATGATAAAAGACTTTTCAGTTTGAATTTGTCTACTTAAATTGATAGATTCCTCTGTGTGAAAGCTGACGTACAAATATTTTAGTTTTAGAGACAAAACTTAGACCTTCGTGCATGAAATTACTAATTCTGCATGTGTCACATTATTATTCTAAAAAATATTAAATTAGGAAAATAAGGAACCTATTTTATTTAATCATATTACACGCACACCTAAGGGTTAAGAGTTCAGACGAGATTGCTTATCCTGTGTCTTGTTTGATGTATTGCCGGCGGAAAATTGTTAAAATTACTGAAGTGATTACGAGATTACAAACCGTATATTGTACCCACATAAGCCCGTCATTGGTTATGCAACCAAAATGTGACCAATAACAAATATTGCTAGGGCATTACCTAACACCAATACATTTTTTGCACGTTTCATTTTGAGTTGCCAGACATGAAGATCACATAAACGTTTTAAAAATAATTTTTTTCCCCAATTTACGTAATGAACGAAGTGACTAAACAAAAAAAACAACTTACTTGATATAATAAGTTCTTCCAGAATCGTCGAGGGCACGTTCCCATCCGTAAGGTAAGATATCGTCTCCACATTTCCAAGCATCAGCTGGAGGCAACCAACCCGCTGTTCTCGTTACATGACTGAAATAAAAGTAATTGTGTTAAGACGTGTATGGCTTCTTAAACGTATCAACAAATTAGTAATTAAAATTAATTTCGTCCTCCGTGGTTTTCCTCTACACTTAGCGTGGAAAACGGTAAGATGCTCGAAGCCATGTAGAATTGTTACATCTCAAATTAAGGTACCTTTTTATTAACTTTTGTGCGATTACTGAGTTTGATACCCAATTTGAGTTGTAAAACTTTTGAACGGAAATCCACGATAAATAATTTATTATCCTCGCCGTTAGCGATTTTTAAATAAAATAATAAAATTTTATGATTTATTTTGCGCTTAATGGCTTCACCAACTATTCAAACTACCATACAATTTAAATTTGAAAAGAAAGTAATATAATTATTGACAGTTCAAATAAAAAAATTGCATGCGCTTTGAAAACTCTAATATCGTTCTTCGGCAAAATGTTTAGGATTTAAGTGCAAAAGTACGCTTTTAGTGGAAATAAAACTTAAAAATATTTGTTGAAAAACGTTTTCCATGCTTGCAAAAATAGCGCAAAGTTTACAAAGAGCAAACTATCGTTTTTTGTATAGAAACTACAGGAAAGATGCATTAACAGTGGTTATAGTTTAATAAAAGCGATGAAAATGATTTAGTAGTACCATTTTTGTGTTTCTATTCTTTATTTTGATTTGATTTTACAATCAAAAACTTGAAGCATTAAACGTAAACCCGTAAACAGATACAGATGAAGGTTCAAGCACCGACTATTCATCCTATGAGAGGGTGGACGTAGCCAGCACTCTTGAACTCGGAAATTGAAATGATTTCTTTGCTTATTTCACTGCTGGACAAGACCACGATGCCATTACAAAGCCACCACCTCTACCCGACTCCGACATTGACGAAGAAGATCCAACTTACCAACCCCCTTCTTCTTGGTCGGTACGCCCAAATCCATCAAGCATCGTGGCAGCATTCATGAGGACCAATTGTTTATCATTTGCGAATGCTGCTCTCTTGGGACAAGGTACATATGCAGTGGAAGTCCCTCTCCCTTCTGCATAGAGACGGCCAGAATACAGTGCTTGCTTTGTTCGGAATTAAACCGGGCATTTCGAGTCAACGTACGTAACTGCTATGCTCCGACCGCCTCCATTGGCCTCCCAAACCCCAAAAACGGAGAAATCGCCGGCCTACGAAAGAAAGTTCTTCTCTTCTTCTGACGCAATTATAACTCAGAATAAGTTCATTGTTCTGGCTATCATAGAAAATGATGAACCCAATTCATCCAATGCGATGCTCTATCAAACGTTCCCTCGACTGAACTTACCTGAAGTCGTGACCATACTGTTGACCACCCTGATCAATATTAACAACCCAATGCCACTCATAAATGAGGCTTTTAATGCACAACATCACCCGATTCCATCAAAAATGAGCTCCTCACCACTTCACTTCAGACTTCACCTCAGTTCGTCTCATGTTTAATAGCTTTTCTTGATAGGCTTTGGCTGTTTATATTGTAGAGATATTTCCTACGACCCTTACTTTTAAATTATTTTTTCCAGAACAATATCTCAACACTAGAGTGCCGTCGGTAGCTATTAATCGTTAAGCATACGATTTCTGTGCGGAGACAAATCTCAGGGTTGGGTTCGTACTTCTCTCCTTTTCGGGTCGCCAAACAAAACAAAATGTACGGCCGAATTACCGCACTATTGTCGTAGAATTGAAATTCCTCTCTCAGGAACAAATTTGCATAAATTGCCTTAATCAAAAAGATAGTCGTTATCGACAACGCTACTAAACTAAATTTGGGTACGGCTCGTTGCATGAAGTCAAAATCAAACTCAGCTTCGTACCAAATAACAAATTTAATTTTCATAAAATTAATTAAATTTAATAAGCAAAACAAGTCGAGCATGTGCTGTTTACGAACAAATTCGTTTTGGTCGTTAGTGTGTTCATATGTGTAAATAAAAACCCTTCGCATTTACATTTAATTGCAAATCGAAATACTTAACTTGCTCCAGGTTTTTATTATAGTGTAAATTTGTGTGACAAATAAATTCTTTATAATAATAATGGTGTGACAAATAGAATTCAAAGTTTATTATTTACCAGTTATGCGGCACTTGTTGACAACGTTTTAGAACCACTGTTTTTTTGCTTCGTGAAATCCTCACTTTGGCACCTGTCATACGAAGTGAACCTGTTGCGTTTTCGAACAGCTGTGTTTTCCATAAAATAACGAATTGTGACATTAAATCTTCGCAATTCTTCCAAACTATCCAGATTAAAACGATCGGCAATCGTATAAAAAAGTTTGTTGGCAAATCTCAATCAATTTGAACCAAGCATAAAAAATCGTGTGACTAACCTCAAATTTGGTACGTAAAATTTTATTCAAAATTAACGAACTTGAATTTATCCTTCTAAACCTTCTATTTGTAGGCGCGTAATCGTCGTAATTACAACTATCATTTGATCCTCATACCAATGTTGGACCAACAAATATGCACACCTGGCATACAAAAAATATTCCAATGACGCCTTTACACAAATCGCTGTAATTTGAAGATTCTACTTCCAAATTTAACTAAAATCAATCGCCTTCTTTAGACGACACTTCGCACTACTATTATCCCGCAATTAACCCCTGGATTGCGAGTAAACCCGAAAAACTACCACTAATGGTGGACACCACCAAAAACGCTCCAGTTGGCCTCACAGTCGCACGCCAACCTTTTCTACCTACTTTGTGTAAAAACTTCAACGTACCAACAGAAGATCAAACTTTTTGAGCCACTTTGCACTTCAAAAGAGGTAAAATCTCGCGCTCAAAATTCAAATGCCAATAATTAAATTCGTTCCTTTTTAGGTTTAAATCGCCGCAAAGAACTTTACAAATCACTGGATTTCAATCACGTTCAACAATAGTAGTGTACTTGTGTCAGTGGTAACATAACTCGACCTTCAATTACAAAACCATGCTCGACCATGTTATTTTGGATAAAACATCCCTTAATCTATGGCAAATTATTAAATACAAAGCTGGGTCTATTTCGTTTCACGACAATATATTTTTCGATTTGTTTTTGCGATGCTGTGATTATTTTTGTACAATAATTGAGAAAAATGTCACCGTCGTCAAGGGAACGGTGATACTAACAAAAAAGATGTCTCAACTTTTTCTCGTAAAAAAATTATTTTGCAAGTTATTTCACTCTATTATAAAATTGAGGCCGCGCACAAATGGATTAACCAAATTCCCGTTGTCCACTAAAAAAATAGTTTTTATGAAACAAATGCAATTATGAAAGAAAGCTGAATCTATCAATATAAAACATGTAACGAATTTTTGCACTGCGTTACGTGATACTACTTTCTCATTTCATTTCAATAATAATTCTAATTACGGCCCATGCATTTTATTTTCCAGAAATCGTCATCGAAACAACACTTCCCTGCGTATCTACGCGCAGGGAAATTGAATTTTAATGACTAGTCCGGTAATATCAAAAATTGATTTTTGTAATGTATTTTCACACATTGACAAACTTGATTTTTGCTCATTTTAAAAATGCTGATGTTCAATTAGTGTTTTAAAATTTCGATTTTCGGAAAAATTTAATACAAAATACGTCAAGAAAATGTCTCACTTTACTCGGAGCTCTAAAATACTCGGCACGAAGTGCCTCGTATTTCAACATTGCTCCTCGTCAGTAATATTTTATTTTCCTGACTTTCATGTAAATAACTATTAAATGCAATCGTTAAATCTAGTTTGCAACAGATGATATAGCATGAATAACGTGACCAGACGTCCCGTTTTGAACGGGACCGTCCCTTGTTTTATTACCTGTCCCGGTGTCCCGACAATGAACTCCGGGACGCAAAATTGTCCCGTTTTGGGAAAATTGTCCCATCTGGAGCAGTGGACTTGATTTCTTACCAAAGAAATGGAGATATTTTATTGGGCAGATTTAAAAAAAGTACCTGCATGGGAAGACGTTCAAAAATCTATGGATGTATTAATTGAAAAGAAATATATTGACTGTAATAAAGATACAGAAGTTTTTGACGAATTTTCATTACATTCTAACTACTTATATCACATCGCAAAAAGTAACCGAATGGAATAATCTAAATGTTTCCACAGAAACTTAAAAAAAGTGTGTTTTTGCCAATTTACTGATGAGTTGGAACTGAGGGCGAGGGTCCCGTTTTGAGTCAAAAAATAAATGGTCACATTAAACATGAACCTTCTGGCGTAGGAATATTAGTTAGTTACCCGAGGACCAAATAGTAGTGCGGACCTGCTGTATTGAAATCATTTTCTGGGTGTGTTTAAGCACGTTTTTGGTTTAACGACTTCCGTTATCGTGCCAGTTTCGTGTGTAGCAAATTTTTCCGGCTCTGGCTAATGTTTTTGGAGTAACAGAAAACATCTGGCTGATGTAATAAGGTAACTCAATATGGCAATCTACTACGTCAATTCGGGTGTGCAAGCTGTACGATCATTTCCAATTCTCTACGGTTGCGGTTAGGAGCGACTTTGTGTTGCTGTTCACAACCCACTAATCTACCTACTTCGTTTACCGTGGGAAAACAGATCACTTTGGGAATTCCTTGATCATCTGGATGGTCCAGCGTTGTGTGACATCTCCAACATCATCACTGGCCCAGTCCCAGCTTTAGATCTGCCGCAGTGTTAGTGTTCGCGAAGTCGATCCAGTGCTACTGTATAAAATTATAAGAAGTCACAGATTTTCATCTTTGAAGCCACACGTTGAGAAAGCGGTTGGAGGCGAACACCTGTCACCATTATATTGTAAGCTTATACGAGAGCTCGAGGTATGCAATTTTATCTTTTCCAATTCGTATGAACCGACGTGTTTCTGGGCTTTTGTTTTGAATTTTGAGTGATCGTTAGAGGTTACTGATTTTATTGGGTACTTGTTTATATTTATTTAGTATGGATATATTTAGGTATGTTTATAATAAATTAGACACTACTGTATCTATGTTTTTCACAGCCATAATACACATTGCAATTATTAGAACTGTGATAGCATCTCTCAAGTTCTGTGTGTCAATTAAAGCATTTGTTTAATATTTGCGTTCTTTTTGAGTTTCCTCAAGCTACCGGTCTTTTTTCCAGAATCTACAACCTGGCCTTCGCATTTAATAAGGAGCTGGTCTATTAACATCGAGGCAAACAAACTGGAAAGGCAATCTCCGGATTGTGACGGACTCTGGTCTCTGTCTGGGTTAATCCTCTCATTAGGGGTTGCGATTCAGAGGATAGTTTAGTAAAAAAAGCATTTTTTGCAATTTAAAATGTCATATTATTATAAACAAAAATCGGGATTGATTCGATTGCAAGCGAATTGAGGATTAAAACCATAAAAGATCAGGGTAGAGAAATACGAAGACCGCAGGCCGAGCTATGTTATTCGGGAACGAGAAGAATTGGAATCAAATCGGAAAAAATTGCGCGTACGTCATTAAGTAGACGACGCTTAAATTTTAGAGTTGGCTTGAAAATTAATTTTGATAATTTAACGCCTTTTTTTGTTTTTGTGATAATCTGATTAATTTTGCACAGAAATCGACAAGGTCACTTTCTACAGTAGTAATTGCAGGACCTAATTTCGCGACTTGTGTGACATGTAACGTCATCCTCTTGAAAGTAAAGTTCGATCACGTAAGAAGTCGTTTTTAAGTTATTTGAAAAATTTGATTAGACAGACTGTTAGAAATACAGTTCAATTTTTTTTTAATGGTTCGACATTTTAAAAAAATTAAAAATTGTCGAAAATTGTATTACGAAAAAGGACGATGTAAAATTTATTGCTAATTGCGAGTAGAAAGCATTATTCATGTGGGTACCTGCGGCTTTTAAAATCAATAAATTACAAAAATTACTCTCCCTTTTATCAAATTTAAAAAATCATCGTCATAAAAATATGAAAAATGTACATAAAAGTAAAATTAAATAATTAATCATGAAGGATATGCCTAACGCAGTATTAAAAACCACGATAGAATTATTGCACGCTGAATTCGCTTGATGCTCCTTCCTCACATTATGCTTTTATTATAATGAAGCACTCTGTAATGGCACGAGGACTAAGCACCAAATGTAATTGTATACCTAAATAGAAATGCAAATCTGTAATTCTCCATTTCCTTAATTCTTGAGCTTCCACTTAGAAATTCAGTCACGATGAGAATGTCAACGGATGGTTCGATGCAGAAATTTTAAATGTGCACAAAGCTGCAATTATGACTTCACGTGGCCATTAACCATTAAGTAATCACCCATTAGTTGATTAGTAAATTTGAACTTTACGACCACCCTGTAGCTACAGATACAATTAATTCAACAACTACAACTAAAAACATTCTTATCAAGATGTTGGAAAATGGAAAGCCATTACGAATTCACGTTTCAGTTGCAATTCATTTTTACATCACCGCACCATCAAAAACTAATGATATCCCAATACATTTTTTTTGATAACATAGTGCATTACTTTATTAACGTTATTTACGTCCTCGATTTTCGGTGAACATTAAACAAAAGTGGAACAAACACGCACTGATTTCAAAATCAATTTTGTATCGAGTCCGTCGGTTTGGATATACAACAAATAATATTTGGGGCGATATTGTAAACCATCAATTTTACATTATCATCTCAGTTTTTATTTTTCATCAGATCTCAATGTGTTCGTTGGAATCGAAATCGACCGTAAGTAAATTAATTCTGAACACACTCCGACGCGTTTTATAAATTTTCCATAAAAAAAATAAGTTTCCAACTAATAAATAAATTCACGTCTATAAAGTATAAGTTGGAATAAAATTCAGTTTAGAATTTAGATAGAAGCAAACTTTTCCTGCTGTGTTTGTATTTCCTTCCAATTTATCATTTTTGACACTTTGAATTGTTATCATAACTAACAAACCGAGAAAAGTCGCGTTAAAATAATTTAAAGTTTGAAATGCTACAAAGCTCGCTCCGCAGTTTTCCGGGGTTCGCATCAAACCACCCCGAATTTGAGTTCCAGGAAAGTTTCCAAATGAGTAAGGAGGTTTACTTTGAAAGTGATCGATTTAAAATGTTGATTGGACAACTTGCGAAGTTAGTTTCCAAGTTTTCGTACTTCGAGTGCTACTTGAAATTTGCTTTACTGACGTAAAAAGCAAAATGTAACGAAATACCTAACATGGTTTTTAAACTCAAAAGTTACTTGGGCTGTGGTTTTAACTACTACGATGTAATAATAATAGAAGTAATGAAAAACCATTTAAGTATTAATTTTAATTGACTAAGTTGGTAAATTTCCTATCATGTTACACGTAAACCATTAAAGTTTTCTAACAAGATAAGGGAACTCTTCACAATTTAGCATGAAAACTTCAAGTTTTAACTTAATTAAAAAGAAATAATTCAGACTTTTTATTCATTTTTTCTGTTTGAAACAGTCATAACTCGTAAGTTTCTTTCAAGTTTCTTCTACTTTCAACCAAATATTAGAAATGGAACCTTTTTGAACTACAATTTAAAATTTTAAATTGAATTTTCCTTAAATTTCCTGTGCTTATGACTCGTCTTGTAAAATGATGTTCGAAGCCACATGGTTTCCATGGCGATGAAGATTGATAATAATCTTAAGGGTCATATTTGATTTTGAGTGTAATCAACATAATATTCAACGATAATCTTACAAGATGTTTATTTTATGTGATCGTATATTTGAATGGCTTACTTAAATCTCTTTGATGACAATGAAACGTCACAGGTAATTAATCTTTGTTAATGTGTATACAGAGTTCTTGTTTTGACGAGGCGAGTTGAATTACAATTATTATTGTTTACATTATTCTATTAGTAATATTATTTCAGCTGCTCATTTACTATTCACATCCTTAACATCTCATTACTGTTTTGGTCCGGTTTCCAAGTGTATACTTCCAAAACACATTTGTTTAGATTTCTGACATTACTAATCATTTCTGTTGCGAGTAGGGAGTAGTAGCAAAAGTGCACGCTGCTCACCCGCAAAGCCCTCCATGGTGAGGGTGACTGAATTTCCATGAACCAAGCTATTAATCCCCACCACCCGCGCCCGCTTCGACATACCATTCGACGTTTTGACGTTGTAAAATAGTAAATTCTTTATGGCCCACCCTGTATTTACATGCATTTCTCTGTCACCTCTCCATCTTTGTTCCATTATACTCTTTCCTGCTTTGTTATTTTTGTAGAAAAGCTTAAATTTGAACTTAATCATTTAGTTTAGTCTTTTTATTGCTTCCTAAGCTTCATATAGCACACCTCAGAGATACAAAACTGATTTGGTCTCATCGAGATACACCCTCCATTTACACACATACTAAAACCTTCTCTGGATGTGCTTTGTGCCTTTTCATTCCGCTTCGTCGATTATCATGAGCTACAAATGTTTTGTATTATAATAACAACACATATAATATTACAATCCATTGTATGCAATGTAGGTTATTAAAGTAAACTGTTGCCAAAATTATGTTCTACACGAACGCACAACCTCTTGTCGATATTATAAATTATAACGAAAACATGCCAAAGTTAAAACTTGACATGCATATAAAACATTAAATTAAGTGGTTTGCAGGAGAAACGTACGATGGATGTTCATATAAAGCACGTAGCCTCATCAGCAAACAATTAAATTATTAAATAATGTTGATTAAAAAATTAAGGGCCGATTTAATAAAACTTTTAACAAGCCGTTAAAAATAGAAGTGGATTTCTATTGGCTTGTTAGAGTTAACGGCCGTTTTCTATTGGTTACCTAGGACCTTTTGGATAAAATCCAACAATATACAGGGTGTTCACATCATAACGTGACACACCGCCACTTTTCACGATTCCGATTAGCTAAACGGAGTTCCAATTTCGCATTGAGACTATTAGAACCGTAGAACGTTCGTATAAGGCAAAAAAGACATAAAATAAACTTGTGTCGCAAAAATGTTGATAATGGAAATTAAAAGAAAAGACGGAATAGAGAGAAAGTTTATGGTGTGGTAAATTTACTACAAAAATGTTTTTAATAAATCTACTGCGAAATAACTGCCCACATTGTCAGCACCAAATGTTTAGACAATATTTTATTTTTCTGATAATGCAGCTCTCTCCTTAAGGATTTCTTGTGTTCCTTTGAGAATTCAAGCGTATTCGTTAAAACTAAATTTATTAGCTTCAGCGCTAAAATACATTATCGACAATTTTTTTTAGAATCCGAGATAAATTTGGACACCGCATCTGGTTAAAAATTAAACTGGTGATTAATTACGCTACAGAATTTTTTCCTCTAGACGCACTTTACGAAATTTGTTCAGAAAAGCACACAAAACGTAACAAAAAAGAAGACTGTCTGTATTGTGCCTCGTAAATTGGAATGAATCCAAGCACCGCTTTTCAAGACGTTGCTGCAACCACTTATTGGAAGGGCTCCAATGTTTATGTTTTCGGATACTGATACCCAGAAGTAAATGACCGACTGAGATCTGGACAAACTTTGTTTACCCTTCCTTTATGAAAACATAATAAACGAATCTTACCTTAGAAAATGTTTCCAAAAATAGATTCGCACGTTTCGCCAAAACAACATTTCCTGTTTAAAAGCAGTCGCGAGTTAATACAAACTAAACTTTTTATTAACGATCAGCCAAGCATTTTATATTTACTTTCAATTATGTGATCACACTTTGGTGGATTCAAAGGTAAAAGTGATATATAATTTTATGCCATTCGCGGAACTAACTGAACGGAACCCAACGTAAATGAGTAGCCAGGATAATGTGGAAAATGCGAAGAGTTATGATATTAGAATTTGGGAGACTCTCCTTCCTGGGCGGAAGCTTTTCACAAAATTTTACCGTTCTTTTGCATGCATCTGAACAAAATGTTATATTGTAACCCGTTCAAGAGGCTATTTCATAACCTCGCAAGTTACAACCGATTTAAATTTAATTCATAAAAACTTCTAAATTAATTTCAACAAATTTTGTGGTTAGAAATAAAGAAATGCGACCTGTGCATTTGAACAAAAGTTATAATATAATGTAACGCGTGTACAAGAAAGTCTCCGTTTACCTCTGCCACGCTGCGAATTAGTTATATATTATTGAACAGTAATTCAAAAAATTAGTTTGGAATTCATGGTTGTTTACGGATAAACGTTTTTAAATTTAATAAATATAACAAACACATTGACGATGTATATTTTACACCACACCGCAATTTCTGTAATTGTGATATAATGGCTATAACCTCGCTTATCCGTGAGGAAATTCATCGTTCCTAATGATTTATTAGCATCATTAAATATCAAGCAATTTGTCAAGGCACTGTTCAGCACGTTCAATTCGGGATAAACCCACAAGACTAAATTAAAAGGCCGCAGGGCTGACGACGCGACGCCTCGGAATGCAAATGAAAAAGCATGGAAGTAAACAGCAATTCAAAACCTTCCCAAGATGAAGTGGATTAGATTTCCCCTGTTTCGGGGCCCACGTTAAACATTAGGTCCCCGATCCATCTAGTTAAAAATGGCATTTTAAAATTTTTTGTATCAAACATTTAATTTGGGTGCAAGGCATTTGGAAGTTTGAAAGGGATTTTTGGGCTTCCAGTCAAAACCGTTAAGTTACTCAAATTAAGCAATTAGATTCAGCAAGACAAGACTACTTTCACGCTAATTATCCACTAAATGTAATATTTATCAAACGTCTAGACAATTTGAAACATGGAACAAGTGAATAAGTAAATTATTCATATCAACACCTGAAACGTGACTTAGATACCTAAATTCCGAAGAGAATAACCCTTTGAGAAGTCTTGAAACTTTCAGCTGTAACTTAATAAAACCAATTAGGTAGTACCCCAAAAATTTGATTAACGAAATCTTGTAGTACAAAATAAAATGTTGCCACAACGTGGAACAATAATGAAAGAAATTTAGACAGATAGTAAAAGTTAAAGAATGCTTGGAGTCAATGAACATAATAAATTAAAAATTGGAAGTGGGCCAAAATTGTGCCAAGGTACCGATTTTTGCGTTTACGAGTTGGCGACGTTTAGGTAGATACGGAAATTGCGTCACGATTACAGTACGCTCTTTCTCATTATTAATGTCGACAAACTTTGCATGCTTATTTGAATTATGTACTACCACCTACAAATATTAATTAAACTTAATGTTTAGAACTTTCATGTAGTCAGCTACCCGAAAATGCTATAAATAACGGAAAATTTATACTAACGCAATATCTATCCCGATGACGACGACGCCGACGGTTGTTAAACTGATAACGATATCCTTATATTACGAAAATGTTGTTACCTACCTATGAAAAATTTAAAACAATTAGATTGATGTTTTGGAATTTGCCGATAACGAGCAAGGAATCGAGCCACCGAGTTAAGGAAATGGATGGAGAGGAGAAATTCGATGCAAAAGTAACTTAATAACTCTTCACACGTTTCTATTTGAACACAAAAAGAGGAACCACAATTACTCTGTAAGCAATGCAAGAACACAAAATGGGAAATTAATTTCGGATATCGCAGGAATAATTATTTACCCATAAAAGGAACATTTATCTTAAGAACGTGTGCTTGCATTTTCGATGATCCTTGAATTGGTAAAAATATCAAAAATGTAAAGTTTTACAAATGTAAAATAACAAATATATCAAGAAAGTAAACATGAAAAATATCAGTAAATATGAAAACAAATTGAAATAATAAAATTGAAGCTTTTACGAAACAAAACAGTTGCAGGCAATATAATTGTTAATTTAAAAATAAAAGGACGCAAAGGTCACCATCCTTATAGATAAACAAATAATGCTAATAAAATTTAAATCAGAATAAAAAGTAAAAGCTTTGTCAAAAAAGTATTGATATAATCACGCAACAGTGGCGGCGTAACCTAATTTTGTAATGTAAGTAAAATAAATTGGCGATGCCCCCTCCCTAATAATAGGTTTGTTTGGTATCATAATCCGAATGCAACCCAAACTAAATTACACTCGGAGTAGTTTGGAGTAACATAACAAACAGACTGGCAGCTCCTAATAAAAGCTGTAGAGTGTATTTTTTCCATAGTGACTAGGAGGAGCTAATGTGCAGAAACGAATATACTAAGGAATAAATTCACTCTACTACAACTTGTAATAGCAGCTACCTGGTAGCCAGATATTATAATCGGCTATTGGTTGGTTAATAGCTCATAATATCAACTAGACAGCAGTATGCTAAATTATCCAGCTGACAGCTGACCGACAGCTTCTACTAACAGCATGAAGTCATCATAACTAGCTGACAACTAGTTTATGTATGTAACTAGAACATCAGAATTGAAAACAACATTTCCGATCAGAAGTGGACAAGTTATTATTATAAAGTATCTAAACTATAGATAATTCACTTAAGAAACTGGTAGTAAACTCTATCTGTCTCTCTGTTAGTAACGCTATTTAGAACTTCTGATTGGTTCCTTTATTATTATAAATCCAAAAAAGTTTACGCGACTTTAACGAGTTCCAACCAATTATTCACTTATAGGTTAATTTATCGGCCGCCTTAACCTTCTAGTATAAATCTGTGGTGACAGGATTAACTTGGAATAAACTTCCATAGGGCTACGAAAATCCACTCCACCCAATAACTCACTAATTCCTGGTGCCAAAGAAATACAGTACGAAATATTTAAATTCAACAAATATAAATGTTTGAATATAAATTATGGCACTTGTTTCGTTCTTATCGGATTTGCTCAGATAGTTATAACAAGAAAATTTCGAAAACCCTGTCTGTCTGTCTGTCCGTAACTATTTGTTGCACTTCTGCTTGGTTGTCAATTATCCTACCTTATCCGCAAAAAAAGTTACACTTGGCAAAAGCCATGCATGGTTTGTGTGGCTTGCGGTGACACGGTTCGATTCCAATTAATCATCTTTTTTAAATTATTAGTGGAAAGACGAAACGAAAAGAGGTTTCATGGGAAAGCCGAATGTAGGGGATTCGATAAAATTTGCATAATTTGAGTTAACCGGGGGGTATGGGGGGTACGGAGTACCCTCCAGGTACGAGAAAATAAAGCTACCCTACTACTGTGAAAAATAGCACCTACTTAATTTCATTACGTTTTAAGTTGGTTTTTTGTTCCATTTTCCAGAGTGGGCAAAACTTTTCCAGGGTAGACTAAGCTCTCCCTCACCTCCTAGCTACGCCAATAGTTGAGGTCAGTTACTATTAAATCCGTGTTATCTTTTCCACGGTTTTCTTAATAAATAATTGTTTTCTCTAATAATTTCATCATGCATTTTTGAAGTTTTGGAACTAATGAGAACTTTTCACTTCAAGATCCTAGTGATTTTACATTTGCATACTCAGAAAATTGTGCTGTATCCAAATCCGTAAAGAAAAATAAGGAAAATCTTTGAAATATCAAATCGGATGAATTTCTTCAAACTTAATCAACATAATTTTGAGCTATCTGGAAGACAAAGCAATGGTAGTTGAAAAAAACCAGTAGTAAACTGACATTAAGGTTACTAGTGGGGTACCACAGGGTTCGCCTAAGCCCCCTCATTTAGAATGTTATGTATGACGAGGTCCTGCGGCTGCACATATCATCGAGGGTGAGAATCGTTGGCTTCGCGGACAAAATCTCCTTGGTGGTTGAGGTAAAGACTGACGCGGAGCTTATGGAAAAAAATAATGAGACAATTCATAACATCTGCCAATTTTTAGGAGAGTAGGGGACTGCAAATAGTTCAAGAGAAGACAAAAGTTGTCGTGGTCACAGGGAGAAGAAAGGTTGCTACACTGTCGTTGAGTGATTAACATCGGCACCTCAGCCTGAGCTCTTGGGGTAGACATTGATGAGAAAAACCTATTTTACGATCCCCATTTAACAAGGTTGTCGATTCGAACAGCAGCGTTAACCATACGCAGCTCCCAGTTGGATGGAGAAGATGGACAAAGAGAAATATACAGATATGCTGACCAAGGTCCAGAGGAAGAGGGTCGTCATGGTTTCTCCAAATACATAGATGGAACCAAAGAAGCCTTAGTTTAACAAAGGGCAGAGATGATGAGAAGGTGGCAGGCCCTGTGGGACGACATGAAGAAGGAACGCTGGACGAAAAGGATACTACAGATCGAGCTTTGGCTTAAGCATTCTACGCAAAAAAGAGAGGTTATCGTGTTCGAGGATCGAATTTGTTCCAAACCTTACGAGCTCACTGTATATTTTATTTTGTTGAAATTGGTTCATGGAAACTTGACAGCGTTTTTTGTAAAACAATCAAAGGCCAGTTAGCTTCGAGTGTTAGAGTGGGGGTTTGCAGCCTCTAATTGTAGTGTGCCGTGTGCAAGATATGAAAGGATGTAAATCCCTCTGAGATCTTATTATCCATCTGCAAGAAGGTAGTAAGACGATTTTCAAAAATTGATAACAATACAAATTTGATTAATATAAAAATACCGTACTATACTCTGTTTACCCAACAGATGCAGCAAGGCTCCTCCCCAAAAATGTAAGTCAATAAGCGCATCAACCAGTTTTACACGCTAAAAATTTCTACATAAAATTTCAAATGATTATATGACATTAAAAATTAATTTATAGGTTAAAAAAACTATGACGTTAGTGTTGTAAACGGGAGTTTCAAAATTCGAGCAATAGAAAAATTCTATTCGAATATCCCGCGCGTTTTTAGGGAGGAGCTTCGGTGCACCTGTTAGGTAAACAGAGTATAGCTCATTAGTAGCTAGGGCAAAAAAAGAGAGGTCTACTTTCGAATAATTTAGAAAGATTTGATACTTGGTGAATTTGTTAATTTACATATTACTGGTGGCCGCGCCATATTGACAAGATGGCGACGAAAATAAGTATTTTGAAACATATATCGCTTTTGGAGCATCCTACGATATAAATAGTGAAATAAGAAAAGAAAGAGAATTCAATTCTCCACAAATTATGTTATATTAAATTTTAACAATAAGTTAAGACTTTCGGTGCAAAAATCGATTACAGTAAGACAGGAGCTATTCCCTGTTACTGCAAGTTTCGATGCTTAGATCGTGAAAATTAAAAACATACTAAAATTCAGTTGTCAGGGAAGGTTTCTATTATTGTGTTTTTAAGGAGAACCTATTTTCTGATAAAGGGATGGAAAATGATACCCCATCAATCTTTTTTTATAAAAAAGTGAAGAATTTACCATTGAAATCCCCGTGGTGCTGTATTATACAAAATTTTGTTAACTATAATAAAAAAATAATATTTACAAAAAACTAATTATACGTTGAGACAGGTTCGTAGGAAAACTCGTTTCAATTGACATAAAAGACGTGGAAATTTATACACGTGAAAATGCAATTACGGCAGTCAAGAAAACTCATTAAATTTTCCTTATGTTTTATAGGAGGTACCTTTGAAAGCTGAAAGGTCCAGAACTTAATCGACTAGCATTTTACATTTAGGTTTAATTTAAGGCAGAGAAATTAAATATAACGAAGATTGAAACAGTGACGTATTGAATTAATCAATTTCTGCAAAAGAAATTACCGTCGGAAAATTTAATTCGAATCGCAAATAAATGAAATCCGTAGTAAATAAATAAACAATGCCGAAAGCTTCTCGATTCCAAAATGTACCAAACAATAATATGATGGATTACGCTAAATAATACAAATAAAACAGTTTCTGAGAGGAAATTCTTGTTTCAGAAAAGGTAACAAGTTTATAAAATTTAAAGAACTTTTAGCTATACTGGATGAAGCTATCACAAAAATAACTGTCGAATAGTTAAAAAGTAAAATGTAAATTAGGTGGTGAATATTTTCGAACAGAATTAGCATGACAAATTAATTAATTTTTAATTTTTCCAAAGGGTGATAGTAAATCTTCCCCCACGTGTCATCATCAGCCTATGCAATGAAGTTGGCAGCTATCCAGTTAACTTGATTAATAACTAATTTACGGTCCTTATATCGGGATAAGCCTATTCAAGCAATTATTATTTTATAAAGCCGCCAAATTAAGCGATAATTACAACCCACCAGTTTTACATGCATTCTTTATAATTTACCAAACAATTTTAAATTACACAATGTTAACCGTGTAATAGTTGGTAATTTTCTCCATTTGAGTGAGTACGCTTTCGAATTTTATACTGCTAATCTGCACATGATTTTATAATATTTAGTACTTTCATTCGGTGACCATAATCATAATCTAAATTAGAAATGGAAAAATTTCCCACACTAAAAAGTCGTCGCACCCCCATGTTTACCACAAGTGATAAATTATTAAAAGGATTCGTTTAATTTTTCAGAAAATTCAAACAAACGCGGAAAGTTCTTGCCACTTATGTCTAAAATACGAGTAATATGCTTTTCAAAATGTATTTATACCGAAAGATGTTTCAAGAGAGTGAATAAAGTACACATATAAAATTTCATTTTTATAGAAGTTCGCTTGACCGTTAAAAATATCGAGATCGATTTTGGAGGAAATCCTGCGTTGTTAGGACATTTCTCGACAAAATTGTAAGCGTAAAATATAAAAAAGTTCCAAACCATTAAATATGTAAAATGCTGCATTAACTCGAAATATTTTCGTTGTTACACCTGGCAGAGGATTTAGGACGATTGCATGCAGAGTAATTCATAAAGAAGTTAAGACAACACTTTTGGCCAAAGTTGTCGCAATTCATCGAGGATTTAATTTAACAGACTGTTAACTTGACGTGAGGTAAGCCTATAAACCTGGTATACTATCCCAAAGGGTAGGTTCTGCAATGCTGACCACCCTATACGACATCAGGCCGTGCTCCTGCTTCCTATATCTTTTAAACCACAACTTTAATCCTCTACAAATTTATGATGTCCCAAATAAATTCAATTACCTTTAATTGTCGGTATTGAAAAACCGTAGGTATATTCCCAATTGTGAAAGACGCATTATTTATTTTCGACGATTCGTCTTCAGGGACATTAAATGTAAAATTTGGCAGGAGACGTAAATGTTACTTTAAGCTACGGTTGTAAAAAGTAAGGACCGATAAAATTGACTCAAAAAACAAAACACCGAATCCTAAAAGGAAATTCTAGTTTTTCATTCGATATTTTTCTTTTATTGCGCAATTCTAAAACTAAATATTAAACCACAGACTCATTTTTCCAATTATGTTCTTACTCGTGCGTGATTCGGGTTCGTGTATTGTAGAAACTATCCGATAATAACTAACCATAGACATCATTCATTTGCGAGCAAGAAGCAATGCAAGGATTTTCCTAAAGAAAATGTTATCGTGATACAAAATAAAGGTTCATTAGAAAGCGTGTTTCCACTAAGCTTTTACAATTTACTACGTTTTATTACTTGAAAACGCGATATCACTAAAATTGAAGGTAGAACTCGAAACGTTGTTCATTTATTTCAATTTCTTTTACTAGTACTTTATAAAAAATGTAGTTGTCAATTATTACTTACTACTTTTCAATAATTAGTTTCGCTTAGTCTAAAATTTATGAACCGACCCCTCCCGTTGCAGTATAACTTGTAACTAATCTATACGTCACCAATTAAATGGTTAAGACCTGCCTTCGCGAATTTGTTACATTTAGTAACAAAAAAAATTTAAATCGTGCTTAGTGATAAATGAAGTAAATCTTTAGAGAGAATAATGAAGAGTTAGTTATTAAATGGTTAACTAAAGAAAACATAAAAAAGAAATTTTTAACAAGCTTCTCGTTCGAAGTATACTACAAAGCGTAAAGCTTCTGGGTACGAAAAGCATAGATAATTATAAAGCTTCGAGATTTTTAATTACCAATCATAAAAAAAATAATTTCCTCAAATCCTATAAACAATACGTCAAAACAAGTTTAATCCACTTTGCGTATAACAAGATCAAAAATAACGTCCCTATTTAAATCTAAATTACCTCCCAACTTGAAAATGTTCTCCTTTTTATTGCTTTCGTAATTCTATTTATTTTGCGTATCCATGTCGATATCGCAAGCACAACAAAGTTAATTAATTTTAACGTATAATTAATATTCGCCTTTGAACATTTTTTTTAGCTTAGAATTGTTAGTATTGTTCACTTCAGTTGTAAGTTTATTAAGAAGCGCAACCGAAGTGAATCCTAAATTAATAGGACCATTTTGCTCTCTACCTGACCTAGAAACCATTGGTTCACTCCGACTTCCATTGCCAGCATCACAATGGACATAGTCCCCAAGTTACCATCATCGGTACAATTTTTTGGACTCACCGTCCGAACTTCTCTTCATTTTCTCGTCCACTCCAGAACATAACCTCTCAATTCTTTTTCTGTTATGGGTCAGTTGGAAGCAATACCTCTACAAACTTCTTGATGTTATCTAGATATCTCTCTCTCTCTCTCGAGATCTTTTGGCAGTGGTTTTCGGTCGCCCCCAGTGCACATTTCTATAAGCGTCCACACTTTTCAATAGATGTTCAAACAGTTTTTCACCAACCTTCTGAACCTGTAATTGCTGCAACCAACTTGACAGTTCATCATCTTGTTCCACGTAACCACGCGTGTCTGAAAAGCTAGCACTCATTGCAATGAAGAATGATTTCGTGTGAAATGGTTTCATTGTAGATCTTTGGTTACCCTTTCATCAATTTAATTAAAATGGTTTAGCAAGAGTCCACAATTGAAACAATAAACTTCAAAATAAATTGGTTAGAAAAGACGTATTTTGCCAGATACTTTAGGACTTAAAATAATTGTTTCATTTTGTTGTTTGAAACAATAAAATAAATTTAAAAACGCAATACAAGGAAAAATATACACCAAAGCGACTCCATCGAATATATTATTACACTAGAAAATCATATAACATTATATGTTCCACTTTATGTACAATAAAAAGTTCAATTTATATTCAAAATCACTGAAAGTGTTTTCAGCTGCTTCGATTGGATTGTGATTTTGAGACGAAAGAAAACAAAAGAAAATTATTTATTTCTTACCCCATAAGGATATATTTATTATAAAAAAATACGTTTTATTCTCTGCAGCCAGGTTTCATCCACTTACTTGATTTTATCCCAACTCACTTTCAAATGCAAGTCAAGTAAAAAAATTATTCGTACAGCATAATTGACGCTTGTTTATTTTGCTTTGTGTGTATAATTGGTTAATTAAAGGTTTTTGTAAAAAAAAACATCAAAAACAAAAGAAAATGCTGATGCCTTTGAAATGAAATAAAAACAATTAATTACATTGCAAGCCTAGAATTAAAATGTATCTTTTACAAAGGTGACAAACAATACGTTTGACATATTTTATACTTCAAATTTTGTTATTGTTAGGTAAAAAATGATCATTCAAAGATGTTCAAAAAAATGTCTTTTATAAGTTATAACATATTACCACCCTTAATGACTACTTGCGGAACAACAGCGTGTATTTTTACTCCATACAACCCTAACATTTCTCTTGTATTGTCTCTTGTGGTTTGGTATGTTGCTATGATTCATTATATTATCCCTTGAAATACAACAAGCGATCTTTTCAAAAATTGGTTTTGAATGAGATCTTATCGATTTATTCCAGTCCGTTAAGGCAGGCGTGTCTGTCACGGCAAGATTTAGAATGATCTTCAGGATTTCTAACAACGACATAGTTACCTATATGTTTCGATCTTATTAGATCTCATGTGTCTCATTGTAGAATTTCAAATGCTATTATTATATTTTGGCGGAAATCTATGCATCATCCTGTGTGTGTTTCAAACACGCGCAAGCGTTTTGAATTTCGAAAGTTTGTCAAAATGTCATTCTTTCGCTTATCTTTATGAAAGGTGCAAGTTTCATTTTCGTTTGTGCAATTTTATGTTTTTTGATATAGTCGGTTTTTGAAACGCATTACAACGTTATCCGAGCCCAACTACCAACCTTGCGAATTGGTGTTTGGTTTGTTAGCATTTTACATTTTTTACCTAGACGAGGAGCAAGCCCGATGTAGAACCCCCAACCTGGAGGACCAGAGCAATTTTATGTTTTAAAAGCCACAAAGTTTGACTTTGATAAATTTTAGCTTTTTCGTACTACCACGTCAATTTTCTGTGACGTCGATTTTTGGTTTCCAATTTTAATTATGGTTTTCTGAGCGGGTGCACATGTGTGCAGTAGCCGCTTGTCCATCTGGCTGTTTTATCCACCAATCATATGGTTATTTGTATGAATATGGGCCAGCAGTTTGGTTATCTTGTTTCCTCCTGTGATGACCTTCTTCATTCCTGTGTCGAACCATCTGTGTCAGCCATTTTTAATCGTTGTTGGAAATTCGTTTTTGGGTTCACCATTCCTGTATGAGATCAATGGAGAGGGCAGGACTGCTCAACATTCATTTAACCCCAGATTCACCTCAGTTTTGCGCTTTTAATTAAGAAGTGGTGTGATAAGTTTGTCACTTTGGCCGTCTCCTTTGACTATTTATCCGTACTTTTTGGGAAGACGTGCGAGCTCCATTCCAACATCGAGGGATTTTTTGTCGCAGCGGTAGCGTGAGCCTATACCACTATTCCATCTCTAGTGGTTAGGACAGCACCAACGACGTAGGATGGCTGGAAAACCATTAATTAGTATTTTTGTGGAAGTGCATTTAGGAGATTAGCTTTTCTTAATCATTTACATCGACATTGAGATGCTATACCGTTCGCAGGTATAGCATATACCCATGCTCTGGCACTGGACGGGGGTGTAATCCCTTAGCTGGTCTGTCTACTATTCCATTCGTAGATCAGCGGGGCAAGTGGCCCAAATTAGAGCAATTTGCGTTAGTTACATCATTAAAGCAAGGCTGACACAGCTCAAAAATTTAACATGTGTTTAATGGAAGCAAGATATTTATTGCGAATAAATCTTAGGGTAGCTTCGACACTAACGTCCACCTCGCTTAAAAGTGTCTTGGCTTATTATATTTTATCACGTGCATATAATATAATGCATGATATGTATGTGGAGCAAGCAGTCTAGGTATGTGGCAAGTCTCAAGAGGAATATAAATTCTAATTCGTTCGAGTCGCTTAATGGCAGCAGACAATTTCTAACTCACTTCGACAATCATTCAAATTACACTTAGCAGTAAAAACTGTTGAAAACAAAAAATTGAAACAGAGCTTCACCTTCAACAATAAAAAAACCGAATTAGATATGCCGTGAAACTAAAGAAAAAGGAAAGAAGCGTTCATGTGTAAATGATCTTAAAATCTGATTTTTCAGCTACATGAAACAACAATGGTTTAACACACGTAATAGGATATAAATTGAATTTTGTGTCCATGTTAAGGATAGCAGTTTAGAAACTTGTTCCTTTATTTTAAAGGTCTCCCTCACATCAACCCCCAAACGATGCATCGTCGGAATCAAACTGAGATAAATGAAATTACGAGGTTTTGCTATCTTTTCAGGCAATTAGGGTGATAATGAACGAATTGTATAAGTACTACCAACATTACTAACTTGCCGGGCGTGCTAACAAACCGTAAATTAATATTATCTCACTTTTGTCATTTGCTCTAATAAAATAAAAAGGTGTTGACTACATAGATCTTCCTAATTGAAAATGTTTTGTTAACTTAGCGATACGTATCTCACCCCTATTACGTACGAGGGCAAATCAAATATATTCTTTTAAAAACGAAGTTTTAATTTTCCAGAGGTTGGTTTCTTGTGGAAAAGGGATCCGATTTAGTGACGTTGGTATTTTATTTTCCTAACGTTTTAACTTTGGTCTGTACCCTGGTACATTGTACGGTATATGTACTGCTTAATAAATTGTAAAAGATTTATTAAGGAAATAAGACTTCAGTAGAGCCACCATCCGCTTTTTAATGGATGAACGCATTGTGAACTTGTATCGGAAAATTTATCGCATGAATAAACACAACAAAGGATTAAAATCGAGGTGCAAAAACCCTTCTCTAAAAAAAACTGCGGTTTATTATTAATTAAACGTCTGCTCTAACACTACACCTACGTGCCAAAGTACTCTACATTAATTTAATAAACAAAAAAAATCAATTTGCGTAAATATCAAAGCTGCAGATTGGATTTGATCGATGACATTATTGGGAAGCGCAGTTAATCCCTGAGTTGTAGTGAGGCGTAAAAAACTAAAAAGTTTCATATTTTGTTTTAATAAATTTAATTGAGTGCAAGCAACTGCAAAATAAATTAAAAACGAAGTGCTTTTAACAAAATTAACGAGTCTAACAAATTGTAATGCTTCGGATGCGATGGAATAAAACGTTCAGGCTTTAATTTGCTTAATAACAAAGTGAAATAGCGCTAATGATATTTGACAGTTTACAAACAATTATAATTCAAATACCAACAAAATTTTGATACGTATTAAGTTACTTCATCTTTGTGTCCAATTAGGTTCCAAGGATAATATTGAGAAGGATGATAAATAGCTTGTAAATAATGACCAAAGTCAACTACAGTTTACACAAAGGATAATGACGAGTAAAGGATGCATAAATTGTTCCGCTAGATGTGTTTGTATAATTTTGAATTTATAATATAGAAATAGCTAATCCATTCACGGCGGAAAGTTTAAGTTTTCGAAAACTCTCACCAGCCACAAATATCTGTCAAAACAATGTCGATGTTATTTCAGTACCCCGTGCAAGTTGAAAAGGACTCTAGAGGTGGTGCGGTGATGCGATTACATTTTGGAAGTTTAACGAGCTTGCATGTGATCGTTAAATTAACGGCCCCGTGTTTATTTTAATTAACACAAATTGAATCTGATTAGTGATTACTGGTTGTTGATCAAATTTAGTACATATTTGATCATATAATTTCATCGTTTTATTGGATTAGCGAAAAATGCTCCATCGACGAGAAAACTTTTTGGATCAATTCGCCGGATTATATCTCAACTTTTAAGGGTCGTGTCAACCTTTATAATATATAACATTTTACTAATGCTTACGTTTTTTGTATTGGAATTACCTATAAAATCTGAATTATTGTTCATAATAGAAATAAATGGTACGATTTTAAGGATTATTTCCGTCATATTTTGCACAATAATTGATTATACTAATTAGTTACCAACGCAAGTATGGCAGTAAACTGATAACAAAGCCCACCGGTTGTAAGTCGCGTTGGAGATTCCTTAATAAGCACCAATGATAAGAAATGAGACGTAAAAGCACTGAAATTAAGTAGGTACATTTGAACTCGAAGCGAAAAAAATGAAAATCAACACATGAAGTGCAAAATTAATGGATGAACGAATTACGTGTAGAACGTTTGCTTGGGCATAGTATTCGAAAAACAAAGTATAGCGCACAATCAAATTGAACAACATTAGAATAGCACGATAATCGAGAGACCCCCCTCCCCCCGCCAATACAACTAAATTAGCATTTATGGAATTAAAACAAATGAAATCCTATGTAAATTTAATATGACATACGGGGCTAATTGCACGATCGTTCAGTCATTATTAGACTAATAATTTACAAATTGCAAGTAATTTGAAATATCTTTTGATATTCTTTAATCAAATATTCTATTTTTTGATCATACAGGAAGATAATAATCAATATCCAATAATATTATCTATTAATAATAATCAACTAATGCTGTAACTTGTAGATTTCTGTCTATTCGTAACACAAAAAGTTGCTAAAGTAGAAAAAATTGTTTATTTTATGATGTCACGTACGAATGAATTTTTAATGTGGCATTTTTGTGAAGAATTACAGCAATCCATCCATTTTGTAATCGCGTATTTGAGGGGCTGTTTAATTTAATGCAAAGCATTCGAGACTCTGTAAGTAATTTAATTTTTGTGCAGTATTTTTAGCTACATTCCAAGAAAAATTAGTAAAATAAATTATAGGAATTTCTTAAAACTCTGATCGGATTTAAATGATAGCTCTGATAGATTGTAATAAAATGGGATGAGTTGATTTACAATTGTTGTATAATGTTGTTGACTTGGAGAGAACATTTTTTGAGGTTTATTTTTTATTCAAATCGCAAGGTGATCTTGATTGCTCAATCGTTCAAATACTCGAATTTTATTGAAGTTGGGTCTGCCTTTGAAATGATAGTCGAATTGTTTAATTTTTATTGTCATTTATATTGTTCAATGTTTGTTTTTATCCTATATCTGATTCCCGATTTAATTATGTCAACCTGACATAGCTATAAATTTTGGGATCTCCCGCTAATTTTTTTACTTGAATTTTATTTGGTCATCCAAATTACATACATTTTTATCACTTCGTAATTAAAGGGCTACGTTTTAGGAAAGTGCGGCATACTTAATTGAAACAACGCAAATCGAATCATATAGGACCCTAGCTAGCTTCGAGTAATAGAGGAGCCTACAACCAACAAATTTGTATGTTAAATGTGAATAAATGGCTGCATAACGGGGGCGTCTGGGGGGGGGCACGGAGTACCATCTAAAGTCAGTGATGGCGAAACTTTTTGAAAAGTGGGTCAAAGTTTGTTCATTATTTTTATAACTAACAAGGGGACACTACAGTGAGGTACTCACCAATAGGGATCCCAATTTGTTGGTCATTCTATGAGTTAAAAAAATTATCACTTTCTCGGCGTTTCGTCCAATGGCTCTTAGTTTTTAAATTATGAATATTTAAAATGGGCTGGTTTTACCATAGGTTTATCATAATTGGAGTTGTAACGCATCGGTCCTGAGATTTTTTTGTTGTAAATTATGTAATTTATTATCGGAATTAAAAAACTAACAACCTACGAATTACCATTCCAAATTCTTAACCATTAGATCACCACGGTTTCTTGTAATAATAGCTAATGTAATAGCAGTTAACCCAATATGGTATTTTCAAAAATTCATAACTCAAAAACTAAACTTGGACTAAACGCCGAGAAAGTGATAATTTTTTTAGCTCCTAGAATCACCAAAAAAATTGGGATCTCCATTGGTGGGTACCTCACTGTAGTGTCCCCTTGTAAGTTAGGGTGACCAGACGTCCCATAGTCCCGATAAGTTTTATACGGGACTATAACAATCCCGTATTTTTTCTTGTGCTTAAAATTGATTTTTGAATTAATTGTACGGTATTTTTCCAAATAAATCAATACTAACAAACTTTAGTTCATATTATTTGCAAAAATTGTTTTTGTTGTGTTGTCAAACAATAAAAGGTTAGCGTCGCGTTTGAATGAAATGATCCATTTCACTGCAGTGAAAAAAATTCAATTTGGAACAAGAAAAGTACTATAGTCTATTTATTTATCGCATGCAGTGGAGAATAACAAATACATGCAGTTTGCACGTGATTTATGGGGAGGAGTTTGTCATTGCGCATGGACGCTTCTATTTTGACCTTGCAAACACCCAATCGCAATTACAGATGCAATAAACATAATGCAATCACGTGCATGTCACGCGTTGATCACTGTTTACATCCACTGCATGCGATAAATAAATAGACTATAGTACAAAATCATGTTATTATTATTTTAATTTTGAACGACCGCAATTTTTAAATGTATCTATCAACATTTTTCTTTCGAGAATCAAACTCATTAACTTACTAGACCATGGATTATTCTGCCGTGCTAAGTTAAATAGTCCTATCTACAAATTGCCTAAGGTACAAAGTTCTATCTTTCAAGATAGGACTTTTTATTTTTTATTTTAGTATTATCCATCTAGGATGTGACTGATGTTCCGTCTTCGACCTCACTCGACAAATGGCAAATCGGATGCGTGCGTCAATTTCATAGGACGTAAGTATTTTTAAGGTCAGTAAACATTTTTAAACACGTCTATAAATGACACGAGGAGGAGATTTCTAGCAAATCATTATGGTGGATAAGTGAACTCATTTTTAATGTAACACAGATTTCAAATCGCACATAGCCGTAGCCAGGGGGTGGAAAAGTTTTTGATTTTCGTCTTCTGAGTTTCTTTTATGTGCGAATTAGCTTTCTTTTTAAAAATATCGGGGTAATGTGAACTCCGCCAAAAGTGTTGTGAACTCCGCCAAATGCAAAAAGGTCGACAGTAATCCAAAATGTGAAATCCGCCAACAGCCATTTAACAATGTGTTAACTATTTATATCATAAGCCGGAGATTATGGTTATTGGAGTTTAAGCCAAAATGGCTCTGGAGCGCTGCAAAGCGGAGCCTTTACCCCTTGCTAATAGCACAATTTGCCGAGTTGGATCACCCTCGGGGGATGTTTTCAATCAGTTTGACTCTTCCGCGCCGCGCTACACTCCGCTCCGCTTTGCAGCGCTCCAGAGCCATTTTGGCAACACATCCACCTACGACAGAGTTGAAAAAAAAGCGAGATTCACCCCATGCTAATAGCACAATTTGCCGAGTTGGATCACCCCTGGGGGATGTTTTTAATGAGTCTAGTGTTAGATTTCGTAAAAGCAGTCTCCTTTTACGGTACCCCTATTATAAGTAAATAAATTTTTGTTATTTTTAAAAGTAAAATTATTGGTAAAAACAGGGATGCGTCGGTAGGTTACTGTTACAAACGATTACTTTTTTAATTAAATATAAATTTACTAATAAATCCCTCCCTAAATAAATCCCTTAAGCCCGTATGTTAACTCCACCCAAAATTGGCGTGGATTACATTTCAGATTACTGTCGACCTTTTTGGTTTTGGCGTAGTTCACACTGTTTTGTTTTTTTCTACCTGCCGAATTGGCGGAGTTCACACTAACCCAAAATATCACGAGCCTTCCCTAAAAGCGTATCCTGGCTACAGCCCTGTAATCGCTACAAATGGAAATAATTACCCCCACCCACTTCCTGACCCCTTGAAAGTATATTTAAATTTGTTATCTTTATACAAATGTTCATATTAGTTAAATTAAATTGTTTTTAATTAAATGAAAATATATATTATATTTAAATTTCCGTCCATTCAAGAAGTTTAAGACTTAATTATTTTTATATCCCAATTTTTTAAATAAAATAGAACGTACAAAAAGCAATCAGTTGTCCCGTATACATGCACTTGTTAGCTCGAGCTAACTCAGCCCGAGTTCAAACGTTCGCTAGGCGCTTAAGGCGATCTTAAAATTAAATGTAGACCCCCCCCTTAGCTCGAACTAAGGGCATTTGACCTTGATTCGGCCAATAAGGGTTAGGAACACTGCTTTCACTTCGAACGAACTAAATTAATGCATGTATATCCGTACCCTAAATATAAACCGAACTTGCTTAGATCGATTTAACGCTAAGCTCAAACTAACGCGTGCATACGGGCAAGTATTATTTTTGTCGAAAAACACACAAAGTTTCTAAAACAGAATTAAGCTATTAAAAAATTAACATTGTGTAAGCAAAAACTGAAACCTCTGATTTAAAAACATCAGGAGTACAATTAAAATTCTAATTATTTCCGTTTGAGTTGAAAGAAAAGTTTACTTTTTAACATAAAAAATAATTATAGGAGTACAATATTTTAACGGTAAAGCTCTCGACTTTGTTTTTGCCTCAATTTCAGTTTGAAAATTTATTTATTTATTTATAAACAAATAAAAGTTCAAATATGCATAGTTAAAAAGTTTACATAATCTGGTTTTTTGTTTCAAAAATAGTTATTTATCATACACTAAATTTTTTTTTGAACTTTTAGGGTGCGAATATACCAAAGATGTGGAAGTCGTGGTAGCTTGCACCTAATTGGTTCACTGAGGTTTCATTTTTTTTTGGAATTTTTAGGAAATCGTATAAGGGTTGGCTATGTACAAAGTACATTTTCTTTTAAGATAATTCAATAAATGACTTTATTTAGAAGCTGAAGAGTTTATAATTTATAAGTTATAATTAAAAATTAGAACAATGCAAATTTAAAAATAGTTTTTGAATCTAAAATTAACCCGAAATGTACACCTACGTTGACATTAAACTAGCAACTTTATTATCAAGTTCAAAAGAAAGAATTTATTTTTAACATTTCTACAATGTTACAAATATCCGCTAAAATAAAACGAAAAAGCATGAATAATAATTGATAAAATTAACGAGCCCATCAATTGAAAGATTTATCGATAGTAATCTTACCTTTACATTAAAATCGATTTTGAGTAACTAGCAGCTATTAAATTGAAACGCAAGCTCTTTTATTAAATTCACTATTGTAATCCAAAATCTAATTTATCACGCTTTATTGCAAATATTTATTTAAGATTGCTTCGTCGATCCCAAAACCGCCATTCGCACTGTGAATGATAGATACACATAGATACACTTCTACACTGGACAGCCACTTTCGTAAAAATAACTAAGAAAACCACAGCAGTGACTGACTATTTCGGTCCAAACTATTTATAATCATAAAAGCTGAGAATTGTTCCATTTTTGACTAAACTTAAATTTATGATTATTTTAGGAACACCCTGTATTATCGTAAAAAGTAATTACAAACATTTTTGTTTCCTGTAAAAGCCTGCTCAAAAAAGTAATTAGAAGTTCATAAAAAAGGAAGACAATACCTATTCGTTAGTAAAATCGATCAAATATTTCTTCCAACTTTATAAATCCACTCCCAAATTCTCTAAATTTACCCCCAACAAATGGAAAATTAAGTAAGATTTAATACATTTGCATAATCGACACGAAATAGGTGTAAACTGTAATACAACAAAGTAAGTGATTTTAAATGTTAGGACCCAAGACCTAAATCCAATTGAACTGTGTGCGGTTATTCAATATGGTTTAGGACGTAGCTTCGTGGTAATAAGGATAAAATTGTTATGCTAAATTCCTCATCCATAATAATATATGCTTAATTAATTGTTTTTTTTTTCGATTCTTGTAAGCCGTCACCTGGGGGTAACAATAAATTTAAAATATTTGGACTTTCTCTTCGTCGGTGCTAAGTGCCATATTTTTAATAAAAGTGAACTTAACCAAAAAATTGAAGGAGGTAAAATTTCGGAACCGACGACGCATTCCACATAAAAATCTCCTAAATATTTAAAGATTCCCTTAATTAAATCCAAGCACTTTGTGACATTTTACAATAGAAATATCCTTCAACGTTCTGCTTCCGACACTTTAGGGCCCACGATTGCTAATTTATGTTGTTAGGAAGTTTAAAGTTTTAACAGCTTAGTTTCTAATCATAAACTAAATAATCTTACTTACGAATTCGGGTTAGATTGATACGAGACAGTGAGGGACTTACCTGAAAAAGAAAAGAAAAATGAATTAGACTCAATATTTAATCTAGTGCCGTGTTGAATTAATAAAAATGTTATGAAATTCTAAAATTTTGCTCTTTTATACATCTCACGTTCGCGAAAGATACGAAAAATATCAAATAATTATTTTGTATCAATCCGAAATACTTTCGTCGAACATGTCTTTAATGATGATTTGCTTGATTGTCCATAAAGTTTTGGAAAATGGGAAATTTAACGTAGAGGCTGGCTCAACTTTCTTTATAGATTTGTAGCGAAAACTTAAAAAATTGGATAGTCCACTAAGCACTTAGAAACTTACTGGGGTGGATAAGCTCCTTCAATAAATTTATCGCATCACAAGATTCGTATACATAACGGACGTGGATTGATATTGATGTTGCTGATACCATGCTAATGCTGCTGATAAGTTAACAATTGTTAGTCCAAATTTCAATTACACCCAGCGTTCTCGTATCTTCTTACCATCAGGAAATTAACGAATTTTCAAAATGCCATATTTTGTAATAAATTATGAAATTTTAGAAATAAAATTATAATGGTACTGAAGGAAGATATTAACGGTTAAGCGTTTTCAAGAAAGTGGGCACTTTTATTTGAAAATTATGAGGTAAATTGCACCGAAAGCTTTAATATCAAAGTAGAAAATTACATTTCGTTATGTGAGATTGCTTTTAAAATTGCGTAACTTTATCCCTGCAGATTTAAAGACAACCAAAATAAATTAAAAACGACTTAAAAATAAAATTTAACATTTAATTAGTTTTAGTCATGCTCAAACCGTCAAAATTATAAATGCTTTAAAAATAATGAATATTCCACATGGGCCATAATATGTTAAAGTAATAATAATTTGTAAATTATAAATTGATGATTGATAGTTACATAATACAAATAACAAAAGGGATTGGTCATATTTTTCTACAATTGTACGACTACACTGACGGCTGTAATAAATCTGTTTAGTAAAATGTTCAGTTTTTTAAATTTTATTACATTTTTAAGTATTTTTTCCAATTTTAAGTAAGTTAAACATTTTCTATGCTACGCCAGTGCTCGTTACAAAAGTTAATTTGGGGTTCTTACAAGTTTGAAGATTTACAAGAATTAAGGCGCAACATTTTGACTGTTTTGAGTCAAGTGGCTATCAACTCACAGCATTTGAAAAACCTTTGCAGCTCCCCGAATCAATCAATCTCAAAATACTCTCCCTGTATTTTATTTTCAATATATTGTCGTGAAACGAAATAGAAATTCAGCTTTGTGTAAATGATTTGTTTTAGATTAAGGGATGTTTTTATCCATAATAGCATGGTCATAAGAGAGATGGTCATTGCCTTGCAGCTAACGCAGCTGGATGCGAATGCAGGGTACCGGGTTCAAACCTGGGGAGAGTCAAACGTTCTTATGACCAAGTCTCCGTGCTTCGGAGGGCACGTTAAGCCGGCGGTCCCCCTAAGTTGACGAATTGCTACCGTTAACAAAAACCAGGGCTATTCTGAAGGTTAGCCTAGCAAGCTGCTACTGGATGTAAAACAACTATAGTCCAAAAATCGATATGCGGACTACTCACCAACCCGTCTAGCCAGCGTGGTGAGTTATGGCAAAAACCTCCATTACTGGAGAGGCCTATGGTCCAGGAGTGGACTAGGATGGGCTGAAGAAGAAGAAGCATGGTCGAGCACGATTTTGTAATTAAAGGTGGATTTATGTTACCACTGACACAAGCACACGATTATTGTTGAATGTTAGTGAAATCCAGTGATTTATAAAGTTGTTTGCGGCGATTTAAACCTAAAAAGGAACAAATTTAATTGTTTACATTTAAAATTTGGGCGCGAAAGTTTACCTTTGTTGACGTGAAAAATGGCTCAATATTTCGATTTGTGTGTTGGTATTTTGAAGTTTTTTTTAACATAGAAGGTAGAGAATGTTGGCGAGAAAGCTTGGCGTGCGACTGTAAGGCCAGCAAGGCGTGTTTTTTGGTGGTGTCTACCATTAGTGGTAGTTTTTCGGGTTTACTCGCAATCCAAGGATTGATTGCGAGATAATAGTAGTGCGAAGGGTCGTCTAAAGTAGGCGATTGATTTTAGTTAAATTTGGAAGTTGAATCTTCAAATTACCGCGATTTTTGTAAAAGCGTCATTGAAAAAGTTGATTGACCATATGTGGATAAAATTGCCATTCCGCCATTGACGAATGATCGAATGATTTTTGTAATCACGACGATTACGTGCCTACGATTAAATGTTTAGAAGAATAAATTCAAATTCGTTAAAATTTGAATCGAATAATTTTACATACCAAAATTTGAGGTTAGATGAACGATTTATTAAAATTGGTTCAAATCGATTGAGTTTTGCCAACAAACTTTTCTATTACGTTCGTCGATCGATTAATTTTGGATATTGGATTTATGTGTGAAGAAGTCACTTCACTTATTTGGAAAATTTCCACAACACAGAAGTTAACAGAAGTCAACAGGTTACCAAATGACAGGTGCCGGAGTGATGATTTCACGAAGCAAGGAAGCAGTGGTTCTAAAACGTTTACAACAAGTGCCGCATAAATGGTAAATAAATAAACTTTGTATTTTGTTACACCATTTTAATAATAATTGTAAATTTATTTGTCACACGTTTACACATAAATAGAAACCTGGAGTATTTTGAGTTCAATTTGCAAGTAAATGCAAATACGAAGGGTTTCTATAACACAATTTTACACTTTGGCGACCAAAACGAACCTGTTCGTAAACAGCTCATGCTCGACCTGTTTATGCTTATTTAAATTAAATTTATTTGATGAAAATTAAATTAGTCATTCTTCACGAAGCTGAGTTTGATTTTGTTCTCATGCAACGAGCCGTAGGTACCCAAGTTTAGTTTTTTAGCGTTGTCGATAACGACAATAAATTTGATTAAGGCAATTTATGTAATTTTGTTCCGAAGAAGGAAATTTATTTTGAGCAACATTAGTGCGGTACTGGGGCAGCATATTTTACTTTATTTGGCGACCCGAAAAGGAGAGCAGGCGAACCCAGCCCTGTGATTTGTCTCCGTACAGAAATCGTATGCGAACCGAGACATAGCTGCCGACGGTACTCTAGTGTATAGCTGTCTAGATATTGTCCTAAATAAAAAATTATTTCAAAGTTAAAGGGTCGTAGGAAATATCTCTACATCTATTTTGTCGCACGAACGTGGGGTTAATTTGGGTGAAATTGGCGTGTTAGGGGCGTTATAAGAGTCAATTAGGGTTAGTAAAGTCAGTTTAGAGATTAGTGCGGTAGGTCGGCCGCAGTTTGAAATTTTTATTCGTCGCACAATTGTGGAATATTTTGTAATCAAATTAGGATTCAGCAAGGGGTTTTAAAATATTAGAAAAATGGCATACCAATGGGAAAAGGATGAGGACATAATGGCGATGGCAAGGGGTTTGACCGTCATTATGAATCGAATGAACGAGAAAGTGGATAGTTTCCTAAATGAACGAAAAGAGGCTCAACAAGGAATAAAAGAAGAAGAAGAAAATAATGTCACAAGCGACATTGATAATAAAAAAGTCCTGGAGGAAGAAATTGAAAACATAAAAGAAGATAAAGTTGATAAAACGGTAGAAAAGAAGAAGACGGAAAAAATTAAATTAAAAGAAGTCATAAAAGAGGATAAGGTGGTAGAGGTTCTATCAAGTGAGGGGGTAGCAACCCTGAAAGAAGACAATGTCACAGGCGACATTGAAGATAATGAAGTCCTGGGAGAAGTTCTATTAAGCGAGGGGGTAGAAACCCGGGAAGAAAAAGTAGAAGATGTCACAGGCGACATTAAAATCAAGAAAGTCCTGATTTATTCAAGAAGGGAATTAAGAAGAAGAAAATGGAGAAAGCTACTTTTTAAAAGAAAATTTCGTTGGTCAAAGAAGAAAATTTACAAAGGTGCCAATGGACTGGAAAGAAAAATCGTTCTTTTGAGAACCGCTTCTGAAGTGAAGAAAGTGCCAAATCCAATGGGGTATATGAAGTTAGGGGATGATGGTGAGCAGGAGGATGAAGATATACCGACCAAGCAAATAAGATGGATCTTCAAAATTGGAAGAATTTTTAAGAAAAAGAAAAATGAAATTGTTAAAAAGAAGAAAAATTTTGGAAGTCTTCGAGTAAAGAAGATGGAAGTGGTTAGGATGCAGGAGGTTGTTTTGGAGAAGTGGGCGTATCGAAGAGTTCGTTGGAAAGCCACCGATGAAGACAACCCACCCCAATAAATTAAGAAATATGGGAAAGAAAATTAAGACGACCGCGATGGAAATGGAAAGTGTAAATAAGTTAAAGAGTGTAAATAATAGAAATTAAGGACTTGTAAATTTGATAGAATAATAAACGCAAAATCGTCACCAAGAAGAAGAAATTTAGAGAAGCTTAAATCACGAATAATTAAAAACAATTATTAATAATTTAATTAAACATTAGTAATGAACAAAAATAAAATCAGCGCACAAGAACATTTTAAAATAATCACAGTAATTAAATTAAGGTGAAATTAAAAGCAAATTATAAGACAAAATTTTGAAGCAGAAGCAAGTTGGAAATTTTTGAAGGTTTTGAAGAAAGTTTGGAAAGGAAACAGGTTTTCCACCTGAAGTTTAATTAAAGAAAATTATGGATGAATAAATGACAACAGTCGACGATAGAGATTTTTGAAAGCGTATTATGCAGTGATTTGATAATATTGAAAATGGAATTAGTTAGTTTGAAAGGATTTGTCGATATTGTGAGATGAATTTGAATTTATTTGCTAGGGAACCACTTCTGTAGAATGTTACCCGTTTTTGGATATGCGAAAATTTGTTGATATGAAATTATGAAGATTTGAAATGATTATGAAGAATAAAAGTTATAGTGGAGGATTTAAGTACAATGATTAGTGAGATTGGAAGATTATAAATAAAGTTTATGCTGGTACGCAAGATTGAAATTGTTGATAGTTCATCAAAGGAAGATTTGAAGAAATGGAAAAGTTTTTAAAGAAAAATTTAAGAAAGAAAAATTTGCTGATGCTTTTGAAGGAAGTTTGGTCGAGTCACCAAAGATTTAAGTAGTATAGGGGGTAGATAGAATTTTGTGCGCATAATTTTGAAGAGTTATGAGAATTATGATTAGAATGATAGGGGTTGGTGACGATAGCGAAATTTTTGATTGAAGGGATGATTTTATTTTAAAGATTTTACATGAGATTAGTTATTTTGAATTAAGAAGTTGTAAATTTGATACTTGGAGAAAATTTGAATGGGTGTGAGATTTCACAATTTTGGGACGCAAATCATGGGCGAAACACAGCTTAGATGCTGGTATTAGTTAATGTGGAAACCCACGTGTCAGTAATTACGAAGGGGTCTGCCCTAGTTGCAATACAGAAGGGAGATTGCATTCATTTAAATTTTAGGGGGTGATTTCACTTACGTGAATCATTGAAAGGGGAGTTTATTTTTGATTGATTATTGTAAATTTGATATGATTAAGGCAATTTGTGCAATTTTGTTCCTAAGAAGGAAATTTAGATTGAGTGACATTAGTGTAGTAGCAAGGCTACTCATTTTGTTTTATTTGGCGACCCGAAAAGGAGAGAAGTGCGAACCCAGCCCTATGATTTGTCTCCGTACAGAAATCATATGCGAACCGAGACATAGCTATCGACGGTACTCTAGTGTCTAGATATTGTCCTGATAGTAAAATAATATTAAACATAAGGGTCGTAGGAAATATCTCTACAATATTTTGGGTTTTAATTTCGTGATTTTAGATTTCAGATGTTTTATGATATGATGGAACAATCCATCTATCAATCAGTGAAAATTGGTTCTTTCTATTATACACGCGAAAAATAATTTTATTTTATGTAAAACCCCGGGCGCAGCCGGGTATCCAGCTAGCTACAGATAAATCCCTCTATTTCAAAGTCTTTATAACATAAAGTTAAAATTCAAAATTTTATTTTATTCTTTTAATTTTTAGTCGGCTGTTTGCAGGTCCCTGGAGCTTCCAGGTCGTTTTCCACGGAACATAATATAGAACACCGGTAGTTTCGCCACTGGAGTTAAGATACCCAATATGAAGATGAAGTCTCATTTCTTTTTTTAAACATGTAATTAAGGAATTTGAAAACACTTTCCGGAAACTTACGACGTTTTTAATTTATAAAAAACGGAAACAGTTATAAATTGAAAAAAAGCAGTAAAGCTAACAATTCCAAAACTCGTGTCTCAAAACTATCCTACTTACTCATAGTTGACAGTTTAAATCCCACCATTATACGTCGTACAAGTGAAATGTTGAACTTTTAGTATCCGAAACTATTTCCCCGGTAAAAATAGAAACGAAACTTTTAAAAAATAGTTAATCTTATCCATTTCTATTTCATCGCATAAGAAAAAAGAAAATTCATAAAGAAATATGATTGAGTCATCGCATTACATCGAACTGCATTATTACGCGATAAAATAAAAATGAAAAATTATAACACTATCGACATTCCTTTCATATTATCCAGCGAATTTTGTTCTCGCAAAAATATAATCCGACGCGCATTATTCTTGACGTGTATTTTCCGGGAGTCTATATGTGTCATATTAGATTATTATTCCACGCACGACCAGTGAATGCCCATTTTCTGATATTACAAAACCGGAAACCCTATTCAAACCAAACTTAGATGAGCGTAAAAGGTTGCAAAGTTATTAGAGCAAATAAGTAAATATGGGCAATAAGATAAATCATTATCATGTGACAATAGGAAGTTTGGAAACGCAAAACTGTGAATGTTTGCAGCTCTTGCCACTGATTCCCAAATATATTTACCCTCCTAGACGTTGGACCTCGGGTGTAAAAATCAGGACTTCCCATATTCGAGATAACCCCCCTCCCTGCCATGCATGCAACTCGGATGGAAGACTTTTTTTTTGCGTAACATAAATATACAACTTTGTGGCTTAAAATAACCAATACCTGAGATTTCTAAAAGTAAAATTGAAAACTGGAAGGTAATTCAATAAGAAAGGGATACAATGTCATATCCAGACTTTGTATAACCAAGGCTTTCATCATACTTAATTAGATATATAAATAGCAATTTATATTGTCAAATTATATTACTTCTTCATCAATAAGTGCGTTAATTAAGTTGCTTGATATAAAACATTGCTTCGCAATGAAACTTACATTTTGACTTGTTCAGTGATGAGCGTAACGAGAAAATCAAAAAACTGTAAAGTTAACATTTTGTATTATTCCAATTACATAAAAGGGTGGTTTTAGGTGAGAATCATATTCTAACCAAAAAACTGAGAAACAACAAAATGAATAATCGACGCTATTACAAAGTACAAGTCACAAAGAAAATCGTTTTCTTGTAATAGTAAACTTGCACGCACTTCCGGTTAAAACGGAAATTCGCGTTAAATACCCCTAATAGAAATTATTGTTATATTTGGCAACTACATTAGTTTTGGTGATAGCGGAACGGAAAATTGTCGTGGCAATATTAATTAAAGAAAATTTAGGAACCCATAAACGCTTGGGAAAATAAAACAAAATATTGCAGCTAAACAATACGAAAGAAACCTTCCAATTTGGGGTGCAGTAATAAATTTCAGTTAGAAGAAAAAAATAAACGTTTTCATTTACGGAAACAAATTTCTAGATTTAGCAATTTTGCGGCTGTCGCTACAAAACTGTCGTGAATGATGAGTAGCTCTCGGTGGTATTGTAACAACTACATGAATTCTCCTTCCAGACGTCAGAGATCATAGAAAACGCAAGAAACTTTTACAACCCTTAAAGCAAACACATGAAGCGGCGGCGTGTTAAGAATTCGTTTGAATTTCCAGCAACAAAAAATTTTATTACAGTATTTACATCGAAAGGTCAACCGCATTTAATAACCCTGAAGGATAAAGTATTTTACAACAAATTCGATAAAAAAGGAAGGGTTGGAAAGGTTTCTAGCGATACTCACCACAATAAGGGAGATTTGTACAAAAATATTATCTAATAATAACAACCGAAACTTGAAGAGACCGAAATTAAAATTCGAACCTGATTCAATAATAAAAAAGGGTAAATTTTGAAGTTCGTTGGGGGTCATTGGAAGCTAATTTGGTTTACTTGTTATTTTAAAATCACACCAGGGCAAGAAAAGGCAATTCCAATATTATGATAACAATTCTTCGAGAAAGCTCATGCGTACCCTTTACTTTATGAAAACTTGGAGAGGATGAATAATAATTAAGATAATCTTGTAGATTAAGCAAAAGTTTATACTACAATTATTTTGAAAGGCATTAAAATTTAATGAAATAGATGGAAACACTCAATTCTTTTGATGATGTTAAAGTTACATCGAGTAATTATTTTATAAAATGTCTGGCGTAGGTACTTCATTAAAACAATTTTACTTTATGACGTTAAGTTAAAAGTTTTATAATGCTGTTATTTTTATTGCAATTACGTCGTATGGGCATTTTAAAATGGTAAAACAGTAAAACTCAATTGAGTGTGCAGACTCAGTCGAAACCCTTTCGGTTTTCTTCAACTTTCAAATTACTAATTTGGAGTACTATGCAAGTAATTTAATACTTCTGTTTTTGGTCGCCCAATCCCCTCCCTTTGCAGTTGTCTAATATCTAGGAATGCATTTAGAAGTTAAGGGGGGCGTATGAGTTAATTTTTATTGGGATCAAGTTTCTGGAGACGATGTTAAACTTTCCCGGGGAAAGTTATGTCATCTTAAACTCCAATCTCCCATAAATCTCGCGGATACGCATCAAATACGTTAAGAATTTCAAAAATTCCTTTTGTCGGCTCCTAGTTTGCATTAGTTTCATGACACTTTAAAGCCCCGAGGTACGTATATGTAATAACTTCTGGATACAAGCAAAACTTCTCTTTTCATAACGGGATATATCCAACAGTAGCGCTACGTTAGAAGGGTTTATTGATTAATCCTTTGCAGCTGCTACTGACTGAAACGATATTCAATATTCTGTCATTTCAATGCTTGAACGTAACGCCTACATTGTATATATCAGGTTGTACTTATATTAAACAAAGTAAATAATCGTATTAATTTAATTAAGTGTAAACACATTAATTTCAACCTTATTGATACTCAGATTTTCACAAATATGGTTAGAAAAAATGCTTATTGAAGGTAGGTATATCCTTTTACGTATAATTATCCTTACGAATGTTACATAAACCGTAATGTAGGTTTACTTTCACTTAACTAACTCGTTTAAAAAATATCAAACAACTTTTTGTAGGCATATAAATTTTTAGCTGCGTTATTAGCAGCAAATTTTATTGGGGTAAATGATGCGTACTCCATTAAATTATGATAGTAACGCAGGATGCTGCGTTGAAAATATGTTCCTTGATCTAGATTCGAACCCTGGTGTATTAGCTAGGGTACACAATAGAACAGCAATAGTAATAAACAAGCAATTTATTCTATTCCTAAATCTACCAAGAAGCTCGTTGAATAATTGTATAATCATCTACATCGTTAAAGTGCTTATCAACAATCCTCCCTTTTTCTTCCTTTCCGTAATCTGATCATTTAATGGCTAAGTTTAGTGTTACTGTTGCATTTTTGTATATTATTTTGTCTTCTAGGAAGTTGTGGGGAAATAAACATTTTCGCTCTAATTTCTTTATTAGTGCAGGCGCTGAGAGACATCCCGTATCAAAAAACCGCTGACCGCATTCTGATTGAAGATTTAAGAAAGACTTAAATAATAAAATGGTGGTAGGTAAGTAACCTCAGCTCGTATTTTTAAAATTTCCACTGTCAAGAATCATTAAAAACGGTACAAAAAGCTATTATAAAACAAAATATTTGCGAACCATTGTAAATAGGGCTCTAAAAAGTCAAATTTTCAAAATTTGTATTGTCCGATGCAGTCTTACGAGTTAGAAACGGTTTAGAACATTCCATTGGCTGCCGAAACCCCGCCTCTAACATATCCCACCAAAAGCTTATATAAGGTGTGTACTTCATAAAATGCTCTCAGTACATACTGGCGATCACAACAATGTGTCGTGTGTTGAGCGTTAAAAAACAGTTCTTTTTAGGGCCAAAAATACTTAGAAAGGGTTAAGGTTTTAACGACGTTGAATCTCGCTTTTTTTTGAAACTCTGGCGGGGGTGGTTGTGTTGCCGAAAAATGGGTCTGTAGCGTGCGGAGCGCAGCGTAGAAAACTCTTTAAACTCTAAACTCATTAAAAACATCCCCCGAGGGTGATCCAACTCGGCAAATTGTGCTATTAGCAAGGGGTGAATTTCGCTTTTTTTTGCTGCAAATTTAAGCCAAAAATACGTTGAAAATGTGAATTTACCTCGACATTAACTGTACGATGAATTTCCCCGTGTTTTTTAGTCAAAAATACCCCTAAAAAGTGAAATTATGTCGATGTTAACTGCGCGGCGGACTAGGTACTACTGGGTGCGTAAGCGAGCTCCGGTTTTTCCAAGTGTTAGAGTAACTCACACCACACGGACTGACGACAGAATGACTGTGACGTTTGAAAATCGAGCTAAAATTGGCAACTTTAAAATCGATTATTGGCCAAACTAATCGATATACGACTTTCATCCTCACCTTAATCGCTTCGTCTATATTTTTTCTATCTAAATCCGTCGAGTTTTTTTTAATAAATTTAATATTCTCGAGCTGAGCCTACTTACCTGCTACCAAATTGTATATTTCAGGTTACAATTTGGACGTGTTTGATAGGAGATAAAAATTTGAAAACTACGGTATACTGTGGTGATATTTCTTAATTTTAAGGGTGCAAGCAGACGAATTAGGGTAGTAATTTGAAGAAATTTGAGTTAAAATCAGTAATCAGTTAATTTGACTGACATAAAAAGCGATATTTGCATCAATTTTACTAAAACCATCATTTGTAACCGATTTACACATAAAACTGATACATTTTAATTTATTTGTAAAATACAAAATTTGTGTCGCATCCTGTACATCATTTGGTAATGAATTGGTGACGGCAGATTTCTGAAAAACAAAGTGTTGAAAAACACATTTCGATGCGTGTGCGAGTAAAGGTTTTGTGTTACCTGGATGGAAGAGTCAATTTCGCTCATAAAATTAAAAATTCCCACTTCAAAAAGCCAAATTTGAATAGGGGGAATGAAGCCAGAATGCAAGAGGAAGAAAGCAGGCAGTTTCTGTGGGAATCTCAGACTGGGAACACGTAAAGTTCTTGGGTAGATTCTGATTGAGAAACACGTAGAGTTCTTGATTGAATCCCAATTAAGGAACTCGTATGAGCTTCTTTGATTCGAAAATCAAAGAGAAAAATTTGATTGTTCACGGAAGTGAATAGGTAGGGAGAGTCGCGTAATTACGTAATATTCAATTACGTACGGTCTGTAATTAGTGGAAAATTGTGTATTGCGAACGTAGTGAGATATTTGTTAATCAAATACCTGTAAAAAGGTTAATTATAAAAATTGTGCACGTGTCTCCGAAATTTGAGGTTAACTTCACATTTAGTGAAGAAATTAAGATTGATAAAAACAATCACTTACCTGAGGGTTGTCTCAGACAATAATTGTTTGATTAACAATTAAAAGGAGAATTTGCAGGGATGCAGTCGTAAAATAAAAAGTGCCGGGGCGCGAAAATTTTTTTTAAAGGGGGCGTGGCTAACGTTTTCTTTTTTTATGAAGTGTTTATGCGCACCCTGTTTATGTTTAAAAATGTCCCTAAACGCAAAGTGTTTATGCATCAAACCGTGCAAATTATCTGGCAGTTTTCCGGTGGATGGTTAACATCAGGGGCGCCGCGCCCTATCGTTCACAGTGTGCAAAACACACGGGCGGCCAAAATCCCAAAAATAGGAGTTTAGAAAAGGTCATTTACTTTACGGCAGGGAATAAGTAGTAGGAATTTAATAAATTGTATTAAAAAACTGAAAAAAAATCGGCTACAAGGGCGGCCAAATTAAACTTTGCACACGGGCGGAAGTACCCCTAGCGGAGGCCCTGGTTAGCATCAAATACTATAGACTACCAATACGTACAACTTCAGGGGTAAACAATAGATTTTTTGGAGTACGGCTCCCTCACGCCATCTGGTGTGCTGTCGGTGGTGGGCTCTGAGATCTTTTATTCTATGGCGCTGGTGGGCGCTGGGGCACACGGGATTTAAACAGGTACTAACAACTCTTTCATAACACAATGGTTTTAACACCACCGTGGTGCCGCTAGAATTCCTCAAATTTGACGAAGTTGTACGTATTGGTCTATTGGTAGTCTTTAACATTGACAAATTTGATAGCGGAGGAGTTACCGCCATGGTTTTTTTATAAAGTGTTTATTAACCCATTAGTGTACAACGTCCGTTTATTTACATTTGCTTATTTTATTTATGTGGGTGTGCAAATCATTGCAGGCGCGACAAAAAGTTAGAAAGATCCAACTTTTTCCAACTATGCATGCAGATTAGCGATGTAAAGTGAATGGGTATTGTAATAATTTATTGTTAAATCAATCACTTGTTAAATTTTGAGTTCGAGTTTTTTTTTAAACTATTTAAAACTTATTATTATATTATATACCCAATAGTAATTTGGAATGTTTGAAAACATACCGGGGCAGCCCTGGTGCGCCCTGGCCCCACTGATGTAGCCAGGGCGGCGCCCTGCCTTTAAAAAAAGTGCCGGGGCGGCGCCCTGGCGCGCCCTGGCCCGACTGCACCCCTGAGAATTTGGATAGTAAAGTTAATGGATTTGATTGGATTTTAACGCAACTATTAACACAGGAACACTGGACGTTGTCGGAACGCTCACAACTTTGAAGATTCAAAAACAGATGGCTACTACCGTTAGAAACCTGAAGACACGATTGGCAGTGACGCACTAAACCAAGTGAAAAATTATAAGGTAGAAAATTTGATTTTATTTTAATGAATCCAAATTAAAACGACAATTTGTGTTGTTAATGGATTAATTAAAAACTTTGTAAAATTCATTTAAAATTTACACTTGCTACACGAATGATTAGATATCCAAGTTTAGCTTCTGCATTTGAAGAATTAAATGTTGCTTGGATCTCTAAATTATTACACCATCACACATTTGGTTCGAGGCAAATTTATTGGTGGGTATAAATTGATGCAAATTTTCGTAATTGATGAATTCCGTTTAATAAATAATGTTGATTTCAAATTATTATCTTATTATTTCGTCTGTTGAATCCACCGACCCTGACAAAGAGAAAAACTCATCTACTGGCGTAAAACTGGTACGTATATTTTATACTAAATTAAAAATATTTTTATACTAAATTAAAAAAATTATTAATACTTAAAAATAAGTATTAATAAAGTAACCACGAAGACTTACAAACTAAAAAATTAATTTTACTGATAAAATATTAAGACTTTCTGGATCTTGTTTTGTCCACAAGAAAACTGTTATAGATTTACTTGAAAGTGTAGTAGCTGTTAAAATAAAATAAAGTGTATTTTAAAGCTGAAAGACGGTAGTTTATAAAAAAAATATAAAGATTTTCATAATTTATATATTTACCTGAATCATAACATAGTACTGAAAATACGTGTATTTTATCGATTTCTTATGTTTTTCAATTGGCTCCAGTGTCTGCGCTGTTGAATGTATAAGTTTAACAATTCTCAGATATCAAAGTGCACATATCGTAAGAGAATAGAAAATTAAAATAATTTGGTTCAATCTACTCGTTATGAAAAAATTTCTTCTTTTGAAACTGTTTGAAATTTTAAAAAATTGTATATTTCACGTTACAATTTGGACGTGTTTGATAAGAGACAAAATCTTGAGATTTACAGGATACTTAGTTCTTACCCTTAACTTCAAAAAGTTCAAGGTCAAAAGGTTCAAATATGTGCGGCGTGCACAGTGTGCCCATGACCATTGATTGAAAAATTTGGTTTACGGTTTTTGCATACGGAATGTCTCGTGGTGCCCGGTCAAAAAAATTAACTAGAATTAAATAAGCTCCAAATTTAAAATCATTTTTGTTTATTTTGCATTCAAACCTACTACACTTTCAAGTAAATCTATAACAGTTTTCTTGTGGATAAAACAAGATCCAGAAAGTATTAATATTTTATCAGTAAAATTAATTTTTTAGTTTGTAAGTCTTCGTGGTTACTTTATTAATACTTATTTTTACACAATTAATTTCTTCACGGATAACTACTCAGGCTAGTATAAAAATATACGCCAAAATAAGAAAAAAACAACACAGAATAAATGAACAAATCGCTATATTTTTTTGCTTCTTTTTAAACGCCTGTACATCCGCGAGAGGAGGAAATCCCTCAAAGGACTTTGAAGTTTTTTACATTTAAGGGGGCAGATCAATAGGGTCTGAGCTTGTGTCAAGTTCAATTCAAAAACGAATAATCGTAGAAAGCTGAAATTTTCAGTATATACGTAAAATATGATTTTACTTAACATAAGCTATTTTTTATTTAAAAAATATTAATATAAAAAAAATTTTCTAGCCGTTTTCAATAAAATGCACTTTAGTTATAAATATAAAATAGCTTACGTTAAGTAAAATCATATTTTAAGTATATGTATTCTGAAAATTTCAGCTTTCTACGATTATTCGTTTTTGAGTTGAACTTGACACAAGAAATGAAGCAATATACATGAAATTTCAAATTTTAACCAATCAGAAGTAAATATCAATAAATCTCAATAAAACATACCAATGAAATATCATAAAACAACTAGTGACATCTGTTGAATTTTATAATTTATTCCTATTGATCTAGGACCTTAAGGATAAGAAATATGTATACTGTAATTTTCAAATTTTTATCTCTCATCAAACACGTCCAAATTGTAACCTGAAATATACAACTTTTTAAAATTTCAAAATTTCAAACAATTTGAAAAGAAAAATTTTTTTCATAACGAGTTGATTGAACCAAACTATTTTAATTTTCTATTCTCTTACGATATGTGCACTTTGATATCTGAGAATGGTTAAAACTTTACATTCAACAGCGCAGACACTGGAGCCAATTGAAAATCATAAGAAATCGATAAAATACACGTATTTTCAATACCATGTTATGATTCAGGTATATAAATTATGAACATTTTTATATTTTTTTAGAAACTACCGTCCTTCAGCTTTAAAATGCCACCTTGGTCGCGTAGATATCTCTAATAGAAAAATTTTTACAGCTAAAACCGCAAAGCACAAAAATACGACTTTTCAATTGCTTGATTTTGCGTGGAGCGGAAATGGCGCGTACTAAAATTAAATCCTTATGGATTTTGGTTGTTGGAAGCCTAAAGAACATTTCCACAAAGTTTGAGAACAATCTAAAATAGTAAAGCAACAATTTTTATTGTTTTTCGATGATTTCATATAGCACCACCTATTATTTTATTTGGCACTAATTTCGTCCGGCAACATCCAAAATTTTATTATTTAAGTCTTTCTTAACTTAAATCTTCAATCAGAATGCGGTCAGCGGTTTTTTCATACGGAATGTCTCTCAGCGCCTGCACTGTATCAAAAATCACCGAAATAGAGGGGTGGTCAGCTATAGCGTAGGTTCCCCTTGTAAGTAACCCGTTCACGATGAAAAAAAATGAAAATTAAAGAAATTCTTTTTGGAAACACCCTGTATCTAAACAAGTAGGCAGATTTATAAATATTTAACACCCGCCTACAATTGAATTTCACGCCTAAAGAATAGTCAGAATCGGTGCAGCATTAATTATTGTTGTACATTGTTGGTCCTGAAAGAGGAAGAGCTTTCAGGAAACTTATTTTTCACTCCAGTTAAGCTTTACAAATTACCGAAGCGCCAAAGTTTGCGATCTTAACTAATTTTAAAAAATACATCAAACAATTTCACAGCAAATCTTGTAACAATATCAGGTAAATAACTCGAATTTCAACATTCATTTCGGAATCTTGAAACGAGAAATTAATTTTAAGAAAATATTTTGCTAAATGAAAAATGATTACGCAATGGTTCTCAATCCCTTTGAAAAAATATTGGAAAGTAATTAATATCTTAATATTAATTAAAAACTTATCAGCAGTAGCCAAACAGTGGCGACCACGTGCAAACAGGATTTATGTTTACCTGGTGCAAGGTTTGGGAATCACTGCTTCATAGGAAATTCCTGTTAAAAGGAAATATTTCACATCGTCGCGTAGTACGGCATTTAGTTATAAGCAAGGTGGAATGTTGCTTTCGATGGAAAATATAATATGCTACATAGACGTCGGCGACGCTGCGTTCATGTCGAACAACTACAAATTGTGAACTCCTGCTTGCACGATATGAAGGTAAAAAAATTCACTATCCAGAATAGACAAGGGAAACCCACGCAGTGTTTGTGAATTCCCATTTCGTTGGATTATAGTTCATCTCAGGCTGAATTGTGAAGCCACTCTTTCGAACCGACCTGAATACAGCTAGCGATCACCTGCACTTACTTCCCTACAGAATTTCATATTATAATAAAATGCTTCTCTTTTGGTAAGAACATGTATTAATAGTCTATTGGGGCAGTCCGCATTAAGAAATAAGAAAGATAATGGCAACTGTTCCAGATGCTCCACATTATTTATGTTTCGATCAATTACACCTTTCCGTTACTGCACTTCAATGCTTCTTAGTATTTGTAAAAATTAGTTTTCTGACAATGCACTCGAATAGAGTGCTAATAGAAAACCACAGAAACCGATCTGCTACAAATAACTTCATCCCGTACAATTAGCTATCAATTCGAAAGAATTAGCTGCGTGGGTTTTGACGTAAATTGTTAGATTAAAAGCAATTCAACAACAGAAAAATTGAATTATATAAATAGGAAAAGTAATTGCAATTTTAGTTTGCTAAACTGCTGGAATGTCTTTCGTCTGAGAGACGTGATGAAATTTTATTGAAGCTTCATTATCAGAATTGTTTCCATTTCACAAATTTACTTAACCTACTTCTCAATGCATTTCAAGTACTCGTATAGTTAGCTGGACTTAGCTCACTGTTTCAGAAAATTATTCAGAAATTTTCATTCAGTTCACAAATCTCGAAAAATGTCAAGATGCGTCAAGTTTTTAATCAAACTTGCTCGGAAAATCATATCTCATTTTTACCTTGTCTATTTTCATGGCGCAAAAAATCCTGTAATTATTCCGATTCCATTTCAAAGAAAATTATCTTCTCTTCAGCGAATACAAATCTATGATCATATAATTTACGTTGTGATTATAATAGAAAATTAGAGAGATAAAACCTTAACCATCACGAGGATTTTTCCGTTTACACAGTTCAAGTTAAAAAGCTTCGCTTCGATCCGAATTGTTTACGAGATTTACAAATGATAGGGAAGTACATCCAAGATAAATGAGATTGCTATTCACAACGAAATTCAACACCTTTCAGAAAGTAAAAATCGCGCAATCTCGTTTGGAAAATGACATTACAACAACGTGAGATGTCTTCCTAAAATTTCGCATCTAAAAAAAGTTTGATCAAATTATAATCTTCATGGATTTATTAACTACTTTTAGTTCATTCAGCGCTAAAATGTTTAACACGTAGAAAACTAATAAAGAAAATGCGTTCGTAATAAAAGGAAAACCACCACAAATCTTGTTACTAAAAAAAAAGAGTAAAAAACTTGGACACTTGAACCTTTTGTTCGTTTGTTTTAATCCGAAAAAAACAATGCAGGGACGGGAAAATTTATTAAATGTTAGATATATTTTCTTTTAATAAATAGAAAATTTTGACAGTAAAAAATGGCTACGATAAAGAGGCGGTTTCGTATGAGAGCAAAATTATTAGCCGATATATTTTATGCAGTTCTTTTTTCTACTTTTCTAATTTTTTCTTTTTCTTTCAAATTCAAACTATCTGCAATCAGTTATTCTACCGAAACATTGGCCACTTTTAAGCACAGCTACTTTGTGACATTCGAAACGCAGGTTTAGATTGTCAGTAATTATTATCAATACTTCTTGCTGTAATTTAAATTGTACTAATTATTACCGTGAACCTTAAATTTTAACCGAAGTCGTTCCATGCATTCATCGTAATTTCACAGCAACAAAATCATTTTTAGTTCTTTTTTGAAATTGAAAAGCCTTGGTTGTTTTTGTGAAGTTTTCCAAGATAGTTCGCGTTGCTCTTGCAGAGTAATTCGATTGTTGCTTGCGGTTAAAGATATTCCCCTCAGGATTTGCTCAGCTTTTTGAACTTTATTTTATTTTGCAATTTCAACCTGCAGCTGAATTTACAATGTTACTTGGTCTGAAAATATTAACTGTCAGCTGATTTATTATTAGTTTTCTGTTATTTTATTATTCAAACCTCTCTTAGATTTTCAATTTGTTTACGTGTACGTCCGTTAATGTGAATTCAAGTTGTTGTAGTATACATAGGGAACCTACTGTTTGACGTGGACTCCAAACCACGAGAAAAGTAATACTTTCCCGAAAGGGAAAGATTTTACTAGTACGTTGGGCTCGATGGTGTGCTATTGTATTCCCAGGAGAGACGGTCACAATAAAGTTCTTAGAAACCCAGGGTTCGACAATGCTAAAATGCATTAGCATAGTCCAGCACTTAAGAGGCGACAGGATTGATATAGTCTAAGTGCTTTTAACAAAAAAATTTGATTATAAATTACTTTTCTCTATTTTATTAATTTTATTGGAGGGTCATCGCCGTAGAGACCGTTTAAACATTTCCTACTAAAACCCAAGCACGACCAAATGCTATTCTACATTTCCAGTATTATTTGTAGTCTCAATTTTTCATTACTAACGAGCCCATTAATTTTTTGCTATCGAAGTAAAATATTGACACATTTTTATTAAAAGAAATTATTTACCGATAAAAAATCTAAAATATCCACTAGAGTTCTGGTCAAAACAAAGATAATAATTGTATTTCCGTAAAATTTTCCCAAATAACTAGAAAATATGTGCGGGCACGTCAAGGTAAAAAATAAAAGCAAGATAAATCTATAAAAATGTGCATGAATAATGCTAGCGTTGTTTGATAAATGTGAAAGCATGGACGAAGACTAACAGAAAAGCGTTCTCGATGTACAAAAATTGGAAGTAAATTCTCAAAATACATATTACCAAGTTTACATAAATTTACTGGATGTGCTTTTAAAAATCAATATTATCTATATCTACATTATATTATTCTAACAGCGCGACATATCCTCCATATAAATCTTCCTATACCTATAAAAATATCAGTACCGGCAGTTATTTCCAAGTTGCCCATGGTTGGGGCACCACGTTGAATTGTAGGTCCTTGCTTATGTTTAGATAGTGCGGAAGGACTACATGCAATTCGGTCTTCCAGGTTATTCGAATTTTAAGTGGTATTAAGCGCTAAAATATCGACATTATTGCTTAGAAATTAATTTTAATTTCAAAATTTTAAGCCTTTACCAAAATAGTTTTACGTTTTACCTAATTAATTCTTTTTGAATCATTTAAAAATATTCATTATTAACAGCACAATCTTGAATTGTACTTCTTCGCACGTGGCTACCATAAATAAAATTAGAATAAATGTATCGACACAATATATTTCATGTTTCTATCACATTATCTTGTAAAGTTACAAAACGCTAATATTTTAAAAGAATTTAAAAGAAATTTATTGCTAATCTGAGAAAGAAAAGTCAAAGCCGAAAATCGATCGCTGCAAATACGAAAGAATTTAAAGCGAAATGTTATAAATTTGGTTAAGCATCCTCGCGCTAGAGAAACAATGATAAATGATGAATTACTGAGAAATGGTAGTCCAAAAAAGGACTACCCTTGTCTAGCGATTCCTTTTAAGTAAACATTAGTCACAGGTGTCTTCCAGGACGATATTTCTCCACAAAGTTGTCTACCCCTTCGCTGTAAAATCCACGAAATGGCGGTAACAAATGGATGTCGAACTTGAATTAGATTCGGTCACCTGTGTCTGAGATTCTAATTAAACTAACATTAATATAAGTTTGAAATGTCAACAATTACCACACAACATTAACAATCAAATTTATACACGAAAAGTTGGAACGAAATTATTATCCATTATTAAATGTGGGTATCATAGCGGAACTTTGGAAAAAAATCTCTCGTATCTCAACCTATTAAATTTTTAATGAAGTTTCTTTTATAAATTATTAAAAATTTCTAAGTTTTTAATTCGTTTTGAAAGAAAGGATTTTGTATCACCATCAAGTAATTTACCAATCGGCAATGTCGCGGGTTATTGATGAGCTTCATCATGTCTTCATTATTGAGATGTTATTATTAAATAAATATTGAACAAAATAACGAGAAAATTTTGATACTTTAGAAATACAAAAATGAATTCATAACAAACTATTAAAAAGATATTGTAGACAGGACAGAACAACGTTAGGATTCAACATAATAAATAATATTGAATCATAATTGAAAATAAATATACTATATGTAAATGCGGCTGATAGAACAGTGGCAGAATATAAAAGAGATCCTCATTGTAGTAAAATGTGAAGAAATTAGTATAAAACCGAGAGATCTGAGTATGAAAAATCTTCCAGCTGTAAAGAAGCAACAAGACGACCTTTTAAAATTAATGATGACGTAAATTTGATTTATGAAAAGTCGTCCTGTTATCTGCATATAATTCATACCCCCCAGACCCCCCGGTTCAAGGTAAAATTGTTTTCAGAAAAATGTATTTTGTATTAGCAACTATTTCGTTAAAATAGTGCAACGAAATTCCAGATCACCTAAGCAATTGGAAATTTCCCCACACCCAGTTATTACTGGTAAATTTGCGTGTGGTGGCCCTGATGAAAAAACTAGTTCTATGGTAATCAGGAGGCAAGGTGAGGATTCAGTTTGCCACTTCTCGAGGTAAATAAAACCAATAAGTAGGAAACAAAGGTTGCGTTTATTAATAATTTCTGCCACAATAATAGCACACACAAAGGACATCCGTCGACTATAAAACTAGCTTGGTCAAATGGCAAAGCAGAACATAAACTGTCCAAAACTAACCAAAACACAATCGCAATACAGAGGGGGAAAAACTCACCTAAGATCTTTCGGTGTTCACAAAATCTACCTATTATACAGAATTCTCTGTACGCGATCGATGGTATTAAATGAAAACAAAAGGTAGTCCACTGTCCTCTTCTGCCAGTCCGAAACGAAAGGATCTCCTGGTATACAGTTTGACAGTTTGCCTAGCAGGAATTGGTAGCGTAGGCTTCAAGGTTACTGATTGACCCAAGGTCATGCACCAGGTGTAAAAGCCACAAGATATAGGAATAAAAAAACCACTGTACAACTCTTGAGGTCCACGTTGCAAATAATAGAATTCTGATCTAAGGCGATACATAATTAGAGCCAGAAATAATGGTAAAAGTACTTACAAACAGCTTACTACTAAGCCAGGATCAAAACAACAAACGGAAAAATCCGCAATCGAGCGCCACGTCGTCGCTCCTTTTCAAACATGACAGAACTCCTGATAACAACACCGCCCATTTTCCCATAGGCGTCGCCCACGGGAGAATTAAAAAGGAGTAAAATCCAGAGGCACGCGAAACAAACGTCAAATGAAGATTTTACGTTACAATAGCACCTTTTTCAAGGATCCCGGTTTATAACTTAAGTTTATGATGGAAATGGGTCTAATTTACCTTACGAGGCCAATCTCACCCCAATTAACATGGGAATCAGTAAAAGACCACGATCAGACTATCTAAATCCCATTTTAATGAGATTTACATGCGGTTGATTTCGATTCCATTTTAAAACGATCCACCGTAATTATTTGTGACGTGATTCGGATTCCACGTTAAACTTCAGGTCCAATTATGATGTTCATATTCAATCATATTTTTTTAATTTGAGTACGAAGTTAGAAGTCAAGGCACGATAAATTATTTAATCGATTATAATTTTGGTGTGTTTAAACGACAACTTTCAATAACATGGAAAACCTGCATTTCCAGCATCTGTTTTAAGAGAAATTCCTAGTGAAAACCAGTTGCAGCGTTTTATGCTAAAACCTTTCAAAAGTAATGAAAATTCCTATTCTTCGATTCTTCAAGTATGCAGTAATTAAATTGCAGTCGAAAGAAAAAACGTGGATATTTATTGGAATCCGCTTTTCCACAAATGTAGTATGAATCTTGTAATATGCGATATTAAAGTTTCATGTTGACTTGAATAACAAATCATAAGAAATGTTGAAAGAGTCTGCAATGTGGACATTGTAATAAAAACGATTCAAGAGTTAGTAGATTCCGTTTACAAAATCCACTTGTCAAATTGGTGCAAGTTTTCCTGCTGCGCTTATTCCACCGCCCATGGTACTTACAATATTTTTCCTTAGAAGTTTATAATATGAAGTGCCTTTCAGAACAGAACACAACGGAAAACACTTTTCAGAAGTAAAATTTTTCAAATAACGTACATTTGCGTATTTTAGACTGGACCTTTAAAAATTATAGTAATTGCTATGTTTTATTTTAAATTTCCTATCTGAATTTTTCTATGCATCCTTGTCTGTTCGTGTAAACTTCATCCTTCTCGAATATCATTTTTTGCATGCTTTCCTTTATACGCATTTCAATACTACTTTTTAAAAAATACAATGTCAGACAACTTGAAGGTTTTCCTTTTCATTTTTAGATTTTCTGAAGCACATTATAATGTTTAAAACTACCGCTTTGTCATGAGGTCCTGAAAGGCAACGAAATCGATACAGTAAATGTGGTAAACTTTATTTTGTCTCATAACTCGATTTCCTTCGGTTTCTCACATAGTAAAGTAGAATTTCGTACTCTCCTTGCAGGATATTTTTCACGAAAACCCTTTCTTTAATTTATTAAAGGAAATTTGTTGTCTGAAGTGAACCGGTTTTGACCTAAAAGAGCGAAAGTAAAGTTTTCGGGACATAAAACTTTGTAACCTCATCGTGAAAACCATGTTCCAATTTCTCGACTTTTAAATTTACATGTGAAAGAATTTTCGTATTGCTAACCGTGAAACAAAAATTAATGGAAAAACCTTTGTGCTTTTTAACTTTTGTTTTTTTAAGCGAGCGTTATTTTTTTGAAAGACTCTTTAACTTGATTTTTTTGTATGAAAATTATGCAAATTTAAGGAAATCTGAAGTTTGAGTTATTAAAACTAATAAATTCTTTCGCTGGCGTTGAACCCGGTTATTTATTTGTTTACTTTTCGCTGTTTGCCTACAACTTGTAAAGGAAATTGTAGAGGCGGTAGGTATTCAAATTTTAGGTTTTAATCGATATTTGCCGAACAGTTTCCGCTTCTATTTTTTCATCAAGTTTGCGAGGTAAATTTTTTAAGAAGGTTCTGAATCATTAGGAACTAATTGGATTCATCATTCATGGGGTCTACGCATATTTGTAGGATTGTAAATTATCTTGACCGTCTTTAATCGATAATAGAGGCCTTTGTTTCCAATTTGCTGTCCCAACTTTTACAAAAATGTTACGTTGGCAGACTAAGTTAATTTGTTAACTAAACTTTTTTTAATGAAAGTTGATTTTCTTGCTATTGTGTAAGAATTCACTACTTTGAGAAACTTTCAGATTAGAATCTCCTAGTGCATTGTTCGTTTCTATCGAGTTACATAAATTTCGTCATAATATTAGTCGAAATGAAGTTTATCTACTATAGTCATCAAATTTAGTACACAGAAACGAAAACAAACTTAGGAAAATTGATAACGCAAGTATCCAAATATTAAAACAGCCTCTAGTGAAGACAAAGAGGTAATTATAAAAGCTTTTGAACTCATTTTGTATTATGAACAGAAATTTTTTCGAGCGACAGGACACCACAATATTGAAAGATGGAAGCTGAAATTTAATTTTGTGAAAATATATTTACTTTATGCTAAATAACTTCAATCCCAGGATAGAACAAGTCAGACTAAAGAAGATCCTGATCTCCATTAGGGATTATGTGGAAACAATCGAAATCCCTACCCAACCGTATTATATAAAATATAAACAAGGACAACATAATTTTACAAAAACTTATTTCAAATTGAATGTGCCGAATTCCAGTAGGGAATAATACAATAATAATCATTTTAGACATCTTTCAAGCTCTATACAATGTTACACACACCAGGAGACGACGAGAACTTTTGATATTTTTTCTAACTATCAAATGAAAGTTTATAATATCAAAATTCACCTATTTTTTTTTAATATTACGTAATTTAGAATAGAATGACTGGGATAATTATTTCAAACTACGGAAATTTTAAAATCCATAGATATAAATGTATTTACGGATAAATACTACTTAACGTGGAATCCGAAGCACGGTACAAATACAAATTCGAGAATAGCTGAGATTAGGGCTTATGACAACCAGGTCGGGAGGGTTCAATTCCCTTGCTCTTACACCTAACTATGAGTAAAAGATTAACAAGCAATGAATGTGGTATTTTATTTGTTGACCTTCCATTAAAATTGGTTATTACGTTATTAGTTAAGGAACTAAAACAATATTGAACTTGTCCGACGTCACAAGATTATTGGAAGAACTCAACAAGACATTTCCTGCAGATGAGGACCGTATAGATCAGGGAGTGCAATTACAGCTAACACGAATTTCTCTCCTAGCCTGCACGGTCGTCATCTGTAGGAAATAATCTGTTGAATTTTAAGGAAAACTTGCCTTGAAAATGGGTAAAGTAATCCAGAAACGTTGGACAAGTTCAATATTGTTCCCACATTTTAAAAATAACTAGAACAAAGGACAAAAAGAAATAATTAAAATCCAAACATAACAAATGAAAGGGAAACAGAATTTTCTTATTTAGAAAGTTTTGAAATAAAGACATGATGATGCACACGCGGAATAATTAATTGAAATGCCGATTAAAACTTATTGGGTACTAAAGATAAACTCCTGAATATGTAATATTCTAATGGTTTTCTTTTGAAAATTATTAAAAGGAATTAAAACCCTTTTGAGTCAATACCGCCGCAATATTTTTTTAATATTCTTAGCGTCAAAAAAATATTACACGCCTTGATTGTTAATTATAATTACATTTTATTCAACCCAACTTTTTATTTTCTACTTTGTTTGATACATAAAAGTCAATTCTTCAATTCTCTTCAGTTTTATTTAGAAAGGCTGGCGCACCCAGGTAAATTACTTCTTAATTTTCTACCAAAAAATCACCCGAGTCACATGTGGCGAATCGCTCCAGAGCAACCCAGCTCTGGTATTGAGGGGGATAGATCCCTAGCTAGCCGCTTACAAACATCATGTGGGCCATCAAGGCAGCAGCATAAAAATTGAGTTCTTTCTTACAAACTTTTATGCTGTATTAATCGTAACCGTTTCTGGGACGATTTGTGTTTTCTCTATGGTCAATTTTTTATAGTTCCGTTGCCACCCTGATCAGAGTTGATGGATTCTGTCTTAACTCCTAACGCAAAATGGTATCACATTCCTACTGCTTTAGTTGTTATTGCTACAATTTCATGGAGAAAATACTTACACATGAAATTAGAGAAACCACGAATGACCTGGCAGTATCGTGGAGCAATGGAATTCATGAACCACCCTCTGGCTCTATATCGCGGTTGCCATGCCATGTTATAGTGACCTTGTATGGGGAGTCAGAATTAAATAGATAACAAAACAGCATCCTCCTTGCACTAGATTCAGAGATTAATCTGTTTGGCTGTGTCTGGAGTAACGCAAACAGCCTCAACTACAGCGCTTGAGGCGCTTCTCTGGCTCCCACCACTTAATCCTCATGTGCAGGAGATGACGGTTAAGGCTGCTCTTAGGTTACGCAGTTAGAGAATACCTCTGCAGCATATTGAACTCGACAGAATCCACCCTAGGAAATATTACGTACTATTAAATGCAAACAAAACATAATACTATGGCGTACGTCTGTTCTAGGATGCCTACAAAAATAATGCTGGTTCAGGTGCAGGAATTTATTCTGGTGAATTTATTTCATGCGGATCTTAGATAAGAAAAGTTTAGTTTTTCGGGTGGTTATTCAACTGTACTCAAGTAAAATACACATTAGGTCAAAGTGCGTATTTTAGTTCGGTTAAGTTGATTGTTACAACCCAGGAAGTTATTTGAGCAGTTTCAAGTTTTATTAATCAACAGTTAATTGTAGTTATTTAATTTCAATTGTTAATTAGTTATAATTTATTTGATAAGGAAATCATTCAAGTCAACATTTACACTGGCCCACTGGCCAGGTTTAATCTTTTGCATTGCATTTTAGAGTTAAGTTTACAAATATCAGGATGATATTTGGGACAACTATTATCATAGTTGGTCCAGGTATATTATCATCTTTATTTTACCTCATTATATGAAATTATGTATCATTTTGAAAATCATATTTAAAAGCAAGAAAGGTAAGACGTCGTTATTCCTTCTGGTTTACTGCGCAATCCCCTTTCTCAATCCATCTTACGCTTAGTCAACTACCAGAGTAGCGCCCTAATAATTACCTTTCTTCTTCAGCCTATTCTAGTGCACTCCTTGACCATAGAGGCCTCTCCAGTAATGGAGGTTTTGGCCATAACTCACCACGCTGGCCAGACGGGTTGGTGAGTAGTCCGGATATCGAGTTTTGGACTATGGTTGTTTTACATCCAGTAGCAGCTTGCTAGGCTAACCTTCAGATGTGCCTATAGCCCTGTTTTTTGTTAACGGTGGCAATTCGTTAACTTAGGGGGACCGCCGGCTTAACGTGCCCTCCGAAGTACGGAGACTTGGTCATAAGAAAGTTTGACTCTCCCCAGGTTTGAACCCGGTACCCTGCATTCGCATCCAACTGCGTTAAATGCAAGGCAATGACAGTCTCATTAATTATCTCTTAAAGTAAATAATAATAAAATCAAGTAAATCTTAAGGTAAATAATTACCTATTCGACCATTTTAGTATATTGTTATATCCAAAAGTCAGATTTGAGGTCCAGAAATAGTTTTTGTTGTAAATTTGAATTTGTCATTTATGTGAGACAAAAAATGAGAGCAATTAAAAGGATAAAGTGTGATATCATGTTACTTTTAACACATCCGTTTTACACATCTTATTTGATTTTTAATGTTTGTTGTGCTGGTAAAATTAAACAAGCAGTGTAAGTTGAATTATCTGGAAGAATACGGGAAATTTTGAAATTCAAACAAACAGCGCCGAAAAGCGGAAACTTACATTTTGTTGTAAAATTTATTTAAACAGTGTTGGTACCTGGATTTTGTACGTCGCTGGGAACTGGCGAGCCGTTTTATGAACAGATTTTGATCGATCTCGCAATCGATAGGTTTGGGTGTTGCAAATATTTTGCAAAATCCCAGAAAATGTTAGTTTGAGGGCTTTTGAGTATCTCAAAAGCGTATTTACGAGTTGTAAAAAGTGTTCGCGAGTATTTTTAACTGCGTAAGTTTGTAAAAAATCATAATTTTACAAGAATTTAGTGTTTTTCGAGCGATTTTCGACCGTATTGAAAAAAATTTGTTTTACGTGCTACGACACAAGAAATTATTGCAAGAGTGCTATTCTGATGATCGTGTTTAATCACAGAATCAATTAACGTTATATTTGGAACTGAAAGAATGATAATTTCATCAATTTTATTCGCACATTGTCCAAGTTTAAGGTTAATTTGAACACATGTGAGGAGGACATCTGTTTGCTTAAAAATTTGGAAATTTGGTGTAACTGACACTGGAGGGATTATTCAACACAACACTGGAAGTATTCCGTTCGAAACTTCGTTTGATTTGGTTGAAAAAGCAGGAGATTGGGTCAACAGGTGCCATAATTGTCACCACATTTGCTACTGTGGAAGCCATATTGGATTTGCGCATACAACAGGTCGAATTTAATGCAAGACCGAGTGCGACAGAATAAGTAGACGGCGTAAGTTCCTGAACATTTATTTTGTTAACAAAAATTTGTAAAATTATTATAATTGTTACACAAATTAACACGATAACAGTGTCGAGTAAACGTACAGCTAACATTTTTGAAGTAAATAATACGCTTTACTTGAAACTGCACATAAAACACAATATTATTTATCACTTGACATTTGTGTCAAAGATTTCCGTAATTGCTCTCATAATTATTTTTATTCGAGTAAATAAAATACAATTTAATTTCCACGACCTTTTAATTGAATTTTTTTGACCGACAAACTGTAGAGCTGTGGCCTCGATAAGTGTTCTCGACAAAAAATCTTTCCGGGAACTTAAAATCGTCATTTGTTTCGGTGGATATCGACTACCCCAAGCGTCCGATTTAAGGGGTTGGGAAGTCAAGACTATCCGGAACACGACAATATACAGAGCCGTTCAACATCGTCGTCTCTTTGATTTATTGAAGTAGACTCACCCCTTTGTCTGGATTAGCTGCCAGCAAACTATTGTTTACGGGGCAAAGGAATGATCGGCGAAATTCAGCCCGTAACACACTGCAATTAACCAAGCAAGAGTTGCAATACGTGCGCCTTCGTGGAAACATGCGAGATATTATCTGAAACTATCCAGAGTTAATATGTGGACAATTGTAAGGATACTGACTGGGGTATGCAGATGACCCTATTTCCTGATGTGGATGTAACGAAAGAAGGAAATAGCTGAGCATGAACTTTGCTACTGATTTCTATGAGAAGATCCGGGTTGGGGGACTTCTGGCCGAATATGGCCAAAATCAGTGTCACCCCATCTACTAGGATCATTGAAGATCCTACAGTTGAAATGGCTTGAGCAGTGGCATAGCAGGGTAGTAAATCCAGAATGCAACTATAATTTCATCTAATTCTTCACCCAATTTTTATTGAACTTTATTTTAAATTCCAATCGGGTTTATTAGAACAAGGTCTCAAAATTTGTCCAACTTTTTCGAATATAAGAGAGGGGCCGTTTGTTATAATCCTAATTTCATTCAATCGTAAACACAGAAACGTAAAAATAATTCTGAAGTGTAACCTCTCCAAAATAATTTCAAAATCATAATTTCCATTCTAAGAAACTTCGGGCGATCCACGTGGCAATAGTTTCCTGTCAAATTTAATTGTAAATATTGTCACTTAATTAATCTGAAATTAATTAATCAGTTTTGGGCAGCGGTGACATTCACGCGATATTGACTTTATGTCGCTTGTAATTGCAGGTTCGACCCCTTCAGAATAATCCCAAAATTTTTAATGAGCGATGAAATAAAATCGCTCGTGAATATTATAATAACCTGACGAAATCAAAATCTGAATGAAAATTATAAAGCAATAATAAAATTGCACCGTATATTTTTTAAGTGCTCAACAGGGATCTCGTTTATTACCCGAGACATAGGAAATTGCAAGTTTAATGTTCACTTATTTCGGTGTATGTGTTTGGTCCTTTTTTAATTTTTGAAAAAGAAAAATTGATTTGAAAAGTTTCTCAAAAGCATATAAAATGTCTCCTTGGCTTTGATCTTTTGGACCATTATAATCTTGGATAAAATGACAAGATGTGGCACTCCGGTAAGCTCTTTGATGTTCCACTTCAACTCTTTACTCAAAAGAGGGTACTATTCCTGTTGTTGCTGCAAATATCGTACTACTTTAAAAAAATTTTAAACGAAGACGATTATTATTCCAAAATTGGTTTTTCTAAAAATAAAAATTAACTCGATTATGATAGAAAATTAAATTTGAACGGGCAGGGGTGGATTTTTGAGGTAAATTTATAATAAAAATTTAACTGACCTGTTTTTCAAAATAATTTTGTAACGTTTCGGTTAAATTGGAGTAGCAAATATATCCTGATCACGCTGTACGGTAGACTCAGTTTTAATTCCAAGTTTTCCTTGTTTCCGAAAAAACAAGCAAAACTTCTTAACTTGTTTTTAATGGTAGTTTGTGTACTTTGATTACCATTATTTCTAAATCACCATGAAATATTGTGACATAATGCTATAAGTTGCAGTTTAACACAATACAAAGTTTCCGACAGAAAAATTTAATTTCATCAAACGATCGTTACAGTACTTTTTTCATTAACAAGAAAACGTTTATATAAAATAACACAATAGTTTGGAAAAACGTTTTTCTTTTCATTCTTTGGAATAAAATTCAACGGAAAAGTAATTTAAAATTGTTTAATTAAGACATAATGACACGAATTAATTAAAAGTGGAAACAATCATTCTTTCATGTTGTCACTTTCAGGATTTTCCGTTGGGGTGCAAGGTGTCTAAGTTACACCAGAACATTTTTTGCCCTTTCTGCAAAGGAATTTTTGTATCTTTCAAAGTAGTATATGAAATAAAATGACTTAAAGAATAATGTATTGCAAAAATTACATAAAAATGGAACTGCTTTTGACCTTAATCTGTGCCGAGCCTGCATCATTTCACTTCCACTTAAACCATTATGAAAAGGTCTCCTTACAATGGATTTTCTTATAAAAAGATTTCCTTATAGATATTTCAAAAAGCTTCGAAATTCGTTTTGTGCGTAAATGGTTATTTACGATAGGTAATAATAAAATTAATAATAATCCTGGATTCCTTCAAAATATTTTTTTGGAAATGAAAGAAATAGTTTTGATAACAATTTCTTATGAGAAGTGCAGTTCGTATTTCCTTCATTATACAGTATGTTTGTTTACATCATCGTTTCTCAAAGTACATCATGATAATCCTTGTTGATCCATCGCCTCTATAATTTTTATTTAGACCTTGCGGTGTCAATTTCACTTGTTGTTCCTACGTCACTATTTGATACCAGCTTTGGTGCATTCAAATTCCATGCGCGAAGATTTTATCTGATCTGCAGCAGAGTTCCATCTCAGGATGCTAGGAAAATTATCATTTTGGTACCACCTACCATTTCTAGTAGGCGAAACAACCAACGACGTAAGAGCGTCCAAACCTACCTTTGTAATAATGTATTTAGGAGAATAGAACTTATCGATTATAACGATACAAATTGGAACGAATTTGGGAAGGAATTTTTCCAGTTTCGGGTAATTCGTTCAAAACAAAAACAGAGAACTGTATAATATCTCAACAAATAACAATTTTATCTAAAAGTTTTTCGAGCTAAAGTTACTTTTAATCAACTACCCTAAGTTTTTAAGTTAACAAGGACGATATTGCTGTGTTAGTTTTAAATTAATTGATCCTGCTGCGTTTTAATTTATTTTTCGGATAATACAAAAAAGAAGGAAGTTAATCGAAAATGTTATAGGTATCAACGATTGATTAATTTTTCATTATTTTATGTTGACATATTACCTTCGGTACACTGCACTGCGCTTGAATCATTGTTCATTTGAATACCAACGCTTCTGATTAGATGTGAACGAATTTTTAATTAAATCATCAAATATTATGTGCATTTTCACTATAAATTTGATTTCCATAGTGCTACGATTTTCGAACGGCCTTTAATGGATGTTTACCTCAACTATAGCACAACATTTAATAAATTCGTGTTTATTTAACAATGTACAAAACAAAGCAGATTTATGAATTTGTAATTGCTCTCCCTTAAATAATAGTGGTTTTGAATAAATGATAGGGGTTAAAATTAATTTTCCTGTTTTAAATTTACTCACGCTTTATTACATGTAAAATCTGAATCGTTAATTATTGTAATATTTGCTTTAAAAATACTCTAGTTAATTAATCGAGGCGTAATCCACTTCTCTGCATGAGGAGTTCGAGGTTCGGATTCCACGTTAAGCTGAAAGCCCTTGTTTATTTTTCTCTTCATGATTTCCCCTTTTTTTATATTCACGAGATACTTCAAACGTAAAAATGAGTATAAACCGAAATTGCAAAATTAATAACATTTGAGATAATTTGGAAGTTTTTTAATCATCATTGTTCAAATAAAGCTTCAAGTAAGCCATTAAAAATAAAGCCGATCGATAAGCAATATTTTAGCATTCAGGGAGTACCTATAGAACATCTTGACTTTTGGGTGGAAAATTACTTGGATAAGTTTTTACCTTCGAGTACTAAATCGTTTTAAAACTTCTTCAATTTTTGGATATCGAACCTGATTTCCGTTTTAAAATCTTGCATTATTAAATTTCCACATCGTCATTCACTTCTAAAGAAACATGAAAGCCTATTTAAAAGTTACGAGAAAATCTCAAGTCGAAATTTTTATCTAAGAAATTAGCGAGTCGCATACGCGAGACTTGAAATGTATTGACAACAAATTAGAAAGTTCAATAAAAACTGCGATAAAACTTGAGAGCCAAAACTCGGCAGATTTAACAGATTCAACTTCCATTACTCGGATTGCACAAAATTGTGTCTAAATTTTTTAAAAGTGTTTCAATTTTTATTGGTAATAATCTACCCACCTACGTAATTACTATAAATTTTTCAATTTCATCAGTTCGACTAAATCAAATTTCAAATTTTTTATTTCCTCATAACCAATTCAATTTTGTGAGACCAAAAAATAAATGCGATAAGAAAAACGTGGACTGGTATCACTCCCAAAGGATACAGGAAGAGCTTTACTATCTTCAAACCATATAGTACAGGTGCTTGGATATATTTAGTGTTTCTAGACGTATAAAGGAATTTGACTTTTATTTGAAAAGATCGCAGCGAGTAAAATTTTGGTGTTATACATAAGTACATCAAGTATACAGGGTGGTCCTTACGTTGGGAAAACAATCCGAGAATTATTCAGTAGGAAAACAAACACCTTAACTTAGCATTTGAACGAATGGAAAAAAATATGGATAATTTTTGTAAAATTGATTGATATTCTAGTAGTTTACGGTGCAAACCTCATTTACACGCACCCCTGTTTACTAGCAAACCATGGGAACCAAAAGTGGCACACCCAATTTTCTTAAATACTGTGCGTTACCTCATTGTATTTTTGAAAAGTAAAAGCATAAATGGAACAATGAAAATATTAATGATGCAAAATAATTTACACGGTGTGTTGAATTTTCCCAAGTTATAAATTGTTATAATAGTACTAAAATTAAATTTTTATTCAAAAAAAAGAGAAGAGTTTTAAATGCAAGTTTAAATTGAAGTGTAATTATTTATCAAAATTATGACAGGCCATTCATAAAATTCATTTCAATGATAACTTTTTATAATAAATTAATCGCATGTTTCATTGTGTTAAATGATTCACTTGGTGCAATAATTTTAATTTCAAATAATTAAAAGATATTAAATTTTTAATGCCTGCTGATTGTAAACAAAAGGAAGTTTTTAATATAAAATACGCAAAAATATACATTACACGCTGATATTGAAATTGAATTTATATCAATATATAATTGGGCTGAATAAGTTTAACTTCAAAAAGTTTATAATAACTTAAAGTTAAAAATTGCAGAAGTGAACTCAAATAAATAAAGTCTCGCGTATATGATTGACTTCACAACGCGCACAAATAAATTTTGTTCCATCTTTCATCCTCACATTGTGTTTTATGAATAAAACTAATTCCTGCTTTGCCTTCGGATTTTACTTTGAAAGACTGACGCCTTTTCAATTGTTTTCTTAGTTAACTGATGACAGACAATTGCCTAAGTCACAACTAAGACAGAACTTGCAAATCGCAAGTGGGCGACTTACGTTCTCGTGACTATAAGGAAGGATATCTGTCACACCCTAACTAGTATGTCCACCACAACAATCGTTGCCCATTAGGATGTTACGGACAGAAGAAAATTAGCTACCTGAAAGGGGATCCTAACTACTAACTAGCCAAATTTGATGGTAACTAATCATTTCTGGTGATTTAGCTATTTTTTAAAATACAAAAATTGTATTTGAGATCATAGATGAAGTTTTTTTGATAATGATAAAGATTCATACAAAACAAGAAATACGGATTTAGGGTACCTACTCTTCTGTGATCAAGACAGTAGCACGCATCTTAACTTATTGAATCCATCAATTTTAACCGGAATAACAATTATTGTCGAGATTTTTCAAATATTTAGCTATTTTTTTGTAATCGTGTATTTAAATGGCTGCGGTGCAACAGAAACTATCTGTTTTTTTGAAGATCGTGAGCGTTGCAGGTCATTGCTGGAGTTAAATTGTAGTTGATTCTCTTTTGTAGTTAAGCCTGGAGATTGCAATCCTGATCGAGAAAATGGTCAAGTACACTAGAAATAACATTTAAAGTAGAAGTAATTCCCATACACCTGATTTTTTATTTTAATGGAGTAAATTAGTAACAAATATGTTGAAAATTGGAAGTTTAATTTATTTGTTTTAATTTGATAATTCTGAATTGTTGTAACGAAATGTTTTACAAAGAAATGGACGCAGTTTTCTGGATAGGACATTTAATGGGCTACAAATTTGGTCTAGTGAACTTTTTGAAAAATTAATCCATTTCATCGGAAAATTAAAACTACGTATTAAAAAATAGAATGTAGCTTTTGCAGTTGCAGCCCATTAAATTTGCTATACGAAAAGCGGCGTCCATTTTTTTTAAAAAAAGGCTTCAAATTTACAACATTTTATTTACATTTTATAACTTTTTTTTTACTTCATAACTCGAAATCCGTTCATTTTACACAAATGAATACAAATGAAGGATGTAAAAAAGCAGTAAATTATGTACACAAAAACAAAATTGTTACAGTACTGTGACCATTTGAAGATGGAATAAGTATTAGTTGAAAATTTGAAATTTAATTTCATTTCTGACTTGTTGATATTATTTTAAAAAAGACATTGATATTCAATTTTGAACAACATTTGTTGTCAAGTTTTGTAAGGTCATTTAGACACACGAGGTTTAATTTTGTCGGGTGTTATTGAAAAGTGTTGTTCATGATTTCTAAATATTCTGATTCCACGGTATCTTTGCTCTCGAGGCTGGATAGAAAGACTAGAAAGGACAATTTTTAAAAAATAGCTTTCCAACGATGGGGTTTGTTGTGATTTTATACTAATAGTCAATTAGAAAAGTAATAAAACTGATTGAAATTATATGGGAATATAATCCCCCCTCAGCCGTAAGTAAAAACAGTGTTTTCTCAAGAATTTAAATTGCATCTTTATCAATTTTGAAAAGTCATCTCGTTACTTCCTTATGCTGGGGGGATACTCAATACTCCCCCCCCCCCCGATGTCCCAATTTCACGTCCGTTTCTTCACATTTTAAGAGGTTACGACACCGTCAATCACTGGTCCTTCCATCTTTTCCTTGCTCTTCCGACATTACGCCGTCCTATTGGTTTGTATAGTAATAGGACTTCATTATATTCCAATGAAACCAACCCCAAAATGTTGGCCTTGTATGAAGCCCTTGATTTTTCTTTATTGACTAGGCAAACCTAATGACTGTGCAGAAACGAATATTCGTCCGTTCGGGTCTATGTTGGTATCAATTGTTGGAATTGGGTATCAGGCGTTCTCCATACACATCTACTATCCAGCATCTTGGCTCCTCCTAGTTACTAAGGAAAAATCAAGATCTGTCTATATGTATTTTTTTCGTCACGAACATTTAATATTTTCATAGATAAACCACCCCCAAAAGTTCAAAACCCGCAAAGAAAACTTGTGATATGCCTTTAAAGGTGCTGATCGCACAGATTTAAGGTGCAAAATGAGCTAGAAAGAATTATTGGAAAACCTCGGGGTCTGGAGGTCAGTAGTAAACGAAAAGATGTTTTATCAAGAATTAAATTTGTGTCCTTATCAAGCCATCTCGTTACTTCCTTACCAAAGGATCTCGGACAATGTAAAAATTTTTAATACTTAAAAAACTGCTTTCCACTGACGCTTTCCACTCTCGTTACGGCTCTGCTTTCCCAAGACCATAACTAATACCGGGTTGATTCATTGTGACCTTTTTCGGCACAAACAATGACTCAAGAGCCTCAAGAGTAAACTAACTAACCTATTTATTTTACTACTGCATAATATTATGATATCCTCATAACATAAAATTTTTCAAGAATGCGTAAAGCGGCTCTGCAGATTTATGTGGTTCTTATGTGTTTGTTAAGGGTATCATGGCATATTATGGGTAGGCCCAACACCGCTCTTGTTTGAATATTTGCTGAGAATGTTCAAATTTCGGTAAGGAATTCTTAAGGTAAGATGAAAAGACATTTAAATAATACAAGAATTTGGAAATTAAGTTTTACCAAACTTAAATTTCATCAAAGGTGAGCATAATTACTTTATTTTCTTCCATAATTTCATTTAAATGCCTCATCTTTAATCCCGCATTATTAAAAAATTTCAATTATGTAGTCTGTTGTTAATTAAGTTTCTTAAAATTATTAAACCTAATACAGTTGAAAATAATTGTCTGCAGTATTTAAATCAAATTTATGTTTCCAAAACGACCATTAAAATTTTATGAGCTTGCTTACCACATGATTGAGGATCAAGAGATGATTTTGTTTTTGGACTTACCTGAAAAAAGAAAAGAAAATTAATTAAAGGATCAGCACACGTCAATTTTGTAAGATTGTTCGAACTATAACTTAATTATTGAAGTTTGGTCAGTTTTTTTTTAATTATAGGTAGTAAAAGTTGTAAATGAAAGTGCAACCGATTTCTATAATTGTATGAAATCGATAACAGAAAAAATAACAATAATAACAGTGAGTTTTACTTTCGTGATCCATTAAATAAAAAATAATTTTAGGCTTTAAAATTAATCTATCGATTGAACCGAATAATTTTAAGGTATAAAATAAACATTGACGTAATAAGCTCTCACACAATTACAGGTAGTAGAGAGAAAGTAAAAAGTCATTGGCATATAACGTCACAATTTCGTTGTGTTGTTCTAATAATAATGTGATAGACAATAGGTACTCCAAGCTTTGTTCTGCTGTGTTACCAACCTATAACTGTTTATCTATTGAAATTGTACGGAAAAAGACGTCGGAATGACAATTTTGTAGTCGATGAGTTGTAGGTCAAAAAAAAACAAAAGCTCGAGTTCGAAGCCAAGTTGGTTACTAAGTGCTATTTATCTAGGACCAGAAGTGTTTCCGGCTAAGTTGTGATTAAAACTAAATTGTTAGTAGGTATCTTGTTGTTCCACATCCAATAATAGCTAGAAAATTTCGTTATTGCAATTAGGACAACCAAAATATTCCAATAACGAGGGTTTATTAATTATTATTGTCGTGTAATATCAAAGCAAAACTTTTGAGCTAATTGTAGGTCTAACATTCGCATATAATAGCTTTGTTGTGTTAAAAACTTATTTACAACAGGAAATGTAACAGTTACATAGTTTCAAGCTTCGCTTTGGTATGCTTTACCGTATTCTACCTACATCATGTCAAACATCAATACTTTGAAAGCCTCTCCATCAGATACATACATGAAATCGCTCCAGCAACATTCATGCTTTTTAATAACAATGAAATTTTGTTACATCAGTTTTTAGACATTCGCGGAAAACTTTCTCTGTTCCATTTGTGTGAGATTTATAAATCTGATACAGATACAATAATTAATTACACAACATGAAGCACAATAGACGATAACAAGTGCTTAGAGATACCAAACATGCGTTGGGTTGTTAGTTGAAAAATAAAATTTAAATTTCAAATAGCATTAAAGAATTTAATAAATATGATGCGAAATTAGGACCAACTCAATTATAATGTTTGTCGCAATTATTCAACAACAAAGTAACAAGCCCTTTGTAAAGTTTAAATTTAATTTTGTTAACTTTCATAGCCGTATAAAACGCACCGTTAAAAGAGAGGATTTAATAATGAAAGGATTCGATTTTATCACCAATTAAAACGTTAATCAATTTATATCAAAGCTCTTGATAAACAGAGACGTAATTGTGCAAATTTAAAATGTCTCTTATAGAACTTAATATGTTTAAGTAGCTTAATTAATGGAAATTGTAAATGTTTTATGTTTACTTATACAAATACGGTGAGGCAAAATGGATCCCATTAGATAGACATTTCCGCTTGTCAAGTTCCTGCCTGCATATACAATCTAACATATGGAATATTGTAAACCGGATCCCTCAGCAATAATATTCCAGAATTACGTATGAATGTCTTCGGCAGCTTAAGTTCAATTTACAAGTTCAGAATGTAGGTGTGGAAAATTCTGATGTGGCCGAATCTGGTTCACATCGATCGACGAATAAAGAAAACTTTATGCATTTTAAGATTATGAAACTTAATAGCTGCGTTGGGACCGTATGAAAGACAAAATTCGGTACCCGTCCGAACAGGATTAGATATAATCAAAATAATTTCCTGTAATGATAAAGTAAGGTTAACAAATGTGCCCAGATTATTAAGATCAAAAGATATTATGTGAAAGTGTCACTATTACGAAACGTAATTCATAATAACGGTCCATGTTATACATGGTATTTAGTCGGAATTAGCGGAAGCAAACAGAAACATTTAGTTGTAATTTACAAATTGGAACGTATATAATTAGAATTTAATAAAGCATTAATGCGATAAAAAGATAATCTGCACGATTTTTTCAAAACGGATGGTTTACTTGTTAGCAAACACGCGTAAAATGCATGACATTATAATAACGTTAAATAGACGTATATTATACGTTATTCACTGGGAAGAATGCTAAAAAAAAGTTAATAAAACAATTTTTGTAGGAAATTTAGCCCCCTTTGATTTTACTTCGAAATATTTTTTTGGCACTTGACCCGTTTAGGAAATATTCGCAAGAAACTGAACTTTTTGTTCAAAATTCCGTTTTCCTCGCGAACTTGGCAGAAAAACTGCATTTTAATAAGAAAATTTTCATCTGAAATGTAATTAAATGGAAAACCTTGAAGTTTTCATTTATAAACAGACATTATACTTTATAGAATATGAACGTATATTGAACGTCAGAGTTAGACGTTATTAAATTTAAAACATTAGAACCAAGATTAAAGTAATAAAAGCAGCTGTAAGTTCACATCTACTTTAGTAGCTAAATTATCTATTTATGAAATTTAAAATTTTCCGTCTGCTTGTACAAAATGTCACACCCAAAATAGATTTAACAAATTGTTTACACGCGCAAACTTTATAAAGTTAAGAACAGAACAATTAAATTAATTTTAGGCTGTAGAAGTTAATTTAATGTTAAAGTTTAATTTGTATTAAAAAATTAGTGTCACCTACAGGCAGAGTGATGATATAACCAGCAACCCTCAAAAGTCTAACAATTCTCTAGAAGGTATTTATTAATAAGTTTGTCTGATAAAATTGTGCCATGTTGGTTTGAAACGCACCATAGGGATTTTAGTGGTAAATTTTTAATGTCTAATTATTTCGAAGATAAACTGAAAATTTACTGTACTACCCATATTACTTTTTGTAATTTCCTCTTTTTTATATAAAAAGAAACTGCTTTAAAAACGTAATTTTATGGTATTGCCATAAGTGAACCAAGTAAATAACATTAAAATTGCAGATGTAATAATAAAACGTTGCATATTTTTGCACGAATATTTTGGAGTAGCCGGGAGTCGAACCTATGTCTCTAGGGTCATAGTTAAAACAGAATACATTTCAGCAAGAGTTAATTTTCTCATAAAACTGTAAAATATGACACAAGGAAATGTCTACACAGGTAGATTACTTGTCGTTTATACTCGATTTTATTTAAGGAATTTTCCGAAGAGTTAATGTATGCAATTTCGTGTAAAAAATGTTTTTTACCTTATCGTGCTTAGAAAATGACAGCTAATTTTTCACAGCAGCATTTTTAGTTTTGAAAAATCAAAAAATTGTGTAAAAATGATATTTTACAAGATAAAAAACCACTTTAAAAAATTTTATAGATTCTGCTTTGAATTATTCAAATAACAGTAATTATAAAAAATTTCCTTTTATGAGATGAGACTGTATGAACGAACAGAAAAACTGATTTTTTAAAATTTTAATGGCACAGAAAATAAAATTCGAGATATTAATTTTATATTCAAAGGTCATACTGAAATATTCTAAAAAGTAAATGTTGGATTGAAACTTGGTGACATTAATTTTCCATTTGTCCAATAAAATGGAATTCACAATTTTTTACTTTGTACCCTTATTATTCTGCTGGATATTGTTTTCCAATTTGTTTTAGGTTGTAAGTCAAGACAAAATTTTGTAAATTTTTAGGCGGCCGGCCGTAGCATCCCTATTTACCAACCACGTTGGAAGCTCATCAGTTATCACGCCATAACTCTCTTTTGAATTTCCAACGCAAAGACCTTAATATGGAATCGACTCCATTACGTTGGTTTTTTTTCTAAATTTCGATTTTATTTGACAACTTTGAACTTCTAAAAAATTCATTCTTCTTCGACGTTATCATCGAATCCACGTTAAGCTGTAAGTCCCCTATACAGGGTGTCCCTGCACTAACTTTACATAACTTAGGTGGTGATAGAGGACAGTTCTAAGAACAATATTTAACAAAAATGTTTTTATAAATTTAAACCCTCGAGAGTTAGGCCTCTTTAAAGCATTTTTTTTAATTTCCACCTTCACGTGGCCATAGGCCCGAAAATATTGATTTTGCAGTAAAAATGGTTTAGTGATTTTTTAAAGACCGTGAAATAATCTACAAACTAGATTCTAACATTTTATTGTCTAAAATCAACGGCTCTCGAGTTATGAATTAAAGTAAATTAAAAAATGTCGAAAAATTTGTGCTTTTTCTTTTTTTGATTTTTTTTCAAAACCCTGTAACTTTTAAACGAAAGATTTTATAAAAAATCTGACGCCCCATTCCGGATAGGAAATTTAACGGACTACAACTTTTGTTTAGTAAAAAATTTTGAGAAACCAACCCATTTTACAGAAAATAAGAAAATAATAAACAAGGTAGCTACAAAACAAAAATTTAAATTCGCAAAATTTTTATTTTTTTTGAAAAATTATTTTATTAATTAATTTTAAACTATTAGATTATTTAAGTAGGGGAAGGTCGTACAAAACCGGATAGCTAACGTATGGGACGCTCTGGAACAGTTATGAAAGTAGTTAGCTCTCCAGAGATCGGTGGAATCTATTCCAAAAGTTCTAAATTCAATGGAGATGCTTAAAACTCAATATTTCATCAAAAACCCCTGAAGCCATTTAAAAATACAAAAAAGTCAAACTATCCGGTTTTGAAGAACTGGTAGGATCAAACCGGATACCAATATAAATAATTATTCAATATTTTTATGCCTGCCAGAAGCACCCCTACATTGCCTACTTGTAATCTGATGAATCTGATACTTTCGAGCTTTTTCTTACCCCACTATATTCATTTTTACCTACTAAACGTTAATTTTAAGTTTCAAGTTTTTAAAGTTAACTACAGTTAAATAATAAATATAGTCCACTTATTATCAAAATATACCATTATAAAAAATTAAATACCCAAAAAAACATATCCGATTTTAGAAGACAAATTTATATCCGGTTTTGTAAGACTCGAAGAAAAAATGTTTAAATGTAAATTTCACAATTAAATTATGAAAAAAAATTGAAAGTAATCACATGCGAATGGACCTCTTTTCATGTACTTTAACATAGTGTACTTCACCTAATAACCACCTTTTCCACCAAAAAGTTTTGATTCAAAATCCACTTGCAAAAAATCACAATTCTAGAACGCACTTTTTTCAAACCTATCTTGACCGAAAATAACACATATATGCGGTTCTTTGTCTACAATAAGTTTACTTTCTTATCAAGTAAAATATGCTTCCGCATGAATTCGAGCGATAGCGTCAGCGTTTCTAAGCGAACATACGCTATCCGGTATTACCAGACTATCCGGTTTTGTAGAACTTACCCCTAAATGTTGAAAATGACCACCCTCATTTTCAATACACAATCGTGATCGTTTTAAAAGATGTTTTATATTATTATTTATAATAATATAAAATCTAGTTTATAGTATTATTTATAACATTTCCTTTTTTGTTAAGAGCCACTATACCAGGGGTGGTCAACAAGGTCGAAGGGTCGACCGGTCGATTACGAGGCCAATTTTGGTCGATCTCTGAGTGTAAAAAAGTGTCAAAAAATCGAATTTCTGCGATTAAAAATGTCGAAAAATCGACTTTTTTCGATTTTTTTCGACAAACATCTTTTAAAACGATCACGACTGTGTATTGAAAATGAGGGAGGTCATTTTCAACATTTTAACAACATACTTAAATAATCTAATAGTTTAAAATTAATTAATAAAATAATTTTTCAAAAAAAAATAAAAAATTTTTAATTTAATTTTTTGTTTTTTAGCTACCTTGTTTATTATTTTCTGTTTATTAATGGATTGGTTTCTCAAAAATTTTTACTAGACAAAAGTTGTAGTCCGTTAAATTTCCTATCCGGAATGGGGAGTCAGATTTTTTGTAAAATGTCTCGTTTAAAAGATATAGATTCATGAAAAAAAAAAAAAAAGGGAAGCTCAAATTTTTCGACATTTTTTAACTTAATTTAATTCGTAACTCGAAAGCCGATGAGTTTAGACAATAAAAGTTAGAATCTAGTTTGTAGCTTATTTCACGCTCTTTAAAAAATCACTAAACCATTTTTACTGAAAAATCAATATTTTCGGGGCTATGGACACGTTAAGGTGGAAATAGGAACATGTCGCCAGCCCCCCCAAATCGAATTTTGGGATGAAATTTGTGTCAAACGTTTGAGCATCAATGAGCTTCCAATATTTTCGTTTGAGCCTCAACCGTCGCGGAGTTATTCGCGAAAACTTTTGGGGGGCTGGAGACATGCTGGCCCCCGCAAGTGGAATTTCGGGGTGAAAATGGTGTCAAACGTTTGAGCATCAATGAGTTTCCAAACTTTTCGTTTGAGCCTCAACCGTCGCGGAGTTATTCGCGAAATTCTTTGGGGGGGGGGGCTGGAGACATGCTGACCCACCAAGTGGAATTTTGGGATGAAATTGGTGTCAAACGGTTGAGCATCGTTTGAGCATCAATGAGCTTCCAAATTTTTCGTTTGAGCCTCAACCGTCGCGGAGTTATTCGCGGAACACTTGGGGGGGGGGGCTGGAGACATGTTTTTCTATTTTCGTTCCTATTTCGAATTATTCTGTGAAATTGATGTCTATCGATAGAGATTCGTTTGAGCTTGAATGAGCTTCCATTCCCATCATTTTATTTTCATTTTCTGCAAAGTTACGAGTATTTCAAATTTCGAGTACTCCGAGCAAGTTCCGTTCAATAACCCTCAATTTTAAATCTATTTTATAAGATTAAAATTTTCGATCCGATTAAGAAAACTTAATCCTGCTTAATCTGTTAAGGCGAAGCATCACCACGTTGGTGTAAAACCTTCTTTAAAAAGATTCGTTAAACATGTTTTTCAAGAAATGTTTATATATTTTTGGAATTTTATAAATTCAGCTTCGTAGCTCAATAGAATAATTGTTTCTTGATACTGTCAACTTTTGGTAATTCTATTTAGTAATACGATATTAAAGAAATCTCGAATTCCAATATTCAGAATTTTCAAAAAAAGGAATATCAAATTTCTTTTCAAATGTAGTAATAAAGACAATTATTGTAATACTTTAGTTTACAGAAACGATCATTCTATTGAGCTACGAAGCTGAATTTTTAAAATTCCAAAAATATCTAAATATTTCTGGAAAAACATGTTTAACAAATCTTTTTAAAGAACGTTTTACACCAATATTTAGTCACGTGGTGATGCTTCGCCTTAAGTGATTACTAGATTGATGGAATAATATTGAAGTTGAAATTTTCGAAAAGAATCTGTTTAATAGAATATCTTTGGTGTTTATCAATAAAACTTGGTGCAAAATGTTGGCTTTTAGAGTTGGGAAAAGTCTGTGTAACGCAGAGAAACTTATTAAATGCCCCCCCCCCCCAAGTTTTCGCGAATAACTCCGCGACGGTTGAGGCTCAAACGAAAATATTGGAAGCTCATTGATGCTCAAACGATGCTCAAACGTTTGACACAAATTTCATCCCAAAATTCGATTTGGGGGGGGGGGCTGGCTACATGCACCTGGTGGAAATTAAAAAAAATGCTTTAAAGAGGCCTAACTCTCAAGGGTTTGAATTTAGAAAAAAATTTTTGTTAAATATTGTTCTTAGAAAAGTGTCCTCTATCACCATCTAAGTTATGTAAAGTGAGTGCGGGGACACCCTGTATATCTGTAGAGAATAAAAGGGGCATTATGTCCAAAACGGGACGGAAAATGCATCAAAATTTCAAAACAGTTTTGTTGATTTGAGAGACATTTGAATAATAGGTTTCGCCTGTCTCATTAATCGTTAAGGCTAAGCCGCTTCCGATCCAATTCCTCATCAAAAGATTTCAATATGACCTGTCATTTTAATCCTAATATTTGAAAATTTGCCAAAAAAAATTGTAATCATTAATGAAATCACGTACAACCGCTTAGAAATGTCAAAATACAGTTTGAATATCAACCTGCAATTTGTACTCATATGAATCAATTTACCTAATTTTTTTAAGAATTTGCACTACATCTCGTCATACTTTGATGTTAATAACTTGCATATTAAAATATAACGTGTTGGGAATGCTGTTTTAGTGATTAAATAATTCTTTTGATGTTACGTTATTTAAATTCTTGCAGAATTACGGTTTTCGGTGCAGAAGTTAAACACAAGCTAAAGCCGTAATTTAAGTTTTCATAAATTTTTTCTTCCAGTGAAACATTCATCACGTTTTTAAAAAGCAAAAAAGTCTTTAAGTTTGTTAAGAATTTTAAAAGAATTCCTGCGCCGACTAATCCTACTCATCAGCATTCCTTAATGATTTTTTTCTTAATTATAAAAGAAAGATAATCGAAATTTCTTATAAAATAGCAGAATAACCTAAAATAGATAAACTGAAGCGTTCGACGTGCAAATTTGCTAATTCGCAGGAAATCCTTTTTCGTAACAAATTATTTCCTTTCAACAAATGCAGACATTTCGAATGACGAAATTAAATGACAACTTTCTGGCAAAACTGCCAAAGATCGTGAACTTTTTGGCAAAGTTCCAAGTTTTTTATGCAAGCACAGGTAAATATCATTAAAACCAATTAGAGATCATTACGCTCCAATTATAATTAAAAGTGTAACATTTAACCTAAACTTAAATTATAAGTTTTCTAACGTCGAAAAGTTAAAATACCCAATTAATTTTTGTGTCAAAACATACTAATTAAAAGTTGATAGTAAACTAAAAAATATGCAAATTAAGTAGTTCAAGTTAAATTTACAGAAAAACCGTAGTCCTAATATTGATAAATCAGCCTCCGTATGTATCAACGGAAATTTTTTCAAAACTTAAAAGGCGTTGTCAAAAGCGCCGTAGGCGCTATTTGATGCAATAATTGTAATGAAGTCTGCTGTCACGAAAACACGTAACAAAAAGATTGAAAAACTAAATGGAATGAAATGGAAAGAGAATACAATTAAAAAAAAGTTAAATATATGGCATGAACATGCAGAGAATGTACTAACCTGTGAACACAAGAATAAATTTGAAAAAAAGCATGCAACTCTGCTTTTGACAGCATTTTTACTAAATCGGAATGGCGATTTGAATCCCTTACACAAGTATCATACAATTTTGGTTTTCTAAGTGGAAAATCGATATTTTCGATGTCAGAACAAGCGAAAAAAATTGCAGCAGATTTGGCTAATAAAATATGAAGTGGATTAGATACGGAGAAATTTTATTTCGAGATAAAAGCTTCAAATATCGATAAGATTCATTATTGGATAATTTACAGTTTTCTTCTTCATTTGATTTATTACAGCTGAGACATTCTTATTGTCTGCAAGATGTTTATCCGAATATAGAAATATCTTTTCCTTGCTCTACCCGTTAATATCACTGCTTTGTATGAATTTCGTTTCATTAAACCGAAAATCATAAAAATGTATTGAAAATCCTATAATTAAACATTTCTGATTGCATGTGAAATATTAAAATTGAAATTGTTTTTAAATTAAAGTTAAAATCAAACAATTGATTTCATATTATGAATAATTACCTAATTTTAAGAGTCCGACTCGGCCTATGCAAGCAAATCAAAACTTGAAGATTGAAATGGCACAATTATTACAATGTGATAGTCCGAATGTCAGCTTCCACTTATTGTCAGTTGCTTAATAAAATTAACTGTTAACAACAATTTTAGTAATTTAATTTAAGAGGTAATACGTCGAGACGCTAGTAAATTACGTCACACCCTGAATGCATAATGCAACCCCTGTTACTTCGTCTAAATTGTAGAACTGTCACCTTTCCTTCCCAATATTTCATGTTTTGTTAAATGCCACGAACTAATGATTTTTCTATAATTAAATCTGTTGGTTAAATTTGCGGGTATAATTAATTTATTCCTTTAGAATTAAACAGCCGCACATAGTATGTCATTTCCGTAGTTACTCGGCACTTTGCCTCGCTCAAGAGGACCCAGACAGTATTGTTTATTCTAGCCTCTCTTTCTAAACACATATTTTTCCATCTTTTTTAATTGTCCATATGGAGGACCTATGTTTTTGTTAATTCCGAACGACTAATATTTGTAGAAAGGAAACACAACACAGTTTTCTCTGATTTATCATTTTTTAAAATCAGATTTACCACTGTTATCCGATTACGCCTTTTGTGTGAAAGAAATCGAACTTATTTTACTATAATACTTGACGCTTCACAATTCTACTTACATAAAAGGTTAAAACGAAGTTAAATAAGCAATCCCACAGGACAGCTCGAAAAAAAACGGGACGCGGAGACGAGGTCTTGATGGAAAACAAATAAAATCGATAGCAGACGTATCTTGATTTCAAAGAATAATTCCAAAAAAGTTTAAAAAAAAAATACGTTTTGATATTTTCTTGCAGTTAATCGAAACAATTAAATATTTCTTGCTTATAAATTTGAAACACAATAGAAATTCAATGACTTCAAAAACTAAGGGAAAGCTTAAAGATTCTTCTCCAAAATTGAATAGATTCAAATTTGTATTATTTCCCGAAGGCAATAGAAATGAAATTTATTCATACAAAATGGCAAACAAAAACTCAAAGTTAAAATATGACACAATTACAGCAATTTTTTCTATTGATGAAAAAACCAATTTCTAAGATAAATGGTTTCGATTAATTCAGAAAATTGGAAACGTCTCCTATTACATAAATATGCCATCATGCCAGGTTAATAAATCAAAAAGGGGGTTTAACTTACGTTTTTGGCAGAGTTCGAATATTTAAGGCCGATTCAACAGGGCACTTGTCTCTTAGATGCTTCATTTTGTATACTGAAGGGAAGTGCGAGAAGGTTCAAATTTTATATAATGTAGGGTTTACAAAATATAAAATAAAGCTTTCAAGAACGACCCAAGCAATAAATATAAACCCATTCGACCTAAACTTAATTAGTCAAAGCTTTGAAATTCAATGAAAGTAGATATAGTTTATTGGATAAAAATTATTTACGCCGACGCATTAATTAAAGCTTGGAAAATTTGATTATATTTCAATGCGTTATAATATTTATATCTCCTCACCAACAGAATTCATTGTATAATTTAATTTGCAATGGAAAAATCTACGTTGAAACACGTAAAATATTTTAAGTTGTGAAAAATTTAAAATAATTTGGCCAAAATTGATGGCGCACTTAAATTAACGCAAGGTAGAAAAAATTAAAATTAACGCACGAAAATTTAAAACTGACTGTTTACATGTTTGGCCAAAAAGAGAGAACCATAATAATTCTATGCTATTTTAAGAGGCCTGTGATTGGTGGAATTAATATACGGATTCCGTTAATTTTCTGAAAAATTTCGTGTGTTACGTTAATGTAAACTTACTATTAATTTCATGATGAAAAATTTCTGCACATTTTTAATTTTTTGTTACATTAATTTAAGTGGATGTAAACGATACTTTTTTTATTTTTAGTTCCGCTTCGACTTCCAGTTTCGTTTATATAAAATCGTTCTAGGTCCAGAAATTAAAAGCTAAAGATTAAAAACATAAATATTTTAATGTTCTGCTAAAAGCTCGAAAAAGGTTTATAATTTATTTTAAAATTCACAATATACCTGTGTATTGAATTTTAAACAAAAGAAAAACATTGTTCGAAAAATTCCTACTGCAATAGTTTGAAATTTAAAAGTTAATACATAAAGCCATTACGTCGCATCAACCACCACTAAAAACTTTCACATTGTAGCAAATTTAGTAACCTTTTGACCCTAACTAAAACAAGCGACAAGTACATCAGTTCTGATATTTCATAAAATTTTACCATAATTAATTAATAAAATGAGTCGATCTGTGTACTTGTCATGGGTCAGTGTCAACATGGTAATAGCAACATTCGAATTACGTCAATGGAAAATGAAATTTAGATTTGATCTGTTAAAATTCAAAATCCACCATATTGTTAGAATACAAAATTGTATTTTATTAACTTGAACTCGTACCAACTTACTTAAAATTCTTGCAATGTCCAACGTCATATTTCTTAATTCTACTGTCTTGAATAATGCAAGTAGTAAACTTATTTAGAAAGAGCTTTTGAGTTTATGTACATAACAATAAAGATGTAAAGCTACGCAATCCCATAAGCTTGAACAATTATTACAAATTTTAGAGGCGCATTCTTCGTAGTAGACTAATAACATCAAACGGGGTGATTTTAGGCCAGTGCATCCAATTTGAAAAGTTTGGCGTTTTGAAAATGAAAGTTTATTTTTGAAGACCTTTGGTTACCTAGCCAATTTCCAGTTATTACGTTACATAATTTGCACAATAACAACAAAAATCACCATATTGTAGAGATATTTCCTACGACCCTAACTTGAATATTTTTTCTAGGACAATATCCCTACACTAGAGTGCGATCGACAGCTATGCGTCGGTTCGCATTTGTGTACTGAGACAAATAACAGGGCTGGATTCGACTTCTCTCTCTTTTGGATCGCTAAATAAAATAAATTGTTCGGCCTTAGTGCCGCACTAAAATTGCTCAAAAGAAATTATTCTATCAGGATCAAAATTGCATGAAATGCCTTAATCGAATTCACTGTCGCTATCGACAATCTCAACAAAATGAATCGGGGTGTAGTTTGTTTCATAAAAAATAAATTAAAACCAACTTTGTAGAAAAAGACCAATTTAATTTTCATCAAATAAATTTAATTTTAAAATAAGCTTAAACAAGTCGAGCATAGGCTATTTACGAACAAATTCGTTTTGGTCGTCGGTGTGTAAATTGTGAGCATAGAAACCTTTCGCATTCGCATTTACTTGCAAATCTAACTCAAAATACTCCAGGTTTCTATAAATGTAATTGTGTGACACAAATAAATTTTTAACAATAAAAATGGTGTACAAATTATAAAGTTTTTATTTACCAAGACGGTGGCACTTGTTGTTCGACGTTTTGGAACCGCTGTTTCCTTACGCTAGACACCTGACATTCGCCAACCTGTTACATCCTCGAGCATCTGTGTTCCATAAAATATCGAATTGTGGCTTCAAATCGTCACACCTATTCCATAACATCAGAAATAAAACGATCGGCAATCGTATAATAAAGCTTGTTGGCAAAACGTAACAGATTTGAACCAATCTCAAAAAATCGTATAACTAACCTCAAATTTTGTAAGTGAAATTATTTGATTTAAATTTCAACCAATTTGAATTCTTTCTTCTAAACCAGTGTTTCCCAAAGTGGTCTATATCGACCCCCAGGGGTCGATGACGACTTGCAAGGGGTCGATGTCAGCGAAAAAAAAATTGGGGGTTCATAAAAGATGTAAATGGGGGTCCACGACTTTAATTTTAAATTTTTTGTAAAATTGCTATAATGTTACAAAACAAATTGGCGGTTATAGCCAATTTTTTAACAAAAAAAAAAAAAGAAACAGACTGGAAGTCACTAACAGAGGAGATTTGAGAGTAAACCTAACTATAAATTGATACCAAATATTGAAAATTTATTATTAAAGCACCAACCTCATCCCTCCCACTAAAATTTAAAAAAAATATTTTTCCAAATTTTAATTTAAATAAATAGTTTGATTAAGGGGACTAGGTAACGGTTAATGATTGAATTCGGCGCTCTTGTTTATCTTAATTTTAACATAGAAAGGAAACAGATACACTTCTGTAATTTTAACCAATGTTTATTGATATATAAATGATAAAAAAAATTGCGCTATGGAGGTCATATAAGCTTACAAAAAGGCGGCACAGTCTGCGGCGTATTTACACGTTTTTCTTCCATTTTTACCGACTATCGTACTTAAAAATAATTTTTTTTCGGTTCTGTAACTGGTCTTTCTTTTCGTAAGATACGTAATTTCCCGCGAAACCTCCTAAACAATCCATAAAAATTCGAGATTTTCCAGAAAAAATTAAAAAGTCACGATTTTTTTGTCCAGTTACAAAAGAATCGTATTTTTATCTAAAAAATCGAGGTTTTTCGTCTACGAGTTCAATACTTCCGGTTCAATCGTTCTGATTTTAGGTTTCGCGGGAAATTATGTATCTTACGAAAAGAAAGACCAGTTACAGAACCGAAAAAAAATTATTTTTAAGTACGATAGTCGGTAAAAATGGAAGAAAAACGTGTAAATACGCCGCAGATTGTGCCGCCTTTTTGTAAGCTGATATGACCTCCATAGCGCAAATTTTTTTATCATTTTTATATCAATAAACATTGGTTAAAATTACAGAAGTGTATACAGATACACTTCTATGTTTCTATGTTAAAATTAAGATAAACAAGAGAATCATTAACCGTTGCCTAGTCCCCTTAATATTATAGATTTGTTACTTTCACCATAATATCGGCAGATTATTGTTTTATTTTAATAAAATATGAATGAAGGAAACATTATTTAATTGTGTATTTAAGCTTTCAATCGCGTTTTGCGATCAATTAAATAATGTTTCCTTAATTCCTATTTTATTAAAATAAAACAATAATTTACTTTCACGAATTAATAATTAACCAATTTTAATATCGGCAGTTGCCAATGCTCTAAAAAAAAGGTGAGCAGCAGAGGGGGTCTACGCAAAACCGAAAATCATAGCAAGTGGTCTACGAGACAAAAAAGTTTGGGGAACACTGTTCTAAACATTTACTTGTAGGCACGTAATTGTTGTGATTACAAAAATCATTTGATCATTCATCAATGGCGGACTGACAAAATTTTCATCTACATGTGCAATATCAAACTTTACAAATGTGCGTTTCCAAAAACGCTGCAACTTGAAAAACACTTGGTTTTCCAAGAAAAACTCGAAAATCGGTCACTTAGGTGGACCTCATCGCAATTACGCCTTGCTGGCTCTACAGATCGCAGCAAAGTCTCCTACGCCAACTTTGTCTACCTTGTATGTTTAGAAACTTCAAAATACCACTACATAAAACGAAATTTTGAGCCACTTTTGCAGCTCAAAATAGGTAAAATTTTGCGCACCAAATTCAAATTCAAACAATTAAATTCGTTTCTTTTCAGATTAAATTCGCCGTAAACTTCACAAATCACTGGATTTCACCAACATTCAACAATAATAGTGTGTTTTTGTGTCAACGGTAACATAAATCGACCCTTACTTATAACACTGTGCTCGACCTTGGCTCTATGAGTAAATCATCCCCTAATTTGAAATAAATTAGCAATGCGAAGCTGGATTTCAGTTTAAATCACGACAATATATTAAAATTGGCGCCCAACGTAGGGCTTGATAATAGAAGATGTCTAAAATGAAATTGCGCCGTGCCATAGTCCTGAACTGAAAGTTTTAGATCTGCTGGAGATTTATAAATGACAATATTCAAGTCAGAAATAGTAGCATTATTAATACTAGTAATTTATTGATGCGATACATTTTCAAGATATTAGTGTCAAGACTCGTTAGATGGACTCTGAGGTCATCTTGACCATTTTTGTCGTATAAATGTAGTAAAAGTTAAGTGTGAAAGCACTTAGAGATCAGTTTTTACCTTAAAGTTAAGGGCAATTTTAACCCTTTCATAGAAAAGCCAAAACGCAATTTTATTAATTACAAAGATTAAGTGGCATAGCTTGAAGATAATAGATAATTACTTTATCAAATTAGAAATCTTGAGCACGTTTCAACCCGCGTTATAAATTGGACAACTTTATGATGACAATAAACAATTCAACGCTCGAGGTACGTTGTGGTAGTTAAATATAATACAAGCATTAGATAAACAAGAACTTTAGTGACAACGCCCAAAAAAGGAGCACGTATACAGTAAAATAAAGCAACCGAGTTTTACAGACGCACATAAACCTATAATGATGATCAGATCCATTCAACATTTACTCGGTTGGATGTGTCTGTAAAACTTGTTTCTATGTAGAGTTTGGCCGATGTATACTGCACCACAACTATGGCATGCAACTAAAAAGTTTCAAATCAAAACAACAGTAAAAAGTAATCTAATTCAAACTTGTTAACTCCACAAAGCGTCGTGCTATACTCGACCCGAGCAGAACACCCTTTCTTTGGTTGCCAACCCCGAAACCGGAACACAACACTCCCTTTCACAAGTGAAAATAAAAAAATTCAAATAGCGAGGTGTAATTTACTGCGAAGATTTCGATTTAAATTTTTTTGTTTGCCATACCTTAACACCAAAAAAACAATTCTCCAGGAAAATTATTCGATAAAAAAATGTTCCCAAGAAACTTTTGCCGAAAACTTGAAAACACACAAAAAGTTCATTTTCTTATTCGCGCTTGTTATTTTAAAATTTATAAACTTTCGAATAGGTAAGCCTAAAGCATAAAACAGAACCCAGTAAAAACTATCTCAGATCTCACTAAAAGAAATCTCTCCTTCTATCGTCGCCGGGATGTTATGATAACCTTTTTCGTGACTTACATCCCTAAACTGAAATATCTTTAATATTAAATAACACAAAATCTACAAAATCAATAGATTTGCTAAAACGATGACTTATGTAGGTGTGGAGCTCAAAGGGAATATTACGAGTGTATTTCCACATTTTCTGGAGATTAAATCTAAAGCGGTGGAGGCTTAAACTAATAATAGGAAAATCGCCAGTGCATGTGTGCCAACCTATAAAACTGAAAACTGTATGTCACAAACTTTTGAATTAACAAGCCTTCCGATTTAATTTAAATCTCGATTAAACGAAGCAGCTGCTCTCAATTCTGCTTTTCTGTATCATTTGCTCACCTCCTCGCATATTTTGTTTTTTACTTGATCCCCTAATTAGGATTTACTACTATTACTCTTTTGTTACAATTATGTCGTCTTCACTAAACCCTACATTTTAATATGAAGTTGAGGAAAGGCGGCGGGCGGATTGGGCGGAAATATTTCTGAGTAAATTCTTAATTACATAATTCTAATGAAACTCAAGGAAAAGAAAGAAAACCCAACAAACTAAAAAAAGAGTTAATTGAAATTTGAATTCGTTAAGCTTTTATATAATAAGCTCGAGTTTATATTTTATTATAACCACCACATCAGGACGTACCATTGCTCAAGTCAATATAATTACAGTTTCAATTAAAATGTTTTTTGAGTGAAAATGTTTTAATTTTATAAATTAATATTTACCCTTCATAAAAATATTCCAAACTGTAAAATGAAAGTACAACATTGAAAAAGACGCAACGTCGTCGTCCCGACGTTGGTTCTTCCTGCGCATACAGCAACTTGAAATATGGGGTAGTATAATAACAATTAAATTAGAATTCCTATTAATACAAAATAGTAAATGTGGCAATTTATTTCAATTTGTTGAAAATATTTTATTCTATTCACGGCTCATGAATATCATTTGCATAAAGCTAACACAATTTAGCTAGGGTTTCCATGGTTACCGCATAAAAGAATATCTCGCAATGGAGGCTAAATTTTTACCCATGACTACAAATATGGATGTATGTAAATAGCGATCATAACGGAGCTGCCTAGGTAAAATTGGAAAAAGTTTTTGAGAATTTTGTGCAGCCCACTTTAAATAATGGCAGACTAAAAAATAAATATCGCAAAACGCTTGATGTGTCCAATTTGTTCAACAATTTTAGGTCGCTGTGGGAGATTTATTGCGATACACGTAAAAATAAATATGTGGTCCACACGTGAATACCAAACAAAAGTAAAAGCTCAAAAATTGATGTATTGACTGTTCACTCTTGGGTGCCAGTGTTATCGACCGTCCAATAATTCATAATCATTTTCAAATTAGCAGAAATTTTCATTTTCCATGCGTAGCATTACGAGCCGTTATTTTTATACTGCAAAGTAGAGGACTTGAAATTTGTTTTGTAACGAAGTATGATCAATTCAGCCATAGGCGATTCGAAGTAAGATATTTCGTAATTCTTAATTAGGGGATGTGGATGATATAAAAAGGTATGAAAATTATCGCAATTACTAAAAGTATGTAATTAAAATATTATAATCTAAACATGTAAATCCAATCTATTCATAATACAAAGCTAAAGGGCCCTTCAGACGATCAATATAATATATATATTGTCAATATTATTGAACGTGTGAGGGTCAATAAATATTTATCGTCTGAGTCAAATGCACTGTGCAATATTTATTGACAGTATTGACAATATTTTATTGACGATTAGTTGTAACGTTTTTCTCTGTGCGCACATAAAAGCTACGCGGGAAAGTTGTCAACGTTGAAGTGCGATCGGCAGCTATACAGAAGGAAAGCACTGAACTCTTTTTAACTACCGTGGCAATTAAATTTTTATTTAAGATGGTCGAGACTAATCTCGTTAGGGTCGTGAGTCCGAAAAGTACTGTAAGTTTTCGGGTGGTGGTCCAAGTATACTATCCTTTATTTATTAAACTTTCTAAAATGAGCTTAGCTGAGTTGCCCTGTTGGTGTGCCAATTTAGTTGTAGAAAAATCTATCCCACAATCGTATGATAAAATAAAATTAGGGGAAGGTCGTACAAAACCGGATAGCTAACGTATGGGACGCTCTGGAACAGTTATGAAAGTAGTTAGCTCTCCAGAGATCGGTGGAATCTATTCCAAATTTAGTTCTAAATTCAATGGAGATGCTTAAAACTCCATATTTCATCAAAAACCCCCGAAGGCATTTAAAAATACAAAAAAGTCAAACTATCCGGTTTTGAAGAACTGGTAGGATCAAACCGGATACCAATATAAATAATAAAAATATTGTTTAAAAGATGTTTATTAACTTTATTTTTTTGTCACACGTCGAATCAATTGTATTTTAACATTTTAGCATTAGTTATTCAATATTTTTATGCCTGCCAGAAGCACCCCTACATCGCGTACTTGTAATCTAATACTTTCGAGCTTTTTCTTACCCCACTATATTCATTTTTACCTACTAAACGTTAATTTTAAGTTTCAAGTTTTTAAAGTTAACTACAGTTAAATATAGTCCACTTATTATCAAAATATACCATTATAAAAAATTAAATACCCAAAAAAACATATCCGATTTTAGAGGACAAATTTATATCCGGTTTTGTAAGACTCGAAGAAAAAATGTTTAAATGTAAATTTCACAATTCAATTATGAAAAAAAAATTGAAAACAATCACATGCGAATGAACCTCTGTTCACGTACTTTAATGTAGTGTATTTACCTAATAACCACCTTTTCCACAAAAAAGTTTTGATTCAAAATCCACTTGCAAAAAATCACAATTCTAGAACGCACTTTTTTCAAACCTATCTTGACCGAAAATAACACATATATGCGGTTCTTTGTCTACAATAAGTTTACTTTCTTATCAAGTAAACTATGCTTCCGCATGAATTCGAGAGATAGCGTCAGCGTTTCTAAGTGAACATACGCTATCCGGTATTACCAGACTATCCGGTTTTGTAGAACTTACCCCTACTAGAATTTAACACGTCGTTCCTTATTGGACGAATAAACTTAATTTCGGAGCTGTAACGTTCGAATAATGAAAAATAAACGTCGGCAAAATGATTATTTATTAATTATTAACATACCATAATTACTTAAAATCATCAAAACAGGTAGGTCTTCGATACATTGATCGTTATGAAGCTTAAAGTGTACAAATCTGTGTAAATGATGAACACAAAGCAAACACATTTATAAGAATTTTCTCTAGCCTAATTTGCCTTGTATTCTCTCTTGAAAATGTTATATGTAAAGCATAAATCAAAATAATAAAGTTTTATATAAAATGTTTTGTTATTTACCCCGTATTCACGAGACGCCAATGGTAAATAATATTGTTGTAGTTCCATAAAAACTCGCGTATTGATATAGGTGACATTTGCTACCAGTTTATTGTGTTGTTGAAACCTCGACGCATCTTTGATTGTGGATTAAATTTAGTAGGTGATTGAAAACATGAGATTCGCACGTTGATTGCAATTTTGTTGAAACCAGACTCGGATTTGTGACTTCCAAAAATTGAACCTCAAATAAGTAAGCATAATCTTGAATTTTATACTCGATATTTTCCAAAAAAATTCCTCGAAATAACTAGGATCGTTATTCACAGGTCGATCGATAAACCAAAAAACTTTCAAATCTTCATTTCTAAATAGGATGAATCCAAACTTCATCAAGAAAATGTGCGTCCAAATAATGTTCCAAAATGGCGGCGACGTCTTATCAAAATGGATCAAACCAAACTTCTGGATTAATCAAAATTAGCAAAATTAGGTTTCCTACAAAGAAAACACTTTCCACACGTTCTCACAGCACTAGAATTTACCCCTGGTAAATTATGGTCTGGTCGCTCATAAATCTCGCTGGCGACTCTCTTATCAACACGGCCGGATATTTCCACCACGTCTGCTTCGAGCCCTCTTCTCCAATCAGAAATTGACAACACTTATTAAAGTACAATATCCATTTTGGCGGCAATTCAAATTTGTTCATTAACACAAAACTTCTTGATTTCAGGTTGCAAACTCACACAAAACTTCATCACGCCCCACACAAGATTGTTCATGATAAGAAAAAGTGTATGTGTGTGTTATCAGTGACAAAATAGCTCCTGTATGAGCAAACCTGTCTTGATTTTTGTAGGTTTCAATTCCAACCCTTACCGAAAATTAACATAATCATCTTGCCTCGCAATGACCTTAATTCGAGACATTACAATATATTCATCGTCTGAAGGGCCCTTAAGAGTCCTCACTCCCACCTCAAACATCGGTATTGGTTTATAATGAATCAATCGACGAGTTTCAATTGCCCATGTAGTATTTTAGGCATTGTCATACCATCGTTTGGCTTCTTAACAGAAGCATCGTGACCCTCAAATGTTGGTGGGGTGGTTACCCTTCCCGATGGTCCAAATATCAATTTTGGACTTTTTAGATTATTAATATTTAAGGATTCTCTTGGCATATTACTCTCGGTGGGTTGCCATTGGCTTCCGAGGGGAGAACGGTCCCACTATGCTCCGACCACCGCTTCCTATACAAGGCACATCTGAAGACAAGCCTAGCAAGCTACCTGGTGATGTAAAAATATGTATATGTTCAAAGTTTCTAACACTGCAGAGGAAAATAACAGGCTTTAGCCTACTAGAAGATGATTCTATTAGAATTGCTTCTAGAAAGTGGAATAAGAAGAAATTTCAAAGACCTATGGTAACTAAAAGGAAGCATCATGAAGACTCATATAGGAACCTTCTGGACTTCTTTCGTGAATTCTCACTTTTACGTTCAAACTCATTAAACGATATAAAATATCCCGAGTCGCTTAATTGTAATTTGAATCCAGTCTTCCTTGAGTTAAGCAGTCTCGATAAGTGTTCTCCGGCAACAAAGCGATTGGAATTTTAGCTTGTTCGTGTTCGAAACATCACAATTTATCTTAGTTTCCGAGTCAGGGACATTGTAGTTGGTTTAGAACACCACAATATATTATAGGTATGAAAACTTACATAGAAGGCATGTCGTAATTACAAACTTTATAAATATTGAGATTGCCGTTAAATAGTTTACCCCTTCAATGAAGTGTTTAAATAAGCACAGATAAATTTAACCCTTGCCATATATTTGCTTTCAACCCCATTGATGAGACACTGACGATTTTAAAATTACTAACAAATAATGTACAAGTTTCGGGCAAGATAAAACCAATTGCCTCGGTAGTGCAGTTGGTTAACGCGCGTATTGGAGGATAGTGCGTCGTGACGGAGGACGCCGTGCGCTCGATAATGGTGGTTTACAAATGATAGATTACTTACTTGCAATAATATAATCTCCCTTCCTTGGTGACATGTGTCGTCCATCCAGGTGCGGGTGCATAATCTAAGATGTGAGTATTTGCAGTTTCGGTAGTCTTCTCTTTTGTTGTAGACAGTTGGTCCTCCGAAATGTTCGATTCAGATTCCGGAATAGAAGACGGCGTCGATTGTAAAAGCATGACGATTTCACTTTCGACTCACTGCAATTAAAATTTCTATGTAAATAATATATATTTTGACATGGAAACAATAAGAATTATTTTATATTACTTAATTATATGAATGTAAAAATTTTTAATAAAACTCTCATAAATTAATTTCATTTTAATTATTCCGTAAGGTATAATTTATTTTACTTTATATCCTCTTGCAAAATTTCACTACGGCATTCATATTTTCCCGATTTTTATTGTTATATTAAAATGTAAATTTCAATTTAAAATTATTTATTCAAATGAGGTTTTTTCATACTACCTGAAAATGCAAATCGTTGAAAATTTGATAATTAATTTTGCCTACGAAAACTTGTATCGATCTGATCGATCAACGGAAAGTACTACTCCCTACCACCTGTCGATGTTGGCAATTTTAACTTGGCGAAATTAAAAAAAAAATCGAGATGTAAAAATGAGAAACTTTTAAAGCAGCAAATATAATCAGATACCCTGTAAATTTATCAAACTAATGTAATTTAAAGAAAAATCTATTGTGGTAAGATTTTCCTCAAGTCAAGTCAAGGAAAGTTACTGTTACGTAAACTTTTCTTGTCTCACGCAATAAATATCTTTTCCTTATTAGTTTATGTTTTACCATCCACATCCACCCCATAGAAGTTAGGAAGTTTATTATTTATTTTCAAAAAACGCACGCAATCGCATCAACAACTCGCATAATTGAATATGATTAAAGATCACCATTCTTTATAAATTAAAAAGTTAGATATCTTGTCTTTTGTTTTTGAACTAAAGAGTAACTTTAATCGATACTGTCAAACATGTTATTTTATAACTCCAAAAATTGTGACTATGAACTAAATGACAATAAATTCATACAAAAATCTTTGGTCTACGCTGTACGGCATCCTAACCCAACCAATAATGGAAACTGTTTTTTTATAGTTCGCTTATCTTATTTTGATTGTTATGAAATATCTTCATGAATAAATTCGTTTTATATCAAAATAGTCACATACGTCTGAGTAAAATTTATTATAATCGTATCATTAAAGTTAGCTAGATCGAGCTGCCCAAGTTAAAAATTTAACTAGAGAAATTTGTCTCAGGACTAATTTCATTCTGTACGATTTACATAAAAAATTGCATATTGTGATCCACATTTTGTTGTCTCTGAAGCTGTTAAATGATGTTGAGGTTAAGTTCCGGAACAAGTAAAATAACTCAACCGAAGAAAATTAAATCCCCATTTAAAATAATTCTGGTGAGAATGTCTTACAAATATTGTATTCATTGTAGCACTACATAGCCTGATGAGTATTTAATATTTATCTGTAATTTTCTTTTTTAAGTTAAAAAAGCCCACAAGTGTGGTTTATCTAACTCCAGATATGGGGTTGTGAAACTTGACATTGAATAATACAGAGATTGAATTACAAAAATCACGCGATTCGAAAAATTAGATCGACCATGCAGTAGAAATAGGTAATACACTAAAATTTACAATAACTTTTGATTGGTTAAAATTTGAGTAAATTGTGTTGATCTTAATCTCAACTTATTTTATTGTTAGTTCAACTACTGTAAACTTACATGAAAGGGGTTGTAATTTGCAATCAAATATGAGACAATTGCCAGCCCGACACCGAATTTTCAAATAACTAAAATTTAATAGTATTCCAATAATTAATCCACTTCTCTCCAAATTATGTATTTAGAGATTAGAAATGTTGATTTTGAAGTGCAATTAAAATGCACTTTGTTAAAATTTCAAATTTAATAAAAGAAAACATGCAACGATTTAATTTAGTTAAATTACAAAATTGTTATTTCATATAATGAAATAAAACAAACAGCATTGTTCATATGCAATTTTCCGCTTATACACTCAAAAATATGCTCGGAAAATTATGAACACGATAATGAGATAATAAAACAATTAATTTCATTAATTGAGCAATTTTGCGTATAATTTTCATTAAAATTTGGTGGTTCTACCTAATCACCTCACGAAGTCGAATTTTTGACTCTAAAATTTTCAAAAAATTTAGTTTAAAATTCTCAGCGATTCAGTGAGAGTTAATGAGCTTGGGATCTAATTTGAGCTAGCACCCAACTAAGTGTTGCCTGTATTTTTATTGGAAATGTAAACAGAAATGCCACAATGTAATTAAATTGCGACCACCAATTTGAAATTTTCCGGATCAAATCAGGAGAAAGTTTAGTTTTTATAATTTAATGTTCTGTATTTCGGAGAGTACGTAATAAAACTATATTTCTAAGCAGCTTACAAAATACCTCCAGGCCGTGTGGAAATTTTTGGAGAAAAATAACCTATCTAGACTTATAATTTTATAACAATTTTATAAAAATTTATTTTCATTTCCAAGGTTGGGCTAAAAATCTTCTAAGGAGGATTTAGCTCCCCTAACCCCCCTGGTTAACAGCCCAATAGACATTTTGGTGTCTGCAATTTTGCAATTCGGGTCTAGGTAATTTTTGGATGCAGAATCCAAAATAGCCGCAAGATTTGGCATATCAAATTTCTAATTCGTCAATGTGACCACCTCTGTTTTTAATAACAGCTTGGTTTAATTTCGATATTCTATTTAATAATTTTCCTTACGTCTTATCCGAGATTTTTTACCATTCTAGCTGACACAGCAATTCAATCTGACGATTAAGGCGACTAAACCTTGATTTGTAGTCTCTTTTGACACTCCATATCTGTACCCTTCCTTTTTCAATATTCCTTCAATTTTAATCAAATCGCGTAGCGTATTACTACCGAAACAACCCCACAGCATAGCCGACCCTCCTCCATGTTAAACCAAAGCCACCGTTATTTCTTCCCTAATGCATTTTCCAAGTTTCCTTCAAATAGACTTTTTTTATTACCAAACACCTCGAATTTCGATTCCTAGCTCCAGAAAAGTGGTCAATAGTCTAATTCTTATGATACTTGGCTACTCCAACCTGTATTTTTTATCTGCAGCAGGTAACAAGGGGTTCAATTTTGGCGACTATTCCATAGAGACCAGCCTTTAACATACACTTACCGTTTTCTTACAGATGTAATTAAATTTAGCAGCAATTTTGGAAACCGTCAATCTTCTGATCCGCTTGCTAAGGGTCACTATACGGGGGGGGGGGCTTAGAATGGGAGTTAGGTAAGTCATAATTATTTAATTGTTCAGTCATTAATGTCTTGCAAAACTAGCTAAAAATACTCATTTTTTAAAAAATATTTGGAACATTTTGAAAACATAAAAACATTTGAGTTTTTTTATAGCTATTTTTGCAAAACATTAATAATTACTGAGCCATTATTATTAATGGTCGATTTACACTCAAAATTTTAACATTTAAGGGCGAGGATCACCAAAGTCAGTTAGTTTATCCTCCTGCTAAATAGTTGGATATAATAGTTATCGTGTAAGTAGGACTTTGAATAAATTTGACGTTTAATCTCCAAACGCCATCTGTCATCTGTAGAACTGAAAGTTAGCGTAGAATCTCGTGTAAATTAGAAAATAATTTACTTTGAGCTTACTGTTTTAACTGTTTTTACTGTTTTGTGAGTGATTTATATTAAATTCGAATTCGAAACAGCTGACAGATGGCGTTTGGAAATTAAACGTCAAATTTATTCAAAGTCCCACTTACACGATAACAATAAATTATATACAACTATTTAGCAAGAGGATAAACTAACTGACTTTGGTGATCCTCGCCCTAAGAGAATTAACCAATAATTGTTAAAATGCTGACGGTTAAAATAATTTGCTATTCAAAATTTACTGTACTGGGTAATTTCTTAAATGTTAAATGATAAGTGGTAAATAAAATGATTATAAATCAATCATAAGTAATTATGACATACTTCACTATTATTATAACCCCCCCCCGCGCTATATGTCGATCAACAGCAAGTGATGTCACTATTAGCCGTCCACTTCGAATTTATAGCTTTCTTTTAATTCTAATTAATCTGAGAACCATCAAAAATTCCGGCTTTAGCCAAAACAAAGTCAGTCTCGATTTAAAGTCTTCATAAATTGATGCTTCATAAGCCCGGACTTGATAATATTAGAGTGGAAATATAATTTTCGCTCTCGCAACCAAAAGTTCATTGATTATGTTTTATTTTCCTTGAGTCATGACATTTCGTTTAGGCCAATTTCTGTTAATCCAGTGCCGAGCCTTTTTTTTATATCCACTTTGCTGTCCAAGGAGGAAGTTTACCATTTTTATATCGACACAAATCACTCTCTGATGTTCTTCATAGTTATTCCCCATTGATTGGGTATTGACCAATATTTGTTCGGTATGAATTCTGATAAACCAATTTTTTCCCTCATTACACAATACCAGGTTCAGTGGCGTAACTTCAAATTTTAGGCCCGGGAGCAAGAGCTTTCGAGGGCCCCTCGATTAAGAGGTGTGCGATTAAAAGAAAATTGGTCGCAATATAATGCAGTTTAAAGGGGTCCAATTCCTCCCTCTTACCCCCGCCCGTATTTCCCCCTCCACAGACCCTAGGTTGTACACTCATTTGTTAACATTTTAGACTGTTTAGCGGGATTATCCACCTTAGAAAATAGAAAACACTTCAAAATGAGATCAAATTAAGTACCGTAAAATGGGGTAACTTTGGCCCTAGTGTAACTTTAAGCCTATGATTCATGTAGTAATCGCCGATTATGTCAGGCTAACTACTATATGAATTTGAGACGCTCAGCTTCCAGCATACCTACATGATGCAATCATTCTTTTAGTTTTGGGACAAAGTTACACCTAAGGGCCAAAGTTACCCCATTTTACGGTATCGGTAGGTATCAATTATATATTATGAGTTCCTATATTTGCTATTAATATGTAGTTTATGAAGACCACGGTGTGGAGTGATGTGATCGCTGGTTGAGATACGGAATGGAAATTCTGGGTTCAAGTCGCGGACTTCGCAGAATTTCTTAGCCCGGCCTTCCGGTGGACATCCACACGCTGTGGTGAAAAGTTGTAGTAAAAAGAGTAGCAAAAGAGGATTAATCCACCTCGTGAAATAGATTGTAAAGACTTCAATACTGTGTGTGTGGGGGGGGGGGGTAAGAAAAAGATGTTTTCTCAAGAATTATATCAATTATGACATATCAAATGATTACTTAGTTGTTCTGGGGGGTATTCCATACCCCCCAGACCCCCGGTTTCACGCCCATTTCAGGGGAATAAATTTGTTTTACTTTAATAATGTTTTTAATTGCATAAATAAATATTTAAATTAAACGTACCCGTGGCAATCGGTTTGATTTGCAGTACATCCCTCCCAGCCCCGTTCAAATAAAAGTTTCCTTTTAATAAAAAATCAATAAAACATTGCTAAACCAACACAAATTTATTCCCCTAAAAACGTGAAACCGGGGGGTCTGGGGGGTATGGAATACCCCCCAGAACAACTAAGTAATCGTTTGATATGATGGGGACTGGGCATAAAAAAAGGTACACAACAACTCGGCATCGGCCTACTCGACACCGCACCACTTGGCTCCACCCGATTCGGCATCGGCGGATCTCTTTTTTAACGGTACCTTCAATTAAAAAAGTCGTTTCCTAACACTAACCTAAGCTCGACCGGTGGATTCCCGTTTCCAAGTAGCCCATTTCCGGCTTGCACAGACGCTTTTTACCTTTGTTTAAGAATGTTTTAATTTACATTACCTCGGGCCCCTAAAGTTTTACGGACCGTGTTCATTCGCACACCGCGCACACTGGTAGTTACGCCACTGACCAGGTTATTTTCCTGAGAGAAAATTGCAGCAGATCCTTATCTCTTTTACGATAAAATATAATATAACCTGGATAAAGTAGATTCTTTGCATTGAATCTGAAGGTAATTTGGAAGACTCCTTGCATTGAACTTCATAAGACGTTGATGGTAGTTATCATCTTCTAGGAGTGTAAATAGACTGCTAAATGATGGAATGGAGATTTCTTCAGAATGCAGTATAACTTTCTTTGCTGAATCTAGATCAGAATATGTCCATTTGTGTATATTGTTCCGATTGATGCAAGAATAACAGTTATGGTGATGGTTTCATAGTATCCTCCAAGCCAATGGTACTTTAAACTTTAGGCACTTCCTCTTTCCAATTGTCCACTGTCGGAAAAATTCAACCCCATGATTCATCCTGGTTTCCCACTAATATAAACCAGATAAGCCCTTTTCATTTGCCTTTTATCAGAATTAAAATCAATTAAGAGTTTAATTAATTCATATATTTAACTGAAGTCAAATGCAAAGAATTCCAAAAATTAGAGCTGCTACAAACTCAGGTATTTTTGGAATCAGCATCACATCAAAAATATTCAAAATTAGTTTTAATTTTCCAGTACCAAGAGAAAAATGTTATTTTATTGGACCTTTCAAATTTAAGTACTCATAGAATCACTACTGCCAAATTCATCTGCGCTTAGCCCAGTTGGTAATAATAGGACAAATTCTTAGAGTAAAAGAAAAAAGAAGAACATTTGTGATATTAGCTGAAAATTGTAAAAATTCTCGGGAACCATTGTTACTATGAAGATTATAACTGTAAATGCCAGATTTCCTACATTTTCATTGGGGTCACCAATACACACAACTGATAAACTTAAAAAATTTGAAATATGATTGGTTATTGCACCTGCAGCATAATCTTGATAGTCGTGGTAATAAATTACCGCTAAGTAATACTTACGACAATTTTTTTATGAAAAAAACTAGTTTACTGCAAGATAGAAGAAATGATAAGCAAACTTAGTTTACGGAATATGTAAAACCAATCCAATAGTGCAAAAAAATGACATTCCTTAATAAATCTACCACCTTCAGAATTATGTAATCTAGAGAGATCTCGTTCATCATCTCGAGGGTTTATAGAAATATTAATCATGTTGGTTGTGCTATCGTTAATAATAATATATAACGTTGTTTAAAATAATAAGCGATCGTTTGGTGTGGTAACCTATACTTCCACAGGGATTAATTATAAATTCGCTATTGTTTATTCAGATCGAAACTGCAGAATAGAATACCACACATTAATATTTCTAGTGTTAGGTGGGTCAGATCACGACTCGATACTTTATCGCTGCATGGTAATGAAGCTAAATTGGAACATACAGGGTGTGACAAATTCCGTTCACGAGCCACCCTGTAATATTAATTTCAACACAACCCTATAATTTTTAAGAACTTGCTTTACAAAACCGTGTGAAAACATTGAAGATCATAAAATCCTTCACATTACAGTAACAATGTTTGCAAAGTAGCAATAAAGATACAGTTGTGTACCCTTTTTAAGAAAATCCTTTTATTACTGGGTGTAATATACGAAAGTTCTTTTATATTATTCTCTTGTATAATAATAATAATAAAAAAGAAACACGCTGGAAATTTAAATAAACAAACGTTACTTTTATATGTTTCTTAATCTTAATTTCAACTTTTCCGACAAGACGAAATATTAAATATTGCTTCGCCCAAAATATCACCGAGTAACTCGAAACAGGTTTTGTAAATTAAATATTATTTTTGGATTTTAGTATTCCGAAAGTTTTTTAATGGTTATGGGGTTTTTCAATAAAATTTGATGGTGTTGATATTCGCATTGTGAGCGCCTGCATTTATATCACCACTGGTAGAAGTAGATTACACTTTATTATTAGTGGTTCAAAATAAAAGTTGTCTGTTAAAGCTTGAAAGCAGTTGCACGTATGAATAGATAAAAGTTATAGGAACATAAAGTCTATTTTTATTTTAACATTAAAAATATGAATCCATACACGTTTCAAAATTCGAAATTACGGAAACAAAATGTTTTTTTTTACTTTAGCGGAATGTTAATGCTATACTCATCAGTAAAATTTAATTTCCTCATTAGTAACTTTTACGGTAAGAGGTAATTACGAATGTAGTGTATGTTTTGATCTAATCGGTTATTGTTTTACTTTAGCATATTCAAGGTACGCTACACCTGTACGAGTGCGCTAAAGCTGATATTACACGGTTTAACAAATTCATGAATTTTGTCACCGTGAATTAAATCCAGCAATAACACAGTTTAAAATTGTAGTTGCTGGTGTGATACAGTATAAAGCTGGGGTGTAAAGTTGATACCATGATTCGACCGTGTGATATCATCAAAAGTAGGAAAAAGTTCATGAAAAATTTGAAATTTAATCGTTTAACAAGTACAACCCACCATAAAAGCTAGGTAATTTTTAACTTCCATTAATTGCATTGTCGGCGAAGTCAACGAAAGTACTTCAATTATTATATTGTCTAGCGCACTTCCAAAGTAACTACTTGAAATAAAAAACAAGTGTGTTTCTTTGAATCTTCCTTATCGTTCTCTTTATTGCAGCGCTTTTTTGAACAATGTACTTTGATTACAAAAGGGGTGCACAAAGTTCTCCTCTTTTACGTGATTGCAGAAAAAACTATTCATGCAGTTTTGTACGCCGCAATCTGCGGCGCTTCATCAGATTTTAATACTGCGTTTTGTTTAATCTTAAACAGACAAAAAACAGCAAATGAATTTTTTTCGGATGTTATGCTTCATTGCATGCAACGAAAATAATAATTCCCACGATTTCTTAACGAAGACCCACAAATTTAAAACAGTAGAAGCCATACAATGAAATTTGAAGGAGAAGAGCCAAAGTTAGATTGTGAAATTATAAACAGATTTACTATTTGCAAGTTGAAAAAGAAAATTGAAAACCCAGAAAAATGTTTGAAAATTAAAATGTACTTTTTAATTTAATTAACTCAAAAAAACTTTGAAATTGCAGTATTGCAATTTGAAAAGCAAAAATGAAAAAATTATATGGTCCCAGGATGTAATCCTGCTCAAAGCACATCGATTAGTATATTATACTACAAGGGAGTAAAGTTACTCTTTTCAGTCCCGAGACAATTTTGTACCGAGGCCGTAGGCCGAGGTGCAATAAGCAGTCGAGGGACGAAAAGCAACTTTACTCCCACGTTGTATATACTATTTTTCACAATTGCGATGAAAAATTCTATTTCTAATGCAAATATATAGAAATAAATAATTTTACTAGAATAACGGATTTTAATTTTTACACCCCGCTGCGGGGTGTAAAATCCATTTTTACGACCTGCACCGGGGTGTAAAACAATAAAATCATTTTTTCGACCTACTGCAGGTCGTAAAATGCATGTTGAATGCAGGCTTAGAATGCAGGTATAAAAAACGCCCCTTTACACCCGCAAATGCGGGGCTAAATTGCACTTTAGAGTATCGCAATTGTGAAAAATTCATTTTTTCTAATGTTGTCAATGGCAACGTACTTTATAGAATTATAATGTAACGCTGTCAATGACAACGTACTTTATAGGATATAAAATAAGTTAAAATTCTAATTTTTATATTAGTGTTAGAAAAAATATTGAAGACAACGCGTGTTTTATAGATTAAAAATCTTTCTCTATTAAATCCTCACTCCCTACGGTCGTTTTTAAACTACGACATCGATTTTTAAACAATCTATAAAACACTAGTTGCCTTAATAGCTATTAACAATTCCTACGTGTGGTGGCGGTGCTGATTTTATATGAAAGTAGAAAAAATCTTTCTTACAATATTATTTGTCTATTTTTTCTAAATATTTGTATAATCCGAAAAATTCTCAAAACCGAATGGGAGGAAAATTTGTTTCTGTAGAAACATAATTTTTTTACAGCTTAGACATTGATCATGGGGGGATCCCAAAATTCTTTTCTCCTATGCCATAGGGGGTTTTTCCGCTAAAAATAATTTTTATACGACCCTAGATTTATAGGTGCATGTCACCCCCCCCATTTCGAATTTTCACTCCAAAATAGTCTCAATCGTTTGTGCAACCATTATTTTCGTTTGTACCCAAATAGTTTTCGAGATAATTCGATTTTAAGTTGGGGGGTGGAAGCTGGAGAAATGCTTTTTTGAATTTCGAATTTCGGATTCAAATGATTGTACTTAGTTTGTGCCTGTTTGTGCAAACATTTTTTTCGTTTGTACCCAAACAGTTTTTGAGAAATTAAAGGAAAACATAAAAGGACGTGGACGCACGTGCATGAATAGATTAACGAGATTCTGGGAAAAACTTACAGCATGAAGGCCAAAATTGTCTCAATCGTTTGTGCTTGTTTGTGCAAACAGTTTTTTCGTTTGTACCCAATTAGTTTTCGAGATAATTCAATTTTAAATTGGGGGGGGGGGGCTGGAGACATGCTTTTTTGACATTCGAATTTTTTTTTAACATATTTTTTTTTAACAGACTGGGGATTTGGTAATTGCTTTCATAAGAAAATTATTAAGATTTGTTTATTAGAAAAATGGATAATAATAAAAAGATAACTCGATTTTAACAATATTTATTAATAAAATGAATACAAAAATTATATGTGTGTTATGTACATTTGAAATTTGAACCAACACTGCCAAGGAAACGACGCAGATGTTGGCAATAACAAGCCTTACGGCTTAAACTAAGAAGAAGAAGACATTTTTAATTTTACATTTTTTTAATTTTGATTTGTTACTAAAAATTTTGTTAATCGACATTTATTTACAGTTGCACTATTCGAGTAAAACACAATTCAACACATTTAAAAATATGTTTTTGATAAGTGACAAAATAGTTCATGAATTTTGAATCCAAAATAGGCTAAATTGTTTGTGCCTGTTTGTGTAAAAATTATTTTCGTTTTTACCAAAATAGTATTCGAGATAATCATCAAAAAAGAACAATCACACCGGCAACCGACGTCAGTCCCGTAGCCAGTGCCCCCCCCCCCCTAAATGTTGAAAATACAAAGAAAATGGAAGGGAAACAACCGAAAATTTTACATTTTACAATAGGTTTTTTACAAGTGCCCCCCCCCCAAATGAAATTTACAACTAAATTAAAAAATTTAAATTAATTTATTTTAATTATTATTAAAATAAAATTAAAAACATAAAAGCATAGACAAGATTACATTTACATTGGTGATTATAACGAAATATCAGGAACCCACGATTTCTTCATATAATATGATCGGTTGCGGCGGAACCGCAGTTTGATCTGGCATCTTTACCAAGGTGCCTAGCCCCTCTGGAGGAAACGCCACGAACCCATTATCATATTGATCCAGCTCATAGAATACACCACAGATTTAAAAAATTCCACTAGGAGGCGAAAATCTTTTAATTAATCCATGTGATGTTTTTGGAGTGGTTAAGACATGAGCAAGGGTGGAGAAAGTTTTCAAGAATTGGGGGTGTATCTGCACTGAGTGAGAGTTTGTAAAGTGTTTATAAAGATATTGCTCTAGGCCGCACGTGAGTTCAATAGATCGGGCCACACTAGCCCCCCCCCCAACTTAAAATTGAATTATCTCGAGAACTATTTGGGTACAAACGAAAAAAATGTTTGCACAAGCAGACACAAATGAAGTGCTATCGATTAAGACTATTTTGAATCCGAAATTCGAATTTCAAACAAGCATTTCTCCAGCCCCCCAGCTTAAAATTTAATTATCTCAAAAACTGTTTGGGTACAAACGAAAATAAAACTTGCACAAACAGGTACAAACGAAGTAAAAATGATTGAGACTATTTTGGTCTTTATCCTGTAAGTTTTTCCCAGAATCCATTCCTGCGCGTCCATGCCCTTTAAGTTTTCCTTTAAATTCTCAAAAACTGTTTGGGTACAAACGAAAAAAATGTTGCACAAACAGGCACAAACTAAGTACAATCGATAGAGACTATTTTAAATCCGAAATTCAAAAAAAACTGTTAATGTTACCACGCGTTATGTTACCAAAAATCTCGAATATTTCAAAAACTATCTGGGTACAAACGAAAAACCTGTTTGCACAAACGATTGAGAGAATTTTGTTCTTCATGCTGTAAGTTCTTCCCAGAATCTCGTTAATCCATTCATACACGTGCGTCCATGTCTTTTATGTTTTCCTTAAAATTCTCAAAAACTGTTTGGGTACAAACGAAAAAAATGTTTGCACAAATAAGCATATACTAAGTACAATCGATTGAGACTATTTTGAATCCAAAATTCTAAAATAACTGTTAATAGGTTTGTTCGTTTGTATGAACTAACTTGCTCGGTTCAAGTTAGTGCAATGTACTTTGTTCGTTTGGCTGCTCAGTTCATAACCGAACATGAACTTCTTGCTCGACCTCCATAGGAGGAGTAGGCAGTGCAAGTTAGAACACTATCTAACTTTTGTGGTGGGAGTATTTTGTCTCGAAAGATAACCCAGTTCAAGTTAGTTCATACAAACGAACAAACCTTATGTTACCAGGTTACCACGTGCGATGTTACTGAAAATCTCGAATATTTAAAAAACTATTTGGGTACAAACGAAAATAAAACTTGCACAAACAGGTACAAACGAAGTACAAGCGATTGAGACTATTTACGTCTTTATCCTGTAAGTTTTCCCCAGAATCTCGTTAATCCATTCACGCGCGTCAATGTTCGTTATGAAATTCTCGAATATTTCAAAAACTAATTGGGTACAAACGAAAAAAATGTTTGCACAAACAAGCACAAACGAAGTGCTATCGATTGAGACTATTTTGAATCCGAAATTCGAATTTTAAAAAAGCATGTCTTGAGCCCCCCCCCTCCCAACTTAAAAATGAATTATCTCGAAAACTATTTGGGTACAAACGAAAAAAGTGTTTGCACAAACAGGCACAAACGAAGCAAAAACAATTGAGACTATTTTGGAGTCAAAATTCAAAATGGGGGGGGCTAGCATGTCTCCAGCCCCCCTCCAGTTTATTTTTGAAATATCTCAAAAACTATTTGGGTACAAACGAAAATAATGGTTGCACAAACAGGCACAAACGATTGAGACTATTTTGGAGTCAAATATGAAATGGGGGGGGGGACATGCACCTTAGATTTATCTTATACTGCGAAACTGTTAGGAGCACATAATTAGTACAAAATAGTGGTATATTTCATTTTAATTTTTAAAGGTTTAATTGTTTCGTAAATGCTTTCTATCAGTGGTATTTTTATTTTAGAATTCCCAGAGGGCTAAATTCAGAGAGTCAAAAGAGATCCTTAGATGATGAGCTCATCAAATGTAACGTTTTATACTAAAACTAAATTTTACAGTAATTTAATTTTCAGTGAGTGCTACGTAAAATGCTTTGATGAAAATTGGTATGCGATGAGAAATTCTGGCCCAATTGCACGTACCCCTAAAGTTAAATCTCCAACTCAAATTTTCAACGTCTGTAATAAATTATTAATTAATTGTAACGCTCTCATAAATACTACAACCTGAAGGAAGTTCTCATCGATCGTCCAGCGTACTGCAAATAACTACCAAAACATGGTACAGAATTTATTATCAGAAAATTTTATTTAAAAAAAACTGATAAGGCGCACTAAAGAATAAAAATGTGAGCGCAATGCAGTGGCAACGATTTTACATAATAAAGCACGATAATTAGAGGTGGCCACTTTTCCATTTTCTAAATTTTTAACCAACTTACGAAACGATGAAATATTCAAATCCATAGAATTATGGTTTGGTATTTTATCAAACTTTCGTCCTAAAATTAATGATTTGCTTCTACTAGGCACTAAGTACACGGTTCGCGCATCTACCAAGAGCTTACAATTAATTAAACGTTAAAAAATTAAAATACTAAATTATCTCGTACTTTTATTAGTCTAATTAAATTTTACTCGGTGACAGCGTAAATAAATCGTCACTACCTCTTCTAATAGAATTAAAACTTGAAAAGTAATTCCCTTTCCAAAAACTTTGAGATTCAAGTAGCAAGAAAAGTAAACTCCAAATTTTAAAATTCAAAACAACCCCTAACTAAAACCAGTACTAGAAACTTACACGAGTTGAGATATGACGGAAGCATTTAACACGTCCACAGCAGAATCCCAGATATATCACCCAATCTCTTGCGATAACTTAGTAGAAAGCTTATCAGCCCTTAACAAAAACTTCGGAAACGAATTACTCCTTTAAGCTTCAAGGCATCCAAACGAAAATGATTTCCTTTTAATTTTTTATTCGAGCAATGATTATTTGTAACTCTTTAATAATGCAAATTAACCGATAAGGCAACCTACATTTTAAAGTAGCGACGTGATTAATGTTGGGGTAAAATTATAACAAACAGGAAATGGAGCTGTAAGGCTTATCAGTGTTTCAAATTGTGCTTAAAATAGGGGAAAATTAAGTTCACGAAAACCATAAGAAAAGAAAATTAAAAGAGCGAATGATTGAGAATTTGTGGGAAATAAAATTCTGGGAAGTCCATATTTGATCAAATTTGTCATTGGAAAAGATGGTCAATTAAAGAGAAACAAAAAAGAAAACTATTAGCAGGAAAATTCTGCAAATGAAGACTGAATGTGCAATAAATTTTGTCTGTCGGTTCTTTGAATGCGTTTTAAAACAGCCATAATAACTTCATCAAAATTAACACGATAAAGGTAACGAGTAGTGACTTGTATTATCCTAGAATTACAATACACAGGCAAAACCGAAATCGGCAGTACTATCGAAATACGACGAGATAGAACGCAGAGAATGGAATGTGTAACTGCAGGATGTCGAGCCATTACCGAACAAACAGTAACATTAAAGCTACCACACCATTTTCAACACAGATTTTAGTTTAAATTAACTAATGTATGATAATGTAGTACAGGGAAGTTGATTAAATTGCAAATGTGGCACAGAAAATTAATTAACTTGCACAAAGCTGCGTTTTGTATTCGAAAACATAAGAATGAACCCTTAAAAGCTCTAAATCGTAAAATAACATTCTGGCAATTGTAGTTACCATTTTGAGTCATAGATGGTGTCAGAAAACAAGTCTTACGGTTAAACTACCGGTGTTCCATGTGTTCTGTAGCACACGGTCAGTAGATGAACAAAAAATTGAATCTACTCGGTTCCTAACGGTTTTAACGTATTTTTCACGTTAATGAACAAAATCGAAATTATGTTTAATAAATGGCAGAAAATATTAAATAATGTAAATGTGGTTTATTATATAACATAAAAAAGATTGAATCCATAATACAATAAACTCCTTGTTCGGAGAAAGTAAATTTTAAATTTCTTGGTACTATTGAAAAAGCATCATTAATAATAATTTACTCTATAAAATTATCTTTATTGCCGTGTTTAATAAATACTCGATGAATATTCATGAAGCAGAATCATTCGACCGATATTTACTCATGGTTAGTGTTGGAGGCAAACGTGGCAATCTAAAATGCTTAGTTTATTGTAAAATTTTTAAAAACTTTTCTTACAATTGAAAAATTAGAACAAACAATAACATTAATAAATAATAGACCAGTGCCGATAGCTTTGAAAACGGTCAAAAGTGAAAAAAAATAATAGTAGGATGAAACCCATTGGAAAAGGAATAGAATATAAGAACAATGAAATAAAAAATAAATTACGGGCGATCTGAGGTGGGGAAGTGGACGGGGGTGAGTTTTTAAGGGTAAAAAACGGTTTATCTCGATTTCCGGCAAAACTACAAGTCATATGGAAAAAAGTTAAATAGCAAAGTTGTAGGTAATAAAAAGATCTACAACTTTTGTATTTACACTTTTTTCACATAACCTCAAAATTTATGTGAAAAATTCAAATAACCAAGTTTTTGGTTTTTTATTTTTATCTTTTACAAAAACTTTTTTTTTTTCTCAAAATATGGTGAAAACTTACCTTTTTATGTCCCAAAGACACTGTAATTTTTTTTATTTAAAATATTTATTTTTTCACCTTATTTTGACTTAATATCGAAAAACCACCCTAAGTTTCAATCGAAAAATCTCACGTCAAAATATCTGCTTTTTTAAAAAAGTCGGTGAGCTTTTTGTTTGTTGAAATCTCTACTTTCTGATGGTGTAAAAAAAATATACATTACTATGGTAAATGTTCTCAGAAATGCAAAGAAACTAAAAAAACTCGAATCCGAAATTTTTTTTTTATCATTATGTACAATTTTAAGCTATTTATTAAAATTTACACTTTAATTACTCGAAAAACGTTAGATTCCATGTTACATTGATTAACAAAAAAATTATAAATCTATAAAACATAAAGATTGCAAAAAACATGCGAAAATAGTTGTTCTAAATATTAAAGATAGGATTTAAAGTTTTTGTCTCTTTGATGGCATTTCTTCATCGTTAGATTCGACAAACGTTCCCGATTCTAGTAGATCTTCGAAATCTTCAAGACCATCACCGTCTTCATTTCCAGTCTGCATTGGTTTTTCATCCACAATTTCATCTGAATCATTAACTTCCTCTTAGGTTTTTTCTTCCACATTGGAGCATTTTTCAGAAACATGACAAGTTGAACATAAATTTGTGCATTTTAAACCATGTTTTCGGCAGCCACATTTTAAACTGTTACATCCAGTTTCACAGCTGCAGCAAATAGTTTTGAGTAATATTTCCGGAATTAATTCCTTTTCTGTAAATTTGGGCATAATGCCACGTTGATGTTGATTCCAGCCCCAATCTGTTGCTGTCAGTCGTTACCCATCCAAGTTTGAAGCTGATAATATGCCCTGTAACAATGTTGTTCTGTTGCACCTTCTGTGGGTGGGAGATTTGCCAATATGAAAGATGATTTAATTAAATCCAATTTCGCCTATCTCTTCACAAGATGGAATCTGTTTTAATCTAGAGATGGTTTTCTTTGAAGTAACACTAGACGCCGGAGTAACAACCATTATTCCACCTATTGCATGGAAAGTATTCTTGCCATCAATCGTGCATGTATTATGATCCGCATTGTCAAAAATAAATTGAACGTATGAATCTGGAGAAAGCGTATGATTAGCAGGGTCCTTGATAATCGATGCTTCAAAGCGCAAAGTTTCTATATATGAGGAACACAAACTTAAATTAGATAATGAGTCGATCGAGTTAATCAATGTAACATGGAATCTAACGTTTTTCGAGTAATTAAAGTGTAAATTTTAATAAATAGCTCAAAATTGTACATAATGATAAAAAAAAAATAATTTCTGATTCGAGTTTTTTTAGTTTCTTTGCATTTCTGAGAACATTTACCATAGTAATGTATATTTTTTTTTACACCATCAGAAAGTAGGGATTTCAACAAACAAAAAGCCCACCAATTTTTTTAAAAAAAGAGATATTTTGACGTGAGATTTTTAGATTGAAACTTAGGGTGGTTTTTCGATATTAAGTCAAAATAAGGTGAAAAAATAAATATTTTAAATAAAAAAAATTACAGTGTGTTTGGGACATAAAAAGGTAAGTTTTCACCAAATTTTGTGAAAAAAAAAAATGTTTTTGTAAAAGATAAAAATAAAAAACCAAAAACTTGGTTATTTGAATTTTTCACATAAATTTTGAAGTTATGTGAAAAAAGTGTAAATACAAAAGTTGTAGATCTTTTTATTACCTACAACTTTGCTATTTAACTTTTTTCCATATGACTTGTAGTTTTGCCGGAAATCGAGATAAACCGTTTATTACCCGTAAAAACTCACCCCCGTCCACTTCTCCACCTCAGATCGCCCGTAATTTATTTTTTATTTCATTGTTCTTATATTCTCTTCCTTTTGCAATGGGTTTCATCTTTCATTATCGGCACTGGTCTATAAATGAAAGGATGCCACATGGTTTCTTATCATTTTGGATAACCATGTGAAAATATTTTTCTGCTTCCTTTTAACTACGTCCTGTTATTACCAACTTTGTAGATGCAATTGGCACTATTGGTTTTATGAGCTGTTTTATAGTGGCTGTAATAGTGGTAATTCATCAACCCCCAGGAAACCGACAGTTTTAAGTGCCCTCCGAAGCACAGGAGCAGAGAGAAGTATCGCAAGTCTAAATTGTGTTAAAATTATGCACAATTGTGTTAGAAAAGTGTACAATTACATACAATATTGACATAATTTGGACTTGTAGACAATTTAGACCCAAATTGTGCTACTTTTAAGCAAAGTTCTATTTCAGTGAGGCAGACGATTTTGGACATCGTAATAGCCAACACGCATGGAAATTTCCATATATTCCAATGAAATGTAGATATGTCAGAAGGATTGAAGTGATAGCTGGGTAAGATAAGTTGAATTACAATTACTAATTACATTTTTGACTTAATGCTGCTATTTTCGAATTCATTTTGCCATTCAATATTCATAACGATTATTTCGGCGTTGTCAAGTTATTCAGATATGCGAGGCCTTAGTTTTGTTGAATAATAATTGAAAATTATATAATATAATTGGTCTATCTATAATTTCCATTAGCGACGAATTAATATCTACCTACCTATACTATTCCGAAAATATTGATTGCTTTACAACAGTTTTTTTAAATTTTTTGGTTGGTTCCTTTATGCAAACAGCACTCAATTAATACGTAGATTACTAAATAACTTCAAAGATAAACAATTATAATTAATTAAAAATATATAAATTAGGGATCAAATTTATTCATATAATTTAGTTTCATATACAGGGTGTTTCAGGTCGCATATGCCAAACTGTACCACACAAACATTATTTCGAAAAATTTAATTTAATCCATGCTTATCCAAATTTTCGGTCGCGGCGCTTAAGAGCTTAGGAAGCACTTACTCTATAATACTACAATAATTAGAAATATATTAAATTTATAACGTTGAAAATAAATTATAAATAACGCAAAGTAAACAAATTTTAAAATTAAAATAAATCTCATATTGTTTCCCCGAGTGGATAGGAGGTGAGAAATTCCGTGTTCGAGATTTGAACCTGAATTTTCAGTTTCGCATTTCAACCACCGATCCAGGCAGCTGCGGTGCGGTCAGTTGCGAAGATACAAAGACAATATGTAATTGATTTTTCAACACGAAGCAAAACATTATCTACATAATAAAGGATTTCGAAAACCCCTTTAACCGCCGCAATTTAATACCTTCGGAAGCCTTAAAATTGTTTCCGTAATTAAATCGAATTGGAAAGGAATTCCTACCAAAGAACTCAAATTACCAAACAAAGTAATTTTACCAATTAAAATTTTAACTAAAACTATAATGTACTCAAAAATTTGGAGGCAGAAGCGGACATGCACCAAAATTTTAAAGAATCCTGGTTCACAAAATAAGGATTCGTGAAGCGGTGACCCCAAACTTTCAGAAAAATAAAGGTAAAACAAAGTTACTTAGCAACCAATTAGGCTTGTGCTGTCACTATTAGATATTCAAACTAAAATTTCCCAATCATAAAATCCAAGTTTGTTAAATCTCAGTTGTGGCCCCAGTAGGGGAATCCCGTTCCCGTTTCTCCGTTTAATATGCACATGGAGAGCTTTGATCAAGGTTTCAAAAGAAAGAAGAAACCTTGCAAAATAAAATAACCATAACATAATAATTTTTGAGTAAACCCAACTTTAATTAAAACGTAAACATTGGAATTTCGTAAAAATTCTGATTTTACTTTCAAATGCGGATCACGTTACAAGAAAATAGAAGCTTCTTGAAATGTTTTACCCCTGTGAGTGTATACAATTTACATTCCGCTTTCACCATTACCTGGATTTGTTTGTCTAAACGTCACTTAGAATATAATTTCTTTAGTGCGTGGAAGGAAAGTTTTCGGAAACTAAAATTTAAAAAAGCAAAGCACGCAAAATGCAACTAATTGCATTAAGAAACAACAGCAAACATCAATTTGCTAACAGAGCCTGAGCATGTCAATTTGTATAAAATTTTCTTATTAAGTTAACTCGCAACCTCACTACTTTGTCTGTTTTTCTTTACACGTGCTAGCAAGCCAACGGCACCCTTAATGGTAGTTACAAATTCTCTTAGGGTGTAGTTGACATCTTTGCAGGCAATCAAAATGTTATTCTATTATCATGACGCTAATTATGCGTGGTATAACAAAAATAATTGCAATTTTAGAGAAAATTATTCTAATTTACTCGAGGAAATATTTCTCGACGTTTATAAAATTGCTTCACAATTTCAAAAACAATAACCGCATGTTAAATTGAAATTTAAAGGAGCCTACACATATTTTGATGAAACGAATGTTTGTTGGTATTCGCTCTTGTTTGACAAACAGTGGCGAATGCTATGTTCGACTGTTACAATTTAATTTGTAGGCGATTGACAATCAATGCAAATCTAATTTTTTAAAGATTATATATATTGTAGAGATATTTCCTACGACCCTTACTTTTAAATTATTTTTTATCAGGACAATATCTCAACACTAGAGTGCCGTCGGTAGCTATGTAGCGGTTCACATATAATCTCTGTACGAGAACAAATCTCAGGGTTGGATTCCTACTTCTCTTCTCTCTGGGTCGCCAAATAACGAAACAAATGTGCGGCCTAACTACCGCACTAATGTCGGTAAATTGAAATTCCCCTCTTGGGAACAAAACTACATATATTGCCCCATCAAAAATGAAAATCAAAGCATGAAAATCAAAGGCAAACTCAGCTTCGTACAAATTACAATTTTAATTTTCATAAAGTTAATTAAACTCAATAAGCAAAAACATAAGTCGAGCATGTGCTGTTTACGAACAAAATCGTTTTGGTCGTCAATGTGTAAAATTGTGTGATAGAAACCCTTCGCATTTGCATTTAATTGCAAATCGAAATCTCAAAATACTCCAGGTTCCTATTGAAGTGTAATTGTGTGACATAAATAAATCATTTATAAATGTGTACAAATTCAAATTGTTTTTTTACCAGTTATGCTGAACTTGACGTAAATTGTTTGCGAACCACTGTTTTCTTGCTTCATAAAATCCTCACCTTGCGCTTGCATCTGTCATACAGGTGGCATCTGTTTACAAGTTTCCAGCTTCTGTAATTTTGTGGCAATTTTCCAAATAAGCGAAGTGACGTCTTCACACCCAAATTCAATATCCAAATTAATCGATCGACGAACGTAATAAAAATAGTTTGTTGGCAAATTTCAATCAATTTGAACCATGATGCAAAAAAAATCGTATAACTACCTAACCTCAAAATTGGTACGTAAAATAATTTAATTCAAAATTTAACGAATTTGAATTTATTCTTCTAAACATTTAATTGTAGGCACGTAATCGTCGTGATTACAAATATCATTCGGTCATTCGTCAATGGCGGACCAGCAATTTTTATCCACATGTGTAATACCAAAATTTTTCAATGACGCTTTTACAAAAACGCCGTGATTTGACACTTCTTACTAATTATCAGCTTGAAAAACACTTGGGTTTTTCAAGAAAACTCGAAAATTCGTCGCTTATGGTGGACCTCACCAAAAACACCTCCGGTTGGCTTCACAGTCGCACGCCAACATTCTCTACCTTCCATGTTCAAAAACATCAACCTGCCAACCGAAAAATTGAATTTTGAGCCACTTTGCACTTCAAAAAAGGTGAAATTTCGCGCCCAAATTTCAAATGCCAATAATTAAATTCGTTCCTTTTTAGGTTTTAAATGCCGCAAACAACTTTATAAATCACTGGATTTTAATCACGTTCAACAATTATAGTGTGCTTGTGTCAGTGGTAACATAAATCGACCTTTAATAACAAAATCATGCTCGACCATGCTACTTTGGATAAAACATCCCTTAATCTATGACAAATTATTAAATACAAAGCTGGGTCCAATTTTGTTTCGCCACAATATTTTAACTTTGGAAAAAATATATAAATTCAAATTGATTGCATTCAAACTTTTTAATTAATATTTCCGTAATACATTAAAACCTGTGCAATGCACTGTGACACTGCAACAGTCGGAATCTTGTCTAAAAAGAAAAGTTTTCGTATGCAAAATGTGAAGAAATGAGTAGTAAACTTGGGGGGGGGGGTAAATAAATTAATTAATCATGACGACTGCACTTCCAAAATGTAAACAAACGCTTACACTAAAAAGAGTGTCTTCATGTGAAAACTGTGCTTCATCCGGTTTATTGGCCACCCCACCCCCATATTTTGATGATACAAATACTAGGCAACGATGCTCTCATATTACGTATGCAACTTATCAATTTAATAATGAGGTCTTGTATTACATCATGGTTAGATGAATTTGCAATGCCGGCCCTGATGAACAGTGATAGAAATCATAGAAATGCCGGCACTAATCAATATCAGGTTGATAAGATTAAATCGAAAATGTATTTAAAAGAAAAGGTTTCGAATTACTTCATAAGTTGTGTGTGGTTTTAAATGGATTTTAATCCATTAAAATTATTAATTCTGATAATCCCGCTATTCTGGCAATTGTATTATTTCCAAATTTTTTACCATTACTTTCCTTACTTCTGTCGCTCATCGCAGTGATCTGCGGCCAATTGTATAAGTAAGCCTAGATCATCCCCAAGGGAAAGATAGAATGAAGTAGTACAATATTCAAAATCCATTATAATGTCGATGCGATCAGAAATATAAAGTGATAAACGAGCTTAAAAAGAGGCAAACAGACCTTAAAGTTATGACCATGTTAGAAAATCAAAAAGTTTTCAACATTTTGTAAGCATTCGGTCATGTGTGATAGATGATGATTTCAAAAAGACACTCCTCAAAAGATAGGGGTGTTCTCGGATTCAAAATTAAATGGAAGCTAGCTACTAAAACATAAATTCCAATTAACCTAAATGGATGACCGGCTTATCGGTACTCTCAATATATTGTGGTGAAACGAAATAAGCCCGGTTTTGTACAAAATAATGTTGTTGTGGAATATGGGATGTTTTGTCCATTATAACATAGTCGAGCATGATTTTGTAATTTTAAGGTCGATTTGTGTCACCATTGACACATGCACACAATTGTTGTTGAACATTATTGAAAATCCAGTGATTTATAAGGTTGTTTGTGAACCTAAAAAGGAGTGTTGAAGTTTTCACACATAGAAAGTAGGAGAGTTGGCGTGCGACCTGAGAAGCCAACAGCGGTGTCTTTTTGGTGAGGTCCACCATAAGTGACAACGAGTTTTCTTGAAAAACACAAGTGTTTTTCAAGTTGATCATTTGTGAAAAGTGTCGTCCGACGTGGACGAGTGATTTTGGTTTATTTGGAAGTAGAATCTTCCAATTACAGCGATTTTTGTAAACGCGTCAATGAAAATTTTGTGTGCCAGATGTGCATTATTGTTGGTCCGCCATTGGTATAAGGATCAACTGATAGTTGTAATTACAACGATTACGTGCCTACAATTGGAAAGTTTAGAAGGATGAATTCAAATTCGCTCAGTTTGAATTAAATTATTAACGTACCAATTTTGAGGTTAGTTACACAATTTTATTTTATGTTTGGTTCAAATCGTTTGAGATTTGCCAACGCGCACTTGTATACGATCGCCGATCGATTTAATTTGAATATTTGGATGTGTGTGAAGAATTCAATCCACAAATTAGAAAATTACTTCAAAGTTTATGAGAAGGAACAGGTATTTTGCAGCGGATCAACAGATTTGTTTTCGAATGACAGGTGCCAAGCGGAGAATATTGGAACTCAGAAATCTGCGGTTCTCAAACAATTTTCGACAAGTGCAGTATTATTGGTAAATAAAAACAATCTAAATTTATTTGTACACCTTTATAAAAATTTTATTTGTGTCACACAATTTCACATTACAATAAAAACCTGGAGCAATTTAAGATTTCCGATTTGCAATTAAATGTAAGTGCGAAGGGTTTTTATTCACATTTAAACACACTTATTGAAATTAATTGATTTTATGAAAATTAAATTTGTTATTTTGTACGAAGCTGCGTTTGTGTTTGATTTCATGCAACGGGCCGTACCCCAATTTAGTTTTGTTGTGCTGTCTGCAACAGCAGTCAATTTGATTAAGGCAATTCATGCCAATTTATTCCTAAAAGAGGAATTTCAATTTAACGAAAATAGTGCGGTAGTTAGGCCGCATATTTGTTTTGTTTGGCGACCCAGTGAAGAGGAGAATAATGAACCCAACCCAACCCAACCAATTATATGCGAACCGCTTCATAGTTACCGTTAGCCTATATGATGATTATTTGCCCGCGGATGTGCAATTCGTTGTGCTAGGGAAATATTTAATACTACAATATTGAGATTAAATTTACAATATTTTTCGCAATGAGTTTTGTGGAATTGAAACTAAAACTAAATAATTAACTTTAAAAGCCACAACAGTGGAAACAGCTATCAGTCCGGTTCTAGATACTGTAAGCAAAGTATCTCGGAAAGAGACCGAAGAGCAGCCTGGTGTGGATAACCCCTATAGCTGCTCATGGAAGCAGGAAATACAGAAAGGAAAGAAAGGTAAACTGATTTCAAAAATTAATTGCAAAACCCAAAATTTTAATGAAAATAGCGACCGAAATTTTGTCAAAGCTGGCATCGTAAATATTAGATGTTATTCAATTCGCCTAGCCATTCCGTCCCTGGGTAGATTTTACAAGCCAATTAGGTATACCGAGCATATCGGACAACATAAACTTTCTTTTACTAATGACATAAATGTTGTCATAAATTAGCGATTATGGGACAAATGTAGCAGTAGTTTTAGTGCAATATCGATACGACATCGGTGGATTGTCTACGTCGGCAGTAAAATAACAAGCGTGATTTGCACACACACTATAACTTCTATGGTCGTTACCCGACTTTGGATTAATTGCTATAAAACTAAAACTACATACTAAGTGGTCAGCTCATAACTGTAATTAAATTTTAATGATTTAATTCGTAGTAACGACGACATTATTTGTAGAGGTCTCGAGGTAATGCAGGGTTCAAAACCTTGCGTGCAGGTCGCCATGATGAAAAATGGAGTACCTAATGGACGACGCAAGGACCGTTAGTATTCCCATATAGAAAGCAATTTACATTAATTTCCTTACACCAAATGCACAAAATTACACGAATAAGTTTGGTTTAATAACGTAAAAACAACAAAGCGATAGTGTTTTCAATTACGCGTGTCAGACGAGCAGTTAAGCTGTGAGAAAGCAAAGAAAAGTGCAATTAGATGCGAGCATGTGCAAATGACAGGCTAGTTTTGCACTACAAATATTTGTGCAAACCACAGCCGACCCCTACGATTAAAACTTGCAAACGAGGTTAGCTAGACTCGCATATCGACCCTAGAGATGATGGCATTTGAACATTTTGCGAAATGAACTGAGAATGCCTTTTATATTCCACTACAAAGTACTCGAGATTCTTACACAAACTGGCCTCATGTAATGAAAGAGTTTCGTTCTCCAATTATCGAACTCAAAAGAAAAATTCGAACATAGCAAAAAAATTGTTTACGCAAAATGAATAAAAATAAATTAAAACAAAAACGTGTCTCATTTCAATATTTTACGTCAAATTGTGGTTTAACTACTTTTTAATAAACCCAAATTAATTAAACACGTTCCCAACAGACTTCAGCAAAATCTGCATATTTATTCTATTGTAGATTTTATTAATAAACTGCATCATCAGTACAGCTTGAAAATGCAAATTAAATGTGCGTTTTAATCTTTTGAAATTTAAAATTTCTCTTAGGAATATAAGTTTTGCAAGTTTGTCTGTGAAATTTGGTTAAATTATTATTAAAGTTGTGTAGCCCGAAGGCATTCCATTTGCTAGATACAACAAAAATTAAAGGGGTTATGCCTTGTTCCATAAACCGCTTAACGAATGATCTCTATTCGCTAGTTATTTTTTGTTTGCCAGTTCGTTCGTTTGTTTCAGACCTTTTCAAAATCTATTACAGTTTCCAAGAGATTCCACAGGAAGTTTTGTTATTCATAGGGGAGGATAAAATAAACAAAAGTAAATCCATGTACATTCCTCACGGACTGCTTCAATATCTGGTTAGCGGCCAAAATAAATTGTTTTTCATTTGTTTGCAATTGCAAATCATCCCATGTAAAATTTGTAAAAACTTCTGCAGAATGTAACCTACTTACGTAAAGTTAAATCGACTACAAACTCTCCTCAAGAATGCAAAACATCCTTTGCTTTAGCATGCGATCGATCTCTATTACCATTTTGAAATTTAATTTAATTCAATTTAAAAAAAAACCTGCAATTTAAATTTATAAGACCTGACTTTTAGTATAAATTAATTGATTTTCAGTTGCACAAAGCAAAAAGATATAAAATCTTGAACGCCGCTAATGAATTGTATTAAGAATTACATCATGAAAATAATTAATTGATGTAATGGGTGGGAAAAGAGGGGGGGATTTCCTTCAAGAGCTAATGGAAAATTTCTTTAATTTTAGAAAGTGGGGATAAATAATAAATTAGAAGATTTTCGGTTTGAAAAATAACTCGACGAATAAAAAGATTATGAACCCATCTTATATGGAGGAATAAACCAGTTGAGATTTGCAAGTCGACACACAAGAAGAATAATTTATATAAATACGTCATGCTTAAAAGTTATATTGTTTTCGGGAAATGATAAATTTCCATTTTCTTGAAAGAATGCCAGATATATTTGTCTTTTATTTACATAATGCTCTTCAAAAGCGGTACATGTTTATTCAATTATTGTCTGAAATTGTTGGAAAATTTTCTATCAAATGCATAGGAAAATAACAAATGGCTAAAAGTTTTCACCTAATATTTTTTTTCTCGCATTACAATTTGTTTAAAATTACACAATAAATTTTCATCATATCGTGTTGCCCAAAGCTGGATAACTCCCCTTTGAATTTACTAAAACAACCCTTTACGAGGTGACTGGAAAATTAACAATATTGTAGTAATAGTAATACTGACATTCCCATTTCAAGTTCGAACTGAAATTTGAGAAACATTCAGCTTTGGTAATTTATTGGGGCGGACTGGCCAATTTGACCATGCGGAAAATTTTAGCTAAAGGCCAATACTCTAATTGTTGTAAAAGTCATTTAAATTAATTGAAATTTAATCAAAAATATGCATAACTTCAAAAATAAAGGGATGATAGTCTGTTGTTATAATATCAGGTAAATCAGGCTGGTGGCGGCGGTGCAATGAATGTTTGGGTCAAATCGCAGTTTAAGTTGATTCTGTTTAACTTAAATGTCTGTTAATTTCTTAAATGATGTTGGTGCTATCAATTATACAAAATTTCGTTACAATAGAGTATATTTTTTAATTTTTAAATAAAATACTTTTTTAAATTTTAAGTTCAAACTAATTTTTTTCATTCCGATATATACCGTATAATGACGGATCAAGATCCGACGACAAAGCTGGGGGGAAATTTGCATAATTGGCTGCAGGTTTTTAGAAAATTTTTTTAAATATATTTAAATCCGACATTCACAACGAAAAAAGATATTTTGTACATAAAAATTGAAAAATCCTGCTTCTTGGTTCATTCCTGCTAATTAAAAGTTAAATAGCCCTTCCATTCTGAGAGTCAAAAAAAAAATATAAATATTTCTAAAAATAAAGACCTTTAAATATTAGTTCAGGCTTCAAACATCTTTTGAAATTCAATATCACACTTAGCAAACGCTAATGGCTTCCGAGTTTGTATGTAAAAAACTCTTAGAAAGTTATTTTGGTTAAGAAAACTTGATAATTAACATTACAATTTAAATTAGCAAACTTCCTGTGTTATTAGTGCATAAATTATAAATTTAGAATCAAATAAAACAATTTTTTTCGAAACTGACCTACCTATACCATCAATCAATTTTAAGGTTAAAATTACATAATACAAATTCGAAGATCTTGAATTATTAAAATTTTAATTTTTAACTAATTCAGGTTTTTTCAATTCAAACAAATTATGCGGGTGTTCGATTTTCTATTTCACCAACATGAAAAATTAAATAATTTATGAATAAAAAATTTCGTACCCCTGGTGGGACTCGAACCCACAGTCCCCGGCTTAGGAGGCCGATGCCTTATCCATTAGGCCACAGGGGCTTGTTATATACTTTTAGTTTTACATTCAGCGTGTGGAAAATTTGAATTAAAGTGTGGACTTCCAAAGAAAAAATTTACTCCTAAAGTAAAAATGTTTTTACATTTTTGAGTTGTACAATTTCTAAAATATTTTTTAAAATACATCAATTTTTATTTTACACAAATATGATAAAATTCCTTGAAAATATAACCGCTAACGTTTTTCTCATACTACGACAGCAGACTATTCATTAATATTAATTAATTTTCTATTTGAATTTTAATTATTTGATTTTTACCTATAATTATTGCCTATGTAAGTATAACTTATTTTTATTATTGATGATTTATAAACATCTTTATAATAGTCATTGGTTATTATTATTTATTACTATAATAAAAATTTATAAATTTATTATGATATAATTAAATTGTTCATACTGCGCGGCCCAAAGGTCGCACTAGAACTATTTTTACATTGGAAATAAACAAACGAACGAATTCCGATTGTGCGTCGTATAAACTAGCTAACTAGCTAGTTAGCACAAATGTTACGGTCTAGGTCTCTAGGACATTTGAACGCAGCCGTTTGAACGCGACCGTTTGAACGCGACCGGTTGAACGCGGCCGTTTGAACGCAGAGACGTTTGAACGCGAGGCCCTTTGAACGCGAGGCCGTTTGAACGCAGGGACGATTGAACGCGAGGACGTTTGAACGCAGGACGTTTGAACGCAGGGACGATTGAACGCGAGCAATTAGATAGGTACTTAATTAGATAATTGGATTAGGTACCGACCTTTTAATGACATTCTCTTAAAAAAAGTCGTTTCCTAACACTAACCTATCCTCAACCGGGATCCACCTTTTAATAATGATCCTCTCTTTAAATAAAAGTCGATTCCTAACACTAATCTAGCTTCGACCGGTGGATCTACCTTAAAAGGCAGATCCACCACCATTAAAATGACCTTCTCTTTAAAAAAAAGTCGTTTCCTAACACTAACCTAGCCTCAACCGGGATCTACCTTTTTAATAATGATCCTCTCTTTAAATAAAAGTCGATTCTTAACACTAACCTAGCCTCGACCGGTGGATCTACCTTTTAATGACCTCTTTAAAAAAGTCGTTTCCTAACACTAACCTAGCCTCAGCCGGGATCTACCTTTTTAATAATGATCCTCTCGTTAAATAAAAGTCGATTCCTAACACTAACCTAACCTCGACCGGTGAATCTACCTTTTACTCTAATTTGGTCATAATAAAGTGCGTCGTTAATAAGTTGAGGGAAGGTGCAATTTCTCGCGTTCAAACGTCCCTGCGTTCAAACGTCCCTGCGTTCAAACGGCCTCGCGTTCAAACGTCTCTGCGTTCAATCGTCTCTGCGTTCAAACGGCCGCGTTCAAATGTCCTGCTCCGAAAATGTTATAAGACCACGAACTATTATTTAGTTTCATGTATCAAAAATTAATATTTAAGGTGCCTCTCTTGGGTTAAAATTCTAAAATTACAAGTCAAGACCTGTGCTTATAAAAAAAATTAATTAGATAAAATATAAAACTCTTTTGGTACAGGTTTAAAATTTTGAAATTAAAATTATTTTCAAAGCAATAATGTCTTGAAATTCAAATATGACCAATCACAGCGCTTATTTTGATGGTCACATTATTGCTTCAAAATAAAATTAAACCTATAATATTTTGTAAACAAAACTGTTTTATATTTTATGTAATTAATTCTTTTTGAATCCTTTAAAAATATTTATTATTAACATCACAATTTTGATTTGTCCAAACTCTGCATTTTAAGCTACGAGAGAGGCACCTTAATTTTCAATATCCCCGCGCCGATGGAGTTAAAAACCAAAGGGTCAAAAGGTTGTTCAAACTCTGCATTTTAAGCTACGCGAATATTCAGCTTCATTATTTATTCGTTGCTGAAGAAAAACCGTGAAATTTGCTTTAATATTTGAACAAATCTTTGCTTGGAATGACGGGGCGAGGAGGGGTAGCGCAAATTAACTCGTTTTCCACAAGCGTTTTCTGCCCTCGCTAGGACAAGGACTGAAGCCCCCCCCCTTAACTTATAAATTATAAGTTAAGGGGAGGGGTAACAACAGTTAAAACGTTTTCTATTGGTAATAAATTTTTTTTTTAAATCAATTGTTTATGGGATGTTACCTTAAGACGGGTCTGTTGTTACATATAAATCCGTTCTCTAGATAAGTATTTTTTAGATCCTTATTTGCTGGACTTTTACTGCATTAAAAATACTAACCAACCACACCTGATTCCCAATTTCATTGTGTGGTCCAATTAATTAAAAACATTTAAAGCTAAGTTGAAAATTCTTGAAAATGAGATATAACGCTAAATTTAACGTAGGTACTAAAACAACGTTAACCAAAGTGGCATTTCAACAAATTTTAATTTATTATGGAGGAAAGTTTTGTTTTACGAAGGTAGTTAACGTTACTGTAATTTGTTTCGTTTTACGTGCACAGCAGATAATTTAATATTTAAATAAACCCAAGTAAATTAAAAATAAATAAACTTCAAAGAAATTAACCATTAAAATGACAAACTTTTGGAATAATAATAATTGTAGGTATTTTGTCGAGATATGTAAATACCCAAACGACTTTATGTATTTTTCTCTTCCTTTTAAACCCCGAAAAATACTATTGTTATATGAACTCCAAATTTAAATATCTCAAATACCACACCCTTAAAAAATGTAGTCAAAAAGTTTTCATATGGGTTTCCCTAAATAAATCTTTTTTGGGGCGGGGACTCACTCGGCAGTCACACCAAGCCACTGATATGATCAGTTAACACAAATTGAGGAATTCAATAAATAAATTATTCAGAAAAACTGGACTTGATAGGTAACAGTTTCTACATTTCATCTATGTCAAATTTTTACGATGGTTAATATTTTATGTGTTAACCCAGAAATTAGAGGTACCTACTCATCAATTCAAACAAAAAAAACAGTTGTCCTTCGTATAATAAAACTAATCAATACGAAACGAAAATATTAATTCATTATTAATTAATTTTTGTGAGTTATTGAAACAAAAGTTAACCTAATTTTTGTGCCCTAGATTTATTTTAGAAATATAAATTTTGAAAAAAAATTATTTTCGTAAGCTTAGTACCATTCGACTCGGAAGTATGAATGAATACACGCAAACCTGTTCGTTCCACCTTAAACTGTTGGTGTAACCGTGTCGTCCGATCTTGTAACAAGTTCAAATTGATATAATTTGCAATATAACGGATTTATGAAAGCAATGAATCTTCTAGGATACAAAGTTTAGGTTTCGGGCAATAACAAACTGCTAACACATCAGAGGAGGATTTTGGATTAGTTCGCTAACCAAAATCACGCATCGTGATTGGTTTGCTAGTCGAACAGCTCTGATGCATGGTTTTCGAGATGTTTTTAATTAAGTGAGTAGCTAAATTATTAGGCCCTTGAAGTATCAAGTACTAAATTGCGGCTGTATCGAAAATTGCTTCGGTAATTAAAACTTGAAACTATTTGGATTGTTCAAGAATACTTAGATGGTTCTCAGGCCCAAGTTAACTGAAATTTAATATTGTTCTACTAGATGGTGATTAAATGTATCCCCTCGAGAATTTTCTCTGTTTTTAGGTTGATTGCATGTATAATGGTAGCCTAACAAGCAATATAAAGTACTCGATTACAGTAATCTAATGAAAAGCTTTATTTATTTGAATAAATTGACAAAAAACTGTTCAATTTGTTAAGCAATCTATTAACCAATAATTTATGATTAGGTTAACAAAGTTTTCAGATAATGATGAAATTATTAATTTGTCGTAGAGTAGAAATCGATTGAAAAATCAGCTTATTCGACGATAACAATGGTTTTCTATTCTAGTTGCTCATACTTTTTCCGGTCAAGTGCAGTATAGGAAAATGCACCATCGAGACTTTTTAAATTATACACAATAACGAAGAGAAAACGCAGAAAAGTTTTTGCGTCGTTAAAAAATTAAATAAACTGATTAATTCGGTCCTGCTTGATTACCATCATCAACTTCAAATTAAAGTTGAATATTCATAATTAATACAATACCAGCAGAATTCCATCGAGAATATTAATTCGTGTAGAAAACAATATCACCATATTTAGAATTCGACATAAATCGAGTTGATTTACAAAAAGCAATTACATTTCAATTTGTAGGGAAAACATTTTAATTTTGTATATTTTGAAAAAAAAAAGTCAATTTGTATGTAAATCTTTTCAAATTAACCGTGTGCAAATTTTCTCGTTTGCTAAAACTTTGCAGACTTGCCTATCATAAATCGACAACGGATTTGTTATAGAAAATAATCCCTTTGCTATTTCCAACAATTTAATTAAGTATTGGTATTACACAACATTGTAATATGTCAATAGAATTTTCAAGATACAAAAATTTAAATACAATTGATGAAAATTTTAAAATCAAGCCGTAGATTGATCATCAAGCAATCGCTTGTCGTATGGTCGCTGATTAATATTTAGACTTCCTGTCCACTCATAGTCATAACCCCCAAAAGTTGTATTACTTTTTAATGGTGCATCCACACATTGCCGCATTCATACTTGGGAAATGCAGGAAAGAAAAACTTACAGCTCAAGGTAACAGATATTCGGCGATGTGTGGAGGTAGTAAAGGACCCCCCTCTTCCCCTGTAGTTTTTACTATTGCTAATTGTGATGCAATCTCTCTCCATGTTTTCCCATTTTCGTTTCTTCCATCCATCTACTGCTTGGTCTTCCTTATTTTCGTTTACTGTACGTTTCTTTTCTTCTACTTCAAATTTCATCAGTTCTCACCAAATTACTTGTGTCGTGGTTCAGATTCCACGTTAATCTACAGGTCCTTGTTTACGTTTAATTAGTGAGTGACAACTTCTTAATATATTTTTGTTTGATTAAACAATAATTTAGTGCCATAATCGCTTTATTTTTCCTTTCACAAATCTCTTGATGTGTTTTATTTTCTCAACGCATTAAAAGTCAAACAAGATGAGGACTCGATAAAATATTGTCAATCCCAATTCTACCTAAAGAATCTCCCGAATACGAATTTGCTAACAGAGTTACTGAACACCCAAAAGCTTCATTGATATGCTACGATCGAACCATGTCAACTAAATAAGATTTTTGTCGTACGCTTCGAAATTAAAATTCAACGCCTTTACAATACCAGTATGTATGCTAATATAGGAATTCTTCCATATAGTTACGTCATCAATTTGTTAACTGTTTTTATAACAAATCGCAAAAAAGCACGTTTCTTATCGCTTCAAAAATTTGTCAATAACTTCGATAAAATTGCGCACTGTTTTAGGAAGATTAATACAATGTCGACTGGTTAAAATGATAAAAAAAATTTAAATTGCATATTACAAAAATTCGTGTTCTGTGAAAGATTAAAAAAGTTATACTAAAACTCAAAATCGCGATAAATCCTGCACGAACGAAAAATAATAAATTGCTGCATTAACCCCAAATTATACTGCAAAACTGTAGGTTCAAAATTGAAATACAGTTGTAATCACGAATAATGAAGCTTACGTCACAACCATCTGAATTAAGTACAGACAACCATATTTTTTAAATTAATTGTAGTAACATAGGTGAAACAAAGACACACTATATTAAATTATTCTTAAATGGATTTTAGAAATCTTTTACGTCGAAAATTATCTGACACCCAACGTATGAGATAGAAAGAGATAGATACAATAGTTCTTAGCGTGCATAATAATTTTAATGAAAGTAGTTTTTATAGTGACTGTTGCTTTAATTTTTTAACAAATTAGTTTGATTTTAGGTTATATTTCCATTTCATTAGAGCAGGGTTTCTTAAATTTTTTGATTTCCCAAACCGTTTTTGGTATGAATTTGACCGTGGAGCCACTTATTTCATAAAAGTCATAAATATTGTTAAAAATAAAATTTTAAGTTTATTAATTATTAAATTTTATGATTTAAATTTATTATATCAAACACTTATGTGACTCACAATTTTAGTCTTATTTCATACAAATGCCGTTTATGACGAAGCTTCATTATTCGTGCAAACAACTGTAGGTTAGCTATTAGTAATGCAGTTAGAGTGCAGACTTTTGATAACCTGACACCGGGTTTTTAAAATTTTCTATTGAAATTGTGGTAGTTGAGGCTGTAAGTAACTAATCTAAACATACAATTTTGCGGATCATTCAAAAATTAGGGCGAAATATGGTCAAAAACCGTAGAAAAACTAGCAAAAGTATTGTATTGGCTGCTTGAATAAGTTTAGCTCCGCCTTACATAATAGAAGCTAATATGTGCATGAATGTATTAAACTCTCAAAAATCTGCTTCTTTGAGCCGACTCACTTTGAAAAAAAGCTTCCTTGAAGCTCACAGTTCTTGAAAACCGGGATCTTTAGGGCACAGATCTGCGTGGTATGTTTTTAAAGTTAAAATTACTCGAACATGGCGTTATTTAAGTGGTGGATGTTAACCCTCCCCCCCTTTTGACTGTGAAAGAAAGTGGATAGATACCACAAAAATCGAACAAGAAACAAAAGAAGTCGAAGATTGTTTGATTTGATTTATGCTAGAGAGCGGAAAACCGCGGTTTTCCACCTAGACTCCCCAAATGAAGTCTCAAACAAAGATAAGAAAAGTGATTTTTCTGAATTGCAAGTCGCATCTCTCGCTGTTTTTCAAATTACATCAAAGTTTGTGTACTAAGAGTTAACCGCAAAACTAATAAGTACTTTTTCAATCCTATTTAAACTTTGCACTACCATTAGTAAATAGCATACTCGCTTCTGTGAGTAATCAGAATTAAAATAAATAAATTGGTTAATGAGTAATAAAATTCAACTGGTTAATAAACAATAAACTAGGTTGTCGCTGTTTTCGCTGAAAAAAAATAATAAACTGTGTCTTTTAAGAGTCCGTATACACCTAAATTCATAGCAATAAACGTCTACATTCAGTGCGGCCTTCAGGCCGCACCACCTGAGCCATCTAATTATAATATAATTTAGGTATTTCACAGTAAGACAGTTAATTCAAATAATTATACTTTTCATTACTGCAATATTCCAGAAAAAAAAAGTATAACAGTGATTTTGGATCTTTTCCTTATGTGTCTACTATTGACGCGCATGAACGGATTAACAAGATTCCCGCTACCGACCGCTTACCGCGTATTTATTTATAAAAAAAGAGCAAAGTTGAACAATATTCCAAACGTATCCGAATGGAATAAATCTATGCTTAGTGAGGAAGAGGTTGGTAGTTAGAATCTCGTTAATCAATTCGTGCGCGTCAGTGGTTATCACACATAATGGATAAGATTCGTAATTTGTTTATTGTGTCGCTAATGAGTTCAAAAATCGGAAGTAAAAAGAACTTCAACCGAAATAAAATCATATTTGATTTAAATAAAAACTTTTTTAACTTAAATGTTTTTTTTTTACTTCCGAGTTTAGAGTTGACACGTCATTGTAGTTGTGTTAATAAATATTTTATTTTAAAATAAAGTACTAAGTACCTTTATTTATCCAACAAAGTTTGTTTTTGTGAAAGTCAATAATCCACCCCCAATCCGCTCATCCCTTCAAAATTATTACTATCAACAAATAAATTTATTCCCTCTAAAATTTACTTCATTATGAATATAAAAATTTCTGTTTGTTTAGGCTGAGTAATAAATATATTACGTCGATTTTAATACAAAAATAACTAAAATATGTTTCTAATATTTGAAGGGTCCACGGAAAAACCGAGTGATTTGTATGTCAGATTCAGCAATATTCCATAAGTTAATATGGTAAAAATAAATATTACTCCAAGGAAAATAAAAAACATTGTAACTTATTTTATGAAAATAAAACCTACTTAAAATTTAAAGAAACTTATTACTAATTATTTATGTACGCAATCGGAAAGTGAAAAAATTGATTACTGACTTGATTAATTGAAATAAATAGTTAGGGGTGCCATCATAGGCATATTACCCTTAATTCTAACTTCAAAACCTAATGAGTGGCTTGGTGTGAGGCCGGTTTGAGTAACAAAACTTGAAATTGATTGTATAAATTTACATAAATCTTTCCAATTATTGTTAAAACGTCAATATCAAAAAAAGAAGTAACTTCAAAATATAATAAAAAATGGGGATTCCCCCCACACCATTTCATTAAAATTATTTTGAAACCCATTTTAATACCAAAAAAGAGGTGCAATTTTCTTTGAAAATCCAAAATTTGTGAAAAAAAATTTAAGGGTGGGACAGCGTTCAAAAAATTAATTATGCGGTCTTTTATTGTTTCTATTACGAAACAAAAACTTTGTATATTATTTATTTGGTGACTTCGGCATCGCGGTAATAGAACTAAAAATTAAAAGGTAACAAAATAAATTTCTAAAAAATGCGAAATTTAAACAAATTTCACGAATTTGCTCATCCATCGCACCGCACCATTCGCAATTTCGATTCTTTTTTAATTAAAACACTTAAACAACCACAAAATTTACAATTATACAAATGCGTTCAAGGTGCCCATTTAAATTGCAAATTTGGTCTACCTCATTGTAAAACAAAAAAGCGAAATAAAAAGCACGTTTTTGGTGTAGGTGCGATGTAAACAAACAATTATTATTATTTATTCTTACCTCATAAGCGACAGGTGAAGAAATAATCCACATATTGTTCGATAATTAAGCCGAAAAATTAAATCAAACTAATTTCCAACACCGCACTTAATAACAATAAATTTTTCACAAAAAAATTAAATTTTAAGCGCGTCGTTTCAAAATTTTGAAATTGCGAAATATATTACCGTAACTAGAACAACACGCGACGCAACCTTCCCAACAAACGATGGCTTACTGAACGTCCTTTTCTATCGTGACAGAGAAAATCAAAACTTTACCACCTCCTGATTAGCGAAGAAACGCACCAAATAATTAAATCGCTTCGCGTATAGGTGACGCGAGCGTAAAATACAAAATCTGTTATCGGATAACAATGCTAAACTTGCGCCTGCATGTAATGATTTCAATCTTTTTCTGCAAGTTCTTATCAGTATTAATCAAACACATTTTTTGAATGGTTCAAATAACATTTTAGGGGAAAGAAGCAGACAAAAAGTCGGATGAGAAACGATTATAGTTTTTCATAAAAGTTTTCGATATCATCTATTCAGTTTTGTGAACAAATAAAGGGGGGGGATTATCATATGACAAAAATTGAAAAGCACAAAGTCCATTACTATCTCTTGATGATTTTCTGTACCTACAAGTCAAATTAAGGATGTATTATGTGAAAACCCGTTTTCGCGGGGGGTGGGAGGCAAAGGTAAAATCCCCAATTGGTGGTGATACGTAAAGAAAAACTGAATAGTTACAGATTTTTACTCTTTATTAGCTATCTGTGACATTCAATGTCTTACATACCTACACTATAAAGATAAATATTATAAAATGCTATCATGGACTTTTTTAAACAAAATTTTATTTCTTACGAAATTGTCTAATATCTTTACTATTATTTAAGTTTCTTGGATTTGTTACGATTTTCTCAGAGTTTCTAGTGAAAGTGCACCTTTTCAAATTTGAAATTTGATTTTATCCTACTATTGACATTTACTGCAAAGCTTGCTTCTAAACTAAAAAAAAAAAGTTGCGCACCTTCATAATATTGAACTTAATTCGGTTCTGAAAAGCCAGACGCGTAGGAGAAGGTGGTTATACGGGAGAAGCGATCGATGGTTTCCTCTAAATCGTTGTAATGTTATACTATTTATATTATTTTAAGTTTTATGTAATTTTATAATCCATCTTATCACATAAAAAAAATGAATCTAAATTATTTTGAATAATAAAAAAAAGGAAATGGGAGTGAAACTGGCGGGAAAAGGGATTGGTCCACAGTACCCTCCAAGATAAAGATATGATAATAATTTAGAACTTATGAGGCCCCAGGTGAAAAGCAATTTTGAGGCCTCCTCTAAGTATTTTCACTGATCCTACACTCCCTAAAGCAATTGATTTGAACCTATGGTGTACCAATTTTTTTTATCAAAAAAATTAAATCAAAAATTTCACTGAAATCAAAATAACTGCAAATCTAATGCATCTTAAGGCTTAGAATTTTTTTGTTATTTTTCCTGTGTTTATTACAACAGAAACGATATTTTCATAATATTTCAGAATATTTGAACAAAATTTAATTTTTATCAAATGTTTTAAATCAAAATTTGCACTGAAGTCAAAATAACAGCAAATCTACCTAATGCAACTTAGGGCTTAGAATTTTTTCGTTATTTCTCCTGTGTTTATTACAATAGAATTAATATTTTCATAAAATTTTCAGAATATTTGAACAAAATTAAATTTTTATCAAAAAAATTAAATCAAAAATTTCACTGAAATCAAACTAACTGCAAATCTGATGCATCTTAGGGCTTAGAATTTTTTCGTTATTTTTCCGGTGTTTATTACAACAAAAATGATATTTTCATAACATTTCAGAATATTTGAACACAATTTAATTTTTATCAAATGTTTTAAATCAAAATTTGCACTGAAGTCAAAATAACAGCAAATCTACCTAATGCAACTTAGGGCTTAGAATTTTTTCGTTATTTTTCCTATGTTTATTACAACATAGTAAATAGTTTCATATAATTTCAGAATATTTGAACAAAATTAAATTTTTATCAAAAAAATTAATTCAAAAATTTCACTGAAATCAAAATAACTGCAAATCTAATGCATCTTAGGGCTTAGAATTTTTTCGTTATTTTTCCGGTGTTTATTACAACAGAAATGATATTTTCATAACATTTCAGAATAAGTGAACAAAATTTAAGTTTTATCAAATATTTAAATCAAAAATTGCACTGAAGTCAAAATAACAGCAAATCTACCTAATGCAACTTAGGGCTTAGAATTTTTTCGTTATTTCTCCTGTGTTTATTACAATAGAATTAATATTTTCATAAAATTTTCAGAATATTTGAACAAAATTAAATTTTTATCAAAAAAATTAAATCAAAAATTTCACTGAAATCAAAATAACTGCAAATCTGATGCATCTTAGGGCTTAGAATTTTTTCGTTATTTTTCCGGTGTTTATTACAACAGAAATGATATTTTCATAACATTTCAGAATAAGTGAACAAAATTTAAGTTTTATCAAATATTTAAATCAAAAATTGCACTAAAGTCAAAATAACTGCATATCTAATTCATTTTAGGGCTTAGAATTTTTTCGTTATTTTTCCTATGTTTATTACAACATAGTAAATAGTTTCATATAATTTCAGAATATTTGAACAAAATTAAATTTTTATCAAAAAAATTAATTCAAAAATTTCACTGAAATCAAAATAACTGCAAATCTGATGCATCTTAGGGCTTAGAATTTTTTCGTTATTTTTCCGGTGTTTATTACAACAAAAATGATATTTTCATAACATTTCAGAATATTTGAACAAAATTTAATTTTTATCAAATGTTTTAAATCGAAAATTGCACTAAAGTCAAAATAACTGCATATCGAATGCATCTTAGGACTTAGAATTTTTTCGTTATTTTTTTGGTATTTATTACAACATAATAGTAAATAGTTTCATATAATTTCAGAATATTTGAACAAAATTAAATTTTTATCAAAAAAATTAAATCAAAAATTTCACTGCAATCAAAATAACTGCACATCTGATGCATCTTAGGGCTTAGAATTTTTTAGTTATTTTTCCGGTGTTTATTACAACAGAAATGATATTTTCATAACATTTCAGAATATTTGAACAAAATTTAATTTTTATCAAATGTTTTAAATCAAAAATTGCACTAAAGTCAAAATAACTGGATATCGAATGCATCTTAGGACTTAGAATTTTTTCGTTATTTTTCCGGTATTTATTACAACATAGTAAATATTTTCTTATAATTTCAGAATATTTGAACAAAATTAAATTTTTATCATAAAAATTAAATCAAAAATTGCACTGAAAGTGCAAACCTAAGGAATCTTTAGGGCTTAAAATGTTTTCGTTGTTTTCCCTATGTTTATTACAACAGACTTATTAATTCTGAATAATAATTAATATAAGAATATAAAGAATATTATATTGGTTAATTCTCAATTTCATTTCCCTATGTCTCACTCTTTAATAATATAATTAAATAAAAAATTTTTCCTTATTTTGAGGCCCCTTGATTTCCGAGGCTCTAGGCGCGCTCTCTTGCACCTGTTCGGAAATCCGCCTCTTTGGAGAGTCATGGACAGATCTATAACATTTCTAGCTTTCTTTAATTCAGAAAGGTCAATTATATTGAGTAAATCAACTTTCAACCTTATACCTTCGACAGACTGCCACTAACGATCATCAATAAGAATGATCATTCTAAATATATCTTCATTACGAAATATAGGTGACAGACTGCGAATATTTAAATTAACATTTGTTTAAAACAGTGCTGCACAACCCGCGGCTCGAATGGGCATTGAGTTAACAGTTGATAAAGTGAATTGATACTTTCATATTCTTTAAAATACCTCTTTTTCGAATTTTGTATAATTTTTATACCTTGCTTTCATGAAAACAAGGTAAAAAAAACTTTAAAATTTTGATTAAATTAGTGTGGAGTGCCAAATACAAAGAGGTTGAATACCACTGATTATAAAGATGTCATAATCATAACCTCAATAAAGTTTGTCCCATTTTAAAGAATGGTAACGATATTCCAGAATATTGAAGAGATGGTTTGAGATATACCGATGGTAGACTAATAAGTATAATATTAATTATTTTTTTTAGTGGTTTCTAAAATTGTTTTAATGGTGGCTTCCGATACAATACTAAATCTTAATTGTGTCTCAATTATTGCCTTTGGTTGATTGGTGGAAGTTCTCGTTCTGTAATATTATTGAATCTTGCAAGTTCATACAAGAACTTGTCATCGTTATCTGCTTGGTCTTTCTTTTTAAATTTCTCACTGTTTTAAGAGATTTTGGTATGTACCGCAGGTGCAAGATATTGACGATGGCAACGAATAAAAATAATGCCTATGTATCATTATTATTAATAAAATATTAATTAAATTTACTTTATACATTTATAATTAAAAAGCTTTTTTCAACCAACAATGTATCGTTGCATACAACCGAGCAACAGCTTGCTACTTGCGCCTTCTTGTAAACATACGAGATACTACCTGAAGCTATCCGGAGTCAATCTGAGGACAATTACAGGGATCGTAACTGGAAACTGCAGATTACATAAACACCTTCACCTGACGGGATATGCACATGACCCTATATATGTCGTTTGATGTTACTGTCCAGCATTAACTTCAATGAGAGAATCTGTGTTGGGGGAATTCTGGTCTGACATGGCTAGAATCAGTAACACCCTGTTTTCTAAGCTTCTGGAATTCATTATATAGCTGGAATGGCTTGGGGAGTGACTGGATCGGGTGAAGCTGAAAACCGGAGGTAGTACAATGGGCCCACATTAGATCTTCCCTTTACAACAAATTCAGAATGTATACACTTTATTAATGCTATTTGATATATTACTTTAAGAATTAATAAAATTTTAGGATTATACAATTATTATTATAAAAAATGAAATAATGTAAATTTTAAAATTGGCGCCACCTTCCAAACAAATTATTTTAAGAACAGTATAAAAAAACTTGAAAAACCCTAAAATTTCCCTAGAACTAGAGACGTTTCTCTAGATCTGGCATCATAGCATTCAATAAATCAAACTTAAATGAAGACCGAAGCTTGTCGAACACCGCCGTCAACGTTTTGAAAACTCTTTCGGAAATATGCCACTAATTAAGAATAATTATTTTAATATAACCACACAAAATTTGACAATTTTATTTTGGATATATTTTATCTAGCAGATTGTCATTTTTATTTTATTTCTTGATTAAATAATTTGTTAAATAATATTTATTCATTTAAATGCCTTAAAAAACAATATGCTAAAATCAGCTGATCCCAACAAGTGTCATTTGCATAGACGAGAATTGCCGAAATCGATCTTCGTGTAACCGACAGCGGAACTTAATTTACTAAAATTAAGTTTAAACGAAGTTATAAATTAATAATTTATAAATGAGACCTGACAGACTGAAGATAATGAAGTTCATTTAGGACTAATGAAGATCAACGCTCTCAGTGTGTCGAAGGTATTAACCTTTCTGGATATTCATTCATTTATTTATTCATTAAATACGGGCTAGTGCCCTTTTATAACTATCATACATACATTATACAAACCTACTATTCTAAGTCTACTGGCAACTAACAATTCCACGAAAAAAGAATTCAGGCGCCAGTGTTCTAAATAAAACGTAGAAGTAATAGAAGGGTTGGTTTTATTTAAAAAGAATAAAGTTGAGATCAAAGCTGGGGTTGACAATGTTTGATTCCAAAATTCCAGTATATGAGACACACCAAAACACACATCAAATTCAGGATACCCTGGGACAATCAAAATAAAATAGAAAATGCAAATGTGTAATATAGTGTGTTTATGAGCTCAAGGAGAGAGGGGTGAGGGCAATCGTCTGTTGGTGGAAGGCTACATTTTCTTTTACCAAATGATACTGACGAGTAACGACGGATCTACCTGACCATAAATCATGAGTCAATAATCAACGTTGTCAAGAGAACGATGAGCATTTTTCTCGTAAAAAAATTAGTTTAAATTACAATTATTTTCAAATTTCTTTTTAGTTCCTAAGTAACTTTTGGTGTTAAGGTAAAATTTCATTTTAATACTTTCTTATTGATGATTAGTTTTCGCTGTAGAAGTATTTTTTGATTTCGAAGTTTTGTTGTTGCGATGCTGTGATTATATTTTTGCACAGAAATAGAGGAAAAGGTCGGCATCATCAAGGGAACAGTGAGACTAGTAATAAAGATGTAGTAAAAACGTTGCTTTGCAAGTTATTTCAATTTATTATAAAATTGAGGACTTGCATGAAGTAATTAACGAGATTTCCTCGGTTCTTTAAAAAAAATTTGAATCTATGAAAAAGAGAAACTATTATAATATCTTATGCGCCCATGAAAAGCATGTCTGATTTGCACATTCAACATATAAAAAAATGTGTAATTAGGAGTGCGACCAGGTGGATTAGCCAAATCTGACGTCTGCATAAAAAAACCATAAAATTTCATAATTAAAAAATACAACATTCTTGCGTGATTAACTCCAATTTTAATTTGCCATGCCAATTTAAAAAGAATTTGTAATTCATAAGTTCGATTTCAAAGAAATAAGAGGAGAGTCTTTAATTTGTGATCATGGGACATTTTGGGGGGGTCTGAATCTTGTAAGGTGGTTATTTTGTTAGTAAACGTGATCACTGAAAAACGACCACATTTTTTATCTATAGTTTCAATATAGAACGATCATATTATATAATGGCCAGAGAAATTCTTGTCAAAAATTGTGGCACAAAAAAAGAAACAGTTGTTCTTATAAATATATATTACAATTATCATTATAAATACGGGTACAATTATGCAATACACAAACAACGCTTGCAATGAGCGACGCAAATTCTGGATTTAAACTATCCGTACAATTAATACGTGGAAATCTGTTTTCAATGAATCTAAAGGTTTCTTCGACAGGAACCATCCCTTTTTCATGTAGCAAGTTAAATTTAAGTTCGCCTTCCGTCATATTTTCCTTAATATCGTAAGGAGTAAGCAGAGTATTCAGTTGCGGATGCTCGGAACCACCCAACAAATGTTGCTTGTTTTTCACCATGTCACTATCGGCATCGACCAAAACCGAATAAAGTGGACTTTCCTCTAAAATCTCTTCGATACTCTTCCCACCAGGACAACCAACACATACATTCCTCAACAGGAGGTTACTGTCACAAACAACTTGTAATACAATGGTGTGCTTTTTCATAGCATCGTTGTAATAAACATCTCGATTTTCCTCGTTTTCAACATTCACTTCGATGTGTAAACTTCCTATCACACCAACAATAGTGGGAAATTGATACTTTCTAGCAAAACTCTGGGTCAAGTACACTGCCTCGCTTTCGGTCGGCCAAACAAAATACGAATTGGCTAAATTTACAATCTTTGGTAAATAACTTTGAAACGAGTCCTTCACATTTTCCACGCCAAAGAATCGCTCGGCTTCTTGAAAATCTTTCGTATTGCCTAATAACCAAAGAGTCACCAACAACAGTTGATCGATGCGGTCGTTGTTTATATCTTCATAGTTGTCAATTTCGGCTTGAATGTTAATCACAGAAGTCTTACTCATACGGAACAAATTTTGACACTCCGCATCAGTTAGGTTGTTCCACCAATCTTCTTCTATATTCATAATTCTCGAGAAAAATTACAAAACCGGATTCAAATCTGACGTTTATTTTTAGGTTATAGTAATCAACAGCAGTGTCGTGTCAGTGACGTAGGATAAATAAAAAGAAACGGGTGATCTTTGAACCCTAAAGAATTAGGAACGCCACTGTTTCTTGTTTGACAAGTGCATACTTAACCTGACTTAACCTAAAAACTAAAAATTTAAATTTGCGTTTTCATTGGTAGGATATTATGAGCCAAAAAGGCTTTATAGCGGTTCACTCCGGTAAAAATAAAAATTTGAATGCCAATTTTCTAACCATAGTTTTTCAGGCGCTGGTATTCACAGTGCGAAACGTTACAGTGAATACAACAAACTATCTAAGCGGGCTTGTAAGGCCGCTATTAGAATTTTACGGGAAGGCGGTAACGCACTGGAAGCCGTAAAGGCAGCAGTGATTGGTAAGTTTCCCACAGTAAGATATTTTGTGGTAGTAAAGTTTTGATTAGTCTTCGAAGATGATGGATTGGCTAACGCTGGTTTCGGTTCAAACTTGACTAACGAAGGTGAGGTCGAAACAGACGCTGCTATTATGGACGGGAAGACTCTTATGTTTGGGGGTTGTGGGGCCGTGCAACAGGTGAAGAATCCCATTGAGTTGGCTTATGACATTTGTGTTAGACAGAATGATAAATTACCTCTTGGATTGATACCACCCACTTTACTGGTTGGGAATGGTGGTCTGAAGCATGCAAGAAATGTTGGTTTAAAGATTGTTGATAAGAAGAGTCAAGTGAGTGGTAAGGCTCGGAAACAGTTTCAGAAATACCAGGGGATGTATGATAAAATACAGTATGCAGCGTCGTTAGCTTTGGATACGGTGGGTGCTGTTTGTGTGGATAATAGTGGTCATGTAGCTTCTGCTTGTAGTTCGGGGGGTATAATTTTAAAAAGACCTGGAAGGGTGGGTCAGGCAGCTCTCTATGCGAGTGGTGTGTGGGCTGATAGTTTCAGTTCTACTAGCGAACCGGCAGTTGCTGTTTGTACTTCAGGTTGTGGTGAACATTTAGTTCGAACTCAATTAGCTAAAGAAATTGCAGTTGATCTCAGAGATACCGATTGTGCTGTAACGGAACTGTCAAAGTGCATCAACGACAAATTTTTAAGTACCTGAATATTTTTATAAATTTATATTATTTTAAAGTAACTGAAGGACATTTTAGATTCGCGATACTTGAGAGATATAGAACAAAAATTAGGTGGTGCTCTTGCAATACAAGTTGAACCTGATGGTGGTGCTACCGTTTTATGGGGTCACAGCACGGAATCGATGAGTATTGGATACATGGGAACAGAGGACGTTAAACCCAAGGTTGAGAATGATTGAAAAATTTTAGTTTCGCTTTCTAATTTTTGTTTTTTAGAGTGTAATATCTTTATTACCCAAAAATGTTCCCATCGGTAAAAAGGTGGTCGTCGGTGGATATGATTTTGTTTTAAAACGATGATACCCAGCATGTGATAAAAACAATGGCTGTTATTTCAATTATTTTTAATTTAAGAGTGTGATATTTCATTTTTACTTTTATTATAATGCGTTTCCACTGCCAAACTTTTATTCACAGACAAGAGCAAAAAAAGTTGTTCATGAGAATGCAGTAATTTTAGAATGTAGAATTTTTCCAAACAATAAACTTCAAAGCAATAATTTTAAATCATTTTTTCTTTAATTTTTCAGACAAAAACCGTAAATTTAAATTTTGTAAGAAGTTTTTGTAGAAAGAACCGAATAAGCACGTCAAATTCAATATGCCCATTTGGAATTTTATGGTGGCGATTTTTTCACCATTTAATTTAAACGATTTAACATTTCAATCACTAATTAGTTTAATAAACAAAACTATCTAGTTCCAAAATCATAACAAAATAACTTTAAAATTCACGACAATAATTTTTTTGATACTTCTTCCGTTTCCACCTTCAATGTTATTAATTTCAATTCTTGTACTTTAATTTCTTTTTCAATTTGTAGTTGTTTCATTCTTTCTTCAAACTCTTCCGATTTATTGTTTAATTCTTGTTTTAGAATTTCCAGTTTTACTTCTTTTACTTTATTTTCCAATCTTATTTCTTCTGCTTCCGCTTTTAATGTTACTAATCTCAATTCCTGCACTTTAATTTCTTTTTCAATTTGTAAATTTTTCATTCGTTCTTCAAATTCTCTTGATTTATATTTTAATTCTTGTTTTAAAATTTCCAATTTTAAAGCATTGTATTCTTTCAAAAAAATTTCTTTTAGGTCATCCAATTCATTATTTTCTTCATATGTACTATTAGAAACAGCGACCGAAGTTGATGGAATATCTAAACGGAAATTTTCTTGCATACAAAAAATAACAAAAAATTAATTATTTACCTTCATCAAAAAAATTTGTTACAACTGAATCATACTGATTTTGTAATGGAGCAAATTGTAAATTATCATCGATTAAAATTCGTCCTTCGTCGACACAAATTTTAGCTCTTTTATGTGGACTATCACTATTAGTTTCGTTTACATCCTCCGATATAGAATTTTCGACCTTTAGAAGTTGTTGCTGATCAGAAGCATCTGTCGAGTATTGGGTTGTATTTACTTCAGTAATACTTTTCTTTAATTTCGCTTTATAGTTTTCGTAAAAACTTTTTACTTGACATCCAGTTCTAGAGCCATCTGCTTGCATTGAATTGAATTGGAGCGCAATTTCATCCCAAGCTTTGGACTTTCTTGAAATCGTTACTTTATCAATTTTTTTGTCTTCAATCACATCTTTATATTTAGGTAAACTTATAATCTTCAATAACATCTCTTTGTTTGTTTCACTAAAGTTCTTTCCTCTATGTCTTTTCTTATTTATATCCATATTAACATTTAATTACTTACTAATTATTAACGTCAAAATTAAATACGAAAATCTTGGTGTGAATCGCAAATTGATGCGTGTATTCGTTATCGTAACTAAGACGCGACTGTTACAACCGAAATTACCAACAATTTAAATAACATTTAAGCTATTATAAATCTCTTTTATAAATTATTCTTGATTACCAACAATTTAAATCACATTTAAGTTTCATCGTCTTTGTAAATTACGCTCACTCTCTCCATCATAGTTATTAGTCATTTAGCTATCTCTTTTATTTAAATCCCATTTAACCTTTAAATATCAAGTAGGAAGGGACTTGTTACCAGTGGCGTAGCATAAAGATTTCCTTAGCGAATGTTTTCGCGTTTATTTAATACGGCAATCATGTTGTGATATGCTTTTCCTAGTTCCTACTTTTTATTCAAAGCATTTAATTAAATCTACTTTAAATGTCGGGCTTCTCTCACAGATTAGTAAAATATTGTTGGTGCATTAACAAAGTTCAAGAAAAGATAGATATACCAGGACTAAACAGAGATAATAAATTTATTCAATCTCGAAAACACAAGACTCCATTTTTCATACTATTTCTCAAAAGAACTCAAAAACTAATCAACGGATTTTATTCGATTAGTAGTTAAACTCTCTATCATCTAAACCAGGGGTGGCCAACCCGCGGACCGCCTTGAACATTTTTCCTATCAGCGAGATTCATCACACTTTTACAAAATATTTATACCATCAACCTAAGTTACATCAAGTTTAATGGGACTTAACTTAAATTAAATCCAGGGCCGTAACTAAACATTGGTAATGAGGGAGGTCCAGAAAAAAATACTTTTAGACCCTTTTTTTAATCCCTCGCTATGCCATGGGGGGTTTGAATTGCCCTGATTCAATCCCAGAAGTCTTTGGAAAAAGAGGATTAAAAGTGGGAAGGTCATAAAAACTCATTTTTTATAAAATGCATATAATAAAAATTGAGCCAAAAACTAGCTCGTTAACCTAATTTGTCTTCTTGTATTAAAAATAATATTTTAAGGCATTTACTTAAAATTACGTAGGCAATAAACGTTGACTTCACTGGTTGACTGTTTTTAAAATAAATAATTCAGCAAAATTCGGTAAGATAATGGTAGCGCATCAGTTAAAATTAAAGTTAAGATAAATAAAAATCACAGTGCTATATAAAAAAAATCTTAAAAACTACTAGTAAATAGAAAAATTGTGCGTTTGTTGCAACTTTTATACGCAACCATATTCGTACCAAACTGCCTTATCTTTTGCATTTTCTGGTTTTTTCTTCTCTGTAGCTACATTTTCTCGAGGTACACCATCGTCGGGCGGATTTGTCGGTTGTGGAATAGCATTTGGACGGGATTCGTTTATATGCGTCGAAATTCTGTTGTAAACTAACAACGGGGATGCATTTTTATTAGAAACGGTCGCAGATGGATCGTCATCTGACAAGTAGACAGTTTTTCTCGATCCTATTGAGCCTAAACTTAATGGACTACCTTGTTCACGGGCAGCATACACCTGATCACCTGTTAAAATATTTATTAACGACTGCTACTAGTAGGCCAACAAATGTAAAGGTTTAATATTCTTATATTTCTACTGGTCGTCCAATGACCACTACGAATTAGCGTCCGCCCCCATTCTTTGTTAACTAAATTTAATCTACTAACTCAGATAAGATTTCCAGTTTTATATTTTTAATGCAACGCAAATCAAAACCGATATTCAATTAACAGGTTGCTAAATCGCGAGGCAGTAATTAGATTAAAATGTCAATCTAAAATATAAGTTTTTAACTCAATTTTTAAAAAATAACTGAAAGCTCAAATATATTATATTCGATTTTATTCTATTCAATTAACTCGATCATTAATTATTAAAATGTTAATCAAGTAACTCTCCTAATCAAAAGTAAATTTAAAAAAATCCACAAATCGAAATTTTACTCGAAAGTGTGCCAGAAATCTCAGAGCCACTCTACTTCCATCTGAATTGTGGAAAATAAATAAAAATAAACTAACCTGCAAGACTGTTTCTATGTGACGCAAGATCGCGATGAGAACGCCTTAAAGTAACTTCATCCTTAGATTTATGACCATGCAGGCTACTTGCTGACCGTTTAAATGGCTGCTCAGTACGATTTGCGTCATCCAGACTGTTATCGGAGTCGTTTCCACCAGATTCTCCGGAACCTAGTGCCAAAGTTGCCTGCGATTGGGTCAACCTGCTGTCTTCGTGCCAAGATCTTCGATTCTAACCACAAACATTTTTTTATTTAACCAAAATATACTTATTAGTTAACTTACCCGACTGGGAACTTTGTTTATAATATCGGAACCAGCTTTACGCATCCTCTTCACCAGGGTTGATCCAAAACCTCTCCTAAAAATCACGATATTAGAATTTTGCATTTGGTTCCAAAACTAATGCATACTTTTTAGTGGAAGCGTTATCCAACTTTCTGTAATGTTCCATAATTTTCTCTTCCAGTTTTTCCTTTTGTCGACGTAAATCATTGAGGTCATTCGTGAACTGCTTTTCTTCCAGGTGAAATTGTTGTTTGTCTTGTAAGGAATACATCAACAAAGAATGATACTGTGACAAAATTTGAGAAACGGAGTTCATTAGGGCTCTTCTGTCGTTATCCAGCGAATGGTTCATGTTCAGAAGCATCTAAAACATAAATAAACTTGTAAATAAAAGTACGCATCGCATTTACAAAACATACGTCACACTTTTGTTCCAACTTTTCAATCTCCAACTGTTGTCCAGTAACCAAATCAGAACGCGAACTGAGTTCACCTTGCATTTCGGTATTTCCAAGCTTCAATTTTCCCGATTCGGAATGTAACTTCTTGTATTCTTCTTGTAAAACAAAATATTCGTTCCTGAGACAGGTATTACTGGTGAACAAATTTCTAAAGTCATCCTTGAGTTTGGAATGTTCAGCTCTTAAATTGCTAAGGCTTTTGGATTCATTTTTAAGTGCGTCTTTTTCTAATTCCAAAGCGGATGCTTTTTTCTCCAAACTCACTTTCGAATCTTTTAGGGTGCGAATTTCCGAACGCAAATCACGGTTTGCTCTCTTAATCTGGTCTTGTTCTTTTTTTTGCTCTTCATACTCTGAGTAGAGCTGTTCGTGCAAACTTCGCAAAGTTGTCTGATCGCGCAATAATGTATCGTGTTCGGTGTTGCGGATTACTTGCTGTTTGGCCATCTATAATAAAAGTTAATATTAAGGAGGTTTATGATGTCTCAGGATAATTTCACTCTTAATTTACTCATATTTAGCACACATACATTTGGGAAAGATTGTATACAACAAATTGCTTACTTAACACATCAAAAGTTGTTTGTTTATTGTGTACCTCAAACGCTTCTGTATTTTTGGGACCTAAAATAGTTTGAAAAGTTAAAGGTTAAAAAGTTCAATTTTTTCTTTCAAAATTGCAAGCCAGATAGATAATAAACATCGCAAAAGTTCTGCAGACCATTTTTGGGTATTCACAGAAATACTGTTCATGGCCGTATATTAGGGGGGGGGTAGTTCAAACCGATCCATGGCACGGTTGACGTATGTTACTCGGAGCAAATGTAGGCAAGGGATTCACTCAATCATGAAATAGGGTAAAAAGTCATACTGGTTTGGGAAATCTCTCAATGTGCCGTGCTCACAGTAAAAGAAAAAGCTTTTGCCACAGAAAACGAATTTAGTCACGAAGTTATTTTATAATAATTAGTGAATTTGCCACCATTAACATAAAAATCCAGGATGCAGGCTTAGACCATTTAAACTTTAAGGATACAGGCACATCTGAAGGCAAGTCTAGCAAACTACCTGATGGATGTAAAATGTTTATATGCTCACAGTTTCTAACACTGCGAAGGAAACAACGCAGATGTTGGAAAAAATAACAGGCCTTGAGGCCTACTAGAAGAGAATTCTCTAGAGAATTGCTTCTAGAAAAGGTAGAGGAAGAAGAATAAAAACCAAATATTCAGATGCCATTTTCAATCACAAAGGGCAAAAAGTTATGAAAAGCTTAAGACTAAAAAAAAAAATATGTTAAATTTTAATGTTAACCCATCAAGGACTTGTGTTGCCATATATGGCAACAAGATTTTCATTTGTAGAAAAATAATATGTTTAAACTGCTATCTTTAACGGTTATAACTGTTATATTTTGACAAATTTAATTCCGTCCTTGATGGGTTAACTTCTGCGTATGCCAGAAGCACATTAGGACTTTTTCTAAATATAAAATAAATTTAGAATTTAGAAATTTATTAGCATTTTGAATTCTAACCAAAAGTAATATTCTGCATAGACAATTTTACATTTATAAACAACTTGAATTTTTATTAACAAATAATTTAAACAATATTTTTCAAAAGGTTCGCTCTCGTTACTTTTTTGAAAAAATAATTTTGACTACTTAAAGCAATTTTACAAATTTTCCAAATATCTGTGAAATAAAATAATTTATTGTTGCATATAATACAAAAGAAATTAAAAGATGAACAAGAAAGATTCACAAATCACAGTTTTTAATTACCTAATAAAAATTAACTTTTTCATGCTTTTAGTTCTGGAGCAGCTATTTTAGACCTAATCTATGCTGCTTTACTTGCCTTGAATTCAATGTAATTAAATGAAATATTTTTAGAGCTCAGTAAACTGAAGGCTTCCATTTGATTAAATTGCATTCATAGTTCTTTGCATCTTTGATATGTTAAAGCTATTATAAAAAAATAACGGGGAAAAACTCTTTAGTACTTAGCAAAGACGAACTTTATTCACCATGGCTAGCTCAATGACTCTTGAAAAGTAAATAAAATACAGCTCCACCAAGCTTAGAAAGGACGCGGCAAATATGCCAACTAATTTGATAAAAATTTGAATGAACCAATGAACGTTGAGTTATTTCTCAAGTACATTCTGTTGTAAAAGTTACAAATCATTGCGTGTGTTTACATTTGTCGTGTTTTTTTGTGTTATTCGGTTTCGTGTTATTTTATAATTTATTCCAAAAGCGCTTTATTTAATATTTGCGGTAACATTTTTTACGTATTTCGTGAATGCAATTTGACAAAATAATTTATGGATTTTAAATATTCGCGCCGAGAAACTTATTCATTTGAGTGTACATTTTTAATTTTAGCAGCGCCTGACACGCCCCTAATGTCGGTTCTAACGTTGGTGGAGCTGTAAATGAGACGAATCTTTTAATAACCAAATCAATCCAATTTTATTAAGGTGGCCGATTTCTATGGGGATTATCTACTTAACTAAAATTTATGTAACCCCCATTACAATTGAATAATACTATTGCTACAGTTACGAAAATTTTACAGGTTGTTGCGCAAGGCTATCCTGTGTAACATATTGAAATATGAGGCGTATAAGATAATTATTACATTGACAATTAAATTAATAAAGCGATGACGCGTATTGCGCATGCGTATGCGAAAACTCATGATTACGCGAAAATTAATACACATAATTGTCTCATATTTCAATATGTTACACGGGAAACTTTGAGGAATAACCTATACAATTTTCGTAACTATAGCAATAGTATTATTCAATTGTAATGGGGGTTACATAAATTTTAGTTAAGTAGATAATCCCCATAGAAATCGGCCACCTTAAAAGGGCCCTTTAAATTTTAATGCAAAAACATGTTTCAACAGATGGCGCGCCCTAAAATATTAATCTTTTCTACTTATCTTTTCATAAATACAGAATTCTAAAAATTTATAAAAGTCATATGAATAAACTATAACTAATTTAGGTAATGAGGCTGTTTGAGCTTCCAATGTTGAATATCTTCAAGTATATTCCAAAAAGATATTCATATTTGAAAATATTGAATATTTTTAATAATATTTAACTTTGAAAGTTCAAACTTCCTCATTACCTAAATTAGTTATCGTTTATTCATATGACTTTCATAAATTATTAAAATTCTGTACTGGTGAACAGATAAGTAGAAAAGATAAATATTTTAGGACGCGCCACCTGTTGGAACATGTTTTTGCATCACAATTTAAAGGCCCCTCTTAAAATTAGAACTCATAAATATCAAACTTACAAATTATGTTTGGAATGTACTTAACTTGATTATCCAACCTGTACACTTTTGAATTTTGTAAATTGTTTCACACAACAATTAATACTCTACAAATTTCAGAAAAAATCCGAAGCCTCATTCATCTTAATTTATATTTATTAATGTGGGAATTATAACATGACAATATAGTATCAGATACAGAAACCTTAACAAACTCTTGATTAGTATTGCTGCTAAAGAAATTTATTGTGCTTTGCAATTTAGTGGCCTATTAAATTAGGTATACCATATGTTTCCAAAACTGTTATAAGATATTCGTATCTGATACTATTTGATCTATTGGCATTTTACACTACGTGTAGATGGCGCTGTAATACAGCAATATGGTGGATCTGGGTAGTATCACTCACAATAAAACATACGCGTGATACAGTGACGTAGCAAGTCAAGACCGGGCCCTGGTGCAAGATCCATAGCGGGCCCCCTTCATTATTTTATTATAAAAAAAAAATTTAAATAACAATGTCATTGCACAAAAAACATGTAAGTGACAAAAAGGCATCGTAGATTTTCTGGTGGTGCGAGATCTCAATCCCCCCCCCCGGGGACTAATGAAAATTTAGCACTTATGATTATGAAGCTTCAGGCGTAATTCAATTTTGAGGCCCCCCTATAAATAATTCAACCTCCGGCACATGGGGTGGGGAAAGCAGAGTCTTTTAGCGCCGCAGGCGATTTTTTTGGAAAATATTACCTATTTTTCACCAAATGTTCCTATTTAACTAGAAACTCCCCATGAAATTTTGATGTTGCAACTGCGTCATTCGTTGCCTCGTAAATATAGCTATAATATTTACTAAATGAATTACATTATTCAATTTTTTCAAATATTTCTTTATTTTGGCGTTCCTTAGTGCGCCGGCCCCACGGTGAAGGCGCTCCGCCCTGGGGACCTCGCTGTGTTCAATGTGCAAGCTTTCATAGATAATTTTTACATAAATGTCTGTAAATAATAGAAATCAATTTTGTCCGTGTACCGTGCCCCCACGGGGCCCGGGCCCTGGTGCCCAGCACCACTCGCACCACCTGTTGCTACGTCACTGGCGTGATAGGTTAAATCTGTAGTTTATATATTGTATTTTGTGGTTTTTACATTGGTGATGATGATTTTAAATCAATTTGGTATATATTATTTAATTAATAATAAATAAATAAATAAAAGATACTATCCAGATTAGTTACCATTAAAGACACTACGTGGCGCTTCAGCAAGAGTCAAATGCCAATTACTGCATGTAAAAACAGTAAATAATCCTTGTTGGAATAAAAACATTTCCTTGAATAAAAACAAAAAAGACTTACCTCCTCTTTTTCAGCCACTAGTTGACTATTAGCAAGTTGAAGTGCAGTTTGTTGGGTGGACAAGGAATTGACTTGAGAAGTAAGCGTCGAAATACTAACTTGCATTTTAGCATTGTCAGTTTGTAAAGTTTCATTCAACTGCTGTAAACTAGTAACTTCGCCCATCAATTTCTCACACTGCAAATTCCACTCGGCACTTATACTGGACACCACTTGCTCTGTCTGTTTGTAAACATCACTAACATCATCTTCAGACTTCACATCCTCCGAACAATGCTTACAATTAAAATTAGTTTCTTTGGGTTCCTCCAGATGCAAGAGATTCGTAATATTTTTAACTAAATCAGGATTCAATAGCATCTTTTCGACTACAACGTTTATGTCGTTGTCCAAAATGTCCAAACTCAGCCCCAACTTATCCAAGTTGGCCTTAAATTTTTCGTTGGTAACTTTTTCTGAAATCAAATTGTTTTGTAGTGTCTCAATTGTTTCCACAAAAACCGTGGTCTGTGACATCAACTCTTGAGCTTTTTGTTCATATTCTTGTAATTTTTCTACTTGAGTCATTGCACTTTTACATTCCTCATATAGGCGGGCCATTTCCTTGTCTTGCTTTTCGCACTTAACCACATATTGGTCCAACCGTACATCCTTTTTCTAAAAAGAAAAACAAAAATTAGAAATGAGAAGGGTTAAAATTTTTCGACTTACTTCAAGCAATTCTTTCAATTTAACAACCTCCTTTTGCATACTACTGTGTTCTTTTTCCAGAGACACAATCCTATCCTGTTGAACATTGTGCAAGTTTTCGAATTTCTTCCCATTTTCTATTTCAGCCTGCAAGTTAACCACTTGTTCCAATGCCTGATTTAAAGACTTATCTGCATCATCCGCTCTTTTTCGAATGCTGTCACACAAGCTGTGTATTCGTTGCTTCTCTTTACTTAAAATATCCAAATTCTTTTCCAGTTCTTGAATTTTCAGACGTTCACTTTGCAGTTCCTGCTGTTGTCTATCCGAAATCACCTTTCCAGTATCCAAGCTGTCCTGTAATTTTCTATTCTCTTGTAACGCATTTTTAAAAATTCCCTCTAATTCGGTATTTTGTTGGGTCAAACGATCGCAGCTGTCTTGCAGTTGGTTACACCTCAAAGATAACTTTTTCTTTTCTTTATCCAACTCGAGAATTTTTGTAGAGGTTTCATGGAAATCTTGTTCTTTAAGAGAATCAATGGTGGAGAGCAATTTTCTATTCTCCAATTCAAGCTTCAGTGCACGCGCTTGCGCATTGTTAGTCAGTTGTTCGGATAAACTATTATCACCAGAATTGGTTTCTTCTTGTTCCGAATCCGAGGCGGTGGTATTGGATTCCTGTAAAGCCGACTTGGTTACCTGCTGCAGCTGCATATTTTCTTCTATCAGTTCTTGAATTTTTTCTTTAGCTGAATCTTGGTCCAAAGTGATGTCATTGATTTTTTGCTTGCAAGACAAAACTTCGGCTTCCAATTCGAGGACATGGTCTGTTCTTTGTCGTGCTCTCACCAACTGAGCTTCCAACATCTCCCGCGTTTCTATTAAGACTCGGTTATCCTCCCTCAATTCGTCAACTCGAACCCTGTAAAAATCAGCGTCCGCAAGACGTTCCCGATACCGCTGGATCTCGTTTTCTAATTTATCAGCCCTTTCAGCTTTTTCACGCATCGCATCCGCTTCATCTCTATAAAGTTTGGCTTTTCTAACTTCTATTAGGAGGTCACTATTCTGAAAAAGCAAAATTTAGTTAAGAATTTCTAAAATTCTTTTGCGTCATACTTCAGTTTTCAATTTGGCAAGAAGTGCGTTCGTGTGGTCCAATTCTTCACGACATTCGGCAAGAAATTCTGACTTTTCTTCTCTGTTTAAAAAAAAAAGGTATATTAAAATTTTTTCAACCCACAAGAACTCATAATTAAGGGCCCGAAATGTCGGCAATTTAAATTGTTTTAATTAAAACCTCAAAAATCGTCCCTTGCGATTTTTTTGCAGTATTTACAGATTTAACATTAATAAATTAACATAATTTCAAAAATTTTAGACAACATTTTAAATTTAACCCCCTCAGAAACTACCCCCTTTTCGTTTAAATTTTTTCACTATTTTTGAATGTTCGTAAAAACACTAATAAAATCACCACTTGGTGCAGTGGTTTCCAAACTTTATGTTTGTACGCCCCCTTTGAAAAAACTCTGATTTTGGTGCTTCCCCCTTTTAATTAATAAAATAATACGCACATTTTAAACAAACAAAAATGTATGAATACAATAATTAAAATTTAATTGCGCCTGGGGCCTGTCAAGTATATTTGTGTATCTGATTATTGTACATTTGGTACTCACAATTCCTGTCTCTGCTTTCTCAGGCGAGCTTTCATATCGGCAAGTTCGACAGCCATGTGATTGGATTCGACACCAACAATTGCATTGCTGCTTGCAGAACCACTTGAATCTTGGCTCAAATCCGTTATCCATTGTTGCAATAAATTATCCCTCTCGCTTACTAAACTACGCACATGAGTGTACAATCTTTGGGCATTTTGGTCCGCCCAATCCAACGTTAATACTACATTTTGATCTTCCGTTACCTGAAATATAAAAATATGAAATTGGGCCAGAAAAAATCAAATAATTTCACCTGTTTTATGCATTCCACTATATCATGTTGAGAATCTAAAGGAAGTTCTTTGATCCGGGTGATGAAATACTCCTTAGTAGGACCTTGAACTGCACACCCCAACAATAGCAGCAAAAGTAACCGCAATTGTTCCAAAGCTGCTTGCGAAGCAGGTGCACGACCCAAAATCACACAGTCCGGCAGTGCGACCACAACTTGGCCCAGTTCATCCTAAAATTATTACTCCATCAGCACCACACCTTCTAAAACACCACAAGCTCACCTCATAAAGACTCTTAATATTCCTAAGAATGCAATGGAACAATTTAATTCGAGAAGCCGTAATACCCAACCCTTGAAAGGAAGAAATGGAAGTAGGTATGGGTTGAGCAGGTTCTGGATCAATTTGCAACAAAATTTCGCTTATAGGACCCCCATCAAAAAAAGTTTCGTACACTTGAAGATTATTGGGATTTTTAACGCAAGTTGCCAGCTGAAAAAGTCAACAATAACACAACAAAATCAACCGAATAGAAAAACTTACCCAGCTAACCAAAGGACCAGATAAAAATTCTTCGATATCAGATTGACTAGCTGCCATTTTAATTAATCATTTCTAAGTTGTTATACTCAAGTGTTTACATGTTTTGCTTAAATTTTTATTAGTAGATTGTGAAATAACGCAAATTAATCACACAAAACTAACTGGTTCACTAATTTTAAATCTTAAAAATGATTATTGTCGGCTCAATAGGAAGTAACATCGTTAATTCATTATTTAATTACAATCTGTCTGTTCTAATTACCCTGAGACAGTCCACATTTTATTTTTAAATTCCCATGCTGTCAAACCAATGCCTCTCCATTGTTCGAAAGTCAACCCGAAAACAACAGAGACATGGGCGTGCGCACCAATTTCAAAACAAGGGCAAATTATTCCAACTTTTATGAATTTACTGAACCTTCGTAACTAAAGCAGACACAGCAAACTTAACGATTCACTCTTTGTGGACGTATCAAAAATAGAAAATGCAAGTTTTTGTGAAAAGTTATGTTGTTCCAAATATTTTACAAAATTTAAACTTTTAAATAATTTACATTCTAAAATTTCTAAATTCGATCAGAAATGATGCAGGATTGTATTATTGCTTATTGGAACATATTTGTTGTAAAATGTATAATAAATCGATAAACTTTTAATTTCAAATGCATAAACATTAATTTAAAGAAAGATAAAAATGATAATGAGATGCACGGTAGAAAGTGTTTTACATTATTTGCAAAATGACTATCGAATTTTGGAATAATTAATTAATTGTTTAGTTTTCAAATGGTATTAATAAATTACTTAAATTACGGCGCCGTGATTAGAGTGTCAGGCTTCCCCTGTTAGTTGTTCTACCCCTATATTTTATAAAATGCGAAGGTGCAGGTTAAAATAAATTGCATACTTTTAACAAAGAAATTGATCGCCCTTATGATTTGGCGGTCATGTCTAACATACACATGGTGCCCATGGCCTCTGAATAAAAAAGTAACACAATTTTTCAAAAATCCTCTTGAATTTCGTTAATCTATTCATACGCGTCACTCACGCTCTCAAGTTTCCATGAACCGATGTTCAAATGAAAGTAATACTTACGAAGATTAAATAAAAAAGTTTGGTTGTGAAATTCTTACTGGTTTAGGGGGGGGGGGTTACAGCGTATGCAAAATTCTGAACATTTCTTTTGTTTATGAAAAATATACCCCCATAAGGGGACGGCCTGCTCTTCCAGGAGAAAATACCTAATAGATTGTAAAGTTTCCATTATTCAAGTAAGAACCACACATGGTTATCGTATTCTGTTGATGATACGTGCGTTCGACGTAAATACTTGGAGCAAAGCTTATTTATTAGGCGGGTTTCCCTGACAAAACTCTCACGGATAGCGTCAGCCGTGATTTGTTAGTTTTACCCTTGCGCTAAGTTTAGAGGTAATTTCTCAATAAACAGCACGTTACAGCTCCGCTGCAAACTCATCAAAGATATTGGCCCTTATGTTCTCAAGTTCGCCGTTCTTTAGAGGGCGGGGATACCTCAGTTGACGATTATTTGTGCAACTGATAACATCAAACTAAAAATTTTATTTAAATTGGATTTCGTTAATTACTTATATCATAATTTTTAACTAAAAACATACCACGCAGATCCGTGGATTTAAATATTCTGGTTAAGGAGTTGCGTGACCAACTGTCAAAAAGACCCAGACTCAGATCTGTACAAACTGTGAGGTAAGCACCCAGCAAACTTCCAGGGATATAGATCGTATCTGAAGATGTGGAGGAGACAAGAATACTCAAATCCCCCCTCCTTCAACAAGGAACCCAGATACCATTTTAGGCCAGCAAACAGCCAAAATTCGTATGCTGACATTACCCGCTCACAAGCTCCTCTGCTTCAAAACCAGGAATTGTCTAACTCCATCTGCGACAGGTGTCAAAATGGGTGTTTGTGAATTAAGTTCCTCAGGAAGAAAATTCAGCAAAAAACGTGCACCACTGTTGGAAAAGTTGTAACACTAAATAACAGAATTCTGGACTCTCGAGAGAAAAAAAGATTTGCAGGCAAAGACACCCAATGAAGTTAGGGCACTCGACGATCGGGCACTCCAGATTGATTTGGGAGATCTGCGTCAAAGAAGGTCAAAGGTATCCCCTCTCTCAGGAGTAGTAATTCCCCCAATCATTCAGTTAGTTTTGGTTAAGTGGATTAAAAAATATTCGAGGGGAGAGGACAAAGTTTGAAATGACGTCACTCTATCCAAATAATATAAATAGGCGGTTGGAGCATAATGGTCACGCGAGTTGACTATGAATGCTAAATACCCGGTTCGAATCTGAGTGAAGTAAGAACTTTATTCTGACAGTCTCTCCTTGGAAGGCAATGGCAAACCACTGAGGGTAATATGCCAAGAAGAATACTTAAATGTTAATGATTTAAAAAGTTCAAAATTGATCTGTGGACTACGGGGAAGACACCCAATCAACATTTACCTGGTATAGTCTTCTTGGCTTAGCTAGGAGGATCGCCAACATCCTGAATCGGATAGACACTTGAAAAAGAAGAGAATCCAAATAATAAATTTTTGTTTAGACTTAATAAAATTGTTGGTAAACTTTAAATAAAATCTCGTTTAATTTTGAAAAATATACAATCAACAAATTGGTTTTGCTTTCTGCAATTTAACAAATTCTACACCTACACCATACAAATATACAAAAATGTTGTCTTGATATTCATAACACTCCATACCCTGTATATCGGCAACCGATGAGTTATACTTTTGTATAAAATCACAGCACAGCTGATTGTTATTATTTACATTCCAAGAAAAAATATTTAACTTCTGGTCGATGGACGTCGTTAAAAAATATGAGCTAGTAAGGAAGACTCCAGTAATTTGTGAACAATGAGACGAAGAGTTACTAAAAGTCGATAACACTTCGATATTTAAGCATTCTTTGCCAACCTTAAACTTCAACAAATTAAAAAAAATTGCGTTATCATCTCCGCCACTTAAAAACAAGATTTTATCGTCGCTTAACTGCTGATAAGTAAAAGCATTGATCCCAGACTGATGCACGTTGATACAATGCACGGGCTTTAAGTTCAACTCACTTTTATCTTCAAAATCACACTTTTCGTTATTTAAACGGTCAATTAGTCGGGTAAAATCCCAAAATACCATTTTTCCGTCAGTGGCCATTGACACTATAAGGTGGTGGTTTTGCACCTCCAAGTGAGCAACTTTTAAAATGCACTTCAATTTATATAAAACGTTACCGATTAAAATAAGTTTAAAATTCTCCATTAAAATAATAAAAACTTTTAATAAACCATCCGAACATGCTGCGAGTAATAAAATATAATTCTTTAACGGAATAAGGCACAAATCCATTATTCTAGTTTCAGATTCGTTAGTCCCCAATTGTTCATAATAAGAAAACTTTTCACTACACGTCGCTCTTAAACTCCCATTTAAATGAACGCTTAAATTCCACGACACGATCTGGGCACGTCCGCCTGCGGAAACCACCAAAAAGTTTTCAACCGAACCGTTTTTGTTGTCGTTACTAATTTTACAGGAATTTACGGTCCGTATACTCGATAAGTGCGATTTAAGGGTACATAAATTGTTTAGTGTTTTTTTTGTGTGACAAAACTGCGACAGTCTTAATGTAGTATCTTCACCGCCCGAAATGAACAAACTTTGTTTCGCATTAGATAAAAAGTGAAAAGACGAGATGCTGTTGATTTCGGCTACGTGAAAACCGTTTATAACATCAAGTGGGTACAAAGCTGTCCAATCAAACTTTAACGTTACCACACGCTTGTCTTTGATGTAAGCAAATACGATTCGATCGTTCCGTTTATAGAAGTCCCACGATCTGTGACCTCCGCCGCAATCAAACTGTAACAGCGTTCGTCTGCTTTTGTAATCCCAAATGATGAACTCTTTGCTTAAGAAGGCTAAAATGAAGTTGTGGTTGTCGGATTTGTGGATTTCTGCCAGCCAAGTGAAAGGTAGTTTGTCGGAGGATACCACCGACAGATGTTGGTTTGATTCGTTAAAATGGTATTTTTTTACAATTGAATTCCGACCTGTAATAAATTAACGTTTACAACGTCAAAATTTTAAGGAAAAACGTTGCAATCTGGGAATGGGTACCGATAGTTTTAAAAGAAGAAAATAGGACGATGATGCAAGGAAGGTCTGTTATGATTTGTAGAGGATTTTAAAAGAAAAACTCACCTAAAGAAGTCAATTCGTTGTTTTTAAAATGCAAACACGTCACTCCAAGATAGTTGTGTGCCTTCCGTAGAATTTGAACAGGATCTTTGTTGTTTAAACAGTACAAATAAATGTTGCCTTTCCTGTCAGCAACGGCAAGATTTTGGGAGTTCAACTCGCATGCTGAAGTTGTCCACCGCTCTTTGCTGTGAGGTAAATTTAAGGTTGCCACAAAAATTATACAATTTTCCTTTAAATTCCAAACATTTAATATTCCATTAGGTCCACATGTAAGGTACTTAGTTGAAGTCAACCAATGAAAAGAGAAGATTCGACCTCTGTCTTTAAGAGTGTAAGAACACAGGTTTAGTAAACTTTGGGATCCTTGTCCATAAATGTGAATTGTTCCATGAAAACCTAAAATTTATAGTTGGTTTTATAAACAAAATTAAAACCTGGCAGTTCAACTCACCTGCTAGTGCCACAAGTTTCCTGCAAGGGGAAACTTCTAAAATCGAATAACTTGATAAATCAGCTTGTCTCGCAATGGTAATCCTCCTGCCGTCTTTGGAAGAATGATATTCGAGAAGCCCGGTTTCCGACACGCTCACTAAATCAAAATTTTCTAAAATGGCAAAAAGTTTGGGAACCTCAGAACTTTCAAACTCTACCCTTTCCACATCATGCCGTAACGGAAACGCAGTTACACCGTAATTTCCACTACCCACAACTATCTGATTATCATCACAATCTAAAGACCACAAGCAGGCGTTCTGATGAGCGTCGATCTTCCTAACAAAATTGCCATCCAAGTCCCAGATATTTATCAAAGAATCTTCGCCTCCGCTGATCACAAAATTGCTTGTAATTTTGCACTGAAAAACGCGAGCACTGTGGTTAAATAAGGAACACTTTAACCTTATATCAACTTTTTTCTGTGACAATTCGAGCAATAAGTTTTTGTTCGGAATCGACCACAATCTAACCGATCTGTCGTCGGATGTAGAACAAATTAAGCCGACGTTACTATTATAATCAATGGAGAATATCGACCCCTAAAACGACTAGTACATTAAAACATTCCCCCTTTAGGTGGTATCAACTTACGTGATGTCCGACAAGACGACACAAAACAGTAGCCAAGAAATCAAAGTCGGGACATTTTGCAGGCCACCACACCACAACTTCACCAAAGACGGTTCCAGATAACACGATTAAGTCATCCCAAGAATTATTAACTAACCGAGCGCTATATAAAATACACTGCTCTTCACATACAACTCTTGCTATGAAATCCATGAAATTGGTCCACCGAACCACAATGTTATGCATAAAAATCGTAACAATTTCATTATCACGGTTAATCCACTTAGCATCTAATACCCAATCGTTGCAGGTACACGATGAAGTTTCGTTAAAACTACCAGAATCGTCAACACGAAAAGTTTTAACAAGTTTTCCACCGTAGATTAAAAATTGTGTTGTGCTGGTGTCGGGGACGACATTGTATATTTTTTGTCCGTCGAAAACATGAATAATGTTTATTAAATTTCCGTTAATTTTATCAAAGATGTGTAAATATCCGCCAATACCTGAAAATTTCAATGATAGTAAACATAACCTTAAAATTTTTGATGAGTACCTGCATATATTTCGTTGTTGATAAATTTAACGCAAGTTACGTCCGTACGAACGGTTAAACAATTTGTGGAAAACATGGCAAATTGCAATAATTTAAGTTTACAATAAATAATAATAATTAATCACTCCATGTACGAACGTGGTTCTCGTAGCGCTGTTGTTGCCATGGTAACCGATGGTAAGTAGAGCAGTGGGGCTAGGTGATTCGGTAGGACCGGCGGGTTAGGTGGATCCTAGATCGTGCTCTTTCCAGTTTGAATTTTCCGTCTAATATTCATAGAAACTCGAGTATAATTCATCTGTATATGGTGTGTGAATTAACACTATCAATCGATTGTTTCTGATAAATTCCCCTCTTGGTCAAGGGGCTCTCCTCAGTCTCTAGCCGAGGGCCCCCAAAGGAGCCAGTGCGGGTCTGCCTGGTACGTTAATTATTGTTTATCATTTTTTTTCATTACTTAAAAAATATCAGTGCATGAGCTGCTATCTAGGTATACTAATAAATTACAAAGTTTGATAATATTTTTTTTAGTATACCCAAACCAATAATTTTTGAAATACTGTAACAAACTAGACATAAATTAAAATAAATATCAATATCTATGATATTATAAATATTAATGAAGATAAACTTTACGATTGTTGTTTAATTCCGTGCACCCGTTTCACTTCCTCTAGAAAAATTTAAAATTGTGTTTTTTGCTGATAGCTAGCTACTCGAAATTGTATAATACGTAACGCAAATAGATCATCAAAAATACATCGTCAGAAAATCTTATCAAAAAGATTTAGAAATTATTACCAAATAAATTTTATTTACATGGTTTTTAGCGATAACAGGATAACCAAGGTCGATTTGCATAATTTATTCTCTTAATAAGAAAACAATAATTTAGTCATTTAAAATGGCACTATCGAAGAATGCCTGTGCTTTATTTAGATGTTTTAAAAATGTAAATTATAAGGTAAGTTTTTTTTATTATAAAAAACATTTTTAGTTATAAATAAGTGGATCTACACATCAAGGACACTTATAAATTGCAAATAAAGTTATTTTTAATAGAAACAGAGATTTTGTCACATTTTGTTAAAAATATTATTTTTAATGGTTATTTGATTGTAAGCCAATAAACTTTTGGCAGATTATTATATAATTTATTATAAAGTAAAACTTAATAAACGTAATGTTATGAGGTCAAGTTGTATCTACAGTTATAGTTATAATCTTCCAACCTGGGATTTGCGTCATTGATTTCTTGGCTAAAAGTACGCTTTTGCGACAAAATGACGTCATTGAACCGTACCTCAAGATTATAAATAAAATCCTTCAATCAAAAAGTTAAAAATTTCTTAATTGCATTTATTTTAGTGCTTTGCTGCCAAGTTGTCAGATGGTCCAGTATTTCCAGGAGCCAAAACGAAATGGACAGAGGAACTCGAGTTTGTAGGATCGCATTCGTACGCTCCACTGCCAGTATACAGAGTATTAGACCCAAAAGGCCAAATAATAGACCACAGTCATGATCCAAAATTAGATTCAACCATACTGCAAAAAATGTATAAAGATATGGCCCTGCTAAACGTAATAGATAAAATTTTATACGAGTCGCAACGTCAGGGTCGCATTTCCTTTTATATGACAAATTATGGAGAAGAAGCATCTCACATTGGAAGTGCAGCCGCTCTAAACTCAAACGACGTTGTTTATGGCCAATATCGCGAAACTGGAGTGTTAATATGGCGAGGTTTTCCGTTAGCAAGTCTGATGAATCAGTGTTATGGAAATGTAAAAGATTCGGGAAAAGGTAAACAAATGCCGGTCCATTATGGAGACAAGAACTTAAATTTTGTGACGATATCTAGTCCATTAACGACGCAACTACCTCAAGCAGTTGGTTCCGCTTACGCTTTGAAAGGGCAAGACAGGGTGGTGATTTGTTACTTTGGAGAAGGTGCTGCATCAGAGGGAGATGCCCATGCGGCTTTCAATTTTGCAGCCACACTCGACTGCCCCGTATTGTTTTTTTGTCGAAATAACGGGTACGCAATTTCGACTCCAAGTGATGAGCAGTACAAAGGAGATGGAATCGCAGCTAGAGGACCAAGTTACGGAATTAACACGATACGCGTTGACGGAAATGACTTATTTGCGGTTTACAATGCAACAAAAAAAGCGAAAGAATTTGCGATTAAAGAAAATAAACCGGTCTTGATTGAAGCTTTAACTTATAGGTACGTACGTCCTTAGTTCTTAAAGAGCAATTTTTATTATTAGACTGCTTTAGAATTGGACACCACTCGACGTCAGACGATAGTACAGCTTATAGACCAAAAGAAGAAGTAAACGAATGGGTGAAAAATCACAATCCCGTCAACAGGTTCCGTTTATATTTGGAGAATAAAAAACTGTGGAGTGAAGAGATGGAGAAGGAGTGGCTAAGCGAGTCTAGGAAAAATGTTCTTGCAGAGTTTGAAAAAGCAGAGAAAGAACTGAAACCAAATTGGAAGGAAATGTTTACAGATGTTTACGCGAATATGCCACAAAATTTGAAGTAAATTGTTAAATCTTCTAAGTTTCACTTAAATTACCTCTTCTTTTTTTTTTAGAGAACAAAGGATGAAAATGGAAAAACACGTCGAGCAGTATCAAGATAAATATCCTATTATTAATTATGAAAAGTAAAAATGTGTTTTGATATTTTAAGTAATTTTTAGGGATGGTAATAAACTAATTTTTTTGAAAAGGAAGTATTCTTCCGGTTCATTTTTCATAAAACTTGAAGGTAGGGTACATATACAAATATTTTTCCCCGTTATTACATAATTGCAATAGTCCACCATGATAAATTAATTATCCCCTCTATAACCAAAGCTTAGATCCCCGCTTGCCACCTTTCCTTTGAATTGTAACATCGCACAGTTCCAATTCGTAAAAATTTCCATTTTAAGCCCTAGACCATAACCAAAAGTTCAAATAATTAAAAATACTTTGTGTAATTATTAAAAGAACACATTGAATTAAGTCAGGATAATAATAATAAGTCTAGGGTATAATCCTCCAGATCCTAATAGATGATAAATGATAATTTTAAGTGTTAAACTACCAAAAATTTGGTAACGGTCATTTAAGCAAGTTGAATTGATTTTTAGGTGGTCAACAGAAGTAGTTGAAGTTGTTAGACGTCTCATATTTAACATGATTCATGTTTGGGACACTGAAGGGGCTTCAGTCCCTATGGGCCCCATAGATCTACCACTGATTATAAAATGTGGGCCAAATATATGAATTTATTTTTAAAATAGAACAATATCATTGGTCCAAATCTTGTATTCCATAATTAAAGGTCAAATATGAGGCAAAATCTTATACTAAATACAGAACACTTGGCAAATCAAAAAATAGGATAATTGGTAAGGAAGACAGTGCGGTTTTTCTTTCAGTAATAAACAATCATAAAATACCTTTTTTAGAGGTTTCCATTTATTTACCCCTTTTACATTTTATTCTAATAAGTTATTTCTTAATTAGTGTGGTATATGTTTATCGTTCTTCCAGCTGCTTATCTCTCGCAATAACTGCCTCATCAAATTCTACCATGTAAGTGGTACCTTTGTGCCAATGTGCGGTCACTTTTGCAGACTGAAACCACCGTACTTTACTTTGCTCTAAAGTTTATGGAAATATACTTACAAATCCTGTTCCAGTTAAAACTGCTTCAATAATTCCTGCAACAAACACCGCACAATTGAGACTGCCTTTGTCTTTGGGTACCGAAATAAAACGGTTAACCAACGGCTCCTTTTCCATTAAGTAGTAAGTATTTTTTTCATCATTCGAATGTTCCAGTTTATCAGCTTCTCTACCAAACAAAGACTACAAAAAAGTATATCAGAAATGACTCAGGTGAAACAAAATATTCCCTTACCTTCCACAACGTTTGTTTTATAAACAATAAGATATTCAAAATCTTAATTTCTCGTTTACCATTCCGTTCGCGTACAAAATACAAATCAACCAACTTAATACCAACGCTATGGCCTAAATCGTGTAATCTAAAATTTAGGAGTCAATTCAGTTTGTAAGCTCAAAAAAAGAATTTTTACCTTTTTTGCAATTCTGGAACAGTGTACGATTTACTTTGCGAATATTGGACAATTTCGGAAAATAATAACGCGAAGAAACTTAAAGACACTTCGCCTTTTCCTCTACTTAAAGGTTTATCTAAAATACTAATACGATTTCGATTTGTCAAACTCATTTTGGACGTTCAAGAAACACCTCAATTATTTTTGGTTAGAATTTCGATCTGTCATGTATTGGAACAGTGGCGTAACCGAAACCGAAGTGTTATCAGATTTTATCGTGAGATTTTAGAAAGCTGTGGCTAACTCCTAAACTAAAAAAATGCTTAATTGCATAGCGCCAAAATTTAAATTCAATGTCCAAAATCAAATTAAAATTTATAATTATTAACTTGATTAGTTTCGTTATCGATTTGGGATTTATATATTTTAGATTTTGACTTTTAAAATTTCCTAGTGTTCCTAGGTTTATTTTGTTAATAAACAGATAATTTGAATTCTTTCTTACATGCGGCCCGCACAACATTTTTAATTTGTAGCTGGCCCACGTGTCGGATTATGCCAGCGCGGGGCCCGTAGCAAATGTTGTCGCGGGGTCCCCATATTCTGTCGAATTACTTTTTTTTTACTCTTTTACTAACGAAAAACGCTATTTTTCCGGATGCCGGAACAGGGATCACATTTTTTTTACTACCCTTTCCTTAAAATAAAAACACTTTTCTGCCGAGCGCAGAAAAACATTTAATTATAATTAAATGTTGAAATAATGGTGCTTAATGACCAATGTGTCGTATTATTTTTGCGAATTTTTGCCCACCCTTGGTTGGAACACTACAAAAGGAGTGATAAAAATCTAAGGGGTAGGGGGTAGGTTTTAGGAGTTCAAAAATAAATTTTATACAAGCATGTTCTTAATTTTATTGCAAAATTAGGAAAGTTTGGTTGCGAAATCCTTATTGATTTGGGAGGTAGAGCGCACATGACATTAAAATATTTTGATGTTTGGTCTCTTTCAACTCGTGAGACTTCAAGGAATGTAATTCCGTCTAAATGATAACATAAATCTGTTTGTAAAATTGTAGGTATATTAAAAAAATTTGCTCAGGATATATTATTTACCCATATTGTATTATGCATAGGAAGCAGTTTTGAAATAAATAATCTATAATCTTTTTATTATTTATTGATATATTTAAATTACAACAATTTGTACACTACTACATAAGAATATCTATAATAAGCTAACAAAATTTGAACGATCGGTCGTGGTACGATATCTGACCAGTACGAAGCTTGTTTTCCTTATCATCCCTAGTTAACTTCACATACGCCATGGTGCCAAGCATGGGAAGTACTAACATAAGTAGACCAAACTTAATTGTTTTGTAGGATGGTTTGAAGCCGTCATACAAATTGACGGACATAGCAGTGTAACGTTGCAATCCAGCGTCAAACTGAAATAGGAAATAAAAAAATTAATTTTCGTTTAATTTCAAGTCCACGAGGAAAAAAATCTCTTTTCTATTATCTATTTTTTTCTATTTTATAATAGTTTATTTTGCACATTCCGATATACGCTAGTTCGAAAGGTTGCGGCGGTTATTGGTACCGGTGAAGAAGTGGTAGATTTGCTTTGTTTCAGCAAAAAAGTACAATATCTCGAAAAATATTATCATTTTTATTTGTATACGAATTCGGGGCACACTTCCTTTATTACAGGAATATTTCTCTAAAGAAAGTTTTATACGTTACAAATAATACAATTGAAATCTAATTAAGTAAATAAATTAGCAGTTTGCACAAGAATAAATAGTTTTTTTACACATTTGCATGCTTTTGTAACTTTCACTTCAAAATTTAAATTTTGAATTTTCTAAGCAGGAAGCAGACAATTTTCTCGAATATTTTTCTGATGAATACCAAATAGGAGCGCACACATTTAGATAATTGGAATACACAGTTATGATTATGAGCCATTTGAAGATGTTCAAAGTTGAATGATTCAAATTTCCAAATTCTCTCACCTTGTACTTCCAGTTCAATGTCTTCTACACTTAATCAAGTTAAAACAGAAAGTTCAAGCGTTTGAGAAAATTATTAATGAATTACGGAATTGTTGGTCATACAAGGACCACGGAATATATTTATTGACGACAATTACAATAGCAAATCACGTTTTACAAGCAAATAAGATTTAAATTGTCAAATTCATTTCTAAGAGGGGGCTAAACATTTTAACACAACCAATTTGGACAAGCAGTTGAAATTCATTCAGTTTTTGTAATTGGTGATCACAAGATGATGATGGTAAGTGTCCAGCTTCAATAATTTTTTTTAATGTTTTGATATTTCGAGTGAAGAAAAATCGGTCGTATTTAAATTTTTTTGGATCGTATCAATTGGCTTGGGCAATACATCATGAATGAGTGCTCAAATTAAAAAAAAATTCATTAGTCACAAAAATTAAAATTATTGAGTGCGATAGATAAACCGAGGAAAATATTTTGGAATTTGAAGTCAAGTTTGCAATATTAAAATTTGTTAAATAATATTTTAGTATTGATTTCAAATCTTTTCCTACAAAACTAAAGCAAATTATTTTTCTATGTGTGAGCAGAGTGGAAAATCCAAAACTCAATTCATATCCTATTTGTTTTGTGAATAGGGGCCAATATAAGTCTCATTAACTGATATAATTTTTGGCAAACTTTTTTTGGATTAATTTAATGTAACTGAACAAAAAACAGTTTTAATCATAAAGACGGATCAATGGTGCAAAAAAGCCGGTTATTTAAACAATCAAAAATCATTGTCATGATTCTCGAAACTTGAAATTAGAACAAAATCGATTGTCTTTCTTCCTGAATTAACAATTTGCAAGAAATTGGTTTAATCGAGTGTAGAATAAAAACGTTTGACCTTAACCTTAACAAAAGAACCGAAATAATATAAAGCAATGTAGAATTTCTTATGTAATCTTAATAATATGAACTTTTTGCATTAATTTTTTTTTTTTTTATTGTAAATTAAAAATTATTAAGATTTTCCAAATTTTATAATTGCAATCTTCGAACTTGGTCTACCTTCTTACTTCAGACATAACTGCTTATTTATTAATTGCAGCAAAGACAAAGTTGTTGTCTTGAGTAAGCTAAGATCTCGATGACGCAAGCAGCAAGACCACAATTAAATTTATGATTTCATGGTTAATTTCAGGAACTTGTTATGGTAAGCGTTCTTCTAGCAGTAGTCAGCCAGGTGTATTCGCTCCAAAACAGGAATTTCCAATTAAGAACACCCAAAGAAGCGTACCCATTCGATGCAAAATTCTATCGTGGTAACTTTCGACCCATCGAACTCCCATATAACCACAAAAACGGTTATACCAATTCTGTAAACAGTTATCCTCTTCCAAGCGAAAAACCAGCAACCACAACACCCGACAACGATCTCGAAGCAGCTTTGGAGAAGGAATGGAATGCGTTCAAGGTAATTTTTCAGCCACCCTTTAACAATTCCAATTATTTTGCATTCTTCCAGGTAGCGTTTAATAAAACATACAGTGGATTCGACGAAGATCAACAGCGCAAGGAAAATTACATAGAGAACAGAAACAAAATCAGCAAATTTAATCAGGAGTTTGGGTTGGGAAGACATCACTTCGTGCAAAAACTGAACGAATACGGCGATTTTTTAAACCACGAATTTAATCAAAAAATCAACGGCTTCAATAAAACCAACATTGATGGAAAATTACCTGAGAGACAGTCTTCCACATTTGTACATCCCGCAAACATTCATGTTCCAACGTACGTCGATTGGAGAGAAATTGGTGCCGTAACTTCCGTCAAGAGGCAAGGAAAATGTGGAGCTTGCTATGCTTTTGCTGCGGTAAAGTTGTTACTGCAAAGTAATTCCATTCTACTTTAGCGATTCACCCACACATACTCAAATGAGTAATCTTCCTTCTTGATGTAGTCCTCTACCACCTGGAAGTCAGGACGTATGTCTGCAAGACAAACCGTTCAGAGGACCACGTCAGGACGTGTGGGTCAGGTTATTCTCTTCGGGGCTACGGAATGGCCAAATATTTGATTATTTCCTTTCATAACTTTTTTGTCTTCCTCTTGGTTTGGATACTTGCCTCACTCATTCTCACCTGCGTTTCGGCACTCATTTTATTGTATCCGTTACTTTGATCCTCCGTTTTATTATTTAAATCTTAACTTTCTATCTTAAGCTGATTTCCAATATTTCCCGTAATTCCATACTTCTTTTCTTTTAATTTAATTTTAACATAAAACCGTTGAGACGCAAAAAATTTATTAAGTTGTTTGATAGGATAACAAAACAAGTTTTTTTTTAAGAATTCCAAGTTATTGACAAACAATCGCTTAAAATACATAAACAAAATTTTTGTGAAATATAAAAAAAAATTAAGTGTTCAAAATTGTCACAAGACCATACTAAAAAAAATTTGAAACAATACAAAATCCATTACTTTTTAGGCTGGAGCAATCGAAGGTCACACTTTTAGAAAAAACAACGTTTTAATCGAACTTAGTGCCCAAAATTTGATCGACTGCTCGACGTCATATACGAACAGCGGATGTGCTGGAGGACTGATGGAATACGCATATGAGTATGTAAAAGATAACAAAGGGATAGACACGGAATTTCTGTACCCCTTCGAAGGAGTGGATGGTAAGCAATGCAGATACAGGGAAGATGCCTGTGGAGCAAAAGTTACCGGTAAGGTATTCTGGGTTTTGAGAAAAAACTCTTCTAATTTTGAGCCTAGGTTACGTGCTTCTGGACGAAGGGGATGAAAAAGGTTTGGAAGAAGCGGTAGCGACGTTGGGACCCGTTTCGGTCGCAATCGATGCTCATTCCGATTCCTTCCAGTTTTATTCAAATGGAATTTATTACGAACCAAAATGCAGTTCTTCGCCGGATCGTTTAAACCACGCTGTTTTGGTGGTAGGTTACGGAACAGAACCAGGTGGTTACCAATATTGGCTCGCCAAAAACTCCTATGGGCCAGAATGGGGTATTGGTGGATACATGAAAATTGCACGAAATGTAAACAACCACTGCGGAATAGCATCGTACGCTGTTTATCCTTTAGTTTAGTATATTTGTTGTAAAATCTGAAGATGCCAAAATATTCGAAACTTCCAAAACGTCAACTCATTCTTTTGTAGTTTTAAAAAATAATAGTATTGTTTTTTTCATCAAAATAAATTTAAATTATAAGGTAAACTAATTAATAGGATTAATTAATTCTTATTTTATGTATAACAAGATTAATTTCTGTTATTATACAATAAAATAAACTTACAAGTGTTTCATTTATTTACATATCGATTTTGAACCTTGATCAATAATTTAACATTAATTACCGATCTCTCAACATATATTTTAGTATAATTAATTTTTTGTATTTACCTACTTTTGTTAACCTTGAAATTTGAAACTTTATTTACATTTTATGGAATATTTTTGGCTAAAATTGTATATGGACGAAATTTCTTCAATGAAAAAATGTAAAAGTGGTAATTTAGGGGTAATAATCAACAACCCTTAAAAATGTAGTTGAAAGTATCTCCCAATAAATTTATAAACTATTAGAGACAATTCCATTTTAAGAATTTATCAATGAAATAACATTGACCTGAATCTTCAAAATGCACAAGATGCAAAAAGTTGGAAGAACCAAAATAGGAAACAAAATAAAAACTCCATCTCCTTGATTCAAAAAGTTCTTTCCTTCCAAATCGAAAATTTTGCAGATCAAAAATATTCTTGGAAATCAAAACAAACTTTTTGACTAACCTTGTGTAAATAAACGGTTAAAATAATCTTCAAAAAAATTCGAATTCAATGACAAAAATGTTGTTTATCGCGTGATAAACATAGCTTCTTGAAGGGGGGATTATAACTAGATTTGCAAGATATAAGCAAGAAATAAAGTTTATAACGAAAATTGTTAGCGTCAGAATTATTTAACACCTCACCATGAAGGTAAGAACTGAATTTTTAATTGTTCCATAATTCAAAAATAATGATGCACTTCATTAGTATTTTTTTTTTTTAATAATAATGTTGCATCATAATTGCCTGCAAAAGGTCATCAATACGATAACTTGAAATTATTGTAAAAAGTGCAGTTTACTGCATGGTTCTATGATGATATTCGGTATGAAAATTGGAATAGGAAGATGAAACGAAAATAAATGCACCACATTTTTCGATACAATAATTTTGTGTGGATTCGCAATGGCCGTAAGCATAAGAAATGATTTTTTGCAGCAGCTGCATTGCGAATCCACATTTAGCAAGTGTTACTATCCAAATTTAATTTCACCTTTTGCAGATCGTCACAGCATTTTTGGTCCTTGGGGCCTCTCTAGCAGTATGTCGTGGTCAATTTTTTCCCGTTAATAAACTAAGAAATCCAATCACGAATGCGGCTTCCGGAACGCTGTCCAATGCGGCCAGTCAGGTATCAGGAGTTGCCAAGCTCTTCACGGAACAGTTTGGTAGTTTTAAGGTAATTAAAATTTTGGTCCGAATTTCGATCACCCAAAATGTTTACTCCATAGGATAAATTTAACAAAGTATACAGCAACGAAGCAGAAGAAAAGAAACGTTTGGAAATTTTCTCCAACAATCAACAAAATATTCTGGACTTGCAAAAGCTGAGCAATTTGCCCTACACGTTAAAAATTAACCAATATGCGGATTTGATTAGCGAAGAATTTAATCGACTCGTAAACGGACTGAAAATCAACCGACAAAACAGCCACGCGTCCAAATATCAGCATAACGCCACCAGTGAAGAGGTATCAAACAATGTCGACTGGAGAAGAGAAGGCGCCGTTACACCATCAAGAAGTCAGGGTCAATGTGGATCGTGCTACGCTTTTGTTGCGGTAAGTCTGGATTTTTGAAACATAACAGTTTGATGTGCCACTTTCTTGGCAGGCGGGAGCTTTAGAGGGTCACCTGTTCAGAAAAACAGGTAAATTGGAGTCTCTAAGTCCTCAAAACATCTTGGACTGCACGAAAAATGCACCTTACAGTAACAACGGTTGTACTAGTGGAGCTGTGGATCCCTCTTTCGATTTTGTGAAAGATAATAACGGAATCAATTCTGAATCGACCTATCCTTATAAAGAAGCAGCCAAAGAACAATGCGATTATGTCTCGAGCGATTCCGTCACGTCGGTTCAAAGTAAAAAAATTAACATTTATTTTTACGGTTCCTAAAATCCTAAATTTGTAGATTATGTCCTTTTGGATGAAGGTGACGAGAAGGGTTTGGAAGAAGTCCTTTCAAAGAAAGGTCCCGTTGCAGCATCCATTGATGCGCATGCTAAATCATTCCAGTTTTATGGAGGTGGAATTTATTACGAGCCAACGTGCAGTTCTTCAATAGACAGGCTAAACCACGCGGTACTTTTGATAGGATTTGGAACAGAAACAAATGGACAAAAATATTGGTTGATTAAAAATTCTTATGGACCAGAATGGGGTGAAAATGGTTTCGCAAAAATTGCCCGAAACGTTACCAATCATTGTGGTGTAGCCACCTATGCATTGTATCCTGAAGTTTAAGGATGCATTTTTTTTTTAATTTTTGTTACAAAAATGATACATTTTTTATGAATAAAATAATTTTGTTAGTGAAGAGAAGTTTTTTCATATTTTTACCCTACCGCATAAAATAGTTGAAACGTCACTGAACATACATTTTGAGAACTACTGTTCTAATACGTCAAATAGCTAACCTCAAATTTTTAGGTGTCAACAATTAAAACAATTGAAAACAGATTTTTAACAATTAAAACAATTGAAATATAGATTTTAACAATACAATGACAAACTAAGCAACAATGTAAACAAAAATGGCAGAAAAACAAAAGTTTACTTACAATGTAGCCATCTTCCATTTTTGCAAATCTACGGGGATCTGATCTTTCCTTTAAGAAAATATTCCTCAATTCGATTGTCCTTTTGGTCCTAGCAGCTATATTTCTTCTTTCTGCATCAGGACCAGTATAATCACCGCTCGCCATTTTATGTAACACTACTATTTTGTTGAAACAAACTACACGTCTTACCTTCGATGGTGCAACTGTCCTCCTCCTCGAACTCGTTAGTCATGACGTAAAGACAATTTCAAACGAAAATAGCAGAAAACCCAAAAATGTTTCACTTTTCTGGAAGTATTATATCTATTAGAAAAAGTTAATGATTAAAAGATATGGTCAGGTGAATATGCATAATAGAATTCGTGGAATATTTATTGTTTGAAACCTAATAATATAATGAATAATTATTAAAATACTGATGAGTTTTGGAAATTCAACAGACACTGATGCAAGAGGGTTCATGAAGTAAATTGATTTATTATGTTCTTATATGGGAAACAGAAAGTTAGGAGGTGAAAATTTTGAATTTTCCAAAGTCAAAGAGCCTTCAAATCAAGGTACACGGCCACCTCTGGGGGGGGGGGGGTTATTACCACCATTACTTTTACCCTATCTTGAGTAAGTATTCGATACTGTGGTTATTTGTGTATGGACATCAAAAACAATATTACCTCGTCAAGGAAACGATAAGGCGAACAAAAGGGATGTCGAAATTTTTCAAGTTCTAGCACTTCTAAAATTAAAGAGTCGCACGAATGGATTAACGAGATTTCCGTTGTGCATTCAAAACAAATAGATTTTATTAAGCAAACTCAATTATAAAATGATAGGATTTTCACATTCAATACAAAAGAAATGGGTAAAGTCGTCCATGCCTGAGGAAGGGGAAGGGGGTTACAAAAGTGTGTAAGTGCAACCAGGGGGGTTAACTAAGTCATAAAACTGTGTGCTGTTAATCGTAAATGATTGTGCCCAGGCCAGCAGTCAGAGGGGAAAGAGGCATGTGCCTTGTGCCCCCCCCTCCGAAACTAAATCTTAAGTTTTTTCAAAAGAAAAAGTTTTGTTTAACAAAGCAATTTTATCTTTCAATTCAATCAATTTTTAATTTTATTTATTTAAAAAATGTATATTTTTTTATCTTGAGATTCATTTTAACGTTAAAAAATTAAAACACAGCTGCTGGGGCACTTTTTTTATTATTTATTTCCATGAATCGTTTATTACAAATTTTTAAATAGCATGAGTGTTCCCCCCCTCGAAAAAAAACTTGACTACGGAACAGAGATTTTAAAAGTGTGACACTGGGGTTTTCATTTTCATCAGCTCAACAATATTTTTCAAGTCAAATATCTCTGGAAGGAAATCTTTGTGTGAGCAAAGTCAAAGAATGTGAATCCAATTTTCTTCAGTGGAAATTAACTTATTATTTTATTAAGTAAAAGGTAGCAAACTTCCGTAAACAAGTTTGTGGCACGTTGAAATTTGTGGCAAATGATAGCCAATGATTTTAAATTCACATTGGAAAGTCTCTTCCAAGAGTAATAGAATTCGTCGATTTACATAATATTTGATCACAACTTATTAAATTAGAAAAGCTTTATTACTTACATGATATGAAATTACTGATTAACATTTACCATTATGCTAATCAGTAAGGAACCATAAGCATTTTATTTAAAAAGTCTATAATTTTTACACAGTAACAACTATTTGATAAGTCAAATTGACACAATTAAAGTAACTGCAAATAAAAAGATTCAAATTTTATAGTGAGTAGGCCAGACATAAACGGCAGTGTGATTTTGTTCCACGAGAGGGAGCAAAATTAAATCACTACATTGATCGTGTTCGAATAATTTTTTTAAAGTCGTTATGTTCTTCAATTTCGGCCAAATTTTTCAAGTACAGTTGTAATCACGAATAATGAAGCTTACGTCACAACCATCTAAATTAAGTACAGACAACCTTTTTTTTTAAATTAATTGTAGTAACATAGGTGAAACAAAGACAAACTATATTAAATTATTCTTAAATGTCTGATTTTAGAAATCTTTTACGTCGAAAATTATCTGACACCCAACGTATGAGATAGAAAGAGATATTTACAATAGTTCTTAGCGTGCATAATAATTTTAATGAAAGTAGTTTTTATAGTGACTGTTGCTTTAATTTTTTAACAAATTAAGTTTGATTTTAGGTTATATTTCCATTTCATTAGAGCAGGGTTTTTTAAATGTTTTGATTTCCCAAATCGTTTTTGGTATGAATTTGACCGTGGACCCACTTATTTCATAAAAGTCATAAATATTGTTAAAAATAAAATTTTAAGCTTATTAATTATTAAATTTTATGATTTAAATTTATTATATCAAATACTTATGTGACTTACATTTTTCGTCTTATTTCATACAAATGCCGTTTATGACGAAGCTTCATTATTCGTGCAAACAACTGTATACATTTTTACCTTAATTAAATATGTTCATTTATTAATCCTGCTTTTATATGATTTATTTTATAAGAAAAGTCATAAGATTAGTAAACGAACGTCATTTAAGCAATAAAAATAGTGCTTTATTATTATTTTTTTAACAAGATTTTCTTGAGTGTAGGCCATAGTTGTTCAGCCTTTGAGACATTAGTAGATTTTGAATAAAATAATGATTGAAAAAATTTGAATTTAAAATATAAGAATTATACAAAAATACAAAAATCTACAAAACGTTTTAGTTGACCATCCATTAAAATAATTAGAAAAATTATAGTTGAGAATGCGGTCATTAATGATCTAAATGATTGAAACATAGTATGTAATCCGTTAAGGTGTCTTTTGATTTTATAATTTTTCTTGCTAATTTTTTCGATTAACTTCGTATCCCTTAGACGGACCTGTTTGTTCCTATTTTTGTGTGATGATATGTAAGAAGTAAACTCGGATCTATATTTAGATCATTAATGACCGCATTCTCAACTATAATTTTTCTAATTATTAGTAGATTTATTTTAAATTAACAATTTTAAAGCATGTAAAATTGAATCAGATTTTCTAACTTTGTAATCAGGCCAATACAACCAATCATGAGATTTTGGATGGAGAAGAAACAAAAATATCCCTAAAACTAAGGCCATAATATGCGATAAATATAACAATATTATCTTGTAAAGTTAATGATCACTAACTTTAGACTTTAGGCAACAATTGACTAATAAAATATAACGCAAATAATAATCAATTAAACTACGTACAACAACAAAGTGATTTTTAATTAGTTTTATTTTTAGGCATTTTTGTTAAAACCCCAAAAATATAATATGTTTGTAGGGTATTCTAAAGTTTAGAATAGAAAAGAATCTAAACCACCTAACCCCCTCCCCGGCCCCAGAGATCATTATATTATTATATATTCTGTCATTGACTTAATTATATCGCAACTGATGTTCCAAACATATAAATCACCATGTTATTAGTATTAAGACCAGGGGGGTCTGGAGGTTATGGAACAACCCCATGGCCAAAAGGCTAAAAATTATACAATTTTAAAATATCGAAATCGATAAAATTATCGTATGTTTACTATACAGAGGGTGAATAATGACGAACTTTGGTCATACTTCCATTGAGTGCGCCTGGAATTCAAGTCTTTTTTTATATTGGCCCACCATGTTATTGGGCTCAATCGTAGTAATTTTTATCATCGGATGAACGTGATGGAACCAAAGTAAAATGAATTTTTATAACGAACACTTCAAATAAGAGAAGCTAATAATAAACAAGCGATTTAGACTATTTTGGATTCAACATTAGAAAGGTCCTTTAATTAGTAAGAGTTTTGGGAGGATCTGGAAACTTTTCGTTTTCCTAATTGTTTATTTTCAACGGTAAGATATGTCAATAGGAAATCTTACCAACTCTAGAAAGTGTCAGTTTACATTAAACCAAAATAACTTGCAAATGCAAGTATCGGTGATACCAATGGTAGAAATGCTTGGATCGTTATCATTCATCAATGATAATGGTTAACTTCGATGGGCTCCACTCAAATGGTTAAAACAGTAACCACCTACATTTCTTTGGGATCATCCAATCCAATAATATCTGTTTTTTGTTTTAAATTTTTCATTTAGTTGCCTATTTTTGGGTGGCCTAAAAACATTGTGGAAAAAGTTTTCCTTAAATGGCAACTTTTGGGGCATTGGATAAATTATTTTTATTATAGAATTGCCAAGAAGTTTTTAGAATATCATTTTAATTGACCTACTTTTCATAGTCTTGTTAAACAACTTTAATCTATAATACGGGGAGATAAGCTCTTTGTACTATCCCACATAGATCATCTTTATGGCGCTCCACATAAAAGAATCCGTCTTTTCCCCACCGGCTACCCCAACTGTTTCTTATTATCCAATAGTTTAGACCTTCCCTTGTTGTGTCGTATCCTATCACAGTAACTATATGATTTGTTGGGTACTTTTTAACACACCAATAACCAGTTAATATTTGTTCCCCGCTAAGAAATCTTATTGGAATACCATTGATGGCAGCTGAAGCTGGACCTCGAAGAGCAACAGCTGCTTCCATGTCATAAACTGAACTCATATTTACTCTTTTGTAACCTTTTAGTTTTACTAATATTTTATGATTTTTAATACGACAAGGACCATCTGCTCTTTCGTATGGGTACAATTTTTCCGAGGTTAAACCAACATTACGTGCATATTCGTAGACCTTATAGTCAAATCCATATCCTTTACATCCAGTACTGTTTCTAACATGTGCCTTGGAACAATCCGTTACTTGTTGTATACTAAAAGGTATCAATTTCTCTTTCTTGATAAAATAATGACTTTCTATAGCTGCGACCTATAAAACAAAACTATATTTTGGTATAATGAAATATTTCAAATTTACCGTTGCCGTAACATAACAATTAGCGCAGCCACCTTGATTTTTAATTGAAGTTACGGCACCTTTCTTTCTCCAATCTACAGTCGCTGGTAAAGTAACATATTTGGGCGCATAAAAATGTCGATAATCTCCTTTCAATGAATTTTCATTTTCATACGGGTGTGTATACAAATTTTTAAATTCTTCATCGGTTAGACTCCCAAATTGATTCATTTTCATGGTATATGATACTAAACCTTTTTTAAATTTTTCGTTATGTTCTTTAATTATAGCCAGATTTCTCAAATATACTTCTCTTCGATGATTATATTCATTCTTTCCCGAGTTTCGTAGAAAATTAACTTTCTATAATATGAAAACACGTTAGATTTTCTGCCGGATGCATTTTTTATGTTTTAAGTTGAAAATATATTATATTTTTAATTTTTTTAAATTGTTATAGTCTTGCAGTGTTTCGAGTGAAAAGTCGCGGAAATTTGAAAATTAGCCGATGAGGTTGTTGAATAGAACAGTGGATATAAAAAAAATCTATAGGAATATCTTTAGGTTGATTCTCACTATTATAATATTCCGTCTCCGTTCCATACAGGACATATTCAAATTATAGTTGGCTGACGAGAGCACGTCTTCCATTGGAACTCAATTATATAGGTACAGTCAAGAATATTTAAAAGGAACTTTTCTTGAAATCTTTCCATGGCAAAAGAAATCCCACTATCACGCAGATAATATGAAATTTGATTTCTACCGCTCAGAGGTGCGTTACGAACAGATAGATACGCAGAACAGATTAGTATCTCTGTAAATAATAACATTTAAACAAATTTACTTACTTTAGTAAATTCACTAGGCGACAACTTTCCTGCACATAATATTCTTGCCTGGAAGAGGATTAAATATATTACAAGCAGAAATTTCATAATTCGCGAGAAATTCAAAATGTGCTAACTCTTCTCAAAAGAAATTTGGAAGTACAAATGTTAGAACAATCTGGAAAGCCTTAACGATGAATTATTATACGATATGGTTTTACTAACATACTCACATACTTTGAAATAACTATTATTTATACTTTCACTAATTGGTCAATAAAATAACAATTAATATACAATGCAATTACTGAAAACAATAATTAAATTAGGCCAAATGTAATAATAAATAATTGGTGTTTATTGAAATTGTTGGTTGTGAAAATCCATTTTATTTGGGTTCCATCACGTTCATCCGATGATACAACCCATGTAGCACAAAATATTGGCGCAATATTGGCAAGATTTAGCCCATATTGGTGCAATATTGATTACCAATATTGGCGCAATATAGTTTTAATATTGGCGCAATATTGGTACAATATAGATTATCCATATTCGGACCCAATATGGGCAGAATATAGTATGAATATTGGCGCAATATTGTTACTATATTGCTTGCCAATATGGGATACATATTGTGAGACAATATTGGCGCAATATTGTACAACAATATTGACGCAATATAGTTTTAATATTGGTGCAATATTGGTACAATATAGATTATCCATATTCGGACCCAATATGGGCAGAATATAGTATGAATATTGGCGCAATATTGTTACTATATTGCTTGCCAATATGGGCTACGTATTGTAAAACAGTGTTGGCGCAATATTGTACAACAATATTGGCGCAATATAATTTTAATATTGGCGCAATATTAGTACAATATGGGCAGAATATAGTACGAATAATGGCGCAATATTGTTACTATATTGCTATGTAGCCCATCTACATATTGTAAAACAATATAGGCGCAATATTGTTGTACAATATTGGCGCTATATAGTTTTAATATTGGCTCAATATTGGTGCAATATAGACTATCCATATTGGGATCCAATATGGGCAGAATATAGTACGAATATTGACGCAATATTGTTACTAAATTGCTTGCCAATATGGGCTACATATTGTAAAACAATATTGACGCAATAATTATTACCAATATTGGCGCAATATTGTTGTACAAGATTGGCGCTATATAGTTTTAATATTGGCGCAATATTGTTGTACAATATAGACTATCCATATTCGGACCCAATATGGGCAGAATATAGTACGAATATTGGCGCAATATTGTTACTATATTGCTTGCCAATATTGGCTACATATTGTAAAAAAATATTGACGCAATAATGATTACCAATATTGGCGCAATATAGTTTTAATATTGGCGCAATATTGGTACAATATAGATTATCCATATTCGGACCCAATATGGGCAGAATATAGTATGAATATTGGCGCAATATTGTTACTATATTGCTTGCCAATATTGGCTACATATTGTAAAACAATATTGACGCAATAATGATTACCAATATTGGTGCTATATAGTTTTAATATTGGCGCAATATTGGAAAATATAGACTACCCATATTGAGATCCAATCTCGGCAGGATATAGTACGAATATTGGCGCAATATTGTTACTATATTGCTTGCCAATATGGGCTACATATTGTAAACCAATATTGGCGCAATAATGATTACCAATATTGGCGGAATATTTATCTTTAACAAAGTTGGTTAAATTATCTAATGGAGGGTTCCCTTCAGGGTTAACTTTCTCTCTCAATTAAATCTTAATAAAAATTATCGAAATAGAATGAACCTCCTAGATATGATTATTATCAATATTGTATTGTTAAACAACTTTAATGTAATTCGGGAAGAAAAGCTCTTTGTGCTATTCCGCATAGATCATCTTCATGGCGCTCCACATAAAAGTATCCGTCTCTACCCCACAGCTTACCCCAACTGTTTCTTATTATCCAATAGTTTAGACCTTCCGTTGTTGTGCCGTATCCTACCACAGTAACTACATGATTTGTTGGGTATTTTTTACCACACCAATTATCAGTTAATATTTCTGACCCGCTAATAAATCTTATTGTAGTAACATTGATGCCAGCTGAAGCTGGACCTCGAAGAGCAATAGCTGCTTCCATGTCATAAACTGAACTCATATTTACTTTTTTGTAACCTTTTAGTTTTACTAATATTGGATGATTTTTAATACGACAAGGACCATCTTGGGATTCGTATGGGTACAATTTTTCCGAGGTTAAACCAACATCGCGTGCATATTGGTAGACCTTATAGTCAAATCCACCTCCTCTACATCCAGTACCGTTACGGACATGTGAACTGGAACAATCCATTACTTGCTGTTCACTAAAAGGAATCAATACCTTGTTCTTGATAAAATAGTGACTTTCTATAGCTGCGACCTATAAAACAAAACTATATTTTGGTATAATGGAATATTTCAAATTTACCGTTGCCGAAATATAACAATTACCGCAGATACCTTGACTTTTAACTGAAGTTACGGCACTTTCCTCTCTCCAATCAACAGTCGCTGGTAAAGTAAAATTTTCGGGCGCATAATAATCTCCATAATCTCCTTCCAATGATTTTGCATCTTCATCATAGTACGGAGGTGTATACAAATTTTTAAATTCTTTATCGGTTAGACTCCCAAATCGGTTCATTTTCATGGTATATGATACTAAACCTTTTTTAAATTTTTCGTTATGTTCTTTAATTATAGCCAGATTTCTCAAGTATACTTCTTTTCGATGATTATATTCATTCATTCCTAGGTCTCGTAGAAAATTAACTTTCTATAATATGAAAACTCGTTAGATTAGTAAATTTTACTTAAATTTAACAAAAACTTAACAAGATAATATGTCATTTAGAAACACTTTAAAAAACATTTTAACATTTTGTGACAAGATACAAACCGATAATATTTGAAAACACTCCAAATACGCGGGGGTTGAGGGGGGCTGATTGCTGATAGCTGATTGATGTCAGAAATTGGTCAAGATAGTTTTTATTTTGAAATTGATTGAGTAAATGAGAGGGAAAAGTTAAAAGTATGTATTGTGTATTATTCCGGCCAATTATTTTAGAAAGAAGACGATTTAATGTAATTGAATATTTGAAAAATAGAAGTTAAAATTTTGATAGTAAAGGAAATTTTACAAGGTCACTTGATAGTGGGCGGCATACTGGAAGATTACGATTGAGCAAGCCGGATAAGAAGTGAATTCTCCGCCCGATTCAAAATTTAATAAAATACAATTTTTAAATTTGATAATAATTTAATAATATTTCGTTTGTGACGGCGGAATTTATAAAGGCATTATAAAGTTCCCACGGTTCAAGAAATTTTCCCAGGCCAAGCCGCCTCCATATCTACTCTTTCACGCTGTGTGCATACCCAAACCATGACGCAGATAATATGAGATTTGATTTCTACGGCTCAGAGGTGCGTTACGAACAGATAGATACGCAGAACAGATTAGTAGATATCTCTGTAAATAATAACATTTAAACAAATTTACTTACTTTAGTAAATTCACTAGGCGACAACTTTCTTGCACATAATATTCTTGCCTGGAAGAGAAATAAATATATTACAAGCAGAAAATCCATAATACGTGATAAATTTAAAATGTGCAAACTCTTCTCAAAAGAAATTGGGAAGTACAAATGTTAGAATAATCTGGAAAGGCTTAACGATAAAGGATAACAATATGATAATGGTTTTACTAACATACTACTCATACTTTTAAATAACTATTATTTATACTTTCACTAATTGGTCAATAAAATAACAATTAACAAACAATCCAATTACAAGCCAATAATAATTGGCGTTTATTGGAATTGTTGGTTGTGAAAATCCATTTTACTTGGGGTTCCTTTACGTTCATCCGATTATACAAATTTTCTAATGGTGGGTTCTCTTCAGGGTTAACCTCCTGCGCCATCAACAGGTTCATGGGTTAACTCCAAATTTCTGTATTTTTGAAATCTTTACCCACCGAAGTTTTCGATACACTCACGTCTAAATCTTATTTGCCAACTTTCATTGTTTAGATTAGAGTATCTTTTCTTAATTTATTATTTTTAACTCTTCACTCCTACCCTATTCGGGAATTTCGTCATGCCCAGAAGTTTGTTGTTCGTAAATAAGTTCTTCATTATATAAAGAGAATTTTAAAACTTTTAAATATGAAAAGTAAATTTCAAAAGCACCTAACAAACGTGGGCTGAGCAATAACACTGATAAGGCCGCCATGACAGTTAATAGTTCTGGGGGTGTTTAAATTTTTGCGGGCCCACACCTAAATTTTTAATACACCCTTGTTCTCAAAAAAAAATTCAAAGGTCCAAGAAATTTTCCCACAGGGTTTGTGACAGCGGAATTTATAAAGGCATTATAAAGTTCCCACGGTTCAAGAAATTTTCCCAGGCCAAGCCGCCCCCATATCTACTCTTTGGGTTATCCAATTCAAAAATAGCTGACGGTTTTTCCTTTTGAAGTTTTTCATATTTGCCGATTTTCGGGTGACCTAAAAATATTATGGAAAAAGTTTCCCTTGAATGGTAATTGGTATTTGGTAAAATTATGGTATTTTAAATTTACCGTTCCAAAGGCGTAACAACTTCCACATGGACCTTGACTTTTAATTGCTGTAACGGCACCTAGCTTTCTCCAATCAATTGTCCGTGGTAAAGTAGCATTAAATAAAAATAAACATTTTTCCTGTTTTTATTTCTTTCAACATACGGCAGTGGAGGCAGAGTATTTTCAAATTCTTCTTCGGTTAGAGCCCCAAAGCAGTGGCGGCTCGTGACATTATGAAGCAGGTGTGCTGCAATAGGGAACTTCCAAATGGGTGTGGGGGGTTGGAAATTGTTTTTAGTAATTATTTAAATGATTTTATCGGAAAACATACGGAAAACTGTACTTTCCGAACCTCTTCCTGAGGTCGGAAACGTATTCTTATATATTAGAAACTATAGTAGAAATTTACCAACCACAAAATAATTGGCAGTTCTGCAGCTCTGCAGCACATAGGGAATAACCGCCACTGCCCCAAAGTGATTCATTCTCAGGGTATATGATACTAAACCTTTTTTAAATTTTTCGTTATGTTCTTTAATTTAGCCAAATTTTTCAAGTATGCTTCTATATGTTGCTTTCTTACATCCATTGTTCGGTATTTGAGAAAATTAACTTTCTATAATATGAAAATTCGTAAGATTAGTCAACTTTATAATTAGCTGAAGTTGCTATTTGCATAACGAATTTCTGATTTATTTATTTTTGATAACAACTATTAGATGCCTCCTATACTTTTTATTTTGAAAATATTGTCCTCTTATTTTCCCTTACCTCAAAGTATGCTTCTCATTAGCATTAGGAAGTAGAATAAGTGGACGCCTAATTCACCACAGCTGCTCAGTGGGTTCAAAAATACACTTTAGAAAATCGCTTCAAATTTAACAAATTTTATTTGTTTGTATAAAGAAAAGACTTGGTCTACAAAAATTGACTGTACAAAGAAATATTTTAGCATGACAGATTTTTCCTTGAAATCTTGGAACAATTTTGCAATCAACACACAAATTTGTCGATCACTGCCAAATTCACACATTTAATTAAATAATATCCCCTTCTATAATTTGGCGGTGATCCAACAAGAGAAATTATTATCAAAATTACAAAAATACATAAATGCATAAAAGAAATTTTTCATCGATGTTTTATTATTTAACTTTAAATAATTTTGCCACATTAAGTTTATGTTTTCAGTACTGATCGTACCTTTCTTGAAAAGTTGCGTTCATATACCCGCTCAAAAATCGTAGCATGTTGAATGTTTTTAGAAAGATCGGGTCACGTGTCACAGATGTGAAAGTAATTTAACAAAATTTTACCTTATAGATGGTTACAACTGGTAATCGAATTTGTTTCCAAAATTATGCCATCCTCTCGTTTGCCTTTGATCTACAGGATACTGCATCGGATCCTTGTACTTCATAAAAATTTTCTACCATCAGCCATATTTCCGGACAAAATTGAGTCTTCATTGGTAACTTTTCTGGATTTCCAATGCTTCCGTTTTATCATCGGTATACGACCTTAATTCATCACTACAATTTGTTGTATTCCACTGTCGACTATTTCGCAGTAGAAATCTTCATTATTGCACTTAAATTTTCACTTATTTTAACTTTTTACGCTCTACCCACGTCCTCTCAATACCGGCTCCATTGTTCAAGAGAGCCGACCCTTCTCGTTCCTTTTACCACCACGTGAGCACTCACTGCCGCGTTCCACCGCGCTTGTGGCAGAAATACAAAGTTATTCAAATATGCATACAATTCAAATTAAATAACCAATTCTTCACAATTTTATATTTCCTCTTTATAATTCATATGCTATTGATTGTTCAAGCGAATCATTAAATGCACTAACTCGTACATTTTTTCTGTTCATGCCAAATTTATCTCATAATTTCAAAATTAAAATTTTATTGACCAACCATAAAATTTTCCCTTTCTCTTTATACAAATTTTTCTCTATAGTTTCAAAATACTACAATATGTATATTGTTTAATTTTTCAATTGTTATGCTTTTGCAGTGTTTCGAGCGAAAAGTCGCACGTTCTGTAGGGAAATTCGGTTTACGTTAAATTCGCTGGATTTTATAATTAATATGTTATAGTTAAGAATGTTCATAAGAAATTTTCAAAAAATTAACATCAAGCATTGAGCCGTTTACGAGTTGTGCGCAATTTATTTTCATGTAATAAATAATGGAAATTGTATAAGTGAATAAATAAATAAAATTCAATCCATATCTTTGAAACGATTGATTCTACGAAAAAAAGTTTAAGACCCGTTTATTGTGTAGAAGTGGTAATATAACAATTTTCCTCAAAAACTGGAAAACTTTTGAGATCCTCCCTAAAAATCATGGTTCAAATTAGGTACTTTTTGAATAGTTATGCACATACACTAGGACATCAAAATACAGGTCTCCGTAAAAATTCAGCTTTTGATGTTCTAAGCATATTTTAAACAGTACCCATAATTTGAACCATGGATTTCCTTTTTTAGGCGGTGAATTACAGTTTGAATTGAAAATATCTCGAAAAATATCAATTTTTCGAAGAAAATTATCTTGAGAAAAATTGTAGTTTATAAAATTTTACACAAAGAGGGATCCTGCATACACTTTTCCATAGAATCAATCGTTTCAAAGATATTGATTGAATTATATCTAAACATAAATCGTGCATAACTCGTAAACGGCTCGATGCCGGATGTCAATTTTTTAACAACTTTTTATCAACATCATTAACTATAATTTTATATAAAATTCATCAAATGTAACCAAAACCAGATTTACCTACAAAACATGCGGGTCCTTAGTAAATTAGTTAATAATTCTTAAGATTAATTCGATTCGGTAGCAAATATATTTCATTGTTGAATAGAACAATAATAGAGGAAATCAAAAAAGGAAATCTTGTGGAAATCTGAAGCTTGATTCTCACTATACGTTTCGTGACACCCGTGACACCTAATTCCACCAATTGATACAAACATAGAACCGAAATAACGAATATACGGTTCTGCGCATTAGCCACTCCCAACCGCTAAAGAAAAAATTCAGTCTGCATCTTCCGGCGAAAGTCAACTACAGTTAAGAATATTTGAACGGGGCTATGGTGGGAATCTTTACATGGCAAACGAAATCCCAAGAACAGAATTTCACCCTGTATGTGTTCTCCAAATATGAGTGTTTTTTATTTTATCGTGTGTTTGTGATTTATGTAAATAATTTTCCTCTTTGCCTTATAAACGTTTTGAACTGTCCATATTTCATCTTATATGCGCCTGAACAAACAGAATTTTACTCTGTATGCATTATCCAGATCTAGGACTCAGAAAATATAAGATTTAATTTCCACCAATTAGAGGTGCGTTACGAACAGATAGATATGCAGAACAGATTAGAATCTCTGTAAATAATAACATTTAAACAAATTTACTTACTCTAGTAAATTCATCATGAGACAACTTTCCTGCACATAATATTCTTGCCTGGAAGAGAAATAAATATATTACAAGCAGAAATTCCATAATATTACCTGATAATTTTAAAATGTGCAAACTCTTCGCAAGAGAAATTGGGAAGTACAAATGTTAGAATGATCTGGAAAGATTGACGATTAATATATTGACGTGATTTTTATCCCTTAAATGGATTTTCACTTCAGAAGGCCTCCAAAACTAGTGTATTATCGGAGTAGAGTTTTTCTCTTGCTCAGAGTCAGTGGATTCAGTAGACGAAATAAGAGGGCAATTTGTTGTAGACATAATTTATTGAGTGGTAAAAGAAAATAGTAAAAATTTGCATCAAATTAATTAAGACAAATAATTTTGTCTGAAACCAATGTGTTATTTTATGTGTAACAATTAAAGCATCCAAATTACATTTAAATCCTCGATTTTAGGAACTAAATTTGGATATTTCAATTATTGGTGTAGTCATGTAAACAAATTATAATTATCAAATTCAATAAAGTCCTTTAATCAATCTAAAATCAACACAAATCGTTGATTCACAATTTAGATTAATTAAAAATAGAAAACAAATTTTGTACCTTGTTGCACTTTAATAACCTTCCATTAAACTCCGTGTGTTGCCGGATGCATGTGTCGAAACTCCTGCCAGTAATCGCCAGCTGCTTCAACCTGTCTAAAGCTGTGAATGTTCCACACGTCTGCCGGTATTCCAAATACAAATACGTCACCAAATGTGAAGTTGATTTCCAATTTGCCACGTTCACAATACACAACTTTCATCAATTACTCGAATTCCGTAAATTTATTTACTTCCGTTTAATTAAGTAAATTAATGCTTTGGTCTTTTTGTACCAAAGAATCGCAATTGAGTTCCTTAATTGGGATTTTATCGAGAAATTTACACACTTTCTCAATCGACGTCTCCCCAATAACTCCACGTGCACTCAGCTTGAGTTTCACCAAGGAACTCTTCTCCGCTTGGAGGTCACTTAAGAACTCCTCTCTACTTGAGCTTCACTCGGGAACTGCTGTGTTTCTCGTTCCTTTTCCAGTTTTCGAAAATTTGCTTTTGTGGTGGGGATCTTGTTGCTGGTAACTAAAATGGTCCTTCTAGCAGGTAACACAACGTTGTTAATTGCTCGCGCACCAAACTGATATTAACACTTTATTTGCAGGAATCTGTTGTTGTTTTTAGATTAAAATCACTTACAGGATGTTACAAAAATTCTGTATCTCACAAATAAATTCAAAACTGTGTTTCATGTGTAATTAATCGTTACATGTGATGGTTTTTTGTTTTTGATGCAAATTCCACTTTCTTGTCAGTCACATCAACTGACTACTAAATTAAAAATTAAATAAAATCAAAGTACTCTCTTATTTGCTTGCTGTCACTCTTAATTGGTCAAAATACCACAACAATATGATATGGTTTTACTATCATACTTTCAAATAAGTATTATTATAACTTTGACTAATTGATCAATAAAATAACAATTAATATACAATGCAATTACTGGAAACAATAATTAAATTATACCAAACATAATAATAATTGCGGTCTAGGACATTTGAATGCAGCCGTTTGAACGCAGCCGTTTGAACGCGAGGCCGTTTGAACGCAGGGACGTTTGAACGCGAGGACGTTTGAACGCAGGACGTTTGAACGCAGGGACGATTGAACGCGAGCAATTAGATAGGTACTTAATTAGATAATTGGATTAGGTACCGACCTTTTAATGACCTTCTCTTAAAAAAAGTCGTTTCCTAACACTAACCTAGCCTCGACCACCGCTAAAATGACCTTCTCTTTAAAAAAATTCGTTTCCCAATAATAACCTAACCTCAACCGGGATCAACCTCTTAATAATGATCCTCTCTTTAAATAAAAGTCGATTCCTAACACTAACCTAGCCTCACCTCAACCGGGATCTACCTTTTAATAATGATCCTCTCTCTAAATAAAAGTCGATTCCTAACACTAACCTAACCTCGACCGGTGGATCAACCTTTTGCCCTAATTTGGTCATAATAAAGTGCGTCGTTAATAAGTCGAGGGAAGGTGCAATTTCTCGCCTTCAAACGTCCCTGCGTTCAAACGTCCTGCGTTCAAACGTCCTCGCGTTCAAACGTCTCTGCGTTCAATCGTCTCTGCGTTCAAACGGCCGCTTTCAAATATCCTGCTCCGTAATAATTGGTATATTTATTGGAATTGTAGGTTGTAAAAATCCATTTTACTTGGGTTCCATCAAGTTCAACCGATGATACAAATTACTACGATTGAACCCGATAACATCCTGGGACAATATAAAAAAAGACTATTAGTGCTAGGGACTTGAATTCCAAACGCACCCAATGGAACTATCAATAAACTTCGTTATTATGAAATTGCTTATCAAATTTGTAATACTACTAATACTTTGCTTGATGGTCCGGAGCCTAATATACTTCATTTAGAAATTTAAATAATGGAAGATATTTTCAACTTATCTTTTCAAGAGAATTGTAACAGTAGCGGCTTGTCTGCAAGGGCACATACTCTCCCACTTAAAACCGACTAAAACTACCATTTCTAAACCTAGGCAGTATTCGCTATGTAGTTTTGATTATTCTGAAAAGTCTTAGAGATTAAATTGTTAAAATTAGTGTCGCAATAGTCAAAAAATTTAAAACGGATTCTTTCCATAAACTTTTACAATTTATTTTGAGCAATAAATTCGTATAAGCGATAATTTCGTTAGGTACATTAAATTATCACCTTCAAGGTGAAGGCTGCAGGCCGAATAATTATGGCGTTCATTTATGGTTACAGTTTTCCTAAGTGGGGTCGACGCGACGGTCAAACAACCGTATTAATAATCATATCTAGGTGGATCATTCTATTTCGATAATTATTATTAAGATTTAATTGAGAGAGAAAGTTTTCTGCGTTCGTTTTAAAATTGTATAATTTTTAACCTATTGACCTTGGTGGTATTCCATGCCCTTCAGACCCATCAGTCCTAATAGTACGATATTGTCTGTGGGTGAACAGATACTGCAAGATCGTCATATGACTTATCGTGAGATTGAGGAATCCTTGGGCATTAGTGGGACCAGCTCACATTCAATATTGAATAAACATTTGGTTGTCAAAAATATGCGTTGGATCCCGCATAATTTGGCAATCGCATAAAAAAAGATTCTTGTCAATTGGTCTAAAAAACTGCTCAAAATATACGATTTTTTTCGGAAAAACTGGACATGATGCATCTGTACCATTGGTACAATGTAGAACGGTAAATTTTGAATGGTATACACAACCATTTGTTTGCCAGAAGTCTTCGGAGGAAAACCAACCGCCCAAGATGGATCATTCCCAACTATGACCAATGTGAGCTCTCACACATCGGCTCGAACAAGTGACGTTTTGAGCACTCAAAACGTCGATTTGATGAATCATCCGCCGTATAGTCCTAATAATTTAGCACCCAATGACTTCATTTTCAAATGAAGTTCAAAATGCAAGTTTTGGAGGTACCTCAATCGCAGTGGAAAACGGGCTTCCTGAATTGGTTTTAACGCATGTAAAAGTGTATTGATCTTCATGATGAGTATTTTCAAAAACAATAAAGTCATTTTTGATGAAAAATATTTGTTGTTGTTCTCAAATCCCGAAATATAAAAGACATCATACATAGAAAAATATTTTTTGTCGTTGCTAATGTTTACAGTATTTCTTTTCGTACAATATTATCAAAATGTTAATTATTTAACTCAAAGTCAAAGCATTCTGTGTATTCATACAATATTATCAATAATTATGTTAAATAGTATGATAAGAAATTTAATTTCTGTGAGAAATTATTAAAATAATTCATTCGACCTTATTAGGCACACTCAGATAACGTGATACGAAATTAAAATTAATAACTTCTTTAATCTCTACAAACTCTAAAAATGTTGTTAATAAATTAAGGAAGCCAACTTAGTTTTTTCTATCCATAGTTATTTATTCATATCAACCCCCCCTTTTTCAAATTTTAAATTCAAAGTATACTTTCTTTGTGTCTGCTTGTGCATTTAATATTTTCGATTGTAACCAAATACAACTACGGTGTGGAGTGATGTAATCGCTGGTTAAGTTACGGAGCGGAAATTCTGGGTTCAAGTCGCAGACTTCGCAGAATTTCTTAGCCCGGCCTTCCGGTGGACATCCACATGCTGTGGTGAAAAGTTGTAGTAAAAAGAGTAGCAAAAGAGGATTAATCCACCTCGTAAAATGGATTGTAAAGACTTCAATAGAAGTGGCAATATTCCGACAGGAATGGAAAAGCCCTTGAATGAATGAATTGAACCAAATGGTTTTTGATATAATTCAATAATTAGCTGGGAAGGAACTGGAGATATGCTCATTTGAAATTTTGGATTCCATCTTGAATCTTGATTATTTCTATTTGAAAATTTCTATCTCGAAAACTATTTGGGTACCCACCATACAAAAATTACCCAGAGAAAATACACTGGTGGAATAAAGAAGAAACAGAAATCTTCTTAAATGAATATACGAAATGCGAGGGTAAAACTTACTCCCAAATGATAGCAGAAAAACTACCTCATAAAACAACTAAACAAATAAGTGATAAATTAAAATCGTTGAAACTGAGGACAGTATTACCTCCAAAACTAGTGAATTACGTAATGGAAAAAGAGTAGAAAATTGTTCTCGCGAGAAGCCGCTAGAAGTGGAAGAAAGCAATAATAAGAAATCCAGAAGAAATAATATTATCATCCAGCGAGGAAAGTCCCAACGAGAGCGAAACAATAGTAAATTCCGGAACTAGTACAGAAGAAGACTTACTTGAACCTCAATCCGGTCCGTCTTCCAGACAGTCCATTTCTCCGTCTTCACTTTGAGACAATCCCAAGATCGAGTCTTCCTGTATTATGAATGCTACGTCCTTTATTGTTATTAGCTATTACACTGTCCACGTCCAAAAGAATTCCAATTATAGAAAAGCTTTCCACCTCAGAAAAGGTTCAAATTCCCCCATGAGAAATTCCCACAACTAAAAGTATGCTAAGAAAGGACAAAAATGGGGAACAAATAAAATCTCCTGAAAATGAAATAACTGAAGAATATACAAGAATAAATGAAGAACTTAACACGTTCTCGTCGTAACGCCTAAAAGTCACTACCCGAAAGAATGGAAAAAGAAAACAAACAAAAGAAGAAACTTTAATACCTAAATTAGGTAAAGATTTCCAAAATATAGAAAATTGGAGTTAACTGGAGTTAACCCATGAACCTTTTCATGGCGCAGGAGGTTAACCCTGAAGGGAACCCACCATTAGATAACTTGTATCATCCGATGAACGCGATGGAACCCAAGTAAAATGGATTTTCACAACCGACAATTCCAATAAACACCAATTATTTATTATTATATTTGGGCTAATTTAATTATTGTTTTCAGTTATTGCATTGTATATTAATTGTTATTTTATTGATCAATTAGTGAAAGTATAAATAATACTAATTTGAAAGTATGAGTATGTTAGTAAAACCATATCATCCAATTAATCAATCCGGATAGTTCTAGAATTTGTATTTCCAAATTTATTTTGAGAAGAATTAGCACATTTTGAATTTCTCGCGAATCATGGAATTTCTGCTTGCAATATATTTATTTCTCTTCCAGGCAAGAATATTATGTGCAGGAAAGTTGTCGCCTAGTGAATTTACTAAAGTAAGTAAATTTGTTTAAATGTTATTATTTACAGAGATATCTACTAATCTGTTCTGCTTGTCTATCTGTTCGTAACGTACCTCGAAGCGGTAGAAATCAAATCTCATATTACCTGCATCATGGGTCTGGGTATGCACACAGCATGAAATTCTGTTCTTGGGAAGAAAAGTATACTTTTTTACCCCCCCCCCCCGTATTTAGAGTATTTAAATATTATCTGTTTGTATCTTGTCACAAAAGGTTAAAATGTTTTTTAAAGTGTTTCTAAATTAAATTTCTTGAATGTTGTTCTTTACTTACAGTTCAAATCTAATATTTTAACTTTTGGTTAAATTTTTGTTTAAATAAGGTTTACTAATCAAACGAGTTTTCATATTATAGAAAGTTAATTTTCTACGAGACCTAGGAATGAATGAATATAATCATCGAAGAGAAGTATATTTGAGAAATCTGGCTATAATTAAAGAACATAACGAAAAATTTAAAAAAGGTTTAGTATCATATACCTTGAAAATGAATCAATTTGGGAGTCTAACCGATGAAGAATTTAAAAATTTGTATACACGTCCGTACTATGTTGAAAATCAAAAATCATTGAAAGAAGATTCTGAATATTATTATGCGCCCAAAAAGTTTACTGTACCAGCGACTGTTGATTGGAGAGAGAAAGGTGCCGTAACTTCAGTTAAAACTCAAGGTACCTGCGCTAATTGTTATGTCTTTGCAACGGTAAATTTGAAATATTTCATTATACCAAAATATAGTTTTGTTTTATAGGTCGCAGCTATAGAAAGTCACTATTTTATCAAGAACAAGGTATTGATTCCTTTTAGTGAACAGCAAGTAATGGATTGTTCCGATTCACATGGCCTTTACGGTGCTAGATGTACAGGAGGTGGATTTGACTATAAGGTCTACGAATATGCACGCGATGTTGGTTAAACCTCCCAAAAATTGTACCCATACGAATCCCAAGATGGTCCTTGTCGTATTAAAAATCATCCAATGTTAGTAAAACTAAAAGGTTACAAAAACGTAAATATAAGTTCAGTTTATGACATGGAAGCAGCTATTGCTCTTCGAGGTCCAGCTTCAGTTGCCATCTATGGTACTCCATTAAAATTTATTAGCGGGGCAGAAATATTAACTGGTAATTGGTGTGGTAAAAAATTCCCAACAACTCATGTAGTTACTGTGGTAGGATACAGCACAACAAATGAAGGTCTAAAATATTGGATAATAAAAAACACTTGGGGTAAACGGTGGGGAAGTGACGGATACTTTTATGTGGAGCGCCATAAAGATGATCTATGTGGAATAGTACAAAGAGCTATTTTCCCCGAATTAGATTAAAGTTGTTTAACAAGACTATGAAAAGTAGGCCAATTAAAATATTTTTCAAAAAACTTCTTGGAAATTCTATAAAAATAATTTATCCAATACCTCGAAAGTTACCATTTAAGGAAAACTTTTTCCACAAATAGACATAAGCAACTAAATGAAAAATTCAAAATAAAAACCAGATATTATTGGACTGGATGATATGAAAGAAATGTAGGTTGTTACTGTTTTAATCATTTGAGTGGCGCCCATTGAAGTTAACCATTATCATTGATCAATGATGACGATCCAATCATTTCTACCATTGGTATCACCGATACTTGCATTTGCAAGTTATTTTCAATTAATGTAAACTGACACTTTATAAGAGTTGGTAAGATTTCCTATTGACCTATCTCACCGTTAAAAATAAACAATTAGAAAAACGAAAAGTTTCCAAATCCTCCCAAAGCCCTTACTAATTAAAGGCCTCTCTATAGAGGTGCATGCCCCCCTTTTTCGAATGTTGAATGTTACTCTTGTTTGCACCCAAGTAGTTTTCGAAACAGGCCCGTAGCCAGGGGGGCACTTGGTGGCACGTCCCCCCCCCCCGAAATGTTGAAAAGACAAAGAAAATGGAAGGGGAACAACCGAAAATTTTACATTTTACAAAAGATTTTTTACAAGTGCCCCCCCCCGAAATGAAATCCTGGCTACGGGCCTGTTTCGAAATGTTCAAGAAAAACATCGACATCGAGGCGCACCCTCTATACGCAAAAACTGTTACAAAAGGAAGGGTACAAAAGAAAATAAAAATAATAAAATACAAACAAGTTCAAAAGATTAATTATTGAGTAATGGTAGTTAAGGCGAAGCATCACCACGTGACTAAATATTGGTGTAAAACGTTCTTTAAAAAGATTTGTTAAACATGTTTTTCAAGAAATATTTAGATATTTTTGGAATTTTAAAAATTCAGCTTCGTAGCTCAATAGAATGATCGTTTCTGTAAACCAAAGTATTACAATAATTGTCTTTATTACTACATTTGAAAAGAAATTTGACATTCCTTTTTTTGAAAATTCTGAATATTGGAATTCGAGATTTCTTTAATATCGTATTACTAAATAGAATTACCAAAAGTTGACAGTATCAAGAAACAATTATTCTATTGAGCTACGAAGCTGAATTTATAAAATTCCAAAAATATATAAACATTTCTTGAAAAACATGTTTAACGAATCCTTTTAAAGAAGGTTTTACACCAACGTGGTGATGCTTCGCCTTAACGTTAAAATTAGCTGATAGTGCGGCACCACTTGAGCTACGCAACTGTATTGCTGCCTCTCCGTAACGCTGTCATGCACTTATGGTTGGTAGTTCATACATTTTTAAGATAATTTGGTCTGACCAGGTCAGACCCGTAGCCAGGATTTCATTTGGGGGGGGGGGGCACTTGTATAAAACCTTTTGTAAAATGTAAAATTTTCGGTTATTCCCCTTCCATTTTCTTTGTCGTTTTCAACATTTCGGGGGGGGGGGGGCACGTGCCCCCAAGTGCCCCCCCCCCCTGGCTACGGGCCTGGACCAGGTCAACCACACTGTTAAGGAATTGATGATTGGCATTGTGTCTTTGTTTGGTACGTCCAAAGACAATGGATCAACATCAACTAATGCAGTATTCGGCACGTTAGCTCCGCTCTATGTTTCTCCCAAGATATAACCGAGAAGTCATATTTTGTCCCCCCCCCCCCCCCGGCATGGACGTGCTTTATGGATGACCGCTTAGATTGTGTCATCACTCATCGGTTTTTTACGTCATCACTCAATCATTCATCAACATTCAAATAATAATAAACACTTAGAACTAGAAGATTAGGCAGTGTATCGGCCAATATTATACTGAATGATTAATTATTGTTGGAACTCAATTGGTGTGCTTAGTGAAATAAGACTTTTCGTGGGTTGGTAATAACTAGAGTCCGGATTTGTAGCCAGGGGCGGATGGGGCCGTCGGGATACCGGGAAATTTCCAGGTGGGCCGTCGGTTGTGGGACCGTGGGCCGGCGCGTCGGTCCGTAGACCGTCTTCGTTTTAATAATTTCTGTTAATACTAGTATGATCTTCAATGGAAAAAAATTGTCACGGCTGTCGGCCGCTTTGACTGCCATTGGCCCATTTCTAACTAAACATAATGAAATATAATATCAACTTTAGAATTTATCAATCATTATTTGTTTGTGTTTTCCCATGGATATCCTAAGTTATATCGTAATTAGAGACAGGATAGTTAGGCAAAAACTGATCTGACTTAGGAGAAGTTATAACGTTAAAAAACCAATCAAAACGTTTATTAGCGTTAATAAACTTTCTCTATTGGTGGGTTATATTAGGACTCCTCCTAAGTCAATTTTTTAATGTTACACTATCTTTAGCTATCTGCCAAACTGATAAATTTTCTAATTTTTCTTAAGCCGCTTTGACCTTGAAATTTCAAAAATTTTCGCCTACGGCGCTTGGAAAACATTCCGCCACCTCCACGCACCCATAATTTGCCCGGCCATACAAACCGTTTACCCTACCTTCATTTTCTATCTGGCTATGTGGGCCTACTTTGGTATACTAATTTTTACATTCATTGCCCATTTCGCAAGTAGCTCGCGAGAGATCGTTATCAGATAATAGATTAGATTAAAGTTGATGAATATAGAAAAAAACATTATTAATGACATCGACAATAACAGCAGCAAATTAATGAAAGATGCACTTTTATTTTTTTTATATTCACCATGGTTTGTTATTAATAGAAATATAATTGTTAATAAAAATATAATTTTTGTTACTGGTATTAAATTTTTTTTCGCAACGGCAGGGGACCCCCCCCCCATTCAAAAAAATGTCGCCTACATTGCATATTTGGGCCGTCGACTATAAATTTCCCGGTAACTTTTTGATAGCCCATCCGCCCCTGTTTGTAGCTATTATGCTTTTTCTGAAAATTCGAAGCAGCTGAAAATTTTTAGAAAAATTTTGAGTTTTAACCCTTATGTCAATACCCGGGTACCCTTTTGCATGTTCTTACTTAAATATGCTATGTATTTAAAGAGATATCTTCAAATCCGGTCAGATCCTCGTTATTTGAGTCAATTGCCGTCCATTCATATAAGTTTTGATATTTAAATATTCAAGAAAGTAGAAAAAATTAGGCGCTAAAGTTGAATAATACCGAGTTGATCAATACCCGGGTACCCATATATGTAAAAACTTAATACTTCTACAGATTTTCAAAATAATAAATAATTTAACTAATCTCTAGGGGGTCAGAAATAATATTTTATATACAAATAAACGTAGACATTTAACTTTTAATTATAAATTAATTACATTTAACTATAAATTATATGTAAAATATCCTCATATGAACGACGAATGACGATATGAATGACAACGGAGACTTTACTGTTTCCCTTCCTCCTTGCCCTTTATTATTCCATAAATTAACAGGTTTTGTGGCAGTAGGTATTACCACTGTGACTCCCAACAACATAGAATTTGAAAATAAAAATTTTCCAATTCCAATTCCTTTTGTTGACGTAATAATTATAACATAGGGTACCCGGGTACCCCGGGTATTGAACAACGTAATAAAGACTGGGTATTGACATAAGGGTTAACTGAAAAGAAGTCATTTGGTATCAAGTTTTATATGCTTTTTTGGCTTTTTTTTTGGCTTTTCGTGCTTTTTATACTTCATTAATGCTTATTTTACAAAATATTTCAAAGTTTGATCTTTTAGATGCATCTTTCTCTTTTAAAATACAGGAAATTTTGAAAATTTTAAAAATGTTGCTTATGAATTAGAAAATTCGGATAGCAAATCTATAAAAGATTGCCAAAATGTATTAAAGAATCCAGAACTTAAAGCAAATTTAGCGTTTATTAAATGTCACTGTAACTTTGTTACTGATGTTATAAAATCTTTCGAAAAGCAGCAAATGCGACAACATAAAAAAGAAATTGAAAGATGTGTTAGAGAAAAATAAAGGATTAAAAATCTTAAATAATATAGCTAAAACAATAGCTGGAGAAACTATTGAAGATTTTGAAATGGAACCCCACTTGTAGCAAAATTCAAATTTGCACCTATTAGAATTTTATTAGAATTTTTATTAGAAACATATTAGAATTTTACTAGTGTAGATGTCGAAAGAAGTTTTTCTGCCTACAAAAATCTATTAAGTGACAGAAGGATGAATTTTACTAAAGAAAATTTGGAAAAATTCTTAATTGTTTCAAAAATTAAATTAATAGGTACTTTTGTTTATGCTTTTTTTTAATAAAATTTGTGCTTTTTTTGACAAAGTTGATGCTTTTTTTAGTATTATTTGGTGCTTTTTTAAGCACTTTTTTTCTCATTTTTTATGCTTTTTTAACCGGACTCTAGTAATAACCAATGTCACATACGGACCAACAGAGTTTTCTGCGCCATTCTTATATTTATACAGCAATTATTAAACTTTTAAATAATCTTAAAATAAACAAAATATTAAAATATAAATTGCAATAATTATTATTATTGTATCTACTTACTTAAGTTATAATACTTATAAATAGATAATTATTATTGATTAATAATTATACCTTAATAGATTTCTTTAGATAAACTTTTGATAAATCAAAAATTGTATCTGAAAGTTTCACTAAAACCAGCAGTCCTCTACCATCATTTAAGAAATTCTGTTAGTTTCTCGCAATTATTGTCATAATTAGGTACTTATGATATATGGTATAGATAAATTTTATTTATTTTTGATCAATTTAGTAGGTAATTATACTACTACCTATATACAAGGTGGGCCAAAAGAGATCACCCTATTGGAAGATGCTCTTATTTTTGCAAATGGCCGCCAATGTCAAATCTGTTTTGACATTTGTGGACTAGACAGATGTAGAATACAAGTGAACAAGCCATGGAGCGATACACTCCCCAAGAACGCGGAATAATCGTGTCTATTTTTTTGCGTAAAAATTCGTCTGTAGTGTTGGCGCAACGCGAATTCCGTCGCCGATTCCCCGGCCGTCCGACACCGACTACGCAAACACTGCGCCGTTTGGCCACCAACCTTGAAGAGTATGGGACCACACGAGACGTTGCCAAGAGTGGCCGTCCCCGGAGCGCCCGTGGACGACAACAGTGGACGGTGCGCGCTATAGGGCCATGTTAACCGAGTTTTTTCTTCCGCAATTGGACGAATTAGGACTGGAATACATGTGGTTCCAACAGGACGGAGCAACGGCACACACTGCGCGAGCCACAACCGATATTCTGAAGGCGGCGTTTCCGGGTCGCACATCTCTCGTTTTGGCGATTTGCACTGGCCCGCAAGATCGCCCGATTTAACCGTTCCAGACTTTTTTTTGTAGGGATTTTTGAAGTCCTGTGTTTACGTGAACAAGCCCGAGACCCTAGAAGCCCTCAAGGACAACATTCGACACGAGTGCGAGAATCTGTCGCCCGAAGTTCTCGCAGAAGTGATGAAAAATGTCATAAAACGAGCCCGTATGGCAATCAATTGTGACGGCCCCCATTTATCCGATATCATCTTCTCGACTTGACCAATAAAATTCTAAAGGTTCAAATAAACATAATCAAAAAACAGAATCGAAGTTTTTCATTTAGAAAAAAAATGAGAGCCAAACAACATCGGATGACTTCTTTTGGCCCACCTTGTACAATCAACGCTAAATATTTCCCTGTTTCTGAATTACCTACCGACATACTGAAAATAAAACTGGTATCTTGGTTTGACAACGTTTAAAAAAGAAACTGCTTTTCTAAATTGTATAGAAAACAATAAATAGGTAATAGAATTTTGAAACTTAGGGGGGGGTCCATTATAAGTGGATTATACTGTGGTATTTAAATGAACTCCAACTTTAAATTGCGTTCTACGGTGTATAACAAAATTAATTACATATTGGAATTATTATTTACAATATTATTTTATGGAAAAAAAACATTCGTCATTTTTCAAAACAAAAACAGTTTAAAATTGACGCAATTCGACATTTAACTGTTTTTGATAATTACTTCGGTTTCCACCAGTTAGGGATCACTGCTTTTGTTATTGTATACTTTAAGCTTTAAGGTGGGGATACTGCAAGATAAGTCTCAGCTGATTATGAATCACTCATAACATAAAAGCACGTGATTTGTTGTTATTTTGTTATTCAGTGAAGAGTGCGGTGACCAGGAACATCAGCTTTAGTACCGTCTGTTTTATTTTTTCAACTTCGAAGGGTGATCGATATTTCGTTATAACTTTAACCAAATAGGGTAAGCATTCCTTTGTTTAAAATTTTCATTTAGTATTTAGTTTCCTTCTCGATATTCAGCCAATATTGTTTTCTTTTGTTTACGTTGCAATAAACCAATTAATTACGTCATCCATATCTTTTGTTTTGTAGATTTTAATTGAGCTTTTGTTTTTCAGGTAAACAGTAAAAAAATGAAGGTGTTTGTTATTCTTGCAGCCGTTTTGGTCGCAGCCCAAGCAGTGTCGTATTTTGATGTAGTTCAAGAACAATGGTCAACTTTCAAGGTTTGTTTTGGTTTCCTGTTTCATTTGTTTTTGTTACTCATAGAAAAATGACAGCGCAATTTTGTATTGACTAATCGCACGATAAAATTTATGGATTTTCAATTGAGTTCCTAAATTTTCACTGTTTTGAAAAATACTAATTAATTGTAGCGATTAATCAATTACAGGGTTGATAAGGCATTTGTTTTTTGAACTTCTTAAATTCTTTTGTTGCACCAGAATTTGGTCGTTCTGCCATTGTAAACCAATTACTGATTTTTTGATGAGCCATTTAGCTTTATACCGGATGCTGAATTATCAGTAGTACATAAGGATTTAATTCGTTAAATTATCCCTACAATTTCGAGCAAAAATGAATACAAATATAAAAAAGCAAACTTCAAACTCACAAAATTGTATGCAAATATTTTTTTAAATATATTTTACACTGATTAATTATTAATTATTTCGACTTCTTATCAATGATTATTATTTTTAATTTCATTAATGCTTGCTCTAAAATAATCAGGGGAATTGGAAATTGCATGTATGATTTTATTTGTTAATTCCCTATGTACTAACTGGACAATTCTGAATCCCATGTAATCGCATATTAAATCTGCCAGGATCAAAATATCTTCTTTTTCTTCCACTTTTAAGAAGCAATTCTAAGAGAATCCTCTTCTAGCAGGCTAAAGCCTGTTATTTTCCCAACAACTGCGTCGTTTCCTCGGCAGTGTTAGAAACCTTGAGGATATAAATATTTTTACATCAGGTAGCTTGCTAGACTTGCCTCAGATGTGTCTTGTTTCCTGGTTTTTATGTTAATTCACTAACCCAGATCGAAATATATTCGTAGTATTAAAAGATTAGTTGTATTGCACTATAAGGTAGAAACTTGTAAGAACCAATCAAAACGAAGAAGTAATGAAGATTTTTCAATCTGATTGGTTCTTGCAAGCTTTTACCTTGTAATACCATACATTTGACTTTCTATGTGAAGAAAAAAACCTTCAGTATCCTGAACAGATTGAAATTTGTTGTTCTGTGTATTTCTCGGGGTCACCAATAATACAAATTTTGGATTTCCTAAATGACGCATATTTTGCCCATTTTAGTAAATTTCTTTACTATATTTTTGCAAATCGAAAAAGATACATATTATTCGTTCCTGTTAAATTAAATCATTTAATTACGCATTATTTTAATTGATTTTGAACCGGAGAGTAGAATTTGAACCCTTGATAACCTTAGGACGTAAATATAATATTTAGCTTATTTGTTCATTCTGGTAATGACTGTTTTGATAAAATTTGTTTATTTTTGAAATAAACAGAATAACCTTCTGATAGGCTCTTATCAGCACTTGGCACAAAAACTGTCTTTTAAACCAATTTTGAATGATATAATTTTTTAGGTGTCCATAAATTATGCCGACGAAAAATGAGCATTTAAATTTAAGAGGAATCCTTAAAGTTGGAAAATACACTTTCGTAATTCAATGATATCTTGCTTATTACTCAAGAAAATTGCACAAAAGTATATATTTTTGAAAAGAGGACACTTGGACGCATACTACTGTGTTTTTATTTTTTTTAAATTCAAATTTTTTTCAAAAAATCCAAGTCCAAGTCCAACACTTGGACGCATACTACTGTGTTTTTATTTTTTTTAAATTCAAATTTTTTTCAAAACTTTTTTTTCAAAAAATTTGAATTAAAAAAAAATAAAAACACAGTAGTATGCGTCCAAGTGTGCTCTTTTCAAAAATATATACTTTTGTGCAATTTTCTTGAGTAATAAGCAAGATATCATTGAATTACGAAAGTGTATTTTTCAACTTTAAGGATTCCAAGTTAGTATGTATTTCTTTTGCGATCTATAAACCAGCCTTTAGCTTAGCAGGTGGACTTAAAATCCTTTGTAAAAATTAAGATTTCCAGGTATAAAATTGATGGGACCGTGATTTGATTCGATTTATAAAATGCCCCTTTGTTAGGTGTGTAAAATTTCCAAATGTGAAGTTTCCAGGTATACAATTAAAAGCTTTATTCAATTTCAAAATAATTTTTTATTAGGTTTTTACATTAATTTCTCGATAGTTTGGGGATTCACGCAACGAAATACGTCAGATAACGCGCAGCTTATTATGGTTGTAAAATTTAATTTGATGTAAACTTGACTCATCATATTCTAAGAAATTATGCATACTACAACTCGACTTTTCTTTCCATTACTCAAACCGTAACGTCAACTTGCAACTGTGATAAGAAGTTGCGTGGTATTGAAAAAATGATTGATAACAAAAACAAGAATTCATTGTGTGGTAATTCGCCATAACGTTTCATTTCAAATTATTTGCGTCATCTTTCTTAAAAGTTTTGAATATCACAACAAATGGACCAATTTTGTCAAAACAATTATGAATTATGAGTTTATGACCCCTCAAACGTTCCGGTTACAGATTATCATTGCCAACACGCAATAAGCTAGGAAGTATGGTCTGGATGTTTTATTCAATAAGCAAATTCTTGTTTCTTTTACTTATCTTGCACTATTATTTTTAGGTGGCTCATAGCAAGGACTACGAAAATGAAACGGAAGAAAGATTCCGTATGAAAATTTACATGGACAACATGCGTAAAATTGCGGTCCACAATCAAAATTACGAAAAAGGTTTGGTGTCTTACAAATTGGACATGAATCAATACGGCGATATGTTGCACCACGAATTCGTTCGCACCGTAAACGGATTCAACAAATCGTCGCATGGTGCAAGCCAAACTGTTCTTGGTGATAAGTACGGATACGATGGCGTCAAATACATTGCCCCCGCAAACGTTGAATTACCAGCAACCGTCGATTGGAGAACTCAAGGAGCAGTTACCCCTGTTAAAAATCAAGGTCACTGTGGTTCCTGCTGGAGTTTCAGCGCCGTAAGTTTCTTTTATCAAAATTTTGTACAAAACCTAATGTTTTTTTTTACCTTCAGACTGGCTCACTTGAAGGACAACATTTCCGTAAATCAAAGAAGTTGGTAAGTTTGAGCGAACAAAACTTGGTGGATTGTTCTGAGAAGTATGGTAACAACGGTTGTGAAGGTGGTCTTATGGATAACGCATTTAAATACATTAAGGATAACCATGGTATTGATACCGAATCGTCTTATCCTTACACAGCTGCCGATGGCAAGTGCCACTACAATCCCAGAACTTCCGGTGCCACAGATCGTGGTTATGTTGATGTTGAATCAGGAAACGAAGATGAATTAAAAGCAGCTATTGCAACTGTTGGACCAATTTCGGTAGCTATTGATGCTTCACATGAAAGTTTCCAATTTTATTCCAACGGTGTTTATAATGAACCAGAGTGTGATTCTGAACAATTAGATCATGGTGTCCTTGCTGTTGGATACGGAACATCCGAACAAGGTGAAGATTACTGGTTGGTTAAAAATTCTTGGGGAACCACTTGGGGTGATGAAGGATACATTAAAATGACCCGTAATAAAGACAATCAATGTGGAATTGCTACTCAAGCAAGTTACCCCCTCGTTTAAGGGAGAGAATTGAATTTGTATCACGTAATGATTGTGATAATAATTTTAGTATCTGAACATTTTTCTAATTTGTATTTATTTATAGGTAGACAAATTAATTTTAATTATTAATTTTTAAGTATCGTTGTTTACGTGTAAGTAATTTTATAATTTAACTGTAATAAACTTTCCTTTATTTTTAACATTTTGTGTTAATTTACTTTCAATTTGAACCTTCCAACTAGGACTTGGGGAGGGGACTACCCCCTTATTATGCACCCGAATATTTTATTGTAGTTTGATGCGAGAATTAGAAGTATCAGTTTAAAATTAGTTGGACAGCCTGGGCAATCAAGCAACAGAAATTAATTTTAAACCTTTTTTTTTTTCCTGTTAGTTTTATTGAATAATCAGAAAAACCATGAGATCCCTGCTCCAAAGAGCAGTCTAGAATTTAGCTGCCCTACAAAATTCAATTTCTTATTACTCATGATATAAATTGTTCAAAAGTATAATTTTTGAAATTCTAGTTCAATCAATTGATTTGTGGTTCTTGTTGGGCACAGTTTCTTGGGAAAAAATTAGGAACAAGGCACCCAAATTAAAAAATGGAAGTTTGTGAATAAAAATGTGTATATTTAGATAACATAAAATTGTAAGCAAAAATTCACACATTAAAAATATGATCTCGAATATGAAATTTTATCACAAATTGTACACTGGTTTTGTCATCATTTGCTATTGAAGCAAATGTGGAATAAAAAACACTAAACTAATATTTTCTACACCTTAATAATTCCATTATAAATATTATAAATATAAAAATTTAGTACATCAGATCTAACAAAAAAAAATCACAGCTAAAACAGCTTAAAAAATCTTTAAGTGTTGCATGAGCTCCGCATAGATTTTATTAAAAAATACTTTCCCACTGCAACTACTCAGCTGTACTTCAACTTAATTACAAACTCTCAAATTTGATTTGCTTTTTAACGATTTAAAGATATTCCAAAACTTGAGCAAAAAGAACACAGATACTCATAATCAGACCAAACAAATTGTATTTGATTGTTGATGTTCTAGGATTTTACAGCTTATAAATCACACATTATGAGCATCTACCAAATTGATCGATCACCCATAAACTAGTTTCCCGAGACCCCACCATTTACCTTATAAAATTAATACCATAGAGTAGAGCAAAACCCTGCATATTCAAAATATCACATTTTTGTATAACCTAAATTTTGGAAAGTTTGCTTTGGAAAATTTTGATAAAATAATTTAAACTAAATGCACAGTTCAGTCTTAGAAGTGAATAAATAAAAAAGAAGTTCCATTAGGTACTTACAAAGCTATAACACCATCTTAAAAACTATTGAGTAAATAATTTTTAGTTTTCTGAGCGAGTTTGTTGATTTGCGACAGTTACCACGCAAGTTCCAGCGCGCCCAGTACTAAGTGGGGCTATTAGAGACCATTCATTGGTGTTGGGGTCGTATTGCTCAACAATACGTAGGTAATTGCTTCCATCATATCCCCCTAGTGCAATTATGTGGTCTCCAAATACGCAAGCAGAAACCGCATCGCGTTTACTGGATAATGGTGCAACTGCTGTCCAAGTATCAGTTCCTAGAATTTATATTTGGAGAAGAAATGCGATAACTTCTCACTGATTTATTTACCTGGATCATATCGTTCGACACAATCAAATCTGCAAGCAGCAGGGTTATTAGCAGGCGCATCTTGACCTCCCATTGCATAAAGATAACCATTTGCTACAGCCACACCTACACCACCACGACGACGAGCCATAGGCGCGCAAGTTGTCCATTTATTTGTGTGAGGATCGTAGCATTCAACTGTACGCAAACAAGAAGCGCCATCTCGTCCTCCAACAGCGTACAATTTACCACCTAAAACGGCTACACCTGCCGAACACCGTTGGGTTTGCATAGGTGCAACATAGTTCCACTGACGGCTTAAAGGATCCCACCTGAAACAAACCCCCTATAGAATCTGTAAAACTGTTTTTTTTGTGTTTACCGTTCAACTGTGTTGAGATAACTCCAACCATCGTGCCCTCCAACAGCATAAATGGGGCCATTCAAAACCGAAACTCCTAACCCATGCCTATGAGTATTCATTGCAGACAATTGCACCCAAGTCCCCGTGGATAAATCTAAACATTCCATCGTATTCAACGTCTTCAAACCATCCCTTCCACCTACCACCAAGAGCCTACAAAATTATGTCATCAAGCAACTCTCAAAATTATAAATCAAGTCTTACTTTTCACCAAGAAGGGCTACACCAAATTGTAGACGACGCCCACTAAGCTCATAAGCAGTAGTCCACTGATTATTTCGTGGATCATAACTTTCAATTGTGGTTGCGCCTTTATTTCTATCCATTCCACCCACAACTAGCAGCCGACCCAAAGTAGCCTTACGTGGTCGTGTATGTGTACTAATCATTTGAGACCGACGTTCCGGCAACAAATGCCACTTCATTGCTTCTATGATGAGTTTCTGACATGCTGGATCCGAACCAACAACACTTTCAACGTTGTCCGCTAAAAATGATGGTTCCAGCAGAGGTAATTTTACAAGTTCCAACAATCGCGCAATGTGAACCTTACGGGTGGTGGAATCATGATTAATCCAACTCATCAGGGCGTGAAAAATGTGTTGCTCAGATGTAACGTTCAAATTGTCGCTCGCCAAAAGCGTCACCATTTGGTCAACATTGAGTTGTAAAAATTCTTGATTACGGATTACCTGGTTAAAAAAACAAATTAATTCAAGTTTGCTTTCTAGAGAGTTGTCTCAAAAGATTGATCCTAACATCAAACCCTGAGGACACCCCTTGATAAAGAATTGGTAGCAGACTAAATGTTAAGTATTTATTTTTGGCTGGCAATCATTAACGGGTCCTCCATAAAGAACACTTGCAAATTTTTCCGACTTTTCTTCCTCTTTGTCACACTTGGTCACAATATTTGATCAGCTATGGAGAGCCCCCCAATAAGAAAAATCACATTATCAATTTACGCAATTTATCTATCATATCTTCATCTTACATTGATTTATTATGACAAAAGAGGTGTGGGACTATGTCCGGTACTCTGTAAAGCCAATAGGATAATATGTGCTATGACATGTTGACATTTATAATAATTGCAATTTAGTAAAATCAATGACAAATCATACAAAGGGATTTAGATACAGAAGTCACATTTGGTTAACCCCCTCCCCCCTGGTGACACAGAATATTATTTGGGCATTCAGTTGTGTTTGCAACTTTCATCAAAAATGAAGTATAATAATATAAAAATCTCACCCTGTCTCGTGGGGTGTATTCCGTACCCCCCAGATCCTCCGGTCATAATACCACGACGCACTTTGATATATGTATTTGGCCCGACGTACTAAAAGAAATTAAAGAATATTCAGTATGTAGATTTTCGTAACCGGGGGGTTTGGGGGGTATGGAATACCTTCCAATCATAGACAGAGTTATGGGGTTTGGCTTTGTTAAGCACACATAAAATCTGAATTAGTACCCCCACTTGCGAGGTGGGAAATATAGAGTTTGTATTCAAATATCTGTTTTTATTGCTGAATTAGCTTCCCTAAAATTTGATTTCAAAATTCAAATCCAACATAACAATTTGCTAGAAAGCTCCTCCGTCTCCCTGTCATTTATAGGGGCGTATCTAATTTGGTTCATTCATTTATTAGTTATCAATAGAGACAGGATAAGTAGTTAGGCAAAATAAAACCGCAAAAAAGGCAGGCAAAAAGGCATTAAACAAGCCAAAAATGGCAAAAAATACGCAAAAAGGCAAAGACGATGTATGAAAAAGTGCTTTTTCCAACCAAAATTATACAAATCAAGTTAAGTATTATAAAAACAAACAGAATGTTTCAATCTCATTGTAATTCGGTGGGTTCTTAGATTTTATAGTTTTTCTTGTTGATGTTTTAATTATGCGAATGACTAATTAATGGGTTTTTACAACTTACTTCTAAGTTGTTGTTTGTTGTTACGAGTATTTACATATTTGACAATGTAATTTTTTTTTTCAAATAAGATTGCTTGAAGACTTTCTTTTATCCTCCCCCCCCAACTTTTTACCTTAGTTGTGCCTAAGGTCATCAATAAATTTTCTTTGATAGCTATCCAATATAATCTGTAACTTTTAACTTTCTTCCATATTCCCAGAAACCCCGGCGTTCAGCCCCTTAATAACTAAGCTCCTAAACTAATATAAGTAACTAATTTTGAGTCGGCACCAAACAAACAATCAACAAAGATCATTAAATTACTTTAAAGAAATAATAATCAAAACAAACAATATAAAAAATGCAACGTGAAATCTCCAGTGGTAAACAATAACATTCCAAATATGCACTCTTCGCACGACTGTACTTGGTAAGGTATGTGCCCTATGGACCTAACATATTTTTTATTTTTTGCTTTTCACTTTCTTTTTATTTTTTGTTGGCCAGACCTCATCGTTTGGTGATCCACAGATGATTCTGCCAAGACATCATCGTTAGGAAGTAGCTTGTCTATGAGAGAAATTTGAATGGACTAGCGAGATTATCGGCTAATAACTTTTTATACTATTGTGACGCGCATGAATTGATTAGCGAGATTACTAACGAAACTACTGACTACTAAAAATTACTGACTGCGACATTTTCAACGTTAGGGGTGTGTATTCTTGCAAGCAATAATTGGCATTTTTATTTGTGTATTTTTTCGTAGTCTTCGTAAACAGAAGGTGCATGTCCCCAGCCCCCCCCCCATTTGTTTGCACAAACAAGCACAAACGAAGTGCTATCGATTGAGACTATTATGAATCCGAAATTCAAATTTTAAAAAAGCATGTCCCCAGCCCCCCCCCAACTTAAAATTGAATTATCTCGAAAACTATTTGGGTACAAACGAAAAAAATGTTTGCACAAACAGGCACAAACGAAGCACAAACGATTGAGACTATTTTGGAGTCAAAATTCGAAATGGGGGGGGCTAGCATGTCTCCAGCCCCCCCCCAGCTTATTTTTGAAATATCTCGAAAACTATTTGGGTACAAACGAAAAAAATGTTTGCACAAACAGGCACAAACGAAGCACAAACGATTGAGACTATTTTGGAGTCAAAATTCGAAATGGGGGGGGGGGGGGCTGGGGACATGCACCTGTAAACAGAAGAGGAATAAGGGCGGCGGCATGGCCGGATTAACACAGTAGCGCCTGGGGGCCCCGCGCCCCCGGCAGATAAGTACATTTTTGTAAGGAAAGGGAAAAAGAGCTCATTAAAAAAATAGGGGGGTTCTGCGGGACTGGGCGGATATAGGGGGGCTATTTTAAATATTTTGAACTGGACTAAAATTTCCAAAACTCCCATGTTTGTATATTTGATACTATATAATCAAAACCATTAGATTCCTCCCTTCCAAGTTCCTCTACCAAGTATAAAAATTTCAGATTTTACAAACCTGCATAAAATGCTGACTTATGTAAGTGGTTGCTTCCTGCAATAGACTGTTACAACTTTGATGTTCGGCAAATACAGCAATACCTAAACAGTTACTCGGATGCAGTTGATGTGCAAGAAACTTAGAACAGGCTTCTGTAACTTCCCTCAATTGCATTAAACATGCTGTCGATAACAGCGTTTCTACGTTATCTTCGCGTATTTCTATTGTGCCTGTATAACAATAATTAACCAAAGCGTGCAAAACGTCTCCGTTCACACCTTGTAACGTAATTTCGGCTTCCTCGCTCTCCCTCATACTTCCAGTAAACATAGCAGAGAAGTATTCGCTAGCTGCCGACAACACCAATCTATGAGCAGGAACTTTTCTATTATTATTGCTCGCAATGAGCACAACATCACACAATTTTCCAGCTTGCAAATATCGTCTCATACATGAAAGACTGTGCTCTGCATGGCCTAAACTACGAAAGTGTTCATCCTGAGATGCAGTGGAAGCGGTCGAAAATAACGATAACTGACTGAAATCTCTTGGTATGTCTTCGCCTCCAGTCAAACTTGTGGCTCCTGATAGCGAATCCTTACTAGGGCTTTCCAAACTTCCACTTATCGACATTTTCACAACACAAATCAAGTCTCCTGTTTATAAAAACCCAACTAACAAAACAATGGATACGAAACGTCAAAATCGTGTTTATTTACTTCCTGTCGTGCAAAAAATTGCAACGTTGGAACTGAACCCTTTTTTGTTAATTTATAACTTATTGCCATAATTTAAATATAATAAGATGATTGCAATTAAGTTTATTTATAAGTTTTCGTTTAATTAAGTTTCGTTCACCTCGACCCCACTATTTTATTCAAATGGCAACGTCGCAAATGTTTTAGGTTAAAATTGTTGGAATAAACTTTTTATCACAAGACTTGTAATGCTCGTAATTAATTAATTAAAAATGAAGTGCTTATTGATATTTGATTATTCAAATGATATTATTTACACGAAATATAATAAAAAGTTTGCTATACACATAAACGAATGTGCTTGTTCCCAAGGATTATTAAAGAAAGAGGTTCATGTTTTTATTTATTTAAATATTTGTAATCATTAATTATGTTGTTTTGTAGAAGAAAAATGTCAAAATTGCGCCAAATATTATTGTACAAATTTTTTCACCTATTGTTACTTCTCAGCGGATTATGAGTTGTCAGTTTGGTAATTCTTACACTTCCATACAATGCGAAGATGGTTTAAATATGGCTTTGGAAGAGGTAAGTTAAACATTTGTTGTTGTGTAAGAAAATAATAATATTTAAGGAAAGAAATGTAAATAAAATATCTAAGTAGGCTTTGAAAGCCTTCCGAGGGAAAATTCGATTGTTTTTTTTAAATTTTAATGAATTTGAACATACTCGAGTGAAATTGAGACGTCTTATAAGGTCAGGTTATTACACTAGTGCTAAAAACGGGTTCCATAAAAAAAATTACTTACCTTACAATGATGAACGTCTCAATTACAATAATCAAAACCTTGGTTAATTTGTTATTCCTTGCTCGTTTAAGAGTGAACATTATTTTATTTTTATAATCCATTAAGTGTGGGAAAATTTTTCAACGAGGAAAATTATTAACTTTGATTTATATCATTTCGCCGACATTCTATTAAAAAAAAAATTTTTTTTTATTAATTTTTTTTTTCTAACAGTACAAAGACTAATATAATTACAGACACAAACAACTCTTTGTGCAATTCTAATTTACAATTCAATTACAAATAATTGACTTGAAGCTGAATGTACCCAAATTTAGAAATTTCTTGGGGGGGGGGGGTTAATACATAATTAACTTCTGTAAATATATTCTAAATAAAGAAAGAATCAGTGGTAGCGTTGATAATCCGAAATACTTGTTATTTGATCCTGTTCAGAATAGCTCAACAATAAAAATATTTTAAATGTTCATATTATTAAACCCCCCGTTCTCTTAGCAAACATTTTAATACCATTTTTAATACGTTCAATTTGATTTTCATCCATTTCCAAAGTTTCTAGAACATATTTAATTATTTTCTTTAATGTTTGATATAATTCAGATGTTTTATGATGCGATTTCAATTAGGGTAGTGCAGCCCTCTAAAAATCTTTAGGCCCTGCAGACGAGATTTGTTAGAAATCCTAATATCAATAATGCTATACTTTTTATATTATTTTAAGTTTTATGTGGTTTTATAGTCCATCTTATCATATAAAAAAATGAATCCAAACACTTATTTGCTTGGAAAGTAGTAAACACGAAATTCAACAGATTTATCATATTATTATTTTCAATTTCATAATTATTTTTGGATGATAAAAATGTTTATTGTTTTTTGAACATCTGGTAATCCCGTGAAAAATAAACATGGCCGTAGTTAGCCTAGATTGCCATGGGAGGGGGGATACGGTCACTTACTGGCGCTACGGGGGGAACTAAGTGGTATAACGGTGGTACGGAGTACTCTCCAGGACAGTATGAAACGTTTTGAAGAGAACAACTCGCATTTTCCTAAATTGATTGCACAGGTTGTGCGGCCTGAAGGCCGCACTGTAATATGAAAGATCTATATCATTTCCAGCTTTATTCAGAGAGCGTCAATAATTATAATTCAGATTAATCAGTCAGCAAATCAACCTTCGACCTTGTTTCCACTTGTGGATTTTCTTATTATGATTGTTCTAACAGAAAAAAATGATTAGCCTCCCTAAAGTGCCATAATTCTGTACCGATTTGGTTTCTGTATACAGTTTGATAATAATAGTAAGACGACATACCCATATCTTTTTCATTATGTTACAGCCAGCGTAAGTTGTTTACTAACCCCCCTCCCTCCGCATCTTTGCTAACTATAACGGGGTGTTTTGAATTTCTATAATCTCACTTTATGGTCCCAAACTTAACTTCAGATACTGATCCTGATACTGAATTAAAAATGTGTGCATTGTTTTAATGTAATAACGGGGGGGGGGGAAGGTTAGATTTTTTTGAAGGGAAGCGTGTACTATTAAAGCCAGTTCACACTATATGATTTCTCATATGACTTAGTCATAAGAAAAGTCATGGCTAAAGTCATACCATCATAACAGCCAATCATAAAAGCCATAACTTCTATAATATTAAAAATCATAAATCATATAGTCTGAACCTAAAAATATTTCTCATATGAGAAGTCATATGGCAAGTCAGATCAGAAATCAGATAGTGTGAACCGGGTTTAAAAATTTGAAAACCACTGCGCTCAGTATTAATTTTTAAGGGGGTAAACTAGTGATTATTTTGTTTAAAATTTTTGAAATGTGGTAAATATTAGTTTCATACTTGTGAAAATTCTAAGCAAAAGGAGGGTAGTTTTTGAAGAGGTAAATAGTCAATATTTTGAAACTATGTAAATTTAATATCAATAAATTTGTTTTGTGGTCAGTGAGTGAGCTGTTGGTAGCTAAAATCTCAAAAAGTCTAAAACACAAATAAATTACTTGCTAAAGAAGGGAACTGTGCAAAATGTTCAAATGAACAAAAATTAAAACATTTTGCAAACTTGGAGAAATCGTGTGGGGTCCAAGAGATCCTTATAATATTATATAATAATCATAATATAAATATTATAGTTAATTAAATTTATTATTTTATTATCAATGTACTAATTATAAATTTGTTTATATATTTATACGATTAATTATAATAATTAATATTCTAATTCAAAAATAAATCTAAATCAAATCATTTTAATATTATGCTTAAAAATATTACCTTAGTCATCATATTGGGGCGCCATGTGATAACGGTGGACATGATAAGCGTAAAGAGCCCTATCCAGGAACCAAGGAAAATTTAAGGGAAGGAATTCATTTTACAGTTGAAAAATTTGAAAGCGAAAAGCAAATATTATTTTATTAAATCTTCTGTTTTATTGCAGTACATGGGATTTTTATTTGTTGGAATTGGTTGTGATGACATTACCTCCATGAAACGATTTCTTAGCGTTTGTGTGACACTTGTGAGGTATACCTGCGGACCCAACGTACTACTGTGAGTAAAATTCTTTTTCAAGGGGAATTTTGTTATAGCATATCCAACGTTTTAGATTGAAAAGCAATCCTCAAATTTGCCAAACTGTGACACACTTGATTGACAGTTGGATTTACTTGCACCACACAGAACAATCAATTTTGGTGGAAGCGATCGAGCAGCTAATAGTAAACGCTGATTTGAGCTCTACAGCATTACAGGCCTTGAAGGAAGCTGTAGATAAGTTACAATCAGTTGGAAATTTTTCCAAAGTCCACGCTTTAGTATTTGTCCAAAATAAATTTCTTGCTTTATATTCTAGGTAAGAAATCATGAGGAAACATTTTAACCTTTCTAATCCTAAAAGGTTAAAATTTTTCTAAATTATTTAGATTAGCGTTCGAATTTTTATCAAGTATTTAGATGCTCTAATTAATACGTTGATAAGAATTTTGTTGTTTTTAAAAAAGCGCCGCGAGTGATTATGCATTTCATAACTGAGATAACAGTAGGAGGTTCCAAAAATTTTAACTTTTTGAATGTTTTTTTTAGTCGAAACGCTACTTCTTTATCACCTTCAGATATGCTGTTCTTAATTTTACTTTCCAATGTGAATAATTTAAAAAATACCCAAGACAAAAATGACCTGGAATTTGAGAGCGACGACGAATTCTACAGTCCTTTGACGAGTCCCATATCATCCTGTAAATTTCACGATTCAATTGCACATAGAGATATTATACAAGCGAGCAGCTATCAGGTTTTATTTGCTGGAAGTGATTTCACCCCAAAATGCATACCCCACGTTGTTCATGTTAGTCAATTAACTCAAGGTGTCGACTTGATACTCATACTTGAAACTGGAAACATTCAAGTTTCTTCTGGTCTGTACGACACTTTCTATTACTTAAACGCCATACAAACAGTACAAATGCAACAAGACAATGAAACTTTAAAACCGGCATTTGAAAATTTAGACACCGCCATGAAAAAGTTAACAGATGGACTGAAGCGAGCTAAAAATAGTCTATTAGATTTGACTCACAAACAGTTAATCAAACATTGGGATGGCATGAGAAAGAAATATATGGAGTTTATTAAAAATGGTTCTGCCGAATCGCTTATTAGGGCTGAATCATTGACCATGGGGTTTTTGGATACGCTAAAGGAGTTGTTACATTTAACCGCCCGTGACAACTCCATTTTAAATTCTAGTCAAATTTATGTGAACGACATCACCAGGATGGTTGGTAACCGATTGAAGAATTTTAACGAATTTTTCAAAGCAAAGGCGCTCATGAACTTTTCACTTGGATCATATCCTTTACTGCAAAATTAAAATTAAGTTATTTTTTTGAAATGGTAAGAAAAACAGGGATTATGATGTATGAAAAAATATGTTATTTGATCTCAAAGTTTTTGTTGTTGTTTAAAGCTGTAAATTCAAGTTGAAATTTCATATAATCTGTTGCTTGACTTGAAAAGGTAGAAAAACTTTAATTTGGAGGCCGAAACAACAGGTTTTGTGTAATTTTGTGCTTACAATGTGGGAGATTATCCTTTAGAAAATTAATTGTTTCTTTGCATTGATGAAATTTTTATTAAAGGCCCTTTTCTGGTAATATCAGGTTAGTTTACTCAAAATTTCTTTTGTGAAAACTGCAGACAGTGTTGAATTCGGAAATTTTGTTGTAAAACGTAATTGATGGATTTTGTGTAAAATAAAAATTAAGATATGGGGGATTCCCAAAATCTTAATGTATAAAATGTTAATTACACTACACCATTTCAACTTTTAATTCAGAAAGCATCAATGGCAGTTCAGATTAGTCAATATTTCCTGCCTCACCACTGCCCATCTGGAGAGTGGTACGAGGTTGAATACCGAGCAACATCGCAGAGTTAGCCAGAAGAGTTAAAGTTGAACTTTGAACGGTCTCTCACAGTTATCCAGAAGGGTAGCCGTAATGCCGGAAGAACTAGTTAATCTGATTTACAATTGATGTTTTCTGAATTAAAGCTTGAAATGGTGTAGACACCGCTATTTATAGTTGTGAAAGGGTATCCTTTTAGTTACTGTGAATTCAACACTGAATTGAGAATTATTTTTATTGTACAGGGTGATTAGTCATAAAGTGGTTTACAAAGTTTGTAAATAACAGCATCATAACTAGGGCGGGCGTGGCGCAGGCCATGTCCACCCTATCAATTTCATTCATTTTGATTATACATTATAATCCTTGATACGGTGGGGTCCAGGTGAAAGCCTCTCCATGTAAGTTATTTTTTAATAAATCCTGAACATTTTTCCCATTATTGCTCTGTACACATCAAAGTATAACGTATTTTTTTTTAAATTTGCTTACTAATATTTAAAAGTGGTGTGGGTTTGTCCTTAATTACTTGATACTAGAGATTCCCTAACCATCAATAAGTATCTTGAAGAGTTTCCTGGTTTGGTGCATTTTTTGTACGTTGATCGTACCAGCCATCGAGTTACAACACCAACATTGGATTTTACATCATCAGAAACTCTCAATCTCACCAAGAAAAAGGTTAGAACAAAATCCTAATTATTTGGTCACCCTGCAAATTATTTTTCAAACTTACTAGATATGGTCAATGATCCACTTTTCAAGAAATCATCTACAAGAAGGTCATTTATCATTCATGTGGAAAGACACTACTTTTAATTACGCCTACTTTTTATGGTTTGAGGACAATTCAGGTGCTCCTATAAAGCCAACTGTTTTTCCTACAAATGCTCCAAAAGTGTTACCACAACCTGGCATTTTGTGTCGAGATTTTTACCAGTAAGTTTATTGATCGCTTTTTTACAAAACTAATTTATTAGTTAAAATAAAATTTTAGAAAATTGAAAGAAATTTGTTTTCCGAAAATGTCACCAAGCAAAGTGAGATGCTATGAATTATTTTGCATTCATTTGGGTCTTGCAACTTTTGCTTGTGTTTTGGAGCAAACCAGACGTCTGGCTGCTACAGTTTGGGAATTAAAAGGGCATCCCAATCATCCTATAGATTTACTGTAAATTTGTTTTTATAAATTCCTATTTACATTCCTATTTTGCATTTGAAATGTATTTAACCGTTATGTACGTATTGTATAATGTGCCAACAGTATTTAACCTTTTAAAATGTTATTGACTATTTTTTATTTCTTTTTGTTTTCTTTAAATGCTTCGATTATTATTTGGTAGTATTAAAAAAATATATTATTTTATAATATGATGTGCCACTTATTAAATGTAGAAGTATTATAATCATTGTGATCACGTGTTTATGGATGTGCCAAAGGTTTTTGTTCTCTGTCAATAAAGAATTTATTATCTTAAACTTGATGTTAATTAATATTTTCATCCGTTTCCCCAATATTTTGAGCGCGACTGATTACTTACCTCTCAAAAAGTAATTGATTATTGTGTTACTATCGGAAGTACATAACTGCGCCAAATTTCAAAATTATTGCTCATGTGGAAGTGCTTGAAAAATCTATTAAAACTCTCCCTTGACTCTATACCTCCTGCAAATTATACTAGGAAACTTAAATATAAAAGCAGAAGTCCCTAATTCAATAACAAATAGAAATATTTGCAAATTTGGGTAATTTTTAATGCCAAAACAGTAAAATACACAAAATCTTACATATCCCAATGTTATGCTAATGAATTAGAAAACTTAACATTTGGATGGTCACTGACATGATATTCTATTTTTGTTATGATTTATTATCCAATGTGGACGAGAGGAAATCGAGGCGTAGCCGAGGACAAGAATGTTTTCTGAATTTTATATTTATGGGTATATGTAATTTATCAAAATAGAATTTTAAATACATTATACAGATTCCATATAAACAAGTTACACTTTTACCGTACATTAACCAGCATACAAAAAAATAATCCTTTTGAAGACATCAGAATCACTGATTACATTTTAATCTAAGTCGCCTGGATACAAACGTTTCTGTAGAAGTGCAGTGATACAAGAAGGGTGATTCTGAACCCCTGGAACCAGCACCCTACTTGCTAACTCTTCATTTCTTTGATCTTCATTCCTTTTGGAATTTGTTAATTTTTTTTTCTTATCCATTTTCGCAATTAATTTACTATTTTTATTATATTGCTCCTTCCATTTAATTTCGTATTTAACATCATTGCACATTTTTTTGAGTTCTTTTTTCTTTGTATTTTCGTAAAATTTTGCGTTCGAATATAGCTGAGTTGTAATCTGAGGACCATATGGTACTTCTTCGAATTTCTCCTTACCTTCTCTTATCGCATTTTCATTGTTTGTGCGAAAAAATTTTACTGACTTCAAGGAAATAGTTTGATCAGGATTCTTATAAGGTTCGATTACACAACCAATAAAAACTGACAACTTCTGCAGATTTTTCAAATTTTTCAAATTTTCATGAATTAATTTTTCAGTGAATGTTAGTTTCATTGAAGCTGTTGAATTTGTAGTAATTAGTTCTCTGAGAGTAAACCAACCCACAATAAGATTATCTTTGGGAATAATATCTTTATCATAATTGCAGTTATACAAATGTAATTCGGGGTGTGGAGTAAACTCTTTAATTTCTATGCAATGATGCCTTTCGATTGGACCTATATTCATTTCAGAATATTGAATGCTATCTCTAGTTAAAAACATTTTGCCCACCAAAAATCCAGCCTAAATAAAATAAATCAAAGTTTCAGGTGTAAGTAGTAAAAAAAAAATAAAAAATACATACTTGTTCTATTGGAGAGTTATCATTATCGTACAGTAGCTGTGACATCATTTCCTTTGGAGGACAAACAGTATAATATTCTATGAGTTTCAAACTGTCCTCCATTTTACAAAATTAATTTTTAAATTGCCACAAAACGAAGACAAATATGCTAACTTGATACGTAAACACTGTTCAAACTTGTATTAAAAATGTGCAATAAGGTTCTGTTATCAAACACAACATGAAAATGGTTTTGATTTTCGAGTCCACGTGGTTAATATTTATTTATAAGATTGCGCAAAATAATTTCAAATTTGCTTAAATATTGGAGATTATGGTCGTCTTCAAGGAAGTAGGAGGATTACTGGAATAATTTATTTAGGAATAGGTACCTAAAAATTTAAACCATGTTCATTGAATCAGTTGATCAGTTTTACCACTGTTTAATTAGAAAGTTGATCATCCGTTTACCTTATACCAGCTGTTAAAGCAGCGAGGGCTGTGGGTCGATGTAAAATAGCAATCAAACAGAAGATTCGATAACAAATTAATCTCTAAAGTAAAGTTGAAGTAATTCATACCATTTTACACTTTCAAATATCCTTTTCAGTCAGTTCCATACAAAACCGCAACATGCAACGATGATATGGTTAACAAAAATTTTATCTTTTGGGGAAAATGCGAGATTTGGGGCAACCAATATTTTTTAGATCCCCTCAAGCATGGGTATAGACCATAGAATATAAGATTTCGGAGTCGGGAGTGGTAATTTAAAGTTAGAATGAAAAATTGTGCAACAGGGGAAAATGTAGAATTTTAAAGGTAGATACATTGGTATCTCGAAGGAACGGGGGGAATTAGCCTTGTGGATTCGCGCTTGGACCCCTTCCCCAGTCTCAAAAGTAAAAAATTTATAAGCAGAGGAAAATATAAAATGCTAATCGTTGTTTATGAAGGATGAACGACTATTTTGAAGTGCCGGGGCGAAGGCCCATATCTATAGGGTTAAAGAGCGGACTTTGAATGTTTACTGAGGCTGCAGGCCTTGAAGATTAGCGCGAGGTTAAAGTCAGACTGTTCCCGCTAGCTTTTTGTTTATATTAATATTTTTATTTTGGTAAGCTAGGGATGTCTAACTAGGGAACCAAGAAACAGTAGTACGAGTGGAAGGAGAACAGACAGAGGAAATACCCATTATGAGAAAAGTGAGACAAGGAAAGTGTCTTGTCGCCTCTGTATTCAACCTCTATTTCGAATATATCTTTAGAGAAGCACTTGATGGGACTGATGCGGGAATAGTAAAATAAACAGTATATTCCAAAAAGATATTCATATTTGAAAATATTAAATATTTTTTAAAATATTCAACATTGGAAGCTCAAACTGCCTCATTGCTTAAATTAGTTATCGTTTATTCATATGACTTTTATAAATTATTAGAATTCTGTATTGGTGAAAAGATTTGTATAAAAGATTAATATTTTAGGGTGCGCTATCTGTTGAAACATGTTTTTTTGCATCAAGATTTGCAGCGCACTCTTAATGTAAAATTTATATTGCCTTGGTTGTTGCCTTCATCTGTACTAATCTGCCCAAAAGCCTTCATTTCAGGTTTTTCCAGTGCATCTCATTCTGGACATCACTTTATGAAGTGCCCTAGTGTAACGGGACGATTTGGACTGGAGAAATTTTATGAACTCACCACTTTTTTCGGTAATTACCGCTTTTCTAAAACATCTTTATTCGGTAATTAGCCGTAACTATAGTACCGAAAAAAGTGAGTTTTTTTTGCTTGAGCAGGCAGGGAGGTGAGAATCTTGAAAAAGACCCTGGGTCAATCTGCCCGGGAATGTAAGGATTCACTCACTAAACTCACCCCCCCTATCACATGCATGGGACCCGGTATCGCCTCTCGGCATCTCTTCAGGCTCCCATGTAAAAAAGTGGGGGGTTCAAAAAACTTTCCGCACTAAATCGTCCCATTCCCTTTTTATTGAAGTTGTTGCTACTCTTGATAGATGAGATCATGTTGAACCTTTATCCATTAAAGAAGCCATGAAGGATATGGACGAATTTTCTGCTTACTTGTAACCATTGGTTACCTAAGTTTTTCTGGGATCAGATGCAGTCTCCTTGGTTTCATTTCTGGACAATTGCTCACTTTCGTCATAAGTTCCATCTTCATTCTTGAGTCCAACAATAATGTGATATCCGTGAATTCAACGACCTTGGATAGTGTGGAAAATTTTAGGACTCCGTTGTATATTGTGTTAGCTCTTCTTGATGATTGTGTTTTTAAGATTTTACGAATAGTGGAATAGTTGGAAAATCCCATTATGTTTCTTGTCTTCCCTTTGTTAGTTCCTGGATAAATGACATCTTCAATTATTTTGATCTCTCATTATCACCAAACACAAAATTATCTTTTGGCTGAATGATTTTGCTGTCTGATCGTGGTTCGATATGATAACATCTTTTATACGAATTACGAAGGAATCTAAAACGGAATAAAACTTAGTTAATTGGCAATTTATTCCATTGTTGGTTTTCGGAAATTTTAAACTATTTTAAACAACTGTCAACAGATGGCGACGAGGTATTCCTTGATACTAATAAAGCAATTTATTGATAATTAAAATTTTATAGCGCCATTTGTTGATAAGGCTTTTCCAAAAATGAAAAAAATAATACCTACATACCTACCATTTTTTATTTTTATAATTTGCCATTAAATGCAAATAAATTCGCATGTGCAGATATCCACTGACTGAGATCAAACAAATTCTATTGATGTTGTAATGTTCGAATTGTTATTATATTATTTTTTTTTTTTCAGATAATTAATGTTTTATCAGTATGCAGAGCGAATTTTTCTTGGGCCTCCCGTAAATTTCTTCACCCTTGATGCTTAGAACGCGACGTATGAATCCTCAAATTTCTTGTTTATCTTAAAATTATACAATATTTAATTTCGCCCTCGGTTTCACCAAGATGCTATAAAGATGCCAAAGCTCATAAAAATTTTGGTTTCACAAATCGGAAAAAAAGGTGAAAATTTGGTAATTTTTGAACTTGAAAAGGATAAAAAATAATGAAGTAGGATGATTTTTGCGAAATAAAGGAACAAGGTCAAAATTTTGTTATAATATTTGTATACTAATTAATTTACGATGGGTATAATAAATTCAAGTACAAATTTGGTATCTAAATTATGCTTTAATACGTTAATTGCAGCAAATGGCCAATTGTATTTATTTTCAGATCTGCGCCAATTCGCGTCTTTGGACGCACCTTTTTCAGTCGCTGTTAGGTAATCTGACGTTATTTACAAACCAAAGATTCATTTAATGATAATTTAATCTTTTGTGATGACATTTCCAAATGAACCATAAAATAAAATATTAATAGTGAAGGATTTATATCAGATTAGTATTCAAAGATCAGTGAATTAATTTACTATACTAAATAACCGCTCGCTTGGGAAAATTGAAAAAATGGGACTTATTGAACAACAACCTGAAGGATGGGTGAGTTTTTTTTACTTAAAATTTTAAACCCAACGTTTCATAATTTAACCACATTTTCATACAATTTTTTATTGCAATTTTATAAAATCGGAGAATAAAACTTGTGGATTGTGATATAAGTATGACGTTCGAACGCTATTTTTATTCTCTGTAACATTTAGCATAATAGTTTTGCCAAAGTTGAAGTGTAGTCTCTTAAAAATAGAAATGCAAAATTCCTTATTGCGCTACAAACTGTACTTTCCAAAAGTTCAGTGTACGACGTAAAAACAATGAGACGTAGATAATAAATTTGAATTGTTCAAGCCATTCTGTTCCAAATTCAAACTTTTTTAAAATATAATAAACTAAAATTAGAACGTAATTCCCAAGAAATAGGTTAAATAAGTAACAAAAAAATGTAGATAATTTGAAAGTTAATATTTTAAAGTACACGACCTTTTAGATATATCGAACTTGAACGGGGCTGCGTGGACCAATTAAAGAGATAAACATTGGATTATGTAATATCAAAATAATATCGAACTTTTCTTGGTATTCCAACGAAATGATTCGAAATGTTATAGCTTATAGCATTTTTCTAATTTTTTCGGGAGTAAAATTATTAGATCATCTTGTTATTACGCTCAGGTTTTTGAGCTCCGAGTAACACGCGTTAACCTGGAGCATTCTCAAACTGCTTGCAGATGTAACCACGAAATTACTATAACTATAAACCTACGATGGACAGGATTGGAATAACATGTAAATAATTCCTTGAAAAATTAAAATTTTGTATGAAAAGGACGATTCAAAAGTTTTTTATTTTCTATTACAAATTGAAAAATATTTCAACTTTTTGGATCCTATTCCAAAAGATACCTTGGGGATCTAAATTAATTTGTGGTTACATCATTGCGGTCCTGTCAAAATCAAAAATTCAAAATTAAACGTCAAAATTTTATAAAACGTACAATAAACGAAAATCATCGAATTAATGTTTCATTCCTGAATTGGAAAGTGTAAACCCAAAACTAAATGAGAAGATGTTACTGCAAACAACCCAAACCTGGAAATATACCACGAACAGAACCCATTTGCAAAAAGGTAATTTTATTTATTTAAAAAAATAATGAGGTCCCTAATACCTAGCAGAAGTAGCAAATGTTACGGGACCCGCGTCTTTTGGGGCCATGCACCCAGCAGAAAATGAGTACGTATTCTTATTTTTTACCAAAGGGTAATAAAAGGTCATTAAAAAAATGGAAAGACCTCTCGATGTTATTTGCTACCTAATAAACTTGAGAATACAAATGATTCAAAAGGTTATTTTCAAGGATACACCACCCTAGCCCTCCCAAGGATACACCGAACATAGCGAGACCTTTAAAATTATTAAGGTTAAAAATCCACAGTAGACATCGTAATCTTATCTGTTATGTGTCAACTATTCACGCGCATGAGTGGATTAATGAGATTTCCTCTGCCGACTGCTCACTCACTGACCACATGCTTAGTTTAGAAGAGCACAGTTTAACAAATCAAGGTCTGATAGGTTTAAAAACTTAGATTATTTGTTATTTTAACGTGAATAATATGTCTGTAAAATCGGTAACATGTTCCAAAAAAAAAACAACATTTTTTAAAGGTTTTTGTATGTTTTCTATTTCCAAAAATATTCCTTTTCTTTTATCTTACTTGCATGATTCCGTCAGGTCTGGAATATTGTTCGTTATTCATGCTTTGTTCATTGTTCTTCTCTTGTTTGCTTTTAGCTTCGAGGTTCTCTGATCTTAAAGGGTAGCCAGCCTATATATGTGTGAATTTGCACCCCCCATTCTTAAGGTGAGAAATCTTAAGTTTTTTTTGAATATCCGGTTTTAATACACTGAATTATTTGAATTCGCATCCTGTAACTTGAGATTATATTTACTCAGGTGCTTGTCTGATATCTAGCTAAGGAAAAATATGACCTGGGCGCCAATCCGTAAATAAATCACAGGAGAAAATAATAGCTGGTTTTATTCAACAAACAAATGTAGAGCAGACGCTTGAAGATATCATTCTGTGACGAAAATTATATGAATATTATAAATATGAAATAGTATATTGTTTAGCAAGGGATGAAACCAGATGATTTCAGACGAGGGTGGATTGCCTTCCCGAGCGAAAGCGAGGGCTGGCATCACCCCGAGTCTGAAATCGTGTTTCATCCCGTGTCCAAACATACTATTTTTCATATTACCTGTAATGAATCTGAGAGTTTTCATAAAATATAAGAATTGTCAGCTGTCACATTAATTGTTTACAATTAATAAATTCAATTCTGACAGGTTTAAAATGAAATCAAAAACTTAGTAAGCGGGCAGAAACTTGACGCTTTCTTTCCTAGGGCAGAAACCAATTTAGTTTCTGACCAACAGTCGCATTGATCTGCAATTGTCGTGTTTCGACTGTCTCAACATGCAATGAAACTCGTAGTTTCATGACAGGTAATATGAAAACTTTGTTTTATACAGGACACCAATCCTTTGCAAAATCTAAAGAGTCAGCAAATTTGAAAAATTATTAATTTGGTCATGAAAAAGTCGAGGAATTTTTGGCTTTTAAGCGAAAGTCAGGGAAATTAAAACTTGAACCAGGAAAATGTTTTGAAACTTAATAAAATTATATTGAAATCGGGTTTTTTGAATTATTCAGTTGCAATGCACATCGGCGCCGATGCTAGATAAGCTCCGCACCAGGCATCTTTAGGCCAGGCGACGACGCTTGTTGCTCGGAGCAAATCACTCTCTGTAAAATCTGAAAAATATGAACCAAATTGCACAGTCTTGTTACGCCACTGGAATTTTTCAAATTAATACAGTAAAACCTGTCAAGTTTGACACAAACAGAACCGATTTCCTGTCGTTTTATACAAAGTGTCAGTATTGACAGCGAAACCAAGATTGTAATAAATATCAAACATGCAATTTATTCATAGTCTGCAAGTCACATGTTTTTCTCGATTATAATAACAATGTACATTATTGTCCTTGTTAATCACAAATACTTTCCGCCAGGGGCGGATGGGACCGTCGGGATACCGGGAAATTTCCCGGTGGGCCGTCGGTTGTGGGCCGTCGCGTCCGTCGGTCCGTAGACCGTCTTCGTTTTAATAATGGAAAAAATTGTCACGGCTGTCGGCCTCGTTGACGGCCATTGACCCATTTCTAACTAAACATAATGAAATATAATATCAACTTTAGAATTTATCAATCATTATTTGTTTCCCATGGATATCCTAATAAATAGTTATATCGTAATTAGAGGCAGGATAGTTAGGCAAAAACAGATCTGACTTAGAAGAAGTTATAACGTTAAAACCAATCAAAACGTTTATTAGCGTTAATAAACTTTCTCTATTGGTGAGTTATGTTAGGACTCCTCCGAAGTCAATTTTTTAATGTTACACTATCTTTAGCTACCTGCCAAACTGATAAATTTTCTAATTTTTTTTAAACCACGTTGACCTTGAAATTTCAAAAATTTTCCGCCACCCTCACGCGCCCATAATTTGCCCGACCATACAAATCGTTTACCCTACCTTTATTTTCGGTCTGGCTATATGGGCCTACTTTGGCATACCAATTTTTACATTCATTGCCCATTTCGCAAGTAGCTTGCGAGAGATCGTTTTCAGATAATAGATAATAAGAGTCATTCAAGTTGATGAATATAGAAAAAAACTTGATGAATGACATCGACAATAACAGCAGCAAATTAATGAAAGATACACTTTTATCTTAATTTTTTTTATATTCACTATGGTTTTGGTTTGTTATTAATAAAACTATAATTTTTGTTACTGATATTAAATTTTATTTCGCAGCGGGAGGGGGACCCCCCCATTAAAAAAATTTTCGCCTGCGGCGCAATTTTGGCCCATAACGATTGCATTCTTAGGCCGCCGACTTAAATTTCCCGGTAACTTTTTGATAGCCCATCCGTCTCTGCTTTCCGCCCACTCTCACAGTGAAATTCTTAGAATTGTCAAACTAGACAGTGTCATTTGGAGGAATCCGAAATATTTGGTGCTAAACGTGCGCACTGGAAAACCACCACTCTTTTTGTTTAATTTCCTGACGCCACCTTGCATAATCACAAAACATAGGTCGTCCTCCGGCCTCGCACTTCACAAGATACACGAAAATTTAATTTTTTGTGCTCGGGTTCCGAGAGAGGCGGTCGGAGCATAGCGTTCATGCGAGTTGACTATGAACGCTAATCACCCGGTTCGAATCCGAGTGAAGTAAGAACTTTATTTTGACCGTCTCTCCCCTCGGAAGGCAATGGCAAACCACCGGGATGTAATCTGCCATGAACGCCTTTAACAAGCATTGTTAAAGGTCACGACGCTTCTATCAAGAAGCAATGCGACGGAGAAGAAGCTCGGGTTCCAGTCGCGGGCAAAATGCATTGGTCAGCAAAGAGTTTTTACTGACTGATTATTATTGAGGATGCGAAGACCGTAGGCCGAGCTATGTTATGTGATATTTCTTATAATTTTTTTTTTATTTCTAATGAATTTTGCCTGCAAGACCTAAATATTGTGGGGGGAGGTGTCAATGCTCCCTGATCCTGCGTGCCTTCCCACATTTGATTTTTGTTAAAATTTATATTTTATATTATTTTAAAAGGGCAAGAGAAACTTCCAATTTTGTCATAAGAAAATCTGTAAATGTCAAGGAATTTGTTTTAGAAAATTTAATGGAAACAAATATGGACTTATTTATAAATAATAATATTTTCTATAGTTTACTTACCATCATGAAAATATAAAATATTTATACAAATACATACAATATAGTACACATGATAATTATAATTATCTAAAATATAAAAATTATTATGTCATTATTATAGTATTATTTAAATTATGTATGTATTATAATGTTATACGAGTAAAGTAAAGTAATTTTGAGTTAAATAAATACTTAGAAAATTATTATACACTTCGTGTAATGTCAAGATACAAACATACCAATATAGTTAGAACAACTTTCACTTGGAATTTTTAATATGGAATGGTAGAAGAAAACTATTATTTACATTAGAAAACTAAAGTACATACAACTACAGCACAATTATCCATATAAAAAAGTTAATAATATCGAAACGAAAATTGATTTTTCAATAATTATTTGCGATTATTGCTAACAGTATAATTATTTTTAATTACATATAATTCGATATAGTTAAACAGAATTATATAAAATTACATTTATCTTTTCGGCAAGGAAAAACCTTTTCCGAATAGATTATGTTTCGCAGAAACTTGTCGAGCAACATTTGAAGAAAATCTCCTATGAGGAAAATTTTGTTATTATATGGGAAAAGATTTGAAATTCAGACACTCAGTATAAAATGAATTAATGATACGATAAAATCTTATCGTATAAAATTCGCAAGGTTACAATACTCAAACTCATAGTTGTAGTTCACTCGTAACATTTTAAACAAACGATTCAATTCCGTAATGAATTATTAATAAAAATTGTATTGAACGAAGCAAATCGACCTACAACAACGTTGCACGCTGTCGTGTGATACACCCCCGCTATTCGCTTTGCTACGTCATAGTTATCGATCTGGAGGTGTGGTGGTGCAAGCCCCCACTTTGAAGGTGACCTCCCGTCCTCCTAGAGTAAATTGTGCAGACGTCGTGAAAATTTTCGTGAAGTGTGTGTATAATCAAACATGGTGCAAGCGCCTAAAATTGGAGTTAATCATCTACCAACTGACGAAGTAAGCTTTATCAAATTTTATTTTCACAACATTTTCTCAATTTTCAAACAAAACTTTGATTCAAGATGAAAATAATCGCCAAAACAATCGGATTTAATTTTTTTGTTTACTTATATTTGCTTTTCTTTTTCACTTTTGCTCAGAAATCAAATATTTTTCTTTTTCATTGTAATATTCAAAATGTGGGGTGATACACAAACTCGAAATTAAGTGGGTCTGTAGGGAAGGCGAGTATTGATTTCTTTCTCTGTACAACTTGACGTCTACAATTTTCATCATTAATCATGTTGTGGTTTCTGAAATTCCATAAAAAGTAACCTTCCGTAGAGCAGAACAAAATTTGTTCTTTGGCGATCCATTTTCCACCCTTGGGCGAGTTTTCATAGAAAATTGAAGATGATTTCATTGTTTATTAAAAATCTAAACATTATCGATTTTTGCCAAACATAAAAAGTAGGAAAGGATAATTTTTCTTTTTCAATTTTGAAAATATTTGGTGATTGGAGACTATAATTTCGCTTTTCCGATGTGAATTTTCTAGTTTTTATCAGTATTTCCAGTTAAAAAAAAATAGTAATCCATATTCAGTTAAGTGTTTTTCCCGGTATTACAATACTTTTTATGCAATGATGTCTCGTGATATAACTTGCATTTTTATTTATTTTCCGTTCCAAGTCCAAGGTTTAAAAAATTTTCTATACGCATCACAGATATTTTATCTATTTCATAGAAAAAGTTTGCATAATATTTCTGGTTAGGTTTGTTGAACCTATCAGACCGTGTTGATAGCCACAACAAAAATACGTCATTGAAAAATGAAAACCCATTACTTTATTGTTTGAATTTTCTTCCATCGTCACGTGATCACGTACACAATATCGACGTACAGTGCGCAATGGTTCATTACAATATTGGCCAAATACTTGGAGTATTTCCTTTATTATTTATAGAAACAATTTCCAAACTCTTCGGAATTTTGGATTGTTTTCTACTTTCCTATTTGACCTTTACTTTTCATCAATTGGTCAAATTTGATGTAACACAGATTCAATTTTTATTGGATAATGTCACTTTTCACCTGAAGGTCAGATGAACCAGCGACCTTAAGTAATAAACGCACAAACGTTCAGCAACTGTTTAGGGGGGGGGGTCAGAAGGGGCAGCTACCACAATTCTCACAATTTAGGGGGCTTGAAAATGTAAATAAAAAAAATTTGTATTTCATAATTTTTTCCATTCTACTTGTTAATTTTGACGGGAGTGGGGGCCCTCAAAAACATCGGTTTCTCTAAAAGGCCCTGGCTATACATAAACAGCCTACCCGTTTCCGCGGTTAATGACAAAGTACGCCATTTTTTATTGAACAGGTTTATTTTCAGCCATAACATTAAATTTAGCAGTTGTGACTAATAATAACTTTAATTCAAAATATTTCAAGTGTAATATAAAATACATGTAAACTTGAACTTTTAAAATAAACTGCACATTGATCTTTATTAGCATATTCCATACAATGCCAAACTTTAAATCTCAAAGGATAAAAAAATTAGAATACTGAGAGATAATATATTCTCTGACAATCAACCAGGTTCCATTATATAAATCTTTTTGGATTGAAATTGCGAAATGTTTTTCAAAATAAGGGTATTGAGCAGCAGTTCCGGATTAACACAGTAGCAAATGGGGGGGGGCACGTCCTGCAGAAAAGTGTTTTTATTTTAAGGAAATAAAATTCGGCACTGTATTGGAAGATATTAGTAAATTTCGTAAAAATGTGTCTGTGCATCTGCATAAAAAGTGCCTGTTCAAGAGACTATTTTCTAGTCTCGTCAGGTTTTCTATTTTTAAGGACCAATTTTCCTAAAACTTATTAGCACTTTTCATTGTTTGGATCTATTGGTTATATAACTGATAACTGAAGTTTAACCGAGCATTCCATGATTCAAAGTTTATGCAAAGTTTGGTTATAGTACAATAACTCGGCCCAGAAGTTATCATAGTTATTTACAAAAATGAGACGGGATCTCATAGAAAACATTAAAATAAACCGTTTAAGGTACGGATAAACGTCAAATATCGACTAATTTAGGAAATAAACTTTAATTTAAAAAAAAAGTCCAGTTGTTGGAAGGTCAGCTCATTCTGTTGACGGTTCGTGCACTTGACGTAAATACTTAGTACATGATTTAGTAAGGGGCGGATCCTACCGCATGTACTTAATCATTTTATTTGAAATTGCATTGTGTTAATTAAAGCGAAATTTTAATCTAAAAACATACCATGCAGATCTGTGAGCTCACAGATCCCGATTTTCGAGTACAATCGACCTTTAGGGATGCTTTTATCACAATCTCCCAATATATTAAGTTTGATATATTCATGAGTCATGACCTTATGGAAATAGCCAATACAATACTTGCTTGCATATTATTCTTAAGGTTTTTGGTCCTGTTTTGCTCTAATTTTGGAATTATCCTCAAAATTTTATGTTTATATTGGCCCGGTTTATCGTACTATCCCTCAAGATTCATAAATATTAATAAGTAAATAAAACCTGTGCATCTGAACAAAAAGTTGTAATGTAATCCGTATAAGAGAAAGTCTTCGCTTCGCTACGACAGGAGAACACATTGTAGGAAATATTATTTTAACATCTCATAATTAAGAACAGGCGCCTTAAAAAATTTCAAACTGCAAAAGAATTTAGAAATTTTTAAGTTTTGATTATTTTATAAAAAATTTAAAATAATATAGAGCAGTCTTTTACTCCACTAATAACCTAGCGTTAGAATTCTGAACTATATCAGCAATTTATATTATCGACAAGAAAATAGAAATGTTACAATATACAATAAAATGTTTATATTTATACTTTTTCAATCAGTTATCAGTAAAATATTACACCGTTACATAGGCAATTATTAAAATTATAGTGTAATAATATTACAACATTTTTGCATGCAACTGTCGAAAGAATAAATAATAATTGAAATATTAATTATAGCGAAACTGAAAATGAAAAATTCAAATATTGACAAAAAAATTATTTCAAATGACCTCTACTTAACGGAGTATCCGACTGTTCCGTTCACCTTGTATAAATTAACCGATAAAATTGAATATTTATTGATTTTTTTTAGTGGCACCTATGCAATTAAATATTTAAAATTATGCAGCTAAAATATATATTATAAAATGTTTAATAATAACTGACCTTCACTTCTCAGTTTAATGCTTCATTTAATTTCTGTATTAGATTGGGGCAAAACTTTTATCAGAAAATAAGCAGACTCTCTTTAAAATTTGTAGTTTCAATTTGAGACAAATGAAGTAAATTAAAAAAACTTTAAGAGCAAATTGTTTTTCTGTGACGTCAATTTACTTTATCTATTTTAAACGAAGTAATTTTAGCTCATTTTATTCCATTCGAATGCAGTTTGTTTAAATAGTTTTATCATTTTCGTAAAAGAAAAGTTTTTTGCAAATAAATAGTTTTGAAATTGGATGCAAATAAATTTTACCATATTGGTGTAGGTGTCATAAAAGGATTCGCATCAGTTAAACCCTAAAATAGTTCGCTGGAGGGTCACCCATCCAAATTTTTGCTTGACTGTGGTGTTTTACTCGTATTACTCGCATTTTTCAAAATTGGACGGTTATTTTTTTTATGAATATATAGGTCGCATTTATCATATCGCGCAGTATGACTATTACATCAAACAAATTTAAAGTCCGAAAAGAATCCCAACAATTGCTTCAATAAAAATTTATAATACTGTAATTTTATTGCGCATTGTGCAAAAGGTAGTAAAATTTATGAGCGTAAAGAAATATTTAATTTACTTTCCGAATTTTTACGCCGGGCAAACTGTGATTACAATTACTGGAACTCAAAATCACTCGAAAGCCGATTTGAAATTGCATTCGCAGCTGGTCTGGCCCCTTGATTTAGCATTTCATCAACTGTGGATAAAGCAACCAACTTGTTCGGTTACTTTTATATATTTTCTCTGTAAACCAGAAAATTTTTTAAATTAGAATGTAAAATTCAACATAATAATAGAGTAAGCAGGCTTGGTGCTCATTTTGGTTGTAGAAAAAATAGCGTGTGTACTTCGAACGCAAAGCGATTCTTGTCCTTGTTGCAGGCACAAAATAATCGTAACATATTATTTTCAAAATTTCATTGCCAAACCTAATTAATAAACTTTAAAAGGAACCCACCCAACTGAAAATTTTGATTCAAAACAAATTTTAAATTGTTCAATTTTTGTAACAATATTACTACTTTTAGGTGGATCATTTTGGAGTTTCCTGTCGCGAATCATTATTTTTCCATTAATTTCAATTTATAGTTATTATAAAAAAATTTGGAAGGTTATTCTGATTATTATCCAAGCAACCAAATTTATATTTTCAGTCCAAACAACACAATTTTAAGTAAATTGCTTTCAAATATTTTTAAAACAATTGTTAATAAATTTTTAATGTCGCAGTAAATAAATGATGCTCTGTTCTGTTTTAATTGGAATTGTTTAAATTTGTGATCGTCTTACAATATCGACCAAGTTGGTTTGGGTATTTTAGTACTACTACGTTTCTCTTTTGTACTTTTCGAGTCAAAATTATTTTATGAGGTAGCTGGCCAAGGTTACGTTTGGATGCAGCTATATCTCCTGTATGGAATGCAATAACTATTTAGGGAATCCTGTGCAAGGTGATTAATATAATATTAGTCCATAAAAATGCCTACAATGCCAATTAAGAAAAAAACTTTATGTCGTAGAAATTGTCCATCCACGAAATTGAAAACGTGATTAATAACTTCAGGATTAGCCCTTTCTTCCAGTAGCGATAAAATTAATTAATTAATCATAAAGTAGAGTACACGTTTATTACTAATCTAGAAAAATGTTGTTATCAAAATGGAAATTCTTTAACCATGTTCATTTTCCACGCACCTTCAACATTGGGTAGGGATAACCTACTCACTCATTTTATTTAAAAATCCTTTTTCAACAATCACTAAAATGGATATTTAATTTTTTAACTTTTTTGTTTGGATAAAAAATTGACAAGTAGTAAATGGGCACCTAAATTGGGCCCCATTTCTGTTTCAATTATCCGTATACCTGTACAGGTGTAAGGTAGGAATTATTACTTAAATAATACTTTATTATTGAGTTACGTAACATAGCTTTAAAAATGAAATTGTGATAATGATAACAAATTATTGACAATAAATATTGTTATACCTTGGCTTATCGTACTACCAACATTTCATGAATAATTTACTAAGAAAATAATATAATTAGTAAAATTAGTCAAGTATAATAGCGAATTGTAGATTAAACTAATCGACCATGATTTTCCTCTTTTTCCCCTCATTTAGTGGTTTCAAGTGAAACAGAGCACTCAGAAAAGTGTGCATTTATTTTAAAATTTTTATTTTTTCAAATCATTGCTATGAAGTGTCTACTTAATAGTTTTCCTTATTTATCATTCAATTTTGCAATAATATTTGATGTTGCAATAATTATTGTTATGAATGAATTGCATTAATTTTGAGATTAGATTGTAAGTTTTTGAAATTGTCAGACAGGATATTACAAAATATGAAAATAAAGCATTAGTATTTGAATTTTTTATTTTTGTTTCACTTTTGAATTTCGGTAGCTGGAGGAAAGTCCTTAAATTAATGTTCAGATTCAGCAGTTCTCAAAAGGAGTAACAGCAATGTCTTCGTTTATACAATTGGCAGAGCTAAAATTCATAGCCACTAATAAAATTTCAAACTTGTTTTTCTATCTGTTTGTTAGTAACGCAAATACGTATAAACCTTTTTGCATAAGAAGATTTGAATGAAAAAATATAATAAGAAATTTATCGATGAGAAACTTCTCGGGAAATCCTCTTCTTTTTGAAATTTCAGTGTGTTTTAGTCAACATCCTCCAACCAAGTTTCCCTTAGTTTTTAATAATAAAACCGCAATCAGAATGCACTTCGAGCAAGCACAAACTTTCCCGTCATTTATGTCATTCATTTTATTTATAAGAAAGCAAAAGTTTTCATAATTTAAAAAATAATTACAAAAAGGACCAAGAAAATTTGGCATTTTATATGTAGCAATTTTCCTAGACTTTCATCACATTGAAGGTTTACTTATTAGCAATTCATTAATAGAAACCCACATTTTTTATTAAATTTATCCTTATCAAAGGTTACATATTATTTTAAAAGCCAAGGTAGTCATTCTAATAATATAAAATTTAATAATTTTCGAGTTAATTGAACACAATAAATATAATTATATTTTTAGAATAAATATAGCTTTTGAAATTTTAATAATGATTATTAAATAATCTGACGATAGTCTCATATTATTAACCGAAAGCTTATAAAATATAATTGATTTTATCGTGTTAAATTAACTGGAGAATTTTAAAATTTTATATTATTATTAATTTCACAAGCTAGAAAGTTATAAATATAAATTATGTATGTAATCAGTGATGAAGGGGGGCGACTTAAATGTTTAAATGGTTAAATCAGTAAAATAATTTTAAAACTGTTAATTTTGATCGATTTTGATTAAGATAACTCCCCTTCACCCCTTAAAGACGCGCATTATATTTATTATTTTTTTTATTATTTGTGACCTACACAAACACAGATAATTTTTCATTATACTTTGTTAAATTAAGATTTGCTGTTTACTCCTTTTTGACCCCGTGGGATCCTCAATAGATTCCTTCGCTGGTTTTTTAACAAAAGTTAATATAAATTAGTTAGTCAGTAAAAGTAAAAACATTTGTTTATTTTTTGATTAGATGAAAATTCTTTAAATTTTTGATAAGGATTTTTGTTAAAATGATTTCGTCATTTAGTATTATATTTCACTGATCAAATTACGAAAAAATTTGATAGCACAAAATAGTGTAAAAGTTCGTCTTTAAAGGACGTCCGAAATCTTTTCTGACTTCTTGATTTTGCCCCCCTTTTTTGTCACAATCAGTGCACCTTCCCAAGAACTCCGATGGTAACAAATTATATTTCTAAAATGGAACAGATAGGAATTTTCTTTTTTACTATGATCAATCGCTAAAAGAACGAAATGATCAATCGAACAAAAAAATATTCAAGCACAATTTTCTTGCATATCACAACAGTGGAATTTTGATACGGACGTTACATTTGACTGATCTCTACTTCCCTGGGCCACACTTAGTCAAGTTTTGTAACACCCCCCCCCCTCGGCATGAACGATTCCTAAGCTAAAACTAGAAAGGAAACTTCTATAATAATTTTTACCGTTCATCAATTTTTGAAGTTGATTCATTTTACCATCGACCCACTGTTCCTCTCACCGCATTTTAACAGCTAGTTAAGTTTTAGCATATCATGCACTTCAGCTAATCACTTAATATTATGTAAATTTTCTTCATCATAAGTTTGAAAACTCGTGAGTGCAAGTTGAGTAATTTTTGTTTGTTATGTATTCGTACAATCAATTTTTCGAAGAATGAATAAACAAATCCATTCATTAAACAAAAATGAAATCGCTCAATAATGATGTATTGAGTTACAAAATTTGATAACACCATAGAAGCAACCGAAGCCCAATAAGGAAAAAATGAAAGAACCGTAAATAATAATAGATATTGAGGAAAATCCTAGTTTAATGTCTGCCACTCCTTCCATTGTCTCGAAATACCCAATTAGATAAGAACATTTTTTGTGGTAAACACTAGAAAGATAAATTAAACTTGACTCTTGAAAACATTGTATTCATACGAAACAAACGAAATAGGTACAAAGTTCATTTTGGATGGGAAGTTTTTGCATCATTTTGTGTCGTTTTACTATCGTTCCGGCGGGCGTTTTATCTGCGCTCACATGTGAAAATTACGTCATTTTGGAGGCAGCGTGATGACATCGCTTCATTTACATAAACGCGTCTTTAATTAACTTGTAATGAGTCATCGTCATTACATTTGTTTAAAATAATATTTGAAAACCATTTTTTGCCAAAATGGAAAACTGTGAGACGGTGATGGGTATTGAACCTTTGCTGAGAAACTGAGACTGTTTGATGGCAACCTTGCCATGTGAATATTATTAATTTCTCTTTTTCTACAATATCAAATTTAAAAATGACAATGTAACCAAAGGGAAGCGGATCTGCAATGTTAAATTTTACGTTGGTAGAAATGATAAAATTATACCGGATTTGATATTCGCCTTGCGGCAAAATAAAATTAATTGTATTTTGATAGTATAATATCGATGAATTTGCTTTAAAACCCAGTTTTCTCTAGTTTATGTTAATTATTATAGTGTCAATGTGCATAAATATTATTAAAATGCACATACATGTATACTATAATTATAATAGTATAGATTCTATTATCATCTATTCCATTGTATTATACATTGTATGTGAAAAAAATATTACTATTATTATATTATATATTATTTGTTTCATGATGATTCTGTGTTACCTCTGTTCTAAATATATTCAATAATTCCAATTTTTGTCAGAAAACAGTACTCTTGCCATTAGTAGACCAATCAAAAGAAGAGAACTGACCAAATACCACTACTTTCTTCAACTATATAATTATTGCAATACTAACAGGTAATTTTAATATTTCAATGTCATCCTACCTAAAAATTCAAGAAACTTTCTAATATTCAAACCATACATTCTATCATATTATCTGGTAGTTGACCTTTATAACGAAACGTCTTGTACCGACGGTCAAGGTATTTGATATTGCGATGGTTGTTGAAAAATTTTTGTGTTAAAACTAAATTTGGACGATGTAATCTAAAATCGACAAATTCCACTTTTCGAAGGCCAACCATACCACACCTTCAACTCTATCCAATGGTCGATTGAGACGAGGAGGCTCGTCTGGCCCCTCTTGCCCTTTACTCCCCGCAAAGACCATTCATAAAATAGCGCTGGCGCGCCACGCGAAAGCTACACATTAACGTCAAAGCCACATTTCTCGATGTTTTAGTTCTGTTTCTCCATCGATTTTGGAAACACCGTTCATTAACTTGTTTCAATTTTATTGTGTTCTGTTACGTGCGTTCGGTGCATTATTACAATGGGTTTAAGAAGAAACATTAAAGTTCACGAAGCGGTAAGTTTTAAATTTAAGCGGCTAAATTCTTCCTTACGGTTGGCTCTTAGACAAGGGTGTGCAAAGTTTTGTCCCCTTTTCGTGCATCTTTACCTCGATAATATTTTGGCGACGTGTCGGCAATAATGCAAAATTCGTTATTACTATTTTTTCTAGTAAACATTTTCGTCCTCCTACGTCAACGGACAAACAATGCTAAATATAAATTTTTTTTCCTTATCAATTTTCCTTATCGCTTTTGTCACTTTTTCCTGTCACCATGATCAGGAACAAGAATTCGAATTTTAATTTGAAATTATTTAAATTTTTGACGCACCTCGACAAGCAAGAAAATTTATTAAAAATTGCATCAGAATTCATTATGCAGTGGCATAGTTGCGCGAAACCGGGTTTTCTAGTTTTGCGTGCAGGACCGACTCGCGATTTTTGCCCTTGAAATGTTCAAAAAATTATTCGCATTTTTTAAGTTATTGTTGTATTATTTCTCATTGTGACATTCTGTTTTTTCCCTTTTTAATTATACGAAGTCGTATGAATAACAATTACTGATTCAAATTTGTAATTATGATTTTTTTGCGACTTCACTTCATCAATCATCAGTGTTAATTTTATTATGTTTCCATAGTGTGAAATCCATTCTCCCTTTTCATTTTGAGTTGCCTAATAATAATTGTAAGTCAGATGCATCAATTTTTGAAAGGTATATTATATTTATTGCACTTCCATTCATGGATGACGAAGCAACAGTTGAGAAATTACATCGATATGATTTTTAGATTTTAGCCTATTTTCATTTCTTACTTTTCATTTAAACATATTTGGATGGAGAATGAAAACTTATAAGCTTCATCATGAGTTTTTATACCCAAACTTGTAAAGACTACCCCTCCTCCATCCTCCAGACTTAATTACCTAACAATAAAAATGTTTTTCCTAAATAAGCAAGGAACGATTAATGATAATTACATTATTATATAATATTATTATGCTGCACGCACGTAAACCAACGAAATGAAAATGAGAAATCACAGAAAATTATTTGCATTTATTTTGTAAACAACTTGAAGAGTAATTATTTTATCAGTACATTCAAGTCGACTATAAAAGTTACACAACGCAATAATACAATGAGCAAATAAAACCTTTGCAATGTTTTAGTAAATGGAAGGTGTGGCAGGGTAGGATTCAGAAAAAATAAAATCAATTTGCATAAAAATTCCAAGGATTAGGGTTATCTCTTGACTGTTTGACACTCCAGGCAAACGATTTACCTTTTGCAATTAGCTTCTTCCTTTTCAACTGAATGGGTGGCAAAAAATGAAAATCTGTATTGATTCATAGTTTATAGAAAGAGAAAAATTTCTCTTAAGCAGAAGATAAATCCATCCAGTTCTCTCCATCCATTGATCTATAATCCAAACATATCATTTTTTTAATGTCGGAAGTCGAGTAAAACTAATGGGCGGTCGCTTTCTTCATCAACATGAGTTTGTCAAAAAGTTGATCTCGTTCTGTCTGCCTTTATCAGAAGAGGCTTCAAGCCGTACAGAAATTGGGCTGCCCAAAAATGCAACCTGAGCATCTGAAACCCGTCAAAGAGGCTACTTTGTACAATTTGAGGTTATAGCTTCAAAAACAATGAAAATTAATATATTGCATATTGAATTGCACACAAAAATATATATTCCCTACTGAAGAAGAACAACGATTTTATTAAGCGATAGAACTTGTTATGCAAAAGGTCAAATTTTTCTAAATTCTGTAATTTGAAATGTCACATTTCAATAATTGTTTTGGATGATTTGCATGATTTTCTTGCAGATAAATTAAAGTTTATTAATGACATTAACAAGGATGTAAAATAAATGTATATTTAGCGTTAACATTTCAACTTGAATCCGGTTGATTTCGTAATAATGTCAAACCATTCCAAACGCCTGGTACATATGAAACCTTCATCTCTGCTAAATCTCAACAGAATATATTTTTATGGGAAAACATTGGCGGATTCATGGGGAAAAGGATAATGAAGATAATCACCCCCCCCCCGAGTTTCCCGTACCTTAAGTTTAATTTGGAATCAATCCAGGTCTGGATTTACAGTTGGTCTAAAGGAAAGGCAGCTAGAATCTGATGATGGTGTTAAAAAATCAGTGATATTGAATTATGTTGCAAGAGAATGTTTTAATTAAAGTATGTTTCATTTCATAATTTTAATTGAAGGTGACTCTTAAAATGTTGATAAGAGCTTCGATCGTACTATATGCTTTATAATATTAATACGTAAAAGATTAATTTTATTTCATAAAATCTAATTGATAAATTACGTTACTCACTTTTATATGATTATATTACTTGATAAATTTACTTTTAATGTATTGAAAATTTAAAAAAATGGGTAGACGTTATATTTTCGCGTATTAATTTTCATTTTATGTCATAGGCGCAACTAGGGTCAAAAGTTTGGGGGGCTAAAAAAATGTTTTCAAACAATTTTTTTAAGGGAGGGGGTAAAAATAACGAAAAATTGGGATATTTTGGGGGGCTAACTTTAATTTTGGGGGGGCTTAGCTCCCCCCCCCCTAGTTGCGCCTATGTTTTATGTATTGTCTGCGCTTTTAGCCGCTCCTATGCTCGGCGCACGTGTGCTGCTACTCATGAACGGCATGTCCCTGAATATAGTTAAGGTTTTGACCACCCCTCTGATAAAGCGTACCCGAAAAACTGTAGAACCTCGTTAATCCATTTCGGGAGCTATAGCGCACACACAATTCAGTGATATACAGACATTTCTTGACGTCGGCGTCGCGTCGTGAGACTTCCGAGAATGTAAATCCGTAAATTTTGTATGTAATGTAAAGTTGTAAAATTTTATTAGGACATATTTTTGGCGACGGTAGCGTCGATTTTCCGATGTATATTAAATTTTGAAAAGCGCTAAAATCCCGATTAAGACGTAAATAATATAAAATGTTTGAATTCTCTTCCGCAATCACTAAATCAAAAATAATCCATAAAAATATAAATCTATTATTTTTGCTTGGAAATAAAAATAATTAAACCAGCGCAATGAAGCTCTACAAAAGTGCTTCTTGTAAAAATAATTAAAACTGTCAAGGATTCGTCAGTATACATTTTTATTATCAAGCTGACTCGTCTTGATCAATTTTTTGTTACTGAATTAAAATTTGTAATGAAAATTATTAATTTGACAACAATTGTAAATATCTCAAACATTCGCACTTCAAATCGTTACTTAAATTTTATTTTCATTTCAGATTCGGGAAAGATGTGCCGAACTCGTCTATTCAACTGCTCAAAACAGAGAAATCATGAAAAGATTTCTCAATGACATCAGTAAAGGTCTCGGAAAGAAATCACATTCCAGTGCGATCGTGAAATGTTTCGTAACCTACGTTCAGGATCTTCCAAATGGAACAGGTATGTTTTCCTCCATTTTGCAGGATAAAACATTTCACTCATATATAATTATGTTGTAATTGCATGGTCAAACTTTTGTTACAGAGCAAGGAAAATTTTTAGCGTTAGATCTGGGAGGTACAAATTTCCGCGTTCTATTAATCGAACTGAGCGAAAACCATTTTGAAATGCGTTCAAAAATTTTCGCTATTCCACAACATATCATGTTGGGTTCTGGAGAGCAGGTTGGTACAAAAATTTACACGATTTTCTGTAGCATCTGAAACCTGTTTCAATTTCCAGCTTTTCGATCACATCGCCGATTGTATTTCGAAGTTCATGAAGGAAGAAAAAATAATCCACGAAACGCTGCCGTTAGGATTTACGTTCAGTTTTCCGTTACGACAATTAGGCCTTACCGAAGGTATTTTGGAACGGTGGACTAAAGGATTCAATTGTTCCAATGTGGTTGACAACGATGTCGTGAAGTTGTTGGAAGAAGCCGTTAAAAGACGCGGGGTTAGTATATTTTAAGTAGCATCAGTTGCTTTTTTCTTGAAAAACTTTGAAAAATAAATAGAGAACACAAATAGAAAAAGAAAATATATTTCAGGATATTAAATTATCAGTAATGGCAATTTTAAACGACTCAACAGGGACGCTTATGTCCTGTGCATGGGTCAATAAAAAATGCCGATTAGGTGTTATCGTTGGTAAGTTGGTGTCAATTTGATGGAACTTTTGTCTTATTTGCATAGAAAGTTTTTTGAAAAGTTACGCATGATGAATAATTAGTTTTTTCGTTATCCCATTCGAAAATGATCACCAAGTTTTGCAAATAAGACACGAATTTTAAAAATTTTTACCCTTTTTAGATCAATTTTGATTTTACAATTCTTGCATAATGGCTGCTTTACTTAATTATAGTTTTTTTTTATTATTTTAATTTAATGCATGTTGTATTTTTTATTATTTTATAGGATGTTAAAATTCTTGTTACCGCAATTTTGAACGATACCACCGGAACCCTTTTGTCTTGCGCTTGGAAACATCACAATTGCAAGATTGGATTGATTGTTGGTAGGTTTTAAAATTTTATTTATGTTCATTTATTAACAAATTGTAATTAACAACGTTGGTTTTATCACGCATAGTTAGCAATGTCGGGTGAGGTTAGCAATTTGGATGGGTGACCATTTTCATTCCTATATCAATAATTCAATATATTATCGTTCTATCTATTCTATATGAGTAATATTTTTTTATATTGACACTTTTTTCAATATTGGAGATCATTGTGTATAATTTCTAATGCAAAGATGGGTAAGTATGTGGCTAAATCCCAATAAAATTACTATATAGACCGAAGTCATATAGAAATAGCTCGATAGTAATTTTCTATGCAACTTTTTCGAACAAGAAAAGTTCGAAGGAACGGGAAATTTTTTCATTATACTAGATAGATTTTAGTTAAACGCTTTTTAGATCTATAATTTTGCACGATAATAACATTATTCTTATCAAACATTACAAATTTAACTAAAAAATTTTTCCATTAGGTACCGGAAGTAATGCCTGTTATGTCGAAAAACAGAAAAATTGCGAATTATTCAACGATGTCGATAACGGATCTGGCAAAGTTCTTGTAAACACCGAATGGGGAGCCTTTGGCGACGATGGAACCTTGGAATTTGTAAGGTCGGATTACGACCGAGAAATCGACAAAAATTCAATCAACCCAGGAAAACAAATGTAAGTTTTTAGCCTTTCTCGTGCATCCTGAGTTTTACATCGAGAACATTTTTATTGCAGACACGAAAAAATGATTTCTGGAATGTACATGGGCGAACTCGTAAGATTAGCGTTAGAACGGTTCACAAAAGAAGGGCTTCTTTTCGGCGGTAAGGGCTCCGAGCTTTTATTCACCCGAGGTCGTTTTTACACTAAATACGTTTCCGAAATCGAATCTGATCCCCAGGGTACATACGCAAACTGCAAAGAAATTTTAGAAGAACTTCGTGAGTTTTTGATTACATTTTGATTTTGTGGGATCGTACAACGTTTGTTTTACAGATTTGAAGCACGCGACTGATGAAGATTACGTTAATGTCCGATACGTTTGTGAGTGCGTCTCCCGACGTGCTGCACACTTGGTGTCTTGCGGAATTGCGACGTTGCTCAACAAAATGAACGAACCCTACTGTACAGTTGGAATAGACGGATCAGTGTACAGATATCATCCACACTTCCACAATTTAATGATGGAAAAAATAGCAGAATTAGTTAATCCAAATATCAGGGTAAGGATTTGGAAATTTAAACGAATTACGGTCTTCTAGTAACTAATCCATTTTTTTTGCAGTTTGATCTTATGTTATCAGAAGATGGTAGTGGTAGAGGTGCTGCGCTGGTAGCAGCGGTCGCGAGCCGACGGCGGTGAAAAAAGTGCTGTTACTATATAATGTATATAATTAGTTTTATTAGGGTTCATAGAGACTGCATTTTAGACACATACGGGCGCTCATTGGAGTTTTAGCGTGTGTCTAATTGAACGATAACATCTAAATTGTGTACATATGCCTTTTCGTAAATTCTCGATAGTGTTTAATTTAAGAAGCTACAAAAAATTGTACGACACCTTGTATACGAGGCAATTCGAAATATTTTATTTTTAAAAAATTGGAAGTTGTGGAGTTAGGAAAACGTGATCGTGAATTGCCTAGAGGTTGATGGCGCAACCACAGTCCGGGAGTGTCCTGGGTCAGGAACACTTAATTTATGATTGGAGGTTTCCCCAAACTGTGGTTATGCTTCCCTCACCTGTAGTGTCAAATATGTTTTAAAATAGTTACGATTCTACTCACTAAAATAAATTATTGAGAATCCAAATTTTATTATAATTTTTAAATTTCATTATCAATTAGCAACAAGTTAATTTGTACGAATTATAAAAATTTACATGATAAGACAATATAATAATGTTAATAAAAGTTTTATTTACGGTTAATTTGATTATTTAATAAGTAGTACTTTTTCTTCTCAAGAATCTCAACTATTGCCAGGTCTGTATTGTTTATATTTGAAAATTATGTTACAAGAAAGCAAAGTGACACTTTTCAAAGTAAGAAAAAAATGTTTAATCCCAACAATGAAAAATTAAATATGTTTCTGAAGTGCCAGGCGCTTAGAAACGTTCCTTTTGTGATTGACTGGAGTTCAGAAATTTTTTTTGCGCCAAATGATTCGTTTAACATATCGAAAGAAAATGTTTGATTTTTTTTGTTTTAAAAAAATTTAAATTGAATATCATCTATTATTGAATTGTAATCATCACCATCGATAAAATGAATTAAAACTGAAAAGTAGGAAAAGACATTAAAATACAATTTGATACATAAATACTCTATAATATACATAGAGTAAATTCAAAATTGGATAGGTATGGATTAAATAATGATAATCCTAATACAGTTGAAGAGTAACATGAGCAGTTTTTTGGTTTAGTCCAACAAAGTTTCAATTTTTTAACATAAAATATGGCTATTCATGCTACAAATATATACGACATAATAGATTTATTTTACTATCCAATGAAATTATTATCAATGGCACCTTTTTCTAAAGTGAAAAATGAAGAAAATAAAAGAACCTATAAAGCTTCTTCACTTGGATTGAAAGAATTTCTTTACCTTGGAAGTAAGTTTATATTACACCGGGTGACCGGCCGCCGATGTGAACGTAAGAAATTAACAAGGGAAATTGATTTTTCTTTAACTCCTGCTTCCCATCATAACGGATAAGAATGAAAATGGTATCAATTTGAAGAGATTTTCAATCCGCTTCTAAAGATACCCAACACTTGATAGTTTCTTCTTTAATTTCTGTTATAAACTCACCAATAAAATGCAAAATAGCGCATTTAAAAATTTTTTAGTTGCTTTGTTTGAATTTTATTGCAATAAATTGTTTTTATTTGAAAACTAATAATTTCCATCAAGTTACTTTGACATACTATTACAATAAATTTGGTTGACAATGAACTTAACACAAGCAACTTATTGGAAATTATTGGTTTTCAAGCAAAAACAATAATTGCAATAAAATTCAAACAAGGCAACTAAAATTTTTTAAATGCGCTATTTTTCATTTTATTAGCGAGTTTTAACAGTAATTAAAAAACAAAATATCAAGTGTTAGGTATCTTTAGAAGCGGAATAAAAATCTCTTCAACTTGATACCCTTTTCATTCTTCATGTCAAAATCAATTTCCAATGTTCACATTGGCCGGCGGCCGGTCACCCGCACCCGGTATATTATAATTTAATTGGTGAGCAGTTACAGTTTTCTTATGTTTTTAGCGGTAATTTGTTTTATATCGATAATGGCCCTTTTGCGCACTGTAACTTTCTTTCTGGTTCCGCATTCAATTAATTTTGCAGATTATTTTTATGGTGTTATATATTGGATAGTTCAATTTGTAAATTTGGTAAAAGTTGTAGAATTATTTTACAATCAAGAGAAATTTGTATATTGCTTAGATCTGATAGAGAAATTGGATACATTATTTGGTAAAATTCATAACCAATTTTCGATATACAAAATCATCAATATTTCTCTGATATGTTATCTTGTTTCTCTTCCACTGAATTGGTTTGTCACTATGGTTCCAATGTGGGAATTCATAGAAAGCGTAGAAGAAGGTGGATGGGGTTCTCTCCAATCGTTGACTTTGATTTTTCAGTTATTCAATTTAGGCCCCATATCTACCATTCGCGATTTATCAATGTATTTGTACATTACATTTATTAGTTTAACTCTTCATCGGACGACTAATTTACGTCGGTACATGGATGATATTGAAAAATCCGAAGACAAAACGGTAGTAATGGAGTCCGTTATATTAGTCTCAGATATGCACCATATAATATTCCAATTAACTGAAACATTGAATGCTACATTTGGTTGGTCCTTGATATGGAACGTTACCATTTGCTTTCTTGAATTAATCGCCGTTTCAGTTTCTATACAATACAGTAATTTGTTAAAACCACACCAAGCTATTTTGGAATTGTTATCATTCATCGTTTGCACCTTCGCGACGTTAGCAATTTGTCAGAAATTGAAAATACAGGTAAGTAAGTAAATAATAAAGAAATCGCATACATAAATAAGATATTTTAGATCAATATGTTGAAAAAAGCATTGTCTAATTTAACGTTACCATATTATGATAAGGAATTGTATGAAATAGTAAGTTATTCATTTTTAAAATGCAATTAAATTTGATCCCCAACCACAAGTGAAAGTTAATAATTTTTATAGATATTTGTAAATTCGCATTTCCAAACTAGATACATAATCCACCATAATAAAATGTATATAATATTTACAATGTAATAATATTTATAGCTGCAGTTACTTCAACTTCAACTAAATCACGAATGTATTAATTTACATTGTTATCAAGTTTATTCTATGGATATGACTGTTTTAACAATAGTAAGTAGCTAAACTATGAGGTAAAGATCTAGGGGAGATCGGGGTCTCAAAATAATGTTATTAATTATATTTAACTATTAACTAAATATTACATTTTTAGCATTTCGGTATTACCTTAACGTTAGTTATGTTCTTTCTACAAATGCAAAATGTAATTACAATGAGCTAATAATGTACTTGTAATGGATTTATGACGTTTCAAGGTAAATAATTAGTATGCACTGCAGCTTCATTTCAAGATATTGACGTGGTATTAAATTTATGCACTTGGCATCTATGGCATTGATAGTTTCAGTATTCTGGTCTGTGTCAAGCGGAGTGCAAAACGTACCATGATACCCTTGTACTTGGACAGAAAATACATTGGGAAAAAATAAAAGAATAACAGCCCTGAAGTGTAACTACCATACTGTTTAAAATGTTATTATGTATCTTGTACCAAAATGTATTTCTTTGTGAATTTAACTCACTATTGAAAACCTTATATATCTTAATATAGAAGCCTGCTTTTCTGCTTTTCTTTGAGCATTTTTATTTACCGAATGAAGAAAGGTTTTTGAATTCATGCATATACAAATTTTCATCTTCATTGCTTCGATCAAGAGACGGTCATTACCTTGCAGCTAACACAGTTGGATGTGAATGCGGGGTTGATTGATATAATCGGTTTTGAAACGCATTACAACGTTATCCGAGCCCAACTACCAACCTTGTAAATTGGTGTGTTTGTTAGCATTTTACATTTTTTACCTAGACGAGGATCAAGCCCGACGTAGAACCCCCAACCTGGAGGACCAGAGAGACGGCCAGAATAAAGTTCTTACTTCATCCGGATTCGAACCGGGCGGAAATGCGGAATGCGGGGTACCGGGTTCAAACCCGGGGAGAGTCAAACTTTCTTATGACCAAGTCTCCGTGCTTCGGAGGGCATGTTAAGCCGGCGTCCCCCTGAGTTGACGAATTGCCACCGTTAACAAAAAACAGGGCTACAGGCACATCTGAATGCTAGCCTAGCAAGCTGCTACCGGATGTAAAACAACTATATATTACGTGCCAATTTCACACTACGCCCTTTTTCCCTCGATCACGTAATAAAGGTTATGACACTTTAGGAAAGCACTCAACTAACTCAGTGGTTTTCGGCGTAGATTCTTTATTTACTAAAATTACGGGAAAAAAGTGTTATGGCGTAATGTCGCTGGTTACTATTTACAATGCTCGACTGATAAACCCGATGTTGTGGGGTTACTAATGGCGCCACTCTGTTAATTTTAATTCCGGCCCGCTCCTGATCTTAATTGCCTGGATCGGTAAACGATGTAACAGAGAACACGGTTTATCCCCTTTATCCACGCACGGCTGATGGTATGGAATTAATAGTTTTTGTAGGTAATTAATAAAAATTGTTTAGCGAAAAGATTCGAAATAACTTATCAAGGGACGATGAACTATCGTAAATCTATTGAGTCTCACAATATGGAATATCCTGTAAAATAAATCTCGTAACACAGTTACGCAACAAAAACAAATGAAAAACTGTAAAACAAATATATAATAATAAGATAATTTCAAAATACAAACTTACTTACATTCAATGCCAAAAACATTGATCGATCCTAATAATAAAACCTATCAAAATTATTCGAGCTCGATGCAAAGCTAAATGTTCTTAATGCTAATAAAATAATGATTTTGACAATAATAATTTTAATGATTTGAGTAACTGACTGATTAATCTTTATATCAAATTAAAATTCCATTAATTTCAATAAAAAAAATCCCAAATGTACCATAGGCAAAACTAGAGTTAATAATTAAATTTATGACGATTTGGATTACAACCCTATTCTTTAATTTCTGAATTTAAAAGCAAAGATTTCGTCAGCTACTCGCATCCATATATTTCTAATGAAATATATGTAACGAAATTAGTACAAAACTTGAATAAAATTAGGCAAACTTTAAATAACCTAACAACAATTAAATAAACTTCACACCGATTCTTGAAAATTATGCGTTTTTAATAATAACAAATTAACACTTACTATTGATGATTGGCGTCTTACACAATGATTCACTCGTTGTTGATATTCCTGGACTGCAATAGATTTGATAGTGTCGATCCTTGATTTGATTGATGAAACGGCTCCTTGGCCACAAAAGATGTTAAATACGGTGTTTGAACTTTATGATGGTTTCACACGAATTATTAATTTAAATGTGTATAATATGAATGAACTCCCAACTTAATAATTTTTATCAGATAAAATACGCCTCTTCGCACAATAATGTTCATTCTTTTTGGATTATTTTTGCTTAACCCAATTAATCACTACGGTGATTTCACGTCGTTGAAATTATAATATTACGCACGTAATTATGTGGATTTCTTATGAACTTTAGGTCAGAATTTTGATAAACCGAAGGACTTAAAAGTATCTGAAATCAAGGTACGCTTTACTTGCACCCCTGGGCCACGTCGATGTTTCAAACATAAACATTTAATTCACCTTAAACAGTATAATCCCGCTAATTCGCGCTAAAATTGCATCGAGAACTAATTTTCTAATTATTCTGGATGACTAAAACTTAATAACTTCGATTCTTCCAGACGCTAAATGTTCTTAATAAATATAATTAACGATCGGCTTTATACACTCTTAAAATAAAACGTGATAAGTTCACTCGTTTATTAACGAACTTCACTACTTTAACTCTTAAAATAATGTCTTTATTCACTAACAATTCCTAATATTACTTTTGATTCGACTACCGATTTAGGTGTTCTTGGTGTATTCAATACTTATAAAATAATTTTTATAAGTACTGACCGTCGAATCTTTAACTTAAACTTTGCGACCCGAAAACTTAGATGTTAAACGTTTTACAAAATGATCTCACAAGTTAGGTGGATTTACAAGACTTCACGTCTTACTTGAGCAGAATCACTTTGCCGAGTGAGTCGATCTGCCTGTTCCCTTCTACTCGTTAACATAAATTTCCTAATTTTTAGGAAGGGTCCCATCCAATGAGAGATCTCATTTTGGATTTCCCTCTTCCTTTTTTTCTAATCACTCCCCCAATTTTTATGATTTCTTAAAACCTATTAATGAGTTTGTGAATAATAGATATACGTGCTTTTTGGTAATTTTAAACGCGACATTGTGACGCGCGGTACTTTTTGGTAAATCGTTCACACGCACTCGTGCCCGACCCGATGACTTAACTCACAGCCGCTTCTTTGTTCTCTTCTCTGAAAAAGCCATAAAACTCGAGACCGGCTTAACTAAATAATATTAGTTTTCCCAAAACTAGGCCTTTCCTGTACTATAATTGCTTTTTGGGTCTCGTTTTATTATTTGCAGCTGTACTTGACTAAAAATATCATTTTACTTTTGACCATGATGTTGACATTTAATTTAGTAATCCCATAAAATCTAGTATTTATTATTTAATGGAAAAATACTCATGTCTCGATGAATAACCACTCTATTTGATAAATACGAGGTACAACTACGAAATTTTTGTACAAACCCGATTTAAAAACATATTATTCTAGACTAAAATTGCCTTTAGTCGGCGTATGTAAAAATCACGTCACATATAGTCCAAAATCGATCTGCGGACTAAATACTCATGTATAGATCATTTTACCACATTGCTACGCATTTAAGCGAGACAGCGTCTCTTCAGCAGATGATGCTCTCACAGTTGAACAATTAAATATCACAAAGAAAATGAGCTTAATCGCGAAGTTATTTCATAATAATCAAAACAAAATATCGAGGGATATAAACATACTGAAGTGTGGTAAAGTCAATCAAATGATAAAATAAACACACGGATGTGATGTGGAAGCACTTTTCCGAGAGGTCGTTTTATACTTATTGGCATTACGCGAATTATTGATGTCATTTTTTGGATTATCGGATAATTCCAATTAATTTTATCGATAAAATGCTATATAAGTACAAACTTAAAGTCAAATTATAACCAAATTCACAACTGTACGTCACTGATGAGATCTAACAAGATCGAAACATGTCTGTCGTTGTTGTATTTTGGTTATAATTGACTTATTTTCGAATTTTTTTCAATCAAATGAACCAATTATGATTTTGGTTAAAAGTAAAATTTTGTCGATTTGTAAGACACTAAATTTGGAAGCAATTTTGAGAGACGAATGCGGTAGTTTTGTTACTAATAACTAGAGCACGGATTTTAGGACGTAAAAAATGTTAAAAAAGGCACAATTTTAGGCTATAAAAATCATTGAATAGGCGCAATAATTAAGAATTTAGAGGTTTTTAGGCAATATGTATTTTTCATTAGGGCTGGGCGATTGTTAAATTTAACAATCGAAAATCGATTGTGTAAAAACAATCGATTATATCGATCAATCGATTAATCGATTAATCGGAAAATCGATTAATCGATTAATCAAACAATCGATTAATCGAAAACAATCGAACAATCGATTAATCGATTAATCGAAAACAATCGAATAATCGAACAATCGATTAATCGATTAATCGAAAACAATCGAATAATCGAACAATCGATTAATCGATTAATCGAAAACAATCGAATAATCGAACAATCGATTAATCGAAAACAATCGATTAATCGAACAATCGATTAATCGAACAATCGAACAATCGATTAATCGATTTTTCGATTAATCGATTATTTCAAAAATATTAATCGATCATCGATTAATCGATTAATCGATTAAATAATCGATTAATCGAAATAAATTCCCAGCCCTATTTTTCATTACAAAAACTTATAAAAATAATATTTAAAAAAATTAGTTAAAAATTTTTTAATAACGATAATTATTAACGATTATTATAAAAGGATGGAAAATACTTGACAACTTTTTATGTATAAGCTTTTTTCCCTCCTAAATAGATGGTGTTATTAATTTTCTCCTCTATTTGCATATGGCGCTACTAATTTGGGGGGTTACTATATTTTTTAAGTTAACAAATAAAACGATTTTTTATAAGTGTTTGGAAAAATGTTACTTTTCCTAACTAGTATCGAAAATATCTATTCTTTCTATTTTGTTTGTTAATATTTTGTTAGTTTCTTGGTATTTTGGAGGAGGACCACAAAATTAAATTGCGCTTGGGGCCTTTCAAGTGCTAAATTCGCCACTCAGGCCTGTAGCCCCCACCCCGAAATGTTGAAAAGACAAAGAAAATGGAAGGGGAGCAACCGAAAATTTTACATTTTACAAGTGCCCCCCCCCCCCGAAATGAAATTCTGGCTAAGGGCCTGCCGCCACTGACTGAGATACAAATTTTAAAAAACATAAAAACTATTTTATTTTAACTTTTAGTAACGTAAACGGGATAAATCATTGGTTCAGGCTTTTTAGGCATTAAAAATCTATTGTAGGTCAGTAACATCTAAAATAGGCATTAAGGCAAATAAAAGTAGGGTTCAAAATTTTCAAAATCGTTTGAACGGCATTTCTGTATTTATAATTTTGAATTGCCTAAATAAAGGACAAAAAGGCAAATTGCCTAGAATCCGTGCTCTACTAATAACACACAAAACGAAACAAATTTGATTTTCATAAGATTGTGGTGTACTTGGTGCGAATTTATGGTGTTTTCGCCCATGTAAAGTGAACTTTTACCTGAAAGGTAAAAATAGTGTTATTCAAATGAGTGGCGGTAAAAAACAGGATTCTTACAAATTGTTGCAAATATTTGTTTATTAGTGTGGTAGGTTGAAATAGATAGCAGGACTGCTTGAGCCGTTTCGACGAGAAGGTTGTCTTGTGCCGACTGTCTTTGGGTGCGTTTCGTAAGTTGCGAAAGTTTTTCGCAATTTTTCCCAAGAAGACCATTTTGAGAGCTTTTGTGGCCACAAAAGCAATTATATCGGCGATAGGAAGCAAACGTGAGTGTTTTTAATACGTTTTCTTCGTAAAACAACGATTTACGTGAAATTTTGTGATCGCGAGCGATTCTCGACCCAATTGTTATAATTTCACTTTTTGGATATCATCATATCTAAAATAAAGTTAAAAAGATTAATTTGATGATTTGTGGGATACACAAATCAATTTTACCTTACGCATCGAGTTAGATGATCGATATTTTTGGTGATATTAAATATCACATGTTGAATTTTGAGGTTAACTTGGATACCAGATGCTATCATTTTCTTTTGGTAAAGAAACTGGAAAACTTTGTTTAAACTGACACTTGAGGTTTAAACACTGCACTGGAAGATCTTTCACACGTTCATTTCACTGGTTTTTGGATGAAAAGCCGATATTGGATCACAACAGATGCTAATCGCTACCGTAATTCCAACGTTGGAAGCCATCTTGATATTTGGTTAGAGATCACAGACACACGTTCGTCGAGTATAGGATGCTTCATAATTTTCGTCAACCATCAAAAATTTGTAACGAGTAAGAAATTGAACTTTATTATAAAAAACACCATTATTGTAAATTTGTTTATTATCTTTACACTATTCACATTTACGCAGCATTACATAAAGGTATAGCTAACATTTTAAACATAAATAATAGATACTCTTTATTTAATGCTGTCAACATTATTACACAATTTTAAATATCGCTCGACATTTGTGTCGAAAACGTCCAGAATTGCTCCAAAATTGATTTTGAGTTATGTTAATAAATTGCCTTCTAATTTATTGGATCTTTTGATTGACTTTTTCATTGAATTCGCAAACTGCAGATTCTGTAGCCTCTGTAAGTGTAAACCTGACTTAAGGCTAATCGGGGCTTATTTTGTTCGAGTGATTTACATTATGCGAGGTTTTGCTACCGGTTTATCTAGGAAGTCGAATTGAGCTGTGGATCACGACAACAAGAATTTTTGGCGCCCAACTTAAGGGCAAATTTAAGAGTCAATTAGGGGTACGATAGGTCAATTAGGGGTAAAAACGATAAAATTAACAAAAATTAAAATAAAATGGCAGACGAGCAACAATATGAGGCCATGGCTATGAGTACGCAGGGGGTACATTAGAAATGGGGGACATTAAGATACCGGAAGAGATAAATACAGGGACAGTAGGTCAACAAGTGAACATGGATAAACTCATGGCCATGATGACAAGCATGTCGATGCAATTTAACGAAATAAGGGGAGAAATGAAAGAAAATAAAGATGAATTAAACAGTAAAATGAGCGATATGTCTGTAGAAATAACTGGGAAAATGGTGAATTTAAGGGAGGATTTATTAAAAGATTTACATGAGGTAAACAAAGAGACAAGAGATCTTTTTGATAAAAAAATTGAGGATTTAGACGAGAAATATGAAGGTGCAAATAGGAAGGTACGGGAAGGTTTAACAAAAACAATTCAACGTGTCGAGGGTGTAGAATTTGGTAAATAGCGGGGGTAGATTCAATGGTGGCACATTTAGACACGACAATACATTTTTGTAAAATAGGTTTTTGAGTAATCAATAGGACGTACGTCGAATTTTTCTTCTAGATATTTAATATAATTCCAGCTTGAAAACGAATGACGGTTTCAATAACCATCGTAAATATTTTATGGTAGCGTAAGCAATCGCTATAACTACAAAAAACAATTACCAAAAGAGGAAACATAATGATAGGAAACAATAATAATTTGCTAGGTAATATTAAATATTAATCAAAATTAATCAAACTATTCGTGCAATATATTATTTATGTAAGTAGTACATAATATACTACTACTACGTAAATTACACAGCATTTTCTCTTATTATCTCACCGAGGTCACCTGGAAAGTGATTTTAAATTATAAGTTTGAAAATATCTTAAATTATTTTCAATATGGTTGGTTTTGCTAGAAACATATACGACATCGTAGATTTATTTTATTATCCAATGAAAATATTATCAATGGCACCTTTTTCCAAAGGAAAGAATGAAAACAATAAAAGAATCTATAAACCTTCTCTACTTGGATTGAAGGAATATCTTTATCTCATATGTAAGTACACAACAAAATTTATTGAATTAAGAAATGATCAATTAGTATTAATGAAGACAGGATTTTAGTCAACTTTTTGCAATAGCCTATTACACAAATTTTCGGTTCGGGTCCAACGAATCAGGCCAGTCAGGCCCTGGGTCTTCTGCTGATCCATCACGTGCACTCTTCCATATACAGTAGCTTCCAAAAGTAGGCAACGTAACCGAAGTTTTTATAAAATTTTTCCCAATAAAGTTTTGAGAAGCTCCGCTTTGGGGGTATACCAACTTATTTAAATTTTCCTAAGCGGAGGAGAAATTTTTATTTGTTTGAGCTGCCACCAGGCTTGCACTTAGACTTGAAAATTCATTATTATAGTCTGTTTTTTTAAGAAACGAGTAAAAAATTTCTATTCCACGTGGATAACTCGAATGTTAACCAATGAAATTCCTTGAAATTTAATTTCAACCTTGAATAGGGTTCAACCTTGCTTGAAATTTAATTTCAACCAATTTCATTGGTTAACATTCGAGTTATCCACGTGGAATAAAAATTTTTTACTCGTTTCTTAAAAAAAACAGACTATAGTATGGTATACTTTCTTCCTGATTCGACAAACTTGGTAGCAAGACTGGCCATGATTAACCATCTTTTTCGAAAGAAAAGCTAATGTCGAGTTAAAATTCGGTTACGAGATATTTTTCACTAATGAAGCCGTTGAAAATTTTAACCTACTTATGGTTTTAGCTACTGTATCTCCATAAATCTGATCAGGAACTCGAATATCACCTAAAAAATTATAAGTTAATTATTACTTATAAAAATTTTGATAAAGTAATTGCTATTAGCATTATAACGAAGGCTAGGTTCCACATAACCATTATAAAATTTACCATTAAGTAAATCACAATATTAATGTTTGTTTGTTTCAGCGGTAATTACCTTTATAAACACAATGTCTTTTTTGCGTGCTGTAACTTTTTTTCTTGATTCGAAAGATGCCACATTTGCTGATTATTTTTATGGAACGATATACTTTGTCGTTCAACTTGTTAATTCGGGAAAGGTTGTAGAATTATTTTTCAATCAGAAGAGTTTTATCCAATGTTTAGATTTAATACAGAAATTGGACAACTTATTTAGTAAAATTCATAATCAATATTCGATATACAAAATTATTCAAATTTGTATAATATGTTTTCTTTTTTCAATTCCATTCAATTTGTTTGTTACTATGGTTCCAATTTGGGAACTTGTAGAAAAAATTCAAGTAGGTGGATGGGGTTCACTTCCATCCTTAACTTTGATTTCTCAATTATTAAATTTAGGTCCCGTATGCGTAATTCGAGATTTATCCATGTATTTATTTATTACCTTCATTAGCTTAACTTTTCATCGAACGATTCATTTACGTCAGCATATAAGTGACATAGAAAGATCCACAAACAGAGTGGCAATGAAAAACTCTTTAATATTAGTATCAGATATGCATCACATATTATATCAATTAACCGAAAAATTGAATGGTACATTTGGTTGGTCGTTACTTTGGAACATCACTGTTTGTTTTTTTGAATTAATTGCCGTCTCAGTTTCCATGCAATACAGTAATTTTTTAAAGCCTTATCAAGCTGTTTTAGAATTACTTTCATTTAGTATCTGTTCCATTTCTACGTTAACAATTTGCTATAAATTAAAATTACAAGTAAGTAAATAATATTAAAGGGATAAATTACCTAAATAAATACCCATTTTAGATCAATAAGCTGCAAAAGGCACTATCTAACTTAATATTACCACATTGTGATGAAGAATGTAATGAAATTGTAAGACATCGATTTTTGAAATGCAATTATACCAGGTTTCAATTTGCGTCGTTTTAATCTACGTCGACATAATAAGATATGTTCTTCTTCCTATGTTCTTTTTCGTTACGTTACATTTAAATTTCTTGCCTGCACTAAAATTTTTATATAGTAATAAAATAAGTTCTAGTTGATTCGATGTGCTTTGTACTGTCGAAGAACTTCCCCGACGCAAATCGAGACCCTGTGTAAACTGGCGAGGTATACTATTTATTTCGAGTAATAATTTTTCTAGCTACAGTTACTCCAACTTCAATTAAAGCAGGAACGTATTAATTTACATTGCTATCAAGTTTATTCTATGGATATGACCGTGATAACAATAGTAAGTAGCTGAAATGCAAAGGTTCAAATTTAAACCATTTACATAATAATTAGGCCAGTCAATTTAGAATTTTAATTAAATCAAGGGCTGTTGAAATCTAAATCATTCGATAGAAAACCAATTTTTAAATGAAATAAACAAAGGTTACTACATCAAATTCCAGCCCGGACAATATCGTCGGTTTAAAGGTAAAACTCACTAAGTGACAATTTTGAAAATAATGAGTTTTTAACATTAAGTGCATCAGGGGACCATATTCTATGAGAATAAAAAATCATTAACTGTACCTCAACTACAGTGTAACAACCGGGGGTGCGTTATTAAAATTAATTATAAAATTTTCTCTTAAAACTTTGATAATAATTTCAGAAAACACAAGAACCTTTTTATTTGGCCTAAATAAAAAGTCACCCCAGAATGTTCTCTTAATTTATTTGGTTTCCCAAAAATCTCTCGAGTTTTGAGATACTCCTGAATTTTTGGGAATATCGACGAAGGTTCCACGGTAACAAAGGACAGTCTATTTTTAGTTTTTACGCTGCCACCCGACAAAATTCTCTTTGTTAGTTGTCCTGGACCTCTTCGATACTTTTTGGTAGCTCTGGTTTGGTTTCCCAATCTTCACGAAATGACGTAAATATCGCTGGCTAATATAGGGTGAAAGGTGCCCTGTGCAGTGATTTTGGGAAACGTAGGAATCGTTAACTTTTGAAAATACTTCCACCTTTATTTTATGGGGTTCTTTTAAATTCAAAATAAAAGAATTAATATTTCCCAAATATAACAATTTATTAAATTAAACTGAATTATTTACAAAGATTTACAAAATAATTAACTCGAAATTATAATATGACAACACTTTTGCCACAGTATAATCAACAAAATAACTTTTGAAAGTAATAATTGACGAAACATTCAACCAACTACAAATTGTTTCCGTCGCTGAATATCAAATATTCAGATTTCCAAAATAACCATAAAAACAGATTAACTTATCAAACCTTACTTTAACGATTAAATAATATTGGCTAAACTTATATGCAGCCAAAACTATCAACAAACGAGGATACAATCGTCTCGCGATTATCCTTTAACATTAAGTATCAATAACTTGATGAGCGAATCTCACTCCAATCAATTATTATAATATAAGGAACCCAAATACATTTCCTTAACAACTCGTTAGAATACAAAAATTTGCGTTCTCAAATTATGATTTCACAAACGCGCACACAAAATAAAATCATTTATCAGTAAACAATAAATTTTACCTTTAGTTGTTTCAGCAAAACCACAAAAACTTAACTTATTTATTTAAGTCGAGAAAATTAATTAAATTATTTAATTTAATTGATTACCACTAACTTATTTATTCAAACAATGGTTTGATAAATAGTTGCAAACAAAATTACTAATTGAGCTTTTGTACTGTAAAAACTCAATTATCAAAACTCAAAACCCAAATCGCACTTGGAGTCTTCGACTTCAGCTTTGTTTTTCGAAATTTGCTTCCAAAATGGCCAGCAAGTTTCTTAGCAACAGGTGAAGGAGGACTCTGCCTTATCAGTACAGTTACCCATATTTATAACCTCTGACCCACTTCTCTTCCAAAGTGAATCTTTTTATTTTTTATATTAAAATCCATGTGAGTAAAAGACGTCCTTCCGCAATTAGAGGAAGATACATTTTTTCCTGCGCGTAGAAATAGCCGACTTAGCAATTCCCACACGCGTCTACTGGTAATTGAAAATTTAATTCCAATTTCTACATTTCTTGACTTTTCCAACTTATTTTTAGATATTTGGAATCGTTATCTCTTAAACGTTACAAATATACAATTCATTTCTCTGTAGGACCAAAATTAAGAAATGACCTAAAATCTTGTCATTGAGACGGGAAGCGTAATCCTTATCTAAACGGAAAATGGTCATCAAATTCGCTTCGTATCTCCGCCCGTCGCACACCTGCAATACGTAGATATATTTTCTACATTACAATGTAGTAATTATACTTTGTTGCAAAGTTAAATTTGAATTTTTTTACTCAAAGTAATTTTGACTCGACCCTGTCGATATTTTTACTTTGAACGAAATTTTACGCTGATTCCAAAGATATAAGAATCGAAAAATCTTATAAAATGTCAGCACAATTTGAATTACTATATTTCCATAGGCGTACACAAATTATTTTCTTTTACATCTAAAATTGCATTTTAATTTTTAAGTCCTTTAAAATTCATAACTAGAAAAATAAACAACCCGAAATTAACCCTTAATTTCCGGGGTGTTACATCACTCTACCCTTCAAAAAAGATTAAGCTCACCCGAGCTTAATACTTTTCTAACTTTAACATATACGCATAGGTTGCGTTAAACCAACAAACTATAATTATACTTAAAATTAGACCAATAACTTCGATACCATTAATTGTTCTCCAGCGCAAGTAGTGTTTCCCGTTTGGTGTCAGCCGATGATTTCTAACCATAGAGTTTTTATCGACCGCACTGGTACATTTCACTACAAGGATTAGGAATTTTTAACTTAGGATTGGACTATGCCAGATATAGCGGAAGACGTGTTGCCTTCTGCTTGACGTTGAACCATACGTTGATCCGTCCAGTGTTGTTCTGGTAGTCTTGGATACAATTCGGCGATCACTGGAGCTGTAGTCTTGGTTGACTCGCTGGTGATGACCTCGTTGAGTTCCATATCCTTAGCATCTTCTGTCTTCTTTCTGTGATGGCGATGCATTAACAGCATGGCCAAGGTATTCCATAAACTTGCAAGGATAGTTATCCCGCAACCCATAGTTTCGTACAGATGTACTCCATTTAATATAACTCCTACACAATATTTAAATAATTTAAATATTGTGTAGAATCCAATCAGTCCACTAAAGAATAGTCCAATATCGGTGAACCATCCCCATACTTGCTTCATTGTCGAATGTGCCAGTTCTTTCATCTCCTCCGGATTGAACATCTTCAGGGTTGAAAACCCCTGTCCACTCGCGTCCATACCGGAAACTCGTCTCGCGATTATATTTTCGACTGCCTTTCGTTCGACCCCGAACGTCAGCACTCGTTGCACTTTGCTCACTTCTTCTTGAGTATATAATCCGAATTGTCCGACCGGTTGAATAGGACTAAACTCCAGCTTGGGATTAGCCTCAACGGTCAACAACTTCGGACTCTTCTTGATAGTTGGGTACGGTGTTAACCCGACCCACTCGTTGTCTAGATAATATAAAGGTGGCGTTAACCCACTACATTCTACTTCTTCCGCATGACCTTGAATGATACGGGTCACCGGTGCCATAAACATTGTGCGGTTGTCCACCTCAATAGGAAGCTCGTGAAAACACTTGTCGGTTCTTCTTATCTTCACTAGTTTTGGAACACACTTCATGACGTAAAGTACTTCCCCCAAAACTCTTCCTACGTATCCTTTGTCGATTCTCAGCGTCTGGCTGATTGCATGTGGTGCAAATGGTGCCATCAATAATCGATTTCTCAAAACTTCCCGCTGCACTAAGCATCGTCTATTTATAGTGTCAGTGTATAATTGATTCAAATCTCGCTTATACGCCTGTTCGATATACAAGAACTTGCTATTTACGTAACTGGTAAGGTCAGTATTTGGGGCAAGGAGTGGCATCTTAGGTTGAAGATAAGTATTCTGAACTCCTTCCATAACTACTAGTCGCGGATGTTCTGTTTGCCACACTTCTTGGTCGCACAGCAACACCTTTCGTAACATAGATAGTGCGAAAATCTTCGAATCTCCTTCGACCACGATTACCTTCTCTCTTCCCTTTCTTCCTTCCACTTGCGTAGCAGGACCTCGATACAGCACACTTAAATTGTCATCACATTGACCGGAAGTTTTATCTTCCCAAATGGTTTCTCCTAACACGGTGTCAAAACAATGACCATCCGAAAAAGTGCAGGTCACCCCGCCCAATAAACTCACTGAGTTCTCTTCTAATTTCACCTTCGCAAGGTAATCACGAACGTGAATTTTTAAAGTTGCTAACACATATACATCTTCCCAGCTTTGACCATTCTCATGATAAGTCTCCCCTTTACAATTTCCCTTAGAGTCTACATGACCAATAAGGGTGAGAGACGTTGAAGTAGTTCCATTCATCACTATTTGCCCAATCCGTTGTTGGTAAATAGTTAACGTTTTGTACTTATGGACGTTGAAGCACTCTTCTTGTCCAATTTGATACACAAAGTTCGATAAACCGCCCGACACTAAAGAGCTGTGGCTATGCATGCCACAATAGCTCATTATTCTGGTGACTTCCACCAAACACGTTATTACTTTTAAATGTTTTATGTCATTCTTTTGGATGACCTGAATACCGATTTCCGTACTAACATAGTCTAGTTCCGGTTCCGGGCACTCGGCCACGTCACGAATTGACACTACCGAAATATCGCTGCCGGTGTCTTCACAGTCGTAGGCGATGAGTGTTGATACCTGACATACCCCCAAGGATAAGAGGATAAGGCTTAAGGACCACATCGCGTATTTCTAGCGTTTCAAAAAAAAAAACGTTGCACTGTAAATTCACAGGAGTAGATGATACTCCACCTTAAAATACACAAAAAAAAAATGGTTTTAGTTCAAAGGTAATAACAATACCTTTGCATGCATAACAAAAACCTGTATCATAAGATTACTTATTCGCAATCTTAGAACTAACGTTCTTTCCTTTGATACAAGTGCCTAAAGCAAAACAAATTTCATCCAACACAAAATTTAAATTCAAATAATAAAATCAAATAAAGATTTTCGTCCAACACAAAATTGAAATGATCATCAGATCCAAAATTATTTGATCCCAACCTTTAGGAATAAATGTTGAATCGATCAATATCCTTTCGAGCAAAAATTATCCGAAGACCCTCGGATATCAGTGATTAAACATTCATCCTGGACTGGTTAAGTGGCTACATAACTCACGGTTTTGTAGTCACTATACTAGTCTCTCCTGCACATTGTACCTATTTGGTACATTATTTTTAATGTAAAATTTCGAGAGGATTGCACCGTGCCCTCGAAATATCGTCGGAAAGCTACTACATATAGCTTATTAATACACTCAATTCAATTAATTCCGAGAGTAAACACACCGTGCTCTCGAAATGACGCTCCTCACTTTAACTCTCATAAGAGTTCTCCCAACTTCCATCGTACGACCTTTGCTTATACAAGGTGCACGATACTCCCTTATTAGAATGGACCACATAGGACCCACTCTTCACTGGAACTATTCTGGTTTCTTTACGGTACGATCAAGTGAACCACATCGGACTCACCCTGTACCAAGACTCTTCAACATGAGTGAACCACATCGGACTCACCCTACCTGAAGAAACTCTCTCAGTTCCCTTGCTAATTCTGTTAAGTGAACCACATAGGACTCACTTGCAGTTCAACTTTAGTCAATATCTTTGGCATTACTAATGCAAAAATTCTCAACCAAAATCAAAAATAAAATTCAGGTCAATATTAATCAGAAAAAAAAAAAAACCAAAATCCAAAATTAAGAACTTCAGGTCAAGATTGATCATGGAAAAATCCAAAATCCAAAATAAGATCTTCAGGTCAAGATTAATCATGGAAAAATCAAAATCCGAAAATAAGAACTTCAGGTCAAGATTAATCATGAAAGAAATCAAAATCCAAAAATAAGAACTTCAGGTCAAGATTAATCATGAAAAAATCCATAACCAAAAATTAAGAACCCGCTAGGCTGCTAACAATTCTATTTCGACGGAATTTTACCGCTCAGCGAAGAGTCGCTATGGTAATATTCTACCCCGTTACCATACAGGGAGTATTGATGAGTGAAACAAAAAAAATTTCTTTAATTTTCACTTCAAGAGATGATCGATACTCTGCAATAAAAATTTTTTCTTTCGAATTCCCAATGCTCCTTTCATAATACAAGAAACGCCGTGACCGCTAGTCCTTGCTCTATGATCACGTAAGTCAATAGAATTTGTTCAAAAACCCCACAACAAACAATAACTAAGTTTATTTTATTGTAAAGTTCCTTACTGTAACCATTATTCTATTCCAATCATGGAAATAAAAAGCATCTTTCAAAATCAATAACCCAAATGTTTCCAAAATAATTGACTCTAAATGAATTCACAATTAATATTCATAAAACAATTCAACCCAAAACAGATACTTCAATTCATATGTGAACCCAAAATTCCCTTCTACATTAACTGTCAAACGACCGTTTATATCGTAATAAATTGTTTGATATTTAAAGATTACAAAATGAATTACAATCAAAGCAATGTTACTTAATTCAGAACCGAATTATCTTCCCAATTTTCATGGTTAAATACAGAAAAATAAATATTTTAAATCTATACCAACCAACTTAACTAAACCAATTGAGGATTCATTTTAATAAATGAAAAAAAAAAAAAAAAAAAAAAAAAAAAAAAATCAATCGAAAGTTTTCATCTAAAATTTCTAATATCATGTCTATTTTAACTGGCTTTTACAGCTAGGAGCAGATCTGCCTATGATAATATTCTACCCCGTTATCATACAGGTAGTATTAAAAATCAATTAAACTTTTCCCTAAACTAATAATTCCAAAATTATTAATTTTTAAATCCATCGAAAATTTAAACTAAGATTTTGTAACATCATGTCTATTTTAACTGGCTTTTACAGCTAGGAGCAGAACTGCCTATGGAAATATTCTGTTGGCCCCGTTTCCATACAGGAAGTATTAAAAAATTAATTATAAATTTAACCGCTCTGGCGCGCGACGAAGTCGCCCAGACCTACGAAGTACCGGTTGCGCTTCCAGTTCTGCGTCACTCCCACTCGACCCATTTCCACTTCCATTTGACTCGTCCGAGCTCGATCCCGATTCATCGGAACCACTCGGTGTCTGCGCATTGAGAGGAGGTGGCATAATAACTTCCCACAATGGAGGGGGCAATATTATTTTCCTACCCTGGCGTTCGACGGTGGAGCTGTCTGAAAGATCATCAGCTTCGTCCTGAGACTCGAAATTCTCCAGGTCGGAATCCACAGAGTCATTCTTGATTCGCTGTGGTACCGATCGTTGCTTATTTCCTGGTGTTTTACCTAAATAGGGTTTTAACCGATTTACATGAACTATTTGATCCTTGCGCGAACCCACCAACCTTATTTTATAAGTGACCGGTCCAATCTTACTAATAATTTCAAAAGGTCCGATCCAACTTTGACTCAATTTCTTAGATAGCCCGATTTTTGACGCTAAATCTCTCAAATAAACTAAGTCCCCTACGTTAAACGTTCGTTCTACCGTCTTTTCATTAAATTTTTCAGCCCGTTTTACCTTGGCGGATTCCGTACTTTCAAACACCTTATTGTACACGTCCTTTAACCGCGCTTGCAATTCTGACGCATAATTTTCCGCCGTATCATACTTTACCCGTCCGAATTTTATAAATTCGTCCATAGGAAGCGTTTGCTCCCGGCCATGCAACAAAAAGAATGGACTAAAACCAGTCGTACTATGCACGTTACCCCTATATGCCATCATCACCAGTGGAATCCAGTTGTCCCAATCTTGTTGATCGGATGACAAATAATGAGATAATGAGTCCTTTAAAACTCGATGCATACGCTCGATCTGACCATTTGTTGTTGGTGCATAACTTGAAGTATGAATTTTCTTTACACCTAAAAGGTCACAAACTTCTTTAAACAATTTAGACATGAAGTTTGCCCCTTGATCCGTTAGAAGCTTTCGTGGAGCCCCATGTCTTGCAACGATAAATTCTACAAACACCCTCGCTATAGTATCCGCCTTCTGATCCGGAATTGGAATCGCTTCGGCGTATTTTGTGAAATAATCCTGAAACGTCAATAGATATCGATTTCCGTTCAGCGTGGTAACTAAGGGTCCCACCACGTCCATGGAGGTCAACTCCCACGGTTCGCACGTTGCAGAAAAATGTTGTAAAGGTGCCTTCTTAAAATGTGGTGATGTCTTCCTTCTATTGCAGGAATCACACTGGACACAATACTTTATAACATCTGATTTCATATTTTTCCAATAAAACCTTTTCTTTATATTATCCAGGGTTTTCTTTTGTCCCGGATGTCCTGTCATGGGAGAGTCGTGAAAATCCTTCAGTACTCTACCAACAAATTCGGTTGGAATTAACAGTTGGTATTCCATAATTTCCTCATCAAATTTATAAATTACACCCTCCTTATCCTTTACATATGTAGTTATTTCGTTATGCCTGTCATTAGCAAGTTGGTATTTAATTCTTTGACAAAATTCGTCATTTCTCTGCGCGTCGAGCAAAGAGTTCGTACTCCATTCCGGTATAATAATTCCATCGTCTTCTTGAACGACCCTTATTTTTTCATTTGACTTAACGTGCTCATACATGGTTATAGAAATCGTAGCATCTTGAAAAATGAATTTAATCATTTCTTCAACCTTGGTCCAATCTAACCCATCTAGTCCGCACGCTAATTTTGGGATGGCCAAATTTTCATCTCCGTTTTTAAGTAACCGTCGTTTAAGTACTACTAACGCATTCCACACCGCTTCATAAGATGGTTTATGATAGTAAAATTTCTTTGTTATTAAATAATAAATATTCCTACTTGAAAATAGTAGCTCTGCTACTTCTCCCACCGTTTTACCTTGTTTTTTCAAAATTTCTACCGAACCCACTTTGTTTTTAAAATCTAAAGCTATCCCTTTACTCATCTCTAGATCTTCTGACACACAATGTGCCAGTGCATGACCTTCTGGCGCACCGAACAAATCGCCCTGTTTGGTAATAAACCGACAAGTTTTTGGTAACTTATGTTGGCTTTTATAGTCCAGAAATTCAGCGTAATTTAAATCTATAAAATTGTCCTCTTTATTATACATTCGACTAAGCGCATCCGCATTTCCATGCAATCTTCCTGGACGATGAATTACGTCGAAGTCGTATTCAGCTAGTGTTAGCGACCAGCGCGTGACTCTCGATGAAGCGGAATCTTTTGATTGCATCATCCAGCGTAACGGGCGGTGGTCGGTAACCACTGTGAACCTACGTCCATACAAATAACATCGGAATTGTTTGATACCATGAACTACCCCTAACAGTTCTTTTTCTGTAGTAGAATAATTCAACTCAGTTTTCATAAATTTCTTACTGGCGTAAGCTATGGGTCGCTCGCACCCGTCCCTCATCTGACTTAAGACGGCGCCCGTAGCTAGCCCACTCGCATCAGTGGCCAAAATAAATTCTTGCGTAAAATCTGGGTAAACTAAAATTGACTCTGATGTTAATGAATGTTTTAATTTTTCAATCGCATCTAATTCTTTCTCAGTAATTTCAAATTTCACGTCTTTATTAGTAAGTTTTGTCAAAGGTGCAGCTATTTCTGCAATATTGGGTATAAATTTCCGATACCAATTTATCAAACCTAACATTGAACGTACCCCTTTTACATTTCTTGGAATTGGAAAATCCCTTATCGATTGTACCTTATCCGGATCAGGTCGTACACCTTCCTGAGTTATTATATGACCCAAATATTTCACCGTCTTTTGTAGAAAGCTACACTTTTTAGGTTTTAATTTAATATTAGCTTCCTCTAATCTCAAAAATACTTTTTCTAACCGTTTAATATGGTCTCTTTCTCCTTCAGAATTTTTCACAATTATGTCATCTAAGTAAACCATGCAAATTTCCCCCGTTAACCCTGATAAAGTTATGTTCATGTAACGTTGGAAAGTACCTGGTGCATTACTAAGCCCAAATGGCATCTTAGTGTACTCGTAATGTCCTTGAAAAGTACTGAACCCTGTAAGGGGTATCGAATCTACGTCCATTTCGATTTGATGATACGCCTCAGCTACATCAATAACAGTAAACAATGCTTTGTTCCCTGCCTTGTAACCTTGTAAAAGATCCGAAATGTTAGGTAGTGGGTAATATTCCTTTTGAGTTACCCCGTTCAATCCCCTATAATCTATACACATACGGAGCTTCTCCTGGCCATCAGGAGATTTCTTTGTCACCAAAACGATTGGTGCTGACCAGGGACTACTGGAATCGCGAATAACCCCTGCTGCCAGTAACCGATCTATTTCTTCTTGCAAAACCTCCCTTTGTTTATAAGGTATTCGGTACGGCGCTTTACAAATCGGTTTTGTTCCCGGCTCTAACACTATCGTATGTTTTACTTGGGACGCGCAAGTTAGTTCGTCCCCGTCTTCCCTAAACAGTCCGCTAAACCGCCTAAGTAATCTCATCATTTCGCGTTTATTAATTGGATCTAAGTGATCTAGATCGAAACCTTTCTCAATCCACTCATCATTTGCCGTGTTTATAATATTTACTGCGTGAGCTGATTTTTTAAGTTTCTTTGTAACCTCTCCTACTACCGCTATGGCCACCTTTTGCCCTTTGGGCAACACTACCTTCCCGTTAGTGAGATTCACTATTCTCAGTGGTATTAATTTAGCAACCCTTACTACCGCGCTCGCGACATGTACCAATTCAATGTTTAGTTCTTCAGCTTCAATGACCGCGAACTGACCACTTAATTTATTTGATAATTTTGCAAACAAATGACACTCTGTCCTAGGGGGAACAGTAATGTCCTCAATCAAGACCACTCCAGTCTCTAGCCGTTTACCAACTTTTGGTTGTACATTTTCTACGCGCTCCTTACGACTACTGTCTTCCAATTGTTCCCGATCGCGTCTTTCTAACCATTGTTGTGCTTGCTGGTTCGCAATTTTCACTCGATCTACTATTTGTTCGTTATTATTTATTACCGTTCTCACGTCATCATCCTCGTCATCGCTTAATTCACCAAAATTTTCGACCTTAACCGACACCTCAATTGGTGAATTATTTTTCATCACGGGGCGTTGTGGCGCCGTATGAATCGCAGATTTTTCTCGAGCTTGAGGAGCTTTTCGTTGAATAATACCAACCTCCTCCTCCACGTCTGTCATTACGTGAATATCATCCCAACCGGCTTGTGACAAATTGGATGTTTTATTTACCGCTGTCGTACGCTTCTTTCGTGGTCGAGGTTTTTTCCGTTTTTTAATCTGAACTGGTTCAGAAACCTTGGAAGATTTTATCGCATTTTTTATTGTTTTAATTATTTCAAATTGATTAAAAAAATCGGCAATATAAGTAAGCCAATTTTTCCACTCCTTAGTTTCCGTTTTAAATTCCTCCGAAACCCTATTCACGACACCTTCCGGGTGTTTTAGCGACTTCCGTCTGAACACCCTCGAAACCATTCCCAAGTTTACCCTATTAGTCCCTCTCGGGATTGGTAAGGAGTTTGTCCTCACATACACCCCAGTGTTTGTTGACACAACCCTTACTCGTCCCTTATTATTAGAAAACATAGTTCGTTTCTTACGTTTGTTCTGAACCATTCCCCAGATACCTAAGTTCTCTTGACATTCATCTATTGTGTACAAGGAAATTTTCTGACCCCACAAAATCATAATTGGGTCCCCCTCATAATCGATAACAGCTTTTTGAGCTGCTAAAAAATCTCTCCCTATTAAAACTTGTACTTCGTTTAGTATATTTTCATCTACTACTACCATCGAATGCTCAGCGTGATGGTCTTCTCGGTCCCGGGTATTAGTGGTTCCTACCAATACCTCCGCCGTTCCATAAATTTTTAATCTATGTCCGGTGACACCTAAAAGGACAAGACCTTCCGCTCCGTCGGAGTCGACCATCGCCTCTGGGACCAGCTGTCTCTGAATAAGAGTAGCTGCAGCACCCGTATCCACTAAGCATCTACAGAAAATCCCGTTTATTTCAAGTACCGCAATGTGTGGTACTAATTGTAGCTCCACAATCTGGATTTCAGGAACGAAATCTCTCCGCATTTTCCCCCATTTCCTACCCTCACGGTCTTCCACCTGGGGCTTGGTGGCTGACCTTAGTCGTTTAAAGGTTTTGGTGACTTCTCTGTCGAAGCTCGCCTAAAATTTTCCTTATTAGGTCGTTGACTCGAGGTTGGTTGAACTCCTCGAGTTGCTCCTTCTTTCCGCTTCCATCGACCTTCGAAGTCCCCCACTTCAGCCCTGGATGAACCCTGACCTTCATTTAATGACCCTAAATTTCTAGGTCTACGAGGATTTAACCCCGAACTTTGGCGAATCTCATTGGTTGCCCTCTGAGGACATTTATCGGCCCAGTGACCCAAACCCTTGCAAATATAACACGGGCGCGTATCTACCGTTTTCTGGGGACATTGGTTAGCCCAATGACCTGTTTCTTTACATGTAAAACAAGGTCGTTGATCCATTGACTGTGAACAATTCCTCGAAATGTGGCCAGTCTTTTTACACCTATAGCATACAACCCCATCTTTAACATCAGCCACTTCGTGGTTGAACCGACGCCCTAAAATTATGTCTTGCACCATCTCATGATGCTCTGCCATTTCTTCACATTTTTCCAACGTTAATTTGTCAGTACCTATTAACGCTGCTCCCACCAACCGAAATAGATCTTTCTTTAACCCTAATTTAAATTGATTTACCATCAATTCTTGGTTCTTTCGTCGTAATCCCGATTCTTCCCCCGTTCCCGCTGCCTTTAAGTCTTCCTTTAGTACCTTCCCACCTAAGGTACGAATCCTCGTACAAAATGTGTTAACAGCCTCGCTTGGACCCTGAAAACACCTATTTAAATTTAGTTGATCTTCTCCTGGCCGTTTGCGCGGAGAAAATTTAGTGATCAACCTTGATTTAAAATCATCGTAACTTAAACTATCCAACGTAGTGTCGGATTTGAAGAAATCGTACGCTGGTCCTACCAACCTATATTTTAATATTTTTAACGTATCATTTTGTGGCCAGCTATCTAGTCGACTTCTTTGCTCTAACTTATCGAAATACCGTAGTACTTCTTTGCCATTAAAATGGTCTAACGTAGCCGCAATTGTTCCCAAGCTATAATAAGGTGCTAGACCTGTAGGTAATGCAGCGACTGGCGTACTCGGTGCGCTAGCCTGTTGCATCGTTACATCACCCGCTCCTACATTAACCGGTACGTTAATATTCTCTTGTAAAGGCATTTTACTTTAACTTTAATAAGTTTTTACTTGAAAAACTTATTCTATCTTCTCAATTAATTCCTTAAAATCAATTAATCAACTCAAATTTCACAAATTATTAATTTTACCAATAATTCTTAAAATTATCAAGCAATTCTGTGCTCTACACGCTTTGAGTAGAGTTCAAAAAAATTACAATTAATAAGCAACACAATTCTACACGCTTTGAGTAGAATTTAATATAACGTAAAACAAAATTTAAATCATTCGCCACACAACACTCAATAATTTGATTTCGCAAATTTTTTCTTTCTACGAATTATTTTATCAATGAAATAAATCAACCCAATACTTCTGTGATCCAAATGTGAACACAACAAACACAAAATAAATCAAAACTTAGAGAAAAATTTTATTATCCAAAATTTTTCCTGATTCTTTCAAAAAGGCCATTAACGTCTCTTAATGCCCCAAAATGCTCATCCCATCTAACACAATTAAAATCCAAATTTTGAAAATTTTAAAAAAAAATTTTCCAAAATTTTTTTTCTGATTTTTCCAAAAAGGCCGTTAACGTTTCCTAGTGCCCAAAATGCTCATCCCACCGCTGCCACCATTTGTAACAACCGGGGGTGCGTTATTAAAATTAATTATAAAATTTTCTCTTAAAACTTTGATAATAATTTCAGAAAACACAAGAACCTTTTTATTTGGCCTAAATAAAAAGTCACCCCAGAATGTTCTCTTAATTTATTTGGTTTCCCAAAAATCTCTCGAGTTTTGAGATACTCCTGAATTTTTGGGAATATCGACGAAGGTTCCACGGTAACAAAGGACAGTCTATTTTTAGTTTTTACGCTGCCACCCGACAAAATTCTCTTTGTTAGTTGTCCTGGACCTCTTCGATACTTTTTGGTAGCTCTGGTTTGGTTTCCCAATCTTCACGAAATGACGTAAATATCGCTGGCTAATATAGGGTGAAAGGTGCCCTGTGCAGTGATTTTGGGAAACGTAGGAATCGTTAACTTTTGAAAATACTTCCACCTTTATTTTATGGGGTTCTTTTAAATTCAAAATAAAAGAATTAATATTTCCCAAATATAACAATTTATTAAATTAAACTGAATTATTTACAAAGATTTACAAAATAATTAACTCGAAATTATAATATGACAACACTTTTGCCACAGTATAATCAACAAAATAACTTTTGAAAGTAATAATTGACGAAACATTCAACCAACTACAAATTGTTTCCGTCGCTGAATATCAAATATTCAGATTTCCAAAATAACCATAAAAACAGATTAACTTATCAAACCTTACTTTAACGATTAAATAATATTGGCTAAACTTATATGCAGCCAAAACTATCAACAAACGAGGATACAATCGTCTCGCGATTATCCTTTAACATTAAGTATCAATAACTTGATGAGCGAATCTCACTCCAATCAATTATTATAATATAAGGAACCCAAATACATTTCCTTAACAACTCGTTAGAATACAAAAATTTGCGTTCTCAAATTATGATTTCACAAACGCGCACACAAAATAAAATCATTTATCAGTAAACAATAAATTTTACCTTTAGTTGTTTCAGCAAAACCACAAAAACTTAACTTATTTATTTAAGTCGAGAAAATTAATTAAATTATTTAATTTAATTGATTACCACTAACTTATTTATTCAAACAATGGTTTGATAAATAGTTGCAAACAAAATTACTAATTGAGCTTTTGTACTGTAAAAACTCAATTATCAAAACTCAAAACCCAAATCGCACTTGGAGTCTTCGACTTCAGCTTTGTTTTTCGAAATTTGCTTCCAAAATGGCCAGCAAGTTTCTTAGCAACAGGTGAAGGAGGACTCTGCCTTATCAGTACAGTTACCCATATTTATAACCTCTGACCCACTTCTCTTCCAAAGTGAATCTTTTTATTTTTTATATTAAAATCCATGTGAGTAAAAGACGTCCTTCCGCAATTAGAGGAAGATACATTTTTTCCTGCGCGTAGAAATAGCCGACTTAGCAATTCCCACACGCGTCTACTGGTAATTGAAAATTTAATTCCAATTTCTACATTTCTTGACTTTTCCAACTTATTTTTAGATATTTGGAATCGTTATCTCTTAAACGTTACAAATATACAATTCATTTCTCTGTAGGACCAAAATTAAGAAATGACCTAAAATCTTGTCATTGAGACGGGAAGCGTAATCCTTATCTAAACGGAAAATGGTCATCAAATTCGCTTCGTATCTCCGCCCGTCGCACACCTGCAATACGTAGATATATTTTCTACATTACAATGTAGTAATTATACTTTGTTGCAAAGTTAAATTTGAATTTTTTTACTCAAAGTAATTTTGACTCGACCCTGTCGATATTTTTACTTTGAACGAAATTTTACGCTGATTCCAAAGATATAAGAATCGAAAAATCTTATAAAATGTCAGCACAATTTGAATTACTATATTTCCATAGGCGTACACAAATTATTTTCTTTTACATCTAAAATTGCATTTTAATTTTTAAGTCCTTTAAAATTCATAACTAGAAAAATAAACAACCCGAAATTAACCCTTAATTTCCGGGGTGTTACAACAGGTTTTCCCAAAAAATCAGCTCAATCGAATGTAACACTGAATTTTAACATTGAAAAAGCATCTTAAAACTCAATTTTCTCGTCATTTCATGTATGTACTTACTTATTAGTGAGTTTTACCTTTAAACAGACGATATGTAAAACACCCAAAAACCCGAAAAGGAAACTGGCTAGTTTCGCAACCTTAACAAAATTAATGCCAAATATGGAGAGCTCAACTTCCTCTAAGAGAATGATGTTGCCACCGGTAGTTCAGTCCATCCTCTTAGATACAGCCCCGATATGGAATAGAGAAATGGCAGTAAATAAGTACAAAAACAGAATGAACGAATTCCTCTGAATGGGAAATGGTAAACATGATGATAGCACAGATTATAACTGAGAATTTCCACAACTTGCAACTTTGGACGGGTCGGCTCCCATATGTAAACCATTCAAGTTAGATGGATACATATTTTGTAGAAAATTTAATTATAGGTAGAGGTAATTTTATTCATAGTGGTTGATACGTGAGTGGGGCTTGCGCGGCAAATGTGGAGGGAGAACGCTTGACACCCAATTCCACTAGAGAAGAATGCGGGACTACTTTTTCTTGTCCCGTCCCCCCCCGCGGTGCGGCCTTGTCCTGCAATCCCGTCCCGTCCCGCATGTCCCGCGCATCCAACCCCTGAGCACTGTTTTATTTTATAAATAATATAAAAATAACAATTTTAATTGTTTTTTATTATTTTTTTTAATAACTTAAAATTTTTGCTTAAGTAAAATAAATTTATAAATCAAACGCGGGACTAAATTGGCACCCCGTCCCGAGCGGGACTGAATTAAATCCCGTCCCGCGCGGGATTCAATTGTCGTCCCGTCCCGCGCGCGGGACGGGATTTTTTTGATCCCGCATTCTTCTCTAAATTCCACCAAATGACACAAGCATAGAACCGAAATGACGAATATTCGTTTCTGCCCATTAGCCACTCCCAACCACTGTGAATAAAATTACCTCTACCTACAAAATTGAATCTATCCAAGTTGTTGATATTTCTTACCGTTTTTGCAGCATTTTGAAGGTAAGGTTTCGGCGTTAGTTTCTTTTTCAATTTCTTGGTTATTTTATATATTGTCCGGGTTCGAATTTTATGAAAGTTTTGCTTATTTAATTTAAAAATATATGTCCCATCTAATAGTTTAAATTTCATTGACTCTGAACCTGAACTCAGATTTAGATTCATTTAAATACTAGATACTAAAATCAGTATAAATTGATTGGCCAAATGTAGGGTAGACCGGGATTATCGGCTCTTATAATTTCAGTAGTATAAAAATTGATATAAAAAAAATTCTTAATTTATTAAAAAAAATATTTTATTTTGTTTAAAAATGTGATTACATAGAAAAACTATTTTTCCGTTCAATACCTTCTAAATAATATTATGTATTATATTTTTAGCACATGGGTATCATATTAACATCAGTTATGTTCTTTCTACAATTGCAAGACATAATTGTAATGAGCTAATAGACGGCGACGACTTCGGAAGTGTAATATTGCCACTAACTTTCAAATTTCCCAATCATTTCTATGTTTGAAATAATAGCACTCTATTACTTTCAGCAGCTGTGGTGTGATGTTTCTCTTCTAATTTCTATTATTACGTTGTGCTCTGTATAGACCTAACCTAACTTAAGACAGTACCAGTGCCAGCGATGGCAATATAAGAAGTGATTATTGAGTTATAAATGGAACGAAGATAAATCACAACACAAATAAAAACATGAACCAATGCTGAAATTTTATGTACTTTGTATAGCAATTCAGATTTTGTAAGCACTTAAATTTTGCAATAAAAACTTAGAGGTGATCATCAAAATAATAAATGGCCAGCATGCTGCTCCTGTTCCTATGGCGTATCATTTTTTTAGGACACTCGTAGAACAAACAAAACAACAAACAAAACGAGAACAAAACAAAAACAAAACATAACGTAACATCCCAAATAATAAACGGCCAGCACGTTGCTCCTACTCCAGCGTGTCATTTTTGTAAGACACGCAACGCGGTCTGATTGATGGTCGTACCAACTTAAAATAACCTCCACTGGAATCGAGTTGCAAACCAAGTAAGTTTTGGCTGACATACCTATATAGCGTATATAAAAAGACAGGATGCTGATCCACCTGTAATAATCTGTCCGACAACCTAATTGGTCCGATGATCATCCATCCAGAAAATTAAATATTCGACTTTTACATTTTCAATAGATGTTTTAAATTATCATCATTTTTGAACGTGAGAATCGGACGTTTGAACGCGAACAATTAAAACTGTCCGTATTAGGGAACTATTGTTTTTTAATAAAGCCTCTTATAAAAGAGAGATCCACTGTTTGAGCTTAGGTTAGTGTTAGGAAACGATATTCTTTTAATTAATACCGCTAAAAAAGAGATCCGCCGGCTAACTACCTGTCCGTGGACGGGCTTTCCACCTGGGCTTTTAATAAATATCAATATTTTTTTTGGTCACAACGCTGAATTTTTTTAATTTATATTTTTAGGGCCGTTTTCTCAATGCTCGGTTTAAATATTGTTAAAGGGAACCAAAGAATATTTGCTAAAGGAATAAAAAGTCACACTGCAGCTTTTTTACAAACAAAATGGCCTCGTTTGCAGTATTTTGTTTTAATGGTCAACTATTTAGAACCTTAAGGAAAATTAAGTAGTTGTTTATTTCTTTTATTTATTAAGCGAACGTACATAATAAGGACCAGAGTGGATACCTATTATTGGTGTGAGAAAAAATAAATCAACTTAACATCTCTAAATAATCAGAGAAAATGTGTCATTTATGAGCCAATAGCACTTCATAGATTTTGGAAATTTATTTGATATTAAAGTTATAAATTTACTATTTATAATAAATTATAAGATGTGAAATCTTCAAAATCTTGCAATTTCTCCTGCAAAATACTAAAATTTTCATTAAATAGATATTTTATAATATCAAGTTAAAATAAAATAAATAAATTATTATATATTGTAGTGTCCACCGGGATTGCTCGTTATCTCAACGAACGACCACACACTTACCTTCGTGTCTCTCAACTTATATGAGACAAAAATGCTTAACCCTTGTTTGCCCCAACCTTGCAGCTCGTCTTACTTCCCGCTAACGTTTTACTCCAATCGTAACCTTGAGTCAAGATTCCTTAATTCAACAATGATAACAATGAAACGGTTACATGTTAATTTCGACTCGATTTATTTATATAACACTTAATTTTAATCCCTTATACAACCAAACAATTTTCTTATCCCCAAATAAATGTTTAAAAAAACTAGCTACCTCGGTATCCTTAATTTCCGGTAGTCTTCCCACTTTCGCAATTCCAGTCACGAACAAACATCAACCAATTCCACCAACGCCAATGATTCTTCCCTTGCTTCAGCTACGGTCCCACAATCGTTCTAACTTGGAACCCAGTAATTTATCTTCAATCAATAATCCACCAATTTATGTCCAAGCACGGATCCAATCATTTATCTTGACTTACTAATCCAACAATGTATGTCCAAGTACGGATCCAATCATTTATCTTGACTTACTAATCCAACAATTTATGTCCAAGTACGGATCCAATTATTTATCTTGAATTACTAATCCATTATTTTTTTATTCTCCATTACGAATCCCATTAATGGTGTTCAATAATTTTCTTTGAAATTTCAATGTTTTTTCAATTAATAACTTCTTTATCCAAAAATGCGACTTCTTGGCTTGGATCGCTTTTCGTAACTGATTTTCTTACACCCCCAAGACACGTCTTCTCCGTGTGGGTGATATGACTTGACTTATTTTCTTACCACCCCAATACACGTCTTCTCCGTGTGGGCGATATGACTTGACTATCTTATTTATCTTTTTTGTTACCCTCACAACCTCGTTTTTCACTTGTTTTTATGTTTATTTATGTGTTATCAACTTTTCCTGGTCCATTCTTTTATCTCGACTACCGTAAATTAAGAATACCTATTTAAATTCATAGTAACAACAACAATTATTAACATTACATATTTTTTATCACACTTTCATTTAATTTTGTACACAGTACCCCGATCCGTTTTATTACTTTTAATTCAGGAAACATGCAACTTTTGCAATAATTGCACGTCCAATGACCACTCTTCCCAAAGTTACTTTTCCTCAGCTCAGGTCAACTTAAGTTCGTCATATTGTGAATTTTGTTCCAAGTTGTCCTGAACTGAGTAATCCTCTCTTTGTCGCGCACAGTCTGCAAGACCGTGACTTTGACCGGTGTTAAGCATTCTTATCTCAGGTTTCCACCGCAATATTCTGACGAAAAACGTACCCATGTCTGAAACCTCAATAAAATTATATTAAATATTGTATTTATTATCACGAGTTAATAACTTAACAATTTAAATACTACAATTTTCATACCAAAAATCTGGATCACATTTTACCACACACATACAAATGGTAGAATTTTTACTTTGATAGTACGCAAATCGATTTATATAATAATTTTAAAAAAAATTTCCCAAAAAAATGATATAAAAACAGTAATATACTAATGTAAATACTTATCCATTATCCATATTAAGGTAAAATGCCGCTGAATTTTTTTAGACTTTTTTAATTTAGTTAAAAATTCATTATTAACCTACTAGCTTGGAGGCTGCAGCCCCGTATGCTACAATTCGTGCTACAATAAAATACAGGTTTTTATTTTTAAAATGTAATAGAACTTCTAGTCTAGTAAATACGCCGAAACTGTTGACGAATTACTAATTGTTTTTATTTGTCTACCAAAAACCATGATTTAATTAATGTTTGTTTGTTTCAGCGATGATAACTTTTATATTCCTAACGGCCTTTTTGCGGGGTGCAACTTTCTTTCTTGATACAACAAATGTAACTTTTGCCGATTATTTGTATGGAGTCATATATTGGGTCGTTCAACTTGTTAATTCGGGAAAGGTTGTAGAATTATTTTTCAATCAGAAGAGTTTTGTGAAATGTTTAGATTTAATACAGAAATTGGATAAATTATTTAGTAAAATTCATAATCAAATTTTGATATACAAAAAAATTCAAATTTGTGTAATATGCTTTCTCATATCTATTCCATTTAATGTGTTTGTTACTATGGCTCCAATTTGGGAACTTATAGAAAACATTCAAGTAGGTGGATGGGGTTCACTTCCATCCTTAACTTTGATTTCCCAATTATTAAATTTAGGTCCCATATGCATTATTCGAGATATATCAATGTATTTATTTATTATTTTCATTAGCTTAACTTTTCATCGAACGACTAATTTACGCCAATATATAAGTGACCTTGAAAGATCCCAAGACAAAGTGGCAATAAAGAACTCTTTAATATTGGTATCAGATATGCATCACATATTATATCAAATAACCGAAAAATTAAATGGCATATTTGGTTGGTCTTTATTATGGAACGTCTCTATTTGCTTTTTTGAAGTAATAGCTGTCTCAGTTTCTATACAATACAGTAATTTGTTGAAACCTCATCAAGCTGCTTTAGAGCTACTTTCATTTATCGGTTGCACCATTTCGATATTGACCATTTGTTATAAATTAAAATTACAGGTAAATAAGTGAATAATACTAAAGGAATCCTTTATGTAAATATATGTTTTAGATTAATATGTTGAAAAAAGCACTATCTAACTTAATGTTACCATATTGCGATGGAGAATGTTATGAAATTGTAAGTTTTTAATTCTAATTATGTAATCCCTTTCACTCATTGCATTTCATAACATGTTACATACATGATTTTAACTAGTCATATATTTTTTATCAAATCAAGTACATTGTAAGTTTTAATGAATATTAACCGATTGAGTAAGAAAGATACGTAAATTTTAATGTTGGGTCCTGTGAATAAATTTTTATTTTCAAATATTATTAAAGTAAATAAATATACTACAACATTTGGCGTAGATTACGAATACAGTTATTGATTTTTAAAACAAACCCAATGTTTTAAAGAAGCTACAAGAACCGAGTACATTCGAAAAATGTCTTATTTAAAGTAACTGTTGCCATAATATCTTTTATGTAACTACTATCGGAGTAAAAAGTTCTGACCCCTGAGTTTGAAGTCTTATATTTCAAAAAGTAATTGATGGAATTTTATGCGCTAAGAAGATACAGATAAAGAATTTAATTTTGTATAACATAATAAAATTTCAAAGTGATAGGCTTTATAGTGTGTTTTTGGCATGCAGATATTTAAAAAAAGAGGCACAATTTATGCAACAACTAGCACGACAACTTTACAATTTTTTTTCTCGTAAAGTGTTTTCTGAAATTTAATGAAATTTGGACTGTAGATACCTACATCTTTTATCTCTTTTCCCAAATTTTTGTAATGATATATTTTAAATATTTTTTGAATTATTAAGTATAACAGTAAAGTAAAATAACTTTGTTATTATAATGAAATTTTTTAAAGTAATTGAACATATCAATCGAAAACTATGGTAGATTATTATTTTTCAATTAAATAAACAAAATTTTTAATTATATTCCAAACTATGGCAGTTTCAAAATATTAAAATGCGATAGAATTAATAGTCTACTGGGTGTAGGGACGGAAGGGAACGTAATGTTCATGCCCTTATTGTTGAAATGCGGCAACCGCTGATCCATAATATTAAAAATTATATTATTGATAATGACGTGACATGTGCCGCCTATATACAAAAACTCATTTTACGATTTCACAAGGTCGCAAAACGTGCATCTCTGATTCTATGCTTCTCTGTCTAATAAGGAAATTATTTAAAAACCATTATATTATTGTTTAAAAATGAATTGTTTAAATATTTTTGTAGGGAATGTCTTTTAATAAATTTATTAAAGCTATTAACAAAAATTCGTTTAAATTGAACAATTATGTACAAAGAAAATATCGACTTATAGAAATCGACTTTTAACAGCAATTTGACAAAATTCCAATAAAATTCTTATATTGCTAAAGAGAGTATACTTTTATCTATGTACTACATAAATTTTATGTAATTTGAAAAGAAAATACGATAATTGTAGTTATTTGAAGTTGCAACTTTTCGTAATGAGTGCTAAAAACTACACTTTTTTAAACATTTTATTAAATAATTTTAAAAGGGCGTCAGTTATAAGTATAAAATTTTAATATGACATTTAGCACTAATCAATTGATATCATATATTGTTTTCAAATCTTTTTGCTGCTAACTTTTGATTTTATTGGACTTCAAACTCAGGGGTCAGAACTTTTTACTCCGATAGTAGTTGGAAAAAGGTAATATTATGTTGTGCAACCTGAGTCGTTTATAAAAGTTACACTTTATTTATCCTAATTATTTATTAGATACTCGTACCTACATTAATAGTGAAATATACTATGTATTTACTTAGAAAAATAATTTCTATAGTTGCAGTTACTTCAGCTCCAATTAAAGCAGGAAGATATTCAGTTACATTGCTATCAAGTTTATTCTATGGATATGACCGTAATAACAATAGTAAGTACCTTAAATATTTAGGTACAAATTTAGACCATCATTTATGTAATGTAGGGGGAGACCGGGGTTACCTGTGTCAAGCTAGCACCCCCACTTTTTCCAAATTAAAAAAAAAATAGTTAGGAATTTTGTGTAAATTATGTGTGCAAAAAAAAAATTTTGTGCTTTCATTGTTTTAAAGTTATGACCATTTTAATGGTGGTGGTGCTGGCTTGATGTCAAGCTAGCACCCCCACCTTCATAACTTTGCAACCAGTTATGCTACGCCAAAAATAAACATACCAGAATTTTGTGTAAATTATGTGTAAATTGTGTGTACCAAAAGAAAATTTTGTGCTTTCATAGTTTTTGAACTATAACTACTTGGCGCATGGTGGCGCGGTGCCGACTCCCATTAAGTTGCATCACCCAAGTATTTAAGTATTTCAAGCCGTAGTCGCGCAATGATATTGAAACAGTGCCAAGGGTACAAAGACAATATTTCGTAATGCTTTACTGCATGAGCATTTAATTAAAAATACATTAAAAAATTGTAAATTTTACGGTCGCGACATCTGTTGAATCATGTTTATTTGCAGAGTGCTCTTAAGGGTGGGATTCACACGTTCGATTGGCGTCAAACTAGCACCCCCACCTGAATAACTTTGCAACCAGTTATGCTACGCAAAAAATAAACATATCAGAATTTTGTGTACAAAAGGAAAATTTCGTACTATCATTGTTTTAGGATGATATAAATGAAGTATTGATTATGGGATTATCGGATAAAAATAGATAAATCGGATTTGTTTAAAAAGGTTCCCAGCTTCGAAGAGACGTTGACTTGTGATAGTCTCAAATGTATGTCACGAATTATTGAATTTCAGGTTAAACCAATTAGCGAAAAGGCTATTTTATATGAAGACTATAATTTACATATAGAAAATAAAATATTGCAAAGAAGGCACCGCCCATGCGCACAACCAAACTGTTCAGGCTTTCAAAATGTGACAATATCAAAGACTGGAGATATTGTGGCTTTTGAAATTTTTAATTCCAAAGATTATAATCGGCCTCCCAGGGTGGAGTATTTCTCCCTTTGCAGTATTCCTGAAAATATAAATTTACCATTTTTAACAAATTATAAATTGAAAGGTCCACTTTGAACCTCCACAACCTGAAAGTCAAATTGGCCATTACTATGGAATTTCCTTCAGGAACAGAAAAACCTGGGTGAAACTAGATGGTGTGAAAACTGAAGGCGAGTCTGTATCAGGATTCAGGAAGGACATTATATAGTTCATCCACAACTTATTATATATGCAAAGTAATTTTTTTCTAAATGTACCAATGTACCCCCCTATACAGTGTGAATATTGGTGTTTTATGTCATTTATTTCCACAAAAATTTAAATAATAGCATTGCAAAATCCTTCAACTTTTTTTTATGTAAAAACGCTAAAAGAAATTGATTTACTTTTTTGAACATCGCGTAATTCGAACACTACGGTCGGAGGGGGGAGATTCCCATGTTCTAATTTTCGAATAACATGGTTTTCCAATAAATAAATCAACTTCCTTTAGCGTGTTTATATAAAAAAGTGTTAAAAGATTTTGTAATGCTAGCAATTATTTAAATTTTTGTAACGTCCTGGAAATAAATGACAGAAACACAAATATTCACACTGTATAGGGGGGGTAGTACTGGACATTGCTCTTAAAATAAAAACTTTCTATTACTTAACATTATATGGGATCTTAGATCCTAGAGTACTATGAAAATAATTTTTCTAGCTGGACGTGCCACGATTTAAAGTAGTTTTAGAACAATGATAGAACAAAATTTTCCTTTTGTACACAAAATTTACACAAAATTCTGATATGTTTATTTTTTGCGTAGCATAACTGGTTGCAAAGTTATTCAGGTGGGGGTGCTAGTTTGACGCCAATCGAACGTGTGAATCCCACCCTTAAGAGCACTCTGCAAATAAACATGATTCAACAGATGTCGCGACCGTAAAATTTATAATTTTTTAATGTATTTTTAATTAAATGCTCATGCAGTAAAGCATTACGAAATATTGTCTTTGTACCCTTGGCACTGTTTCAATATCATTGCGCGACTACGGCTTGAAATACTTAAATACTTGGGTGATGCAACTTACTGGGAGTCGGCACCGCGCCACCATGCGCCAAGTAGTTATAGTTCAAAAACTATGAAAGCACAAAATTTTCTTTTGGTACACACAATTTACACAAAATTCTGGTATGTTTATTTTTGGCGTAGCATAACTGGTCGCAAAGTTATGAAGGTGGGGGTGCTAGCTTGACATCAAGCCAGCACCACCACCATTAAAATGGTCATAACTTTAAAACAATGAAAGCACAAAATTTTTTTTTTGCACACAAAATTCCTAACTATTTTTTTTTTTAATTTGGAAAAAGTGGGGGTGCTAGCTTGACACAGGTACCGGGGCTAGTATTATCTGACAGTATAGTTTTGTATGGTAAAACAATTTGAAAAGAGTTTTTTTAAATTTATTTTCTCAAATCATATTGATTGAATAATTGCTGTTTTTCATTATAGTATATTGGTAAATTTTTGAAAAATAAAAACTCCACAATCCGACTTTAATAAAACTTTTTCACACGAAAGTTTAATAATTAAAAATAAGAAGGATATAGTACCTATCTGGCCCCCCGTTCTCCTACCTGATTTACTATCAAAGTATTTGATATTGTATACATTTTATTTTATGTATTATATTTTTAGCACATGGGTCTCACCTTAACCTTAGTTATGTTCTTTCTACAACTGCAAGACATAATTGTGTTGGGCTAATTTGGTGTTAAAGTGGATCGACTAGGATGCATTTGCATATTATAAAACACTTATGTGGCTAAACATTTATGCACATCTGTAATAATAGCAATGGTGTCTATTATTTCGATTTGGATAGTTTTCCCTTTTATAAAGCTTCTATTTTATGTAATCATTGCAAATTTTCATATTGAAAATTGTTTATATTTTAGGCTTCTAGCCGCAGTATAACAATAAGAAGTCTTAATGATCTGACTTCGTGTACGTCCGTCCGTCCATACAGTGGCGGTTTTAGAACTTATGAGGTCCAAGGCGCAAAGCAATTTTGAGGCCTCCTCTTAGTATTTTCACTGATTCTACACTCCCTAAAGCAATTGATTTGAACCTATGGTGTACGAGTATTATTTTTTATCAAAAAATTTAAATCAAAAATATTGAACTGAAAATAAATAACTGCAAATTATCCTGTGTTTATTACAACAGAAATGATATTTTCATAACAGTTCAGAATATTTGAACAAAATTTAATTTTTATCAAAAGATTGAAAACTGGAAACAACAACAGAATGGAGAACGGTAGAATCGCAAAGAAGATCCTCTCGTATAACCCGAAGTGGAGAAGAGATGTCGGCCGCCCAAGAAAACGATGGCACGACTTATGAAGTCGGAACAGGCAAACATTGCCTATACCGTGAAAGGCAGCAGCAGAAGAAGAAGAAGATTGAAATCAAAAATTGCACTGAAATCAGAATAACTAAAAATCTAATGCATCTTAGGGTTTGCAATTTTTTCGTTATTTTTCCGGTATTTATTGCAACATAGTAAATATTTTCATATAATTTCAGAATATTTGAACAAAATTAAATTTTTCAAATCAAATCAAAATAACTGCAAATCTAATGCATCTGATGGCTTAGAAGTTTTTCGTTATTTTTCCTGTGTTTATTACAACAGAAATGATATTTTCATAACATTTCAGAATATTTGAACAAAATTTAATTTTTATCAAATTTAAAATTTAAATCAAAAATTGCACTGAAATCAAAATAACTGCAAATCTAATGCTTCTTAGGGCTTAGAATTTTTTCGTTATTTTTCCGGTGTTTATTACAACAGAAGTAATTAATTAATGAATATAAACCTTTAAATATATTCAATTTCATTTGCCTATGTCTCACTCGTTAATAATAATTAAATAAAAAGTTTCCTTATTTTGAGGCCCCTTGATTTCCTGTTCGGAAATCCGCCACTGCGTCCATATAATTTGGAGGCCATCAGAACACTCCAAATTATTATAATATATTAATAATAATAACTTAATATTTATATTAATAATAATTATTAGTATATTAATGATCCGATCATAATAGAAGCCTAAGAACTGCGGTCATCCGAGTTCCACATTGTTTTAATTTAATTATTATACTATTAGACTGTATGAATTAGTATGTTTATAAATTTAAACTTGTGTTAAAAAATTGTTTGAAAATCACAAATTGAGTTTAAATTTATTTTCTCCAAAACCTTAGCTGGGGTTTTAATTTTTAAAGCTTCAAAAAAATTCACCTACATTTGTAAACTTTTCGAAGAATATAAATAAATATTCGTTGACTTGTGTGTTAATTAACCAAAAAGATACTTTTATCGCTTGGAAAACCACCCCCTAATATACGTACAATTGAACCATGGATTGGGTTTTGAAGCTTAAAAATTTCACTATCATTTGCAAACCTTTTGAGAAAAATAATTAAGCATTCGCTGAAATATTGGTTAATAAACTAAACTGTACCCTGTTTTTAACCCTTTGAAAACTTCCCCTTCATAATTAAATTTGTTTCTTTATTTTAGCTGTCCTTGCAAATGATTTACAGCAATATCTCACATAGTCTGACTTCAATTAGCCCGGTTTCACTTTAGTCCGGTTTGTAGTGTTTTCTTGAAAACATTCCTAAAAAATCTGATGTTACACAACACATGACTTTCCCATTTGAAAAAGTAAAAGTGAATATAGTAACTAATTAAATCTCTCTCTAAAATTACCATTTTATGGTCATTCCGTATGTGTGGGCCTGCCTTATTTGCCCTTTGTATTTCAAATGACCATACAATAATTTTTCAGTTTTTATAACAAACATTTTTGAGACGAAAGGAATTTCGTTAATGAATTCATGAGCGTTATTAAAAATCAACGAATCGTAAATACAAGAAGTTTCAGCAGAGAGATTTCAACCAAAATCTAATCAGTTTTTTATTTCATTTGTTCAAACTAGTATGCAAAATGTACGTTAGTGTATCTTATATATATAATTTTTCTACACTTATTATTAATGCAAGAAAATGTAAATCAACTTACCATCTCCAAATAATCAGAAAACATCAAGACTTGAATAACATCTATGCCAGTCTCTAATAAGACATCTTCAATTACTTTAAGCTTAATATGCAGAATCGTGAATAAGTTAAACTAAAAATAAAATAAATATTCTTTTAGGAGTATGAAACAATTAATTAGGTCAAGCATAAACCAATTTTGGTAAAGGCTTTACGATAATAGTTTTATGTTTTACCTAACCAATCCTTCTTGAATCATTACAAAATAATTAACACCACAGTCTTGACTTGTTCTAGACACTGCATTGCTACGAGAGGCTAGAAAATACTAAAATCTACTTAGCTAATGGCCATAAATCCGATGCATTAAAGATGGTAATCACTAAATTAGCAAAAAAATTGATAGTAAAACATAATGCTATAAAGCAATAACAATTTGCTAGGTGCTATTAAATTACAATCATATTTATTATTACTAGAGACAGGATAGTTAGGCAAAATGCCTTTTTTTTAAATAGAGAGATTTAAAATCCGTTTTAAAGCATTATTTACTCTTCAAAAATTATCAAGAAAAAGTATAAATTCAAAGAACACCTTACCGGAATACAAGGAGATTGAAACATTCTATTCGTCAACTATAAGGTAGTCCAAGGATTGACTTACATAAAAACAAATTTTGCCTCGCTACCAGAAAAAAATACAAAATTGGAGGAAGTTGAGTTGACTCTTGTCGAATCTGTAAATATTGTTGAAGAGGTAGTCAATCTCACATCCAAAGCTGCAGGACCACCAGGAAAAAAAATTAAAGAAAAGTTAATGTGAGTTCTACAAAAAATCCTTCATATAAAATTCTACAGGAAATTTCTAAAATTGATCAAAGAATTTCGAATAATGATTTTGATATAAAGATAACTCCAGATCAGATAAGTTTTATTTTGCGTAACTATCCTATCTTTATTTATTACATTATTATTTATTATGCATATAAATTGAATAGTAATTTTTCAGGACTATAATATTATAAAGGAAATGATTTTCAATATATTAGTCATATTACTTATAGTTTGCCTTTGCCCTACATGTAGTTTTAATCTACTTACCATAAAATATGGTTGGTTATGCTAAAAATATATACGACATAATAGATATGTTTTACTATCCAATGAAAATATTATCAATGGCGCCATTTTCTAAAGTGAAAAATGACATCAACAGAAGAGTTTATAAGACCTCTATAATTGGATTGAACGAATATCTTTATCTCGGAGGTAAGTTTATAACAAAGTTATCTTTTAATCACGACAGGAATCAACTTCCAATAATGCTTATAAAAAAATCTAGAACTTGATATTTCTAAATTTTACCTATAACATCAACCGACGTTAAATTGATTTTTTCTCCAACCATCCAGAAAGTAGCCATTTTCCATTCGACATCTTTGCAGTATATTAATAATTAGAGATGAGATTTTTAGGTTTTTACCTTTTTTTTATTTTAGCTCCTATTTAGATGTTTTTAGTACCAAAATTCGTTTCATGGAAAACTACATCATATAAGCCCTATTTGTTTTTGCCTTTTTTTACCTTTTTTGCCTTTTTTTAATTTTTACGACCTTTTTTGGGCTTTTTGGACAATTTTCATTAATTACTAGTGAATTTATTGAAAAAATGTTATTCTTGACTATAATTTTACTAAAAATATTTATAAAAAATATTTTTTTATATTTAATTTTTCTCTATTAATTTTTTATTTGAAAAAAAATTAATTATTTAATAAATTAAGAGCATTAAAATTTTAATATCTAATTGGTGGGTTAAGAAACTATGAAATACCAACCTAAAATAGCTTTTTTAGTGCCTATTTAGGTACCTTTTTTTGACTTTATACGACCTAAAATAGCACTTTTTACGACCTTTTTAGGTACCTTTTTTTGAATTTTAACGACCTAAAAAATCTCATCTCTATTAATAATACTTGGAATAATTTTCCAAAAATTTGGGAAACAATTATCTGAACAAGGAGAAGTTATAGGAAATTATTTGATATCAGTTTAGAACTGGCTTCAAAATTATTACTTCAACCAGCACGAATTGGAACGAAATTCTAAAGATTTATTGCCCTACTAATGAATCTAATTAATTTTTATTTGTTTCAGCTATAATTAGTTTTATTTTGATAATGGCAAGTTTACGTTCTGTAACTTTCTTTCTTGTTCCAACAAAAATCACTTTTGCTGATTATTTTTATGGAATCATATACTGGATCGTTCAAATAGTTAATTCGGGAAAGATTTTAGAATTATTCCTTAATCAGAAGAATTTTGTAAATTGTTTAGATTTAATACAGAATTTGGATAAATTATTTAGTAAAATTCATAATCAAAGCTTGATATACAAAAATATTCATATTTTTTTAATATGTTTTCTTGTTTCTATTCCAATCAACTTGTTCGTCACTATGGTTCCAATTTGGGAATTCGTAGAAAGCGTACAAGTAGGTGGATGGGGTTCACTCCAATCGTTAACTTTCATTTTTCAGTTCTTCAATTTAGGCCCCATATGTATTGTTCGGGATTTATCAATGTATTTATTTATTACATTAATTGGATTAACTTTTCACCGAACGCTTATTTTACGTCAGCATATAAGTAATATTGAAAGATCCACAGACAAAGTGGCAGTAAAGGAGTCCTGTATATTGGTATCAAATATGCATCACATACTGTTCCAATTAACCGAAACATTGAATGCTACTTTTGGTTGGTCCTTAATATGGAACGTTACCATTTGCTTTCTTGAATTAATCGCCGTCTCAGTTTCTTTGCAATATAGTAATTTATTAAAACCCCATCAAGCTGTTATGGAATTACTTGCATTTATAGTTTGCACTGTTTCAACATTAACAGTTTGCTATAAATTAAAAATACAGGTAAGAAAGTAAATAATATTAAAATAATCGATTATGTATTATAACAGTAAATATTTTAGATTAATATGCTGAAAAAAGCACTATCAAACTTGATTTTACCATATTATGATAAAGAATTATTAGAAATTGTAAGTTATTATTGCCTTCTGTAAAGCCCGTATGACACGACGCCAACGATTAAAGTATAAAATTGATCAAAATTTAATAATAATAATAATAATTAAGAACTTTTTGTGAGTATTGAAAAAATGACCAGTAATAATTAATTTTTATAGGTGCAGTTACTTCAACTCCAATTAAATCACGAACATATTCATTTACATTGCAATCAAGTTTATTCTATAGATATGACCGTCATAACAATCGTAAGTAGCTAAAATTTAGACGATCTTTTACATAATGTAAGGGAGATCCGGGTTAGTAGACAGTCTTGTTATTTGGAATATTAATTAAAATTCATCCGCTCGCGTCTGCGGCAAATTGGACTTATGGTCGATTTATGCTCACTCACTTAACACTTAAGAGGATTAACCAATAGAATTATGTATAGCCATTTATTTATCTATTATTTATGTAATAAATAAGTGAGTGAGCATAATTCGACCATTAGGGTATCTTGTGCCTGTACTGAGCCGGCTGGTGGAGCTTTTTTTATCAGAACACAGGTGTGGTCTAGTGGAGGAGATAGTAATTAGAGAATACAAGCCCTTCCCATGACGCTCTTGAAGGAAATGGGAGAGAAAATTCAAAAAGTCAAATTCCAGGACTCAAATACGCGAGCGGATGAAGGTGAAAAGTATTATAATTATTCTAAGTTTTCATGGAATGGAACTTTCCTCTACTAAATAATACATTTTCAGCATATGGGAATAATTTTATCGTTAGTCATGTTCTTTCTAAAAGTGCAAGATGCCATTGCTATGAATTAATAGTTTCAATGTGATCAACTAAGACAGTCACATGCATTACTACTTCTTGTACCGATATTGTCAAGCTGCATTTATGATAATTATTGAAATTTGTACAGTCACACGTTTTTACATTTTGAAATATTTTTATATGCACATTTTTGTAAATAACTTATTTAAAATAAAGCTATGCAACAAATAAAACAAAAATGTATCTTAAATTTATATTTTCATATATCATCATATCAATATTACAAATAAATGACAACACTTAAACCAAGAACTTACCATTTAATCATCTTTAAGTGCGATGAGACCGTAACAACGTGGAGAAATAACAGGATCAAATAACTGCACCAAGAAGGCACTCTCGTGATTATTTTCGTGTAAATACAACAGCCGATCCAACAAAATTAAACTTTCTATAACGGGCGCCAAGAGACACTTGAGGAAAAAGTAAACATATAATTCCTTCTCACGATGCTTGTAGTCATCAAATAATTCGTTTAATTCATCGTTCGATATGGTAAAATTTAGCTTTTCAAGAACATTACTTGCGTAGTCGTTGAAATCGTTAAATTTTTTACGTTGTTTTCCAATTTGAGTGCCTGAAAGTTCATATTTGATGAACTTAATTTGCAAAAGCGCCCTGTAGAAAAGCGTATTTTTCGGGAGTTCCTTGTTGTTTCGAATCCGATCGATCGATTGAGACGATAACATTCGAGCGTTGCGACTTAACGAAAACTTGTTTTCAACTGTTAAAAAGTTGCTGAGTGGAAATCCCACAGTGGAGCCGCCCGTTTTAATATCCTCTTCGTCTGTTAGGAGGTGGTAGCAACAGGAAACGTTACACAACGTCCGAATGTACGCGCAACTGTTAAACAACTTCACCGACGTGGAAGCTAAATTTCCGCAAGTGTGTAAACCGATTAGACCATACCGCTCACCGTTGG